>CM076725.1:1506478-2192478 GCA_038501795.1 Pseudopleuronectes americanus
AAAAAAAACATCTCCCAGCAAATAAATAAATGAATATTATAAAGTTGGTGAAATAAAATGTCTTTCCTCACAGAAAGGAGCTCTGGAGGGAACGTTGGCCGAGACCAAGAACCGATACTCCAACATGATGGCCGGGTACCAGCGGCAGGTGGAGGCTCTGGAGGAGCAGCTGGCCCAGCTGAGGGCCGACCTGAAGAACCAGGGGAACCTCTACAGCGACCTGCTGGACATCAAGACCCGACTGGAGCTGGAGATCGCAGAGTACCGACGTCTGCTGGACGGAGAGACGGAGAGGTGAGCTCCACTGAACCATCTCCTACTCAACATTACATATAAGTGTCCATATAAAAATAATAATAATAATACACGGTTTATATTTTAGAAAATGATCGCAAATAAACACATAACTATATATCTAAATACCGATATTTTAGTCAAGAATTTAATCTTATATCAAAATTTTGTTTAGTCACAATTATAAATTCTGATTTGTACTTTATGACACATACATGTACAAAACTACACAGACATTTAATACACACACACACAAACTGATCTAAGTCCGAAGCCTCTTTAAATGTCATGTTGATACATAACACATATATGTGTCTGTATATAAACACAGAAACTGTCCAGAGTGGATGTTGATCTGAGACGATAAAAATGATTAAGTGACACAAGTGGAGCATTTTATATTATTTGATTTATATCAGTGAAAACAAGGTTCAATAAAAAAAAAGGCATGAAAATAATTTGAGCTGTAAATGTTTCTTATCTCATTTCGTCAAAGTTGAATTGTCTTCTTCTTTCGGCAGCACCATCACCACCACTAGGACGACCAGGGTGGTGACCATCGTCCAGGAGGTGGACGAAGCTGGAAACGTGATGACCACCAGCTCCACTTGAACCCAGCAAGCTGCGCTGTCAAGAGTCGGATTATTATCTGCAATAAAAACATCATCTGACTCTGTGTCTATGGCTCATTTCATTGGTGATGAATACTTTGATCATTTAGAGATTTTAGTAAAAAAACATATTTCCACAAATTAAAATAAAAAAAGAGAACTTGACAATGTGTCTGTGACTCAGAGACGATGAAAATGAAAAGCAAAGAAACTATAAAATATTGTAGAAAACATAAAAGTGGGAAAATAACAAAATAACAATAAAATAACAATAACATATTAATAAAACAAAGCAAAGTTTGTAAAATATAATATATGTGCATGTATAATATCAAAATATACATTAGAAATTGTTCAATGTGAAGTTACCCTGCAGCAGATGGATCTGTGCCATTAGTAGATGAGCTTCTGCATGAGAGGGGCACTTTTCCAAGCAACGATGGAGAATCCTCTGAGCAGCGTCAGTGTCGCCAGACAGATATCTGACTTTGGCTAACAGGAAGACCCCTTGGTGGAGACCTGGTACAATCTTGACAACAGTATCCAACAATTTCTCACATTGCTGGAGTTGAGGAGCGAGAGTCTGGCCCTGGGCCAGAGGTTTAGCAGGACAAAGTGCAAGATACACTTTGACTATCTCCAAAAGGAAGTCTGGGTTGAGCTTCTCCATGTACTCTACTCCCAGAGGCAAACCTTGCAGTTTGGAGAGGTGTTTGTCCACTGCCTCGCCCAGCAGATTGGTAACCTCTTCCTGTGGTCTGCCCTTTTTCACTGCCAGTAAAGCACGTAGGTAAAGTAAAAAGAAGAATGCAGAGCTAACATCCGTACTGCCTCCAGGTTATTTCTATCCTTCAGTAAATGCCTGCACGCTACCTTTATGTTTTGATCCCAGTCTTGAAGGCTGAGCTGCAGTTTCATCTTCTTGATGAGCGCAGGTAGCCTGAAGTTGTCATACTCACAATTCTAGTCAGAATGTGAGTCTGAGACCGCTCCATTGGGCTGTGATTATGGGGCGTGTTTCAACCAAACCAGGAAATATAATTCCTCTTCGCGCAATTGGATAGACCTACAACCAATCAGAGCAACGTAGTATGTGACGTATGTTAAGCGAATCATTGTGAGTTATTTACTAACGCCGGGTTCACACCGGACGCTGAAGCGCAGCGCCAAGCCTTAAATAACAGCTGGCTCCCATCCACTCCCATGTTAAACCTTTGTGCGGGTCACACCGGAGGCTGAAGCGCCGCTCTGTCCCAAAGCTGCCTCGCTCCGTGCAGCGATCGTTTCGGCGTCGAGTCTATTTTTTGCGCTTGACGCGAGCGTATCGCGACAGGAAACACACTGAAATTAATTTAAATACTTTGAAGTCCCCTTCTGTTGTCCTGGAGTTTAAATTTTACCAATGACATTATTAAATGTCTCCCTCTGCCCATCCACTACAGCCACACAAGCAGTGATAAAGATAAAAAGAGAGAGGGGGGGGGGCATCTACGTATCTCAGCTCTCCAGCGGCAGGCATTCAATCCAAGCGTACTTTGATGACGTGGTTGATTACGCTACTCTTGATCACCTGTCCATCATCGTATAAAGTCCGCCCTGACAATCTGATTGGCTCGGCACTTTTCGTGCAGGGCATAATTTCTCCCCAACAGAGCGACTCCAGACCGAACTGCCCGACCTCAAATGATGTGGGCGGGGGTAAGTTCGTCTGGCATCCAGGCTAGAGCGCAGGCACAAACCCAGGGGAACTCTCAATGACCTGGTTGACCATTTCTAATGCTCCAGAGTAGTCCTGAAGATATTCATGGTATTGTGCCTTCCTCATCAGGGCAAAAACATCTGCTTTCTCTTTCAGTACCTCATCAAAGTATTTTCCAGTCTTCCTGGCATAGTCATCTTTACCAGATGTCACATCTATCCAGGCTTTTAGGAGGATCCCCTCTCTAGAACCATTGGAGAGTTTGATCATTTTCTCTAAGTACTCTCTTGCCTTAGCATTTCGCCCATGTAGCCAAAGAAACAGTCCAGCAAAATAAATACTTTTGGGGGACGTACTTTTACGATCATGTTTGATCTTTGCACTAAGTGCTTGAATGACTGCCCTGTCTGGGTTTGTCTTTTCGCTCTCAGCATAGAAAAGAGCCATACCTGTGCAGAGACACATCTTGACTCTCTCTTAATGGGTCCAACTCCACTGAAGCTTCTTGAATTTGGCCTTACATCATGGAACCATATGCATGGAAAAACCTGTAGATGGGGTCATGGCCAAATGTTAAATAAAGCTCAGCCCACAAACAATAAAAAGTGACCGTACATTATAGAAGGGTTTGAGGAGGACTAATGACAAGGAATCATTCTGAAGTAACACCAGAGCATTAACACAGGAAAAGAGGACAGCCTGTTACAAAAAGGCAGGTGTACAACTCGCACTGTTTGAGTTCAGTTAAAAATTCATTCACCCCAAAAATTTATCAGATCAGACATTTTCTAAATCTGGTTTTATTATAAGCAACACTGGCCAATGTTGAAAAAAGAAGTCAAAAAAGACAACAACGCAGCCACGAAGTGGACCACACACAGAGTTTCAGTAAAGCTTTGCATAAAGGAGATATTAGAATAAACACAAACTGAAAACAAGCCCCCCACCCTGCTAATCAGCGTGCTTTCTCACGGTGTTATGATTCCTCTAAACAACGCTGTCACTGCAAAAGCTTGAATTGCAAACAATTCTTTCGAATATGGGTTTTTGGTATTGTATGCAGACAAAAAGAAAGAAAGTTTGGTTTGTGCGGCGATATCATCCTGCGGCGCACATCACCGTGCAGCCCACATCATCTTGCGGCGTCTATCATGGTGCGGTGCACATCATCACATCATCCTGCCACGCACATCATTCTGCAGCGCACATCATCACATCATCCTGCGGCACAATTCATCCTGCTGCGCACATCACCGTGTGGCGCACATCATCCTGCAGCGCACATAATCTTTCAGCGCACATCATCTGGCGGCGCACATCATCCTGCAGCGCACATCACCGTGTGGCGCACATCATCCTGCAGCGCACATCATCTGGCGGCGCACATCATCCTGCAGCGCACATCACTGTGTGGCGCACATCATCCTGCGGCGCACATCATCCTGCGGCGCACATCATCCTGCAGCGCACATCGTCACATCACCGTGTGGCGCACATCATCCTGCAGCGCACATAATCTTTCAGCGCACATCATCTGGCGGCGCACATCATCCTGCAACGCACATCATCTGGCGGCGCACATCATCTGGCGGCGCACATCATCCTGCAACGCACATCATCACATCATCCTGTGGCGCACATCATCCTGTGGCGCACATCATCCTGTGGCGCTCATCATCACATCATCGTGCGGGGCACATCATGTTGCAGCGCACAAAATCCTGCGGCGCACATCATAACATAATCATGAGCACATCATCATGTGCGCACATCATTGTGCGGTGCACATTATCCTGCAGCGCACATAATCTTGCAGCGCACATCATCCTGCGGTGCACTTCATCACATCATCACATAATAATGCGCACATCATCCTGCAGCGCACTCACCGTGCAGCGCACATCATCGTCCGGCTCACATCATCCTGCAGCGCACATCAACGTGGCGCACATCATCTTGCGGTGCACATCATCACAACATTGCGGCGCACATCATCCTGCGGTGCACGTCATCCTGTGGCGCACATCATCCTGGGGCGCACGTCATCACATCATCCTGCGGCGCACGTCATCACATCACCGTGCGGCGCACATCATCGTCCGACTCACATCATCCTGCTGCACACATCAACGTGGCGCACATCATCTTGCGGCGCACATCATCACAACATTGCGGCGCACATCATCCTGCTGCGCACGTCATCCTGCTGCGCACATCGTCACATCACCGTGTGGCGCACATCATTCTGCAACGCACATCATCACATCATTCTGTGGCGCATATCATCACATCATGTTGCAGCGCACATCATTTTGCGGCGCACATCATCGCATCAACGTGCGGCGCACAAAATCCTGCGGCGCACATCATAACATAATCATGAGCACATCATCATGTGCGCACATCATTGTGCGGTGCACATTATCCTGCAGCGCACATAATCTTGCAGCGCACTTCATCCAGCGGCGCACTTCATCACATCATCACATAATAATGCGCACATCATCCTGCAGCGCACTCACCGTGCAGCGCACATCATCGTCCGGCTCACATCATCCTGCAGCGCACATCAACGTGGCGCACATCATCTTGCGGCGCACATCATCACAACATTGCGGCGCACATCATCGTCCGGCTCACATCATCCTGCAGCGCACATCAACGTGGCGCACGTCATCCTGCGGACACAAAAAAAGCAGTACCCTAATAATAATCATTACAATTTCAATAGGGCCTCCCACTGTCAGTGCTCGGGCCCTAAATATTAATTTTTAAACGTTATTAAAACTACTCAATTCTAAATTGTAATTAAGTGTGTCACAATAATCTCCCTAACGCTAAGATTATAGATGGGGAAATAGGTTACAGACTGACACTATCATAAAAAACACTTTATCATCTAAGTCTACTGTACACAAAATAGTTCAACTCAGAAGTTTCATCATGATGATCCAAGACTGAATTAGTAGATTGTTGTCCTACAGTAACTCCACCTATTACAGAAATAAACTAGCAGATACACTAGTCCTGCTAAAGGGTAACTTCTGTAGTGTATGAACACAAATGTATGAAAAGTTCATTGTTTAAATGTGGCTTCAGATTGTGACTGGGCTATGAGCCCAGGTTTATCTAACATTCCTCCTCAGTTTGAGTGAGAGGTTTCTGACAGCTTTATCTGTACCAGGCACATCGCTCTGCGTCTCCACAGCTTCTCCATGAAATGTAAGTTTCTCTCTGCATCCTTGTGTCTGTAGTTACAGCTCTCTGCCTCTGCGGGGCAGCAAAGTGACTGAAGGCTGAAAAGGGCCACATGTGATTGCATGAGGTGATGGTGATTATCTGCAGGTTTGGAAATCATCAGGCAGATTTTCTCCATCACATTAGCCATGTGCGCAGCTGATCATGCAACTTCCGGGAGCTGATGGGTTTTCTTTAGAGATACGGTGAAAAAGGAAAGATCTTGGCACAACAATATACAGCATGAGCAAGAGCCACTCGTGATAAGCAGTCTCATTCCTATGCAGGTTTGCATTTGTCCAAAAACAGTTCAACAGCTCCCTGCTGGATTGGACATGACAGCTTTGCGGATGAAGCACAGACTAACTGCTCTGATGTCCTGCAGAGGAGCCTTGATCCATTTTAATATACTTAGTGTTCATGTCCCATTGTGTAATACAGTCACACTGTTTTTTCTTAACAAACTTTTAAAACCAAAAGCAAAAGTAATCTGTAATTGAACTGCAATTTATTATCTTCTTTGTAAAGTTTATATAGAATTGATATTTTCACAATTTTATTGAGACAATTCAAAGTTTCAATGCAATTAAACATCTTTTCTTCAGTTAAGAAAAAAAAGAACATAAAGTTTAAACCTGAAGAAGCAACAATATGTTGGAACACCAAGTTAAAGTTGTAGAACATTATTTCTGTCTTCTTGTGTTCCAGAGGGGCAAGTATTACAGTCCGTGTGTGTGTGTTGACTGGCTCTGTAGATCTAGCTGTAGTTCCTGAGGTACACCAGTCTGTGAGGCTGGAACTTCTCCCGACAAAGGGGGCACTCTGCCTGTAACAAGCATCACACAAACACATGCCAATGTTACATTTACTCACCCACAGAGGAAAGTGTCTGTATCTGTACTATTTTCATTATTGAGGGCTTGGGGGGGGGTCAGTTTGTTTAGAAAAAATGATTCAGAGAATGAATTACACTGGTCAGCTACGAGCAGTTGAACACTGGTTTGAAGAGAGTTTACTGTGGAACAACTTGACCAATATTTCCCTCATTAAATCATTTCAAAGCCATGTTCTAATACCAAGTATTTTAACAGGTCTGCATTTGTTGGAGCCTGGTTGAGGCAGATGACTTCCCACCAGGAGTCAGGTTATTTTCAATAGTTCTACAGACTGGGAAAGTTGTGTTGCCACTGTAACCATTTGTCATCACATATGATAAAAATAGCCTGCATTTATATAGCGTCTTTCAAAAGACCCAAAGGTGCTTTACATATGTCTGTGAGGACAGAACAGAAAATAAATAAGTAACAACACAAAACAGGATAAAAATAAAGAGCAGGGTGGAGAATTAACTGAGGCCAAAAGCCCAGTGAACAGGTGATGTTTGAGTTGTTATTTTGCAGCTGTCCAAAGAAGCTGTGTTGCTTATTTCGGAAGGCAGAAAGGTCCAGAGGGTAGGGGCTGCAACACAGAAGGCTCTGTCTTCAAAAATTTGGTGTTGGGGAAAGAGGGCAAACCTGAATTCGAGGGCCGCAGAATTCTGAGTGGAGTTTAGGGGTGGAGGAGGTCGGTAAAATATAGTGGGGCTAGGACTCAGAGGGATTTGTAGGTGAGAAGGAGGAGTTTGTATTTAATGCAGGCCTTTAAGCACTAGAGGTCAATAACTCCAAAGATAACCATTAAAACTCTACTTGGGTTGAGGGGGGTAATACTGTCTTTTTGACAAACGGCTTAGGTTTTAAGACAGATATGTCTCTGTTAGGAAATAATCCCTCAAAACTTGTGCCCTTTCGATGTTTGTGTAACAAGTTAACGTCAAAAGTCTCTGAATAAACAGATTCACTTCCATCATGAGTACTGTTTGCACATATCCAGTAGTAACTTGTGTAACTGACCTTGGTGTTGCACCACTCTGTGATGCACTCCCAGCAGAAGAGGTGTCCACAGGGGGTGGAGGTGGAGTGTCTCCTCTCCTCCAGACAAAGGATGCAGCGGGCGACTCTGGAGCTCGAGCTCTTTGTGCGCTGAGGACTGCACAGACAGAGTTCATGTCACGTGTTGAATGTAGGTCTTTTCTACAACACAAAGTAGTGTAGTATTTGCACTAGCCTGGTGTGTCGCGTAGCTTGTGATGAATGGAAATATTGACTGGGTACAATAAACATCCAAGACTTTCTGTAAGGTTCAGCTGCTGAGAGCTAGCAAGTCAAAAATAATGACCAGACCAATTTTCCCAAAGGTCCCAATTGAATGACTTCTACTTGAGCCTCTCACGACAACAAATTTTGTCGGACAAGATATCGTCCCATAAATTGTCACGATAAATTATATTTTTATCCAAATTTTCTGACTTTTTTTTTACCACTGAAATAATGATAAAATATAATAGCAGTTTAATACAGCTACATCATTCTTAAGAATATTCAGTCCAACATTGGAATTATAATTAAAGATAGTAATATGTCTTTTGTAGCCACTGTTCTTAAACAAATTCGATATACCACCTTGTTCATGTTAACTCTCCTCTCGAATTCGGCTTTAACCAAAAATGTTCTCACTTCAACTCCCGCTGGTTGGGGCTGGAACGGGGCATGTGTGTGTTTTGAGAAATGCTATATAAATAAAGACATTAGTGTTGTTATTACCCGATCACTCACGGAGAAGTAGGTGATGAGATTGGCTAAAATGTTGGTGACGTTCTAAATTAAACAAATATGCATTTATACATAATGGGAAATTTACCAAGGTCTGCTGAATTATCAAGTTCATGTTTATATGTCTCACTATAATTCGATATAGTTATTTTTTCTACAGGCCACAATTTAACTTCACTTCAACACTGAAATAGTTTCTTTAGAAAAGGATCCGTCCCTTTGATCCAACATTCTGCCCTGTCATCAAGACCAGACAAAGAGTATGTGGGCTCTGTCCTTCGGTCTGTTCTATACCTGAGCTTTCTGTAGAGCTTCCACTCCGTCCTGGCTCTCTGTCTCTGTCTGAAATTGTTGAGCTGGAGACAAACAGTGATGACCAGCTGAATGAGGGACAAGGCACCTAGCAGCCTGTAGCTGCTCCTGATGGTCCCGTCACTGCTGGGTCGCCCCATCACATGCAGCTACACACACAGAGAAATGAATGTAGATAAAACATGGTGAAATAAATCAGTGAGGTAGGGATTTAGATCAAACTGGTTTACAATTCAGTTTCACATGTACAGCAACACTTAGCTACATCTAACAAGGTCAGAGTGGCTCAGTAGGGTGTGTGACCAAATGTCCGAAGCCCTGTTCAGTCCTGATATTAACATCTGTCCCGAGATTAGACATGTACACAGCACAAGGGGCATCAGCTCTATAGTAAAACATCTGGGGCTGAGCCCAGAGTTGGGGGTTGCTCTTGTATTAATAAACTTATTTATGAAACAAGCCTATTTTGTTCCCTAGTAAAGACAAGAACATATACACCCAAATATTTACATAACTTCTACACAGTCAAAAATACTGTAAATTTATTAAAAAACAATTCACAACATGTTAGCAATTTTACTGTACTGTAAGTATTTCCTCCTTATGGTGCTTTATATTTCTACTCTGAGTCTAAACATGTCAGAGAGAATTGTTGTATTTTATACTGCATCACATTTATTTGACTGCTTCAGTTCCTTTTAAAATTGAGATTTCGAACAATAGATAATATAACAATCTGTTAAGACACATTGTTCAAGTCTGAATAGGTGATTCAAAAAATTCTTCCCACCTGAAATTCAATTTTTCAAATGTCTGTGACAGGAACTACTGTTTGCAGGACTTTGCTCATCTCTTATACGTCACACAAAAACTGATAATCAAATGAATTTAGTATTTAAACGATGTCAGATTATGACTCCAGATCATTCCGGTCATTTTAACCCTGATGTCCTCACTGTGCGCGTCATTACATCTCGTGTTGTGTAGCAGGTTTAAACATGTGTCTCATCAACTCTAGAGTGAATCCAAAAAACATAAAGTAAACGTCAGTCCTGCATGTGATGGTGTTTAATGTTAAAGTGTCAGAGGGCGAGTAAGGAGAAAGCAGGCTCAGACAGAGACTCTGACACAGGACGACCGGACCTTTAATGAGCGTCTGTCCTGATCCTGAAGCAGCAGTGGTCATAAGTATGCAGTGGTGGGACATCGATAAAACAATGAATGTAGCGGAAAACCTGAATCGATTAGGTCCTTTCACCGCAGTGATGCTGACTCTTCCACGTCTGCATCACGTTGCATCTAAGAATCTAGACATTTATACATCTCTAGTGGATGTTCAGTTGCAGAGGTATTTACAGGTGAAAGTGGCGAATGGGAAATTAAATCGGTGCTTAAGAAAAACCTGCCCCGGATGCCCAAGCCAGGCTAAACCCATGGACGGCGCCAAGTGTGTCTCTTCACTCCTGACATTGAAATACATATTTTTGTCCTGTGAGTAGATTTACTTTCCTTACTCTAAATGCAAATACACACATACATAAATTCTGTTCACAACAACTCAATTATATTTTATTTACCAAGTTTCTATTTGCAGATGTGTCCATTTAGTGTTAGTATTAGTGTTAGAGTGTGTGTGTGTGTGTATCTGTGTTTACGTGCGTGTGCGTGTGCGTGTGTGTGTAAGGCTGTGTGTCTAGTGAGCATGAGTGTGAGAGGACCAGGGAAGTGTCAGAATGGGCTGAAGCTGCTTCCAGACATGCACTGAACTCCGGAGAATCTGTGGACGTTTTTCAGAGGGGCTGTAGGATTGAACGCAAATTTCCAAGGCAGAGCCTCCTGACTTTCTTTTGACATTAAGGCTTTTCATCAACACTTTTGTCTAATGTCAGAAATATATGTAAAACATGTAGAATAAAATTAAAGTTACTTACATAGCTGATACCAGCCATCCTCTTGGATAGGTGGTAAAAAGAGCCACTGAGGTAGAACAGAGCCACATGGAACTGGTGCAGGAGGGTCAGACCCTGTCGGAGGACAAAAATGGCCGGCAGGCACGCTTTCCTCTGGGGCTCTGACAACAGCCCCACTGCTGTCTGCCCCCACCTCCTCAGCCAAGCCTCCAGGCTCCATGTCCAGGCAGCTGTCTGCCGCCGCCTGACACCGCTGAGGCTCTCCTGCCCACCATCAAGCTCGTTCTCAAGGGACACCAGGACCTTGTCCAGGAGATAGGGCAAGAGGGCATGACAGAGGACAAAGAATCCTCGTCTTGCCCGGGAGGGGATGTGCCTTTTAGTGGGATCCACCTGCACGATGCTCACATACTCCTCACCAAGAGTTTGGTAACCTGAGGCATAGGAGGATTTAAATCAAATACTGCCAACAATAATTGAAATAGTGAAACATGCAGTGAGAGAAGTCGGATGGTGTGGTAAATCCCTACCGGAGAATGTTGTTAAACCATAGTAGACAAAATCTGACAGCAGCTCTATCTCTTTCCTCCAGTCCAACCATCGTTTGGAACCTACAGGAAATAAACAACAAACAATAACACACTTTAATAATACACAAATGCTTAAGCTCTGCACAGAACAAAATAGTAATTCCGAGAATGACCAGCTCAGCTTTTACCCGAAACATTAAACAGCCATGAAAATGAAATTGTTCTATTAACATTATTTTAATAAAACCGATAAGTCCTTTTGTGTTAATGGTGGAGAAAGACTTGTGATTAGAATAAACTACACATGGGAAAGTGTTGAAAGACGTATGGTTCTCTCAAACATCTAAACACAGAGTTTATATACAATGAGCTGTGTTAGGAAATAATAGCTATTAAACTTCAACACTGCAATTCACCCACAAACATCAGCATTTCCATTGCAACGATTACGTTTTGAAATTTGCTGCGTCTCTTACAGCTGCTAACTGTCCCAGTACACGATGTATATTAATATGTGTTAACTGAGGAGAGGCTGACAGTCGGTTGTATTTTGTAATCGGTGACTAAACACAGCAATTCATTAAGTCTTCAATCCAGTCTAACGGCTAAAGCTATATTAAGCTACATACTAAAGTAGAGTAAGCTAGCTAAAGGGGACATAACTTTCCAGATTTTAAACCAGAACAAACTCACCAGCAAGTGTTTGAAAAGCTTCGTTGCTGTTGTTTTTCAGGAAAGTTTGATAGTATTCGTCTTTCTGGATGGAGCGAATCAACTGAGAATGGTTAGCAGGGCCGAGGGGCATCGTTAGATCGAAACAGACAGAAGACGATGTCCGACGCTAGCAAACGCAGTTAAGTTGCAGTTCAGGGCGAAATATTCATATCCACTGACCGAAAAGTTTCACTCCGAAACCAGCGTCTCTACCGGTGTATCCAAGCAGCACCTGTCAAATCAGTCCCGTCAAACACATTCACAAAGCTACCGAGCTAAAGCTACCGAGTCCACAGCACCGCTACTAGGCTAGACTAACTGCTATCCAGTGGTCATCTGTCGGAGTATGCCGTTATATTACACCAACATTCTCTACAATACTTGTTTAGCGAAACTTCCTCCAAAGCACACTATGTGGGAAGGTGCTGCTCTGTAAACAAACGAGGAAGACTGATGCGATCAGTCTGATGGTAAACCTCATCACCTACAGCGCCACTCACTGGCCGGAGGGGTCACTACAAACTCACTTTCTGTGATAAGGAATAGACCATTTTCACAGCAGACATTTTGACTTAAAATTACAATAGATGAACTGAAGCGTTACTAATCAGATTAATTAAGACTAGTGATGTGTCCTCCCGTGTCGAGGCTTCGAAGCGTGTGTCGAGTAATCGAGGATGATTTTTGTGAAGCGCGTATCGAGGCTTGTGTTGATGACGTTCGAAGCCTCGCGAGCCGGCCGAGCGCGTCACTGATTCAGGAAATGGTTCGCGGGTTTCGTGTGCGATTCAAAATATAAGGGGCCGCGAAACGCATTGGATCCCCCATCACACTACTTGTCTTGGGACTTTATTGTGCGTTTGCTTGCAATATATTCTAGAGTATTGGGGAATTTCTTTTAATTTATTTCTTAACTTGTACAAACTTGCGGTATCTTTTCTTTGTACCCCAGCTTCATCTGTACCCTGTGTATCTTTATCATATTAATCGCATCTTAATCTGAAAGGATCGTTTCAAAAGCAGGCGGACTTATTACTAAAAAAATGAAACCGCCTGAAACCCAGCACTGTTGAGAACTGTTGTTTTTTAATAAAAATAAATAAACTATTATCCCTATTGTACGTATTACGTTTTTTGGATCACAAACATCATTAAATCATTTATTCAATTCGAAGCTTCACACACCAAAGCAGCGGACCCTTATAATTACATTTACATTTAATGTCCACTTGATGGCGCAGTAGAGCAAATGAAGCATCATGAAGCTTCGGCCCATGAGCGAACCAATTGGATGGAAAGCTTCAAGGCTTCATGAAGCTTCATCTCGCCATCACTAATTAAGACTCTAACTCAATACAAATGAGCCAGCAGCTGCATTTTCAAACAACTTCATGTCTGCTGTGAGAAATGCCGATGAACTATGAACCTGTCTTTTCATAATCAGTCTTAATTTTTAGTAAGCAATTTTGCCAAGTAAATAAATACTCATATTGTGAAGTATAATCTGATATCCTGTCATGTCCATTGACATTGAAATTGAAATTGTACATATTGTACAACTTTTTTGAGGATGTAATTTCAAGTGTGGACCATTTTTGACAAACCATCTATAATCAAACTGTCAAATAAAAGGTAAGGTGTGTGAGAACTTGACTGTCATAAGGTCACAGCACTTGGTGAAGGAATGTTTTGCTGAAGCCTCACTGAGATTTATGTTAGAGCAGAGACAATGTATCTTGTTGATATGTTCATGTTTATAGGATGTTAACTAATGCTGTGGTCACATTGGGAGGCTGTGGTTGAGGGGTAGAGTGGTTGTCCTCCAACCAGAAGGTCGGCCGTTCAATCCTCACCTGAATCCAAAAGTGTCCATGGGCACGATATTGAACCCCTAAATGTCCCCTCATAGAATGCACTAATTGTAAGTCACTTTGGATAAAAACGTCCACCAAATGATATGTAATGTAATGTAACATATTGCGTTCGCTATGATATGAGAAGTAAAGCACAACCTGCTATTTGATTGTGTGAGAGTTCTGCCAGAATCATAATACAACCCCTATTAAACAAATACAACAGTTTATTTCATTGTATTGACTTCCAAGCATCCAGGTCACAACTGGTATGGCATTGGTGTATTTAATTGAATGCTTTTTAATAAAGCAGGTATTTCTTAGGAAAACATGGGGAACTTACGTTATGCAAGAAAAAATTATATTTTTTTTGTATTTGTCTGGCTAAGTTGATTCCAGTATTTGTTTGAAGGTTGTTAGAAATTAATGTTCTAATTTTATCCGTAAACATTTTAATAAGCTTATGAACATTTGTATAATGTTTTAGAGAACTTAAACAGGAATATACTGGGAACAAAATAAAACTACCCACTGAAAACAGTATAACATTGCATAGTAACATTGCCAGAACCTTTTTACAACTAATGTTATCCTTTTCAGTAACATTATCTTATTGTTGGTGCTAAAGGTTCTAATACTGTTATCATTAAACATTTTAAGAAAGTTAATATAAAATTGTTTTGAAAGATGGTTCAAAGATAGTTCATCAAACTGACCAGAGGCTCAGTATAAAGACAGTTATGGCCCTGATAAGCGACTTTGGGCCTCCAGATTTAAAATTAAGTAGATGCAGATGCATTTTATTTATCCCACACACATGCACAGACATGCAAACGCACACTCATGCAGGTAGGGAAATGTAATCTCTGCTTTTGACCCATCTGTGTGCGGGACACACAGAGCAGTGAGCGACTATGTACAGCGCTCGGGGAGCAGATGTTTAATTGTTGGATTTTTGGGCAGATCAATCCAGGTTCGTCTTTTTATTGTCTTTCCGTGGAATCGAACCAGAGACGAACCAGAGACCTTCACCCTGGCAGAACTTTTATTTAATGCCTGGCAGTGTGAAGTTTTGGGTGGTGAAGTAGAAAACAGTGTGGATGTAGAAGTAAATGGTAAATGGATTTGCATTTATATAGCGCTTTTCTAGTCTTGATGACCACTCAAAGCGCTTTACATTACAGTTTCACATTCACCCATTCACACACACATTCATACAGTGCATCTATCCCAGCACTTTGTTATTCTAAGGGGGGCCATTCAGGGTTCAGCATCTTGCCCAAGGACACTTCGGCATGCAGATGGTTCAGACTGGGAATCAAACCGCCGACCTTCAGGTTGGAGGACGACCACTCTACCCCTCAGCCACAGCCGCCCAGTAGAGGCTGGGTTTGTTGTATGTCTAATTTAATGAAGGAGAATTTGCATCTCCTCACTCATCTGAAAAGTAAACAATTTGAGGGACCAATAACCTCACAGTGACAGTAGGAGACTGATAAGCTTTGTCACCTTGTCTCATGAATAGACTGTTTGGTGTAAATACTGAAAGAAAGAAAAAATACAGACCCAGTGCTCTTAAACTATTCGTTCTGCATGTAGAGATACTTTTATCTTACCAGTCTAACATTATGGGATTGATTTGAAGGCTTCGTACGTATCAGATAACAGCAGTTAACTTCATAGTATATAGATGTGAATAAATATTTTCCCTATTTTACACTCCTAAAGCTATTTTTGTTCTATTCTGGTTTGCACTACGGATATACTATCTAACCTGTGTCTGTAGACTATCTACTGTGTTTTGTACTTACATGTCACTTTAGTACTTAATGTTACACACTTGTATGTTCAAAAGCTTATTTATATGTTGACTGTAACTTATACATTGAGTACCTAAATGTTTTCCCATAAGCAGAATTAGCAATAAAGTTGATGTTGCTTTAAAGTAAAAACACGCACACAAGCACAAATATTGGATTGTATGATTTTCTTTTGCTAGGAATTAAAAGGCCTCTGTTACAGCGACCAGTCACACAAAAGTGAAAATTCTGGCATAACTCAATTATATAAAACATGTGGTTAAAAGGGAGCGCAAACCACTACTTTTAATCTACTGTGAGGACATTCAAACAGAACTTCTGAATAACTGCTCCCATCAGCAACTGGGTTTTATCTGACATGTCCCGGCACCTCAGCAGATGATGATAGAGCTCATCTTCCTACACCTCTTTTAGCCCCTGAGAAACCAGATGTGTTTTCCTGCTTCATTTCTTTCTTAGCTGTCTGCTGTGTGCAGCTCACATGTTTTATATTGTATGGAAGGGCTATATTCCATTTTAGAGACATATTATAAAATGTCATATCCAGGTTCTATATTACAAATTTTTGTGCCAAAGTGTGAAAAACATTGAAGAAACCTTCCACAGAGTTATTACTATTTTTTTCGTAGATACTACTAAATCCTGACTCATATAGACCCTCCACCAAATGTCTCAACAGTGTTAGAATTCCTTCAACCAAATAACCGTAAAAGCATTAAGACCCTGATTTGGGGAGGGTTCACATCACACCAAAAGGTCTGGTTCTGGTTTGAATCAGTGTGTCATATATTTTCCAAATGATCCAGTTCGTGTTCACAGAGGCAAATGTCCAACAGCTCAGAAAGTGTAAAGAAGAGCCATGTGCACCATATGCACTTTCTCTAGTATTTTAAATATGTTCTGTTCAGCCCAAATATCCAGGAGGCATCTCACTTCATCCTGAGTCCATGTTTGAACCCTGCCAGTCATCATTGTGGCCACAAATGGTGTGGTAGCCCTCCGGTCATCAATACGGAAAGAGAAAAAGTTTTTAAACCAAATAAATGACAGATAAATTGGTGCGCTTCCTCATATTGGTTCGAAGGGTGCTCACACTAGAAATGAACTGCTCCAGAGTTCACTTGACAGCTGTCCGAAAACCACCTCTAAACCTGCCCTAAAACATTTAAAATCTTAGAATATTCATTTTCACAGTGTACCATATGTTACATATCTATTGTAAGTTGCTTTGGATAAAAAATAGTACAAATTGATTGAATTTTAGTGTTTATAAAAACATTCAACACCTCAGCCTCAAAACAGAAAGAATTTGTAAATAATTCATCGTGTGGATTCACCAGAATCAGCGGTTTTGTTCTGCTGGTTAGAAATCATCTCTGGACGGAACGGTTTCACAGAAGAAAGGTTTCACAGAAGCGTCTGCATTTGGGGGCAGCATGATGGCCGGGTACCATTGGCAGGTGTCAGCCCTGGAGGAACAGCTGGGCCAGCTGAGAGCCGACCTGGAGCGTCAGGGACACAACATCAGGGACACAGGTTAGAGGTCTCTTGAGGATGTTCCCGTGGTGATGTGGCTTTTCTCCAGTCCAGGTTTAGTTCTGCTGCAGGAGCTGCTGTAATACCCCTAATTTTCCTGAGATTGAATTGGACAGTTTATCAATCATTGAAATTTCATTTGTATAGCCCATATTCACAAATCACAGTTTGTCTCATAGGCTTTAACAAGGAGAGACGTCCTCTTTCCTTCACCCTCAACCAGAGTCAAACTACTAAAACCCATTAACAGGTGAAGAAGGTAGAAGGTAAACAGAACTTAGAACACATCATGTTTCGATGTGAGTCGAGAGTTCATCCCAGATCTTTAAAATTAGATCTGGATCCTTTCTTCCCTAATCTATGATATCTGGCTGAAAAATACATACAAGCTGTTTTACTGATGTTGCGTTTCAGGCAAGACTTTTTTATATATAAATATTAATAACATTTAATATGGCGTTCACTTCCCTTCGTCCATTTTTCCCATGTGCCAGGATGACCGTGTCCTCTACGTACATTTGAGTATCAGTTTCAGGGCGTACAATAAACATATGAACTAAACAGTGCAGGTCCTCTCATCGAGCCTCGAGGTTCTGCAGATCAAGATCTTCACTCTGTTGCATTGTTCAGTAGACATCAGGTTGGACTCACGACATGGGGACATTTCAATGATCACATATTAGTTCTGTTCCTCTTCTGTCACTGATTCGTTATGAAGCTGCTAATAATGGGATTCTAACGTTAGCAAGAACCCTGGTGCTGATAGCTAACGTAGCCTGTTAGCAATGATGTAACATGTGATGAACCAATCAGAGCTCAGGCTTGTTGCAGAGAACACGTGTATGTGTGTATGTGTGTGTTTGTGTGTGTGTGTGTATTTGTGTATGTGTGTTTGTGTGTTTATGTGTGTGTTTGTCTGTTTGTGTGTGTGTGTGTGTCTGTGTGTGTGTTTGTGTGTGTGTATGTGTGTGTATGTGTGTATGTGTATGTGTGTTTGTGTGTGTGTGTGTGTGTTAGTGTGTGTGTGTTTGTGTGTGTGTGTGTTAGTGTGTGTGTGTGTGTGTTTGTGTGTGTGTGTGTGCGCGTGTGTTTTTGTGTGGTGTTCTTGAAATGTTCTTGTTTTGTTAAGAAACAGCACATTTTGGTTCCTGTGTGCTCTTCTTATGTCGCAATATACACACACATATAAACAAACACACACACAAACACACACACAAACATACATATATATATATATATATATATATATTTATATAAAAGATATTAAAGAGTGGTTAAAGAGCGTTGGTGTGACAGGATGTCCTCAGGCTGCTGTTGACTGACGGGACTGGCCCCTCCACCACCTGAGGGACAGGATGCAGAGAATGTCTCTGTTGTCTCTTAAACTGACTCAACCTGCTGGACCTCAACCGCCTGATGTCCAGGCCCTGGGGCCAGGCTGCCCCGCCACCCTCCAAACCTGATTGACCACACCTCTCCTTCTGGCTTCTGTCAGGTTGAACCCTGCCTCATCTATGTTTATGAATTCATGCGTGATTTCCTCATCCATCTGTAAAACTCTCTGAAATACAGTGAAAGACAAGATTGTGTAGTTCAGCATAGGTCTGGTTTACAGTACATTTACATTATAAAGGTTACATGTGCAGTTTGCAACATCACAGTGCTCAAATGAACAATACATACTTCCACATACTCATACTGCAGCCTTCTCCTCCTCCGTGGATTCCCCCTCTCACTCTCACTCTTCTTTCTTGAGCACAAGCTCGATTTTGGTTGAAAACAGGTGAACTCAGCTGCTGCATTGCTATAGTGCTTAAACCTGATTGTTGTGTCTAAAATTAAGCAATCATGTGTTTGAACACCTGATGGCTGTGTTGAACCAATTGGCCCACAGCGGTGGTCATTTGACAGGCAGTGCTTAGGAATTGCAAGGAAGTGACCTCTTGATATACGTCTGTGTCTAATGTATCCAAGTGTGTTTAGTGTTTTGCAGATCACTGTGTGTATTGTTTTGCAAAAAGTGTGAAGCTGACATTGTGCTTATAGTGGTGCAGATCTGGGCCCATGTTCTGCTCCTTGAGTTTAAGGTTTTGATGATTGTGTAATACTTTTGATTTTAGTGTTCATGCAATCGTAAAAAACTGTAACGTGACCTAAAGAGGATGTCTACAGAATTGGGTCCAGACTCTCGCCGGTGATTGTCTTTTACGCAGCAGGAGATTCTCTGCTAGGATCGTTCACATCACCAATGTGTATGTGTGTTTCTGTGTGTATGTGTGTTCGTGTGTGTTTGTGTGTGTGTGTATGTGTGTTTGTGTGTGGTTTGTTCTTGTTCTTGAACCAGTGAAACTGGTTCAAGAACGAGAATTAAATTCTTGTTTTGTTAAGAAACAGCACATTTTGGTTCCTGTGTGCTCTTCTAATGTCGCAATATACACACACATAAATACAAACACACACACACACAAATATACATATATATATATGTATATAAAAGATATTAAAGAGTGGTTAAAGAGTTTGACACAGATATTAAAGTATGTTTTAAGAGCGTTGGTGTGACAGGATGTCCTCAGGCTCCTGTTGACTGACGGGAGCCTGAGGACATCCCCCCCCCCACCTGAGGGACAGGATGCAGAGAATGTCTCTGTTGTCTCTTAAACTGACTCAACCTGCTGGACCTCAACCGCCTGATGTCCAGGCCCTGGGGCCAGGCTGCCCCGCCCCCCCTCCAAACCTGATTGACCACACCTGCCCCAGCCTTATTGAGAGGCATAAAAGGGCCACGGTCCCAGCTGATCTTCACTCCCCGCTCAGAGCCGACCAGCAGCCGACCAGCAGCCATGAATTCCTTCTCCAGCCGCAGCAGCTCCATGAACGTCAGGAACTCCGCCAAGATGAGCCCCACCGCTTCCAGCGCCTCCCGCCGCGGCATAGGGTCAGGGAGCGTCTACGGAGGAGCCGGAGGGTCCGGAGTCCGAGTGTCCAACGCCTCCTTCTCCTTCGCCTCCCCGGCCTCTACCGGTGCCTCAAACTTGGCTGACAACATCAGTGTCAACGAGAAGGCCACCATGCAGAACCTCAACGACCGCCTGGCCTCCTACCTGGAAAAGGTGCGCTCCCTGGAGAAGGCCAACGGCGAGCTGGAGCTGAAGATCAGACAGTTCCTGGAGAACAGGGCGAGGCCGGCGGCGCACGACCTCACCGGCTTCAACATCCGCATCAAACAGATGCAGGAAGAGGTGAGGACGAGAGAGTTCACACTCTGAGTCAGGGTCGTAGGTTTCTACTTGATATGATTGTTTATTAACTACTAACTGGTTGTTTACTGTTGAAACTAAAGATTCAACCCCAGTGGATTTACGAGTTTAATAGTTTTGTTGTTTCAAGGTGTTATTGAATATTTGAGGAGAAACTGGTACTGCAGGGGCGGGGTATTATAAACAGGTTTTATCACCTGAATGTGATATAAGCAGGGAAACAAGTCTGAGTAAAGAATTTAAGCCCCAGATGTCCACTTGAAGTTTTATAACTTTAGATTATTGGAACTTTTGAAAGTTTCCAATTTTAAGTAAAATGGTTTTTTTTTAAGCATTTCATATATTTTATGTCTTTGATTTTATGATTTAATTGTTATTAAGTTCTTGGACTTCATAATTTTTTCATCAGTTACAAAGGTTCAGTTATTTAATTTGGGTGTAATAGTTGAATTGAATGATTGAATCTTTATTGTTTTTTAAAACAAAAAGATTTTATTTAAATTGTAAACCAGCTTCTGTTAGTTAAACTTTTATTTTTACAGCTTTTTTTTCCCCTCTGATTGTTAATTCAGAGAAACATGATACGATAATAATGAAAACACTTTAAATCTGATTGGAGCCCCCTGGTGGCCATGATTTAGAAAATAAAGTATTTAAAGCTAATGGAAAATGAAACCACTTTAATCCGGAGTTCGACTTTTCTCCTGCTCAGATATGTAACGCTGCTCGAGGAAACGCAGCCCTCGTCCTCGCCATGGACAACTCCCAGCTGGCCACTGACGACTTCAGAGTCAAGTGAGGACGCAGAGGACGACAATGATCTGATTACAAATGACCATCGAAACAGTTGGAAGGAAATTCACTTTCATTCATTTCTAGGTACGAGAATGAGCTGTCCATGCGTCAGTCGGTTGAGGCCGACATCGCCGGTCTGAGGAGGGTTCTGGGCGAGCTGACACTGAGCCGCTCCGACCTGCAGATGCAGATGGAGGGTCTGAAGGACGAGTTGATCCAGCTGAAGAGGAACCACGAGGAGGTGAGTCCAATGAAACCAAGATAACAGAACAATGTGACACTGGTAAAGACCCAGAGGTTTGACCGGCGTCCTCGTGCTCCTGCAGGACCTGCTGGCTCTCCGGGCTCAGATGAGTGGCCAGGTCAACGTGGAGGTGGACGCTGCTCCTCAGGAGGACCTGTCCGTCGTCATGGCTGGAATCAGAGAACACTACGAGACCGCCGCCTCCAAGGACCGCAGAGAACTGGAGACCTGGTTCCAGGCCAAGGTGAGGGTGTGAATGTGGACACTGCTGCCCCCTACATGCCAGGACAGCTTTGTCAAAGCTTTAAACTGAACTTCAGTTTTCCTGTATTTAAAGCTTAATTTATTGAAGTTTACATTTTTTATTTCTTGTTTGCAGATTTATAACTTTATTGTTGCGTTTCAGTCTTAAGATGTTATTATTTAACAGTAACATTTTTAAATAATTGTTTGGTTTTTTACACTAGTGAACCTTTTTATTTACATTTGAATCATGACTTTTTTTCACAAAATTTTGTTTCAGTTTTTTAATTTCATTTTGTACAACTGTTTAAGTTATAGTTTGTATGTTGATAACTTCTAAAGTTTGTGAAACGCTCGTCAGTCGACAGAGCTGAACAAAGAGGTGGGAGTGAGAACTGAGACTCTGCAGACGTCCAAGTCCGAGATCGGAGAAATCAGACGAACTCTTCAGACTCTGGAAATCAAACTTCAGGCTCAGATCAGCAAGGTGAGAAAAAAAACATCTCCCAGCAAATAAATAAATGAATATTATAAAGTTGGTGAAATAAAATGTCTTTCCTCGCAGAAAGGAGCTCTGGAGGGAACGTTGGCCGAGACCAAGAACCGATACTCCAACATGATGGCCGGGTACCAGCGGCAGGTGGAGGCTCTGGAGGAGCAGCTGGCCCAGCTGAGGGCCGACCTGAAGAACCAGGGGAACCTCTACAGCGACCTGCTGGACATCAAGACCCGACTGGAGCTGGAGATCGCAGAGTACCGACGTCTGCTGGACGGAGAGACGGAGAGGTGAGCTCCACTGAACCATCTCCTACTCAACATTACATATAAGTGTCCATATAAAAATAATAATAATAATACACGGTTTATATTTTAGAAAATGATCGCAAATAAACACATAACTATATATCTAAATACCGATATTTTAGTCAAGAATTTAATCTTATATCAAAATTTTGTTTAGTCACAATTATAAATTCTGATTTGTACTTTATGACACATACATGTACAAAACTACACAGACATTTAATACACACACACACAAACTGATCTAAGTCCGAAGCCTCTTTAAATGTCATGTTGATACATAACACATATATGTGTCTGTATATAAACACAGAAACTGTCCAGAGTGGATGTTGATCTGAGACGATAAAAATGAATAAGTGACACAAGTGGAGCATTTTATATTATTTGATTTATATCAGTGAAAACAAGGTTCAATAAAAAAAAAGGCATGAAAATAATTTGAGCTGTAAATGTTTCTTATCTCATTTCGTCAAAGTTGAATTGTCTTCTTCTTCTGCAGCACCATCACCACCACTAGGACGACCAGGGTGGTGACCATCGTCCAGGAGGTGGACGAAGCTGGAAACGTGATGACCACCAGCTCCACTTGAACCCAGCAAGCTGCGCTGTCAAGAGTCGGATTATTATCTGCAATAAAAAAATCATCTGACTCTGTGTCTATGGCTCATTTCATTGGTGATGAATACTTTGATCATTTAGAGATTTTAGTAAAAAAAAA
Source organism: Pseudopleuronectes americanus (assembly GCA_038501795.1). NCBI lineage: Eukaryota > Metazoa > Chordata > Actinopteri > Pleuronectiformes > Pleuronectidae > Pseudopleuronectes > Pseudopleuronectes americanus. Next base: position 1,529,713 of record CM076725.1, read on the forward strand.
TATTTCCACAAATTAAAATAAAAAAAGAGAACTTGACAATGTGTCTGTGACTCAGAGACGATGAAAATGAAAAGCAAAGAAACTATAAAATATTGTAGAAAACATAAAAGTGGGAAAATAACAAAATAACAATAAAATAACAATAACATATTAATAAAACAAAGCAAAGTTTGTAAAATATAACACATGTGCATGTATAATATCAAAATATACATTAGAAATTGTTCAATGTGAAGTTACCCTGCAGCAGATGGATCTGTGCCATTAGTAGATGAGCTTCTGCATGAGAGGGGCACTTTTCCAAGCAACGATGGAGAATCCTCTGAGCAGCGTCAGTGTCGCCAGACAGATATCTGACTTTGGCTAACAGGAAGACCCCTTGGTGGAGACCTGGTACAATCTTGACAACAGTATCCAACAATTTCTCACATTGCTGGAGTTGAGGAGCGAGAGTCTGGCCCTGGGCCAGAGGTTTAGCAGGACAAAGTGCAAGATACACTTTGACTATCTCCAAAAGGAAGTCTGGGTTGAGCTTCTCCATGTACTCTACTCCCAGAGGCAAACCTTGCAGTTTGGAGAGGTGTTTGTCCACTGCCTCGCCCAGCAGATTGGTAACCTCTTCCTGTGGTCTGCCCTTTTTCACTGCCAGTAAAGCACGTAGGTAAAGTAAAAAGAAGAATGCAGAGCTAACATCCGTACTGCCTCCAGGTTATTTCTATCCTTCAGTAAAAGCCTGCACGCTACCTTTATGTTTTGATCCCAGTCTTGAAGGCTGAGCTGCAGTTTCATCTTCTTGATGAGCGCAGGCACAAACCCAGGGGAACTCTCAATGACCTGGTTGACCATTTCTAATGCTCCAGAGTAGTCCTGAAGATATTCATGGTATTGTGCCTTCCCCATCAGGGCAAAAGCATCTGCTTTCTCTTTCAGTGCCTCATCAAAGTATTTTCCAGTCTTCCTGGCATAGTCATCTTTACCAGATTTCACATCTATCCAGGCTTTTAGGCGGATCCCCTCTCTAGAGCCATTGGAGAGTTTGATCATTTTCTCAAAGTTCTCTCTTGCCTTAAAGGAGATATTAGAATAAACGCAAACTGAAAACAAGCCCCCCATCCTGGGCGCACTTCATCCTGCAGCGCAAATCATCTTGCGGCGCACATCATGGTGCGGCGCACATCATCACATCATCCTGCGGCGCACATCATCCTGCGGCGCACATCACCATGCGCACATCACCCTGCGGCGCAATTCAATCTGCTGCACACATAATCCTGCAGCGCACATCATCACATCATCCTGCGGCACAAGAAGGGCCTGAGCCGACTTTACTTCCTGAGTAGGCTCAGGTCCTTCAATGTCTGCAACAAGATGCTACAGATATTCTATAAGTCTGTTGTGGCGAGCACCATCTTCTTTGCTGTGGTGTCCCGGGGTGTGGGCATCAGACTGAGAAAACTCATCAGGAAGGCAGAGTCTGTGGTTGGCTCTAAGCTTGTCACCCTGGAGGAGGTGGTGGAGGACAGGATGCTGGCAAAACTGCTGTCAATCATGGACAATCCCTCTCACCCCCTCCACAAAACACTGGACAAGCTAAGGAGCAGCTTCAGCCACAGACTCATTCAACCCCGTTGCTCTAAGGAACGATAAAGGAAATCGTTCCTCCCAACTGCAATAAGACTGTACAACTCATCTACCTCTGTCAGAGCCACCATCACAGAACTGCACTAAATATTAATATAAACCATATTATACTACACATCATTTTATACAATAGTATTGTCTTTTTGCACACTCTGTCTACATATTCTTACACTCATAGTATATTATATTATCTATTGTATAGTAAAATACTTATATTTATACCTCTACTATATATCATATCATATGATATCATACTATTTGTATATATAAGTTTATATACACATAATTATACATGTGTACATGTTATTATTATTATATGTACTATTATTATTATATATACTGTTGCTGCCATTATTACTATATACAGCTATTATACTGGTATAATTACTATCATGTATAAATATAAATTATGTTATATTATATACTATATATACTGTACTATTTTTATATACTGTCTAACAATAACTTTACCATCATATCATCAGTACTATTACCATCATCTTACCACTGCACCTTATCTACCTATTTATCTTGTGTTTCTGTTTTTTATTCTTTCTACCTCAATATTTTTTATTTTATTCTATTGTACTTTATTGTATTCAAATATACCTGCTGCTATGACGACTTAATTTTCCTTCGGGCATGAATAAAGTATCTATCTATCTATCTATCTATCTATCTATCTATCTATCTATCTATCTATCTATCGTGCGGCGCATATCATCACATCATTCTGCAGCGCACATCATCACATCATCCTGATGCGCACATCACCTTGCGGCGCACATCATACTGCGTTGCACATCAATCAATCAATCAATCAATCAAATTTTATTTGTATAGCCCATATTCACAAATTACATTCATCTCATAGGGCTTTAACAGGGTGTGGCATCCTCTGTCCTTAACCCTCAGCAAGAGTGAGGAAAAACTACTAAAAACCCTTTTAACAGGGTAAAAATAAGTAGAAACCTCAGAGAGAGCCACATGTGAGGGATCCCTCTCCCAGGAGGGACAGAAGTGCAATAGATGCCACGTGTAAAAACATTCATCATTAAAGTCAGATCAGAAGCTGTCTAAATAATGGTTAGGATTCTCAGCCATTTCTGAGATTTCTGTTATTGGGAGGGTATTAGTGCCAATTGAGGGCAGGAGATTGTTGATTTTATTTCTAATGGTTAGAATTTTATCATTAAAAAAGGTCATAAAGGTATTGCTATTTAGGGATCGAGGAATACTGGGTTCGGTGGAGGTGTGACTCTGTCAGCCTGGCTACAGTGCTGAAGAGAAACCTGGGGTTGTTTTTATTCTCTTCTATTAGTTTTGAATAGTAGGCTGCTCTTGCTTTGTGGAGAGCCTTTTTATATTCTTTAACACTATTCTTCCAGTCTATGAGGTTTTCAACATGGTTGCTGGAGCGCCACTTCCTTTCTAGTTTTCTTGATAATTGTTTTAACTCATTTGTCTGGGAATTATACCACGGAGCTAATTTACCATGTTTGACATTTTTCTTTTTTAGAGGCGCTATTGAATCTAATGTTAATCGTAATGAGTCTGCAGAGCTATCGACGAGGTGGTCGATCTCAATGGAGCTCGGGTTTTTAAAGAATTTGTTCTTTATATCTACAGATAATACGGGTTTAAATGTAATTGGAATTATTTCCTTAAATTTAGCTACAGCACTATCAGGTAGACATCTAGAAAATGAGTTTTTTATTGGTGGCATATATTCATTTATTGAAAAATGGAAGGTTATTAAATTATGGTCTGATAGAACTGGATTGTGCGGGAGGACTGTTAAATGTTCAATTCCGACACCGTACGATAATATAAGGTCAAGTGTGTGGTTACAACAATGAGTCGGTTGGTGCACCAACCGACTCACTCTTTAATCATGGGCTTTTTAAGACTAGCACTATGCCCCCTCCGGACCGTCACCCAGCTGCCCTGGGCTCCCTGCTGCACGGGACTAGTCAGGGGACTGCTAGTTGAAGCTAAGCTACGTTCTAAGCTAGGTGGCTCCGACGCTAGCGGAAGCCGGCTAACTACAGCTAACGGAGTTTCTAAGCTGCGGAGCCGAGCTTCTAAGTTACTAAGCCTCGCCTCCATCGCTACCAACACACTACATTTATTACAAGTACCACTACTGTTAAGTGAGGCAGAGGAGTAAGTAAACATAAGACACTCGGAGCAAGAGAGAGCAGTGGAGGGAGAGAGAGAAGACATCGCTGATATAGAGCTACGAGGGTGAGCTCACACAGAATCACTAAGAACGCTAGAGTATGGGTTGTTGTGACTCCCTCCCAAGCACAGTCAGACAGCAAAGTGGTTTTCCTCCACGGGTTTTTAATGAAGTGGTCTCCAAATCCAACCGTGAAAACTAAGTTTACACAGTAACAAACACATAACATATAACATTAGCAATCACAGTATAAATAATTAAGATCAAGGTTAAATTAAATAACAAACAAACAAAATACCTCGTTGGCTGCATGCTTTGAAAAGGAATCTTATGTGTGACTACTTTGTCTCTTCTCCGTGTGCCTTCTCCGTGCCGGCTCTGTGTTTCTTCTTCGTGTTCCTTCTCAAAACAAGCAGCTCAACGGAGGCTTCAAAATAAAAGTCTTCTCTAATTACAGTGATGCTATACAAATACAAAAGAAATACATACATACTTTATAAAGTGGCAACAGTTACACTCCCACCAAATCACAAAACCTTACTCTGAGATTTCCTCATACATACTGACTGTTGCAGTTAAAGTCTTTGACCTTAAAACATTACTCATCTTTCATTAACCATTACGTATGGAATGCAAAGATAAACATTAAACTTCTTCCATAGAATGAAGATAAACATTAGACATATTGAACTGGGTCTGCTTCAAGCAGAGTAACCAACTTATGCACAGGTCTCTCCAAGAAAACTGTCTTAGTAGTGGATTTACCCTTTTCATTAAATGTGGTGTCGCTAACTAACAATCTGACCTTTCTCACCCTATCATCTGACCCTGGATAAACTGCTGTTATTCTGGCCAGCTTCCATTCATTACGTGGGGCTTGATCATCCTTTAAAAGCACAATGTCGTTTACTTTTAGGTTTCTTCTGTTCTTCTGCCACTTTTGTCTTGGTTGTAAACTCAAAAGATATTCCTTTTTCCATCGAATCCAAAATTCATTGGCTAGATATTGAACTCGACGCCACCTCTTTTGAAGATAAAGATCTTCCTTGATAAACTGTCCAGGTGGGGGAAGAATGATGGTGGACTTCATTGTAAGAATATGATTTGGAGTCAAAGGTTCAGGTGAGGATGGGTCATTCAAGTGTTCAACGGTAAGTGGTCTGCTATTAATGATCGCCATCACTTCATATAGAAAAGTTCTGAGAGATGAGCTATCAAGTCTTTGTGCTGACTGGTCAAGAATGGCAGTGAGAACACTTCTTACAGTTCTAATTTGCCTCTCCCAGACGCCACCCATATGACTTGCCGCTGGAGGATTCATCAGAAATTCACATCCTAGAGCCTTTACTCTGTCATCATCGATTCCTTTCATGAGTTCTGCAAACTCTCTTCTTGCACCAATGAAATTGGTTCCTTGGTCACTTCGAAGTTGACGAACATTTCCTCTTATAGCAATGAATGCTCTTAAGGCATTTATGAACGCATCAGTCGTCATGTCATCAAGCATCTCTATGTGTATAGCTCTCGAACATAGACAGGTAAGTAAAAGTCCATACTTTTTTATGTCTTTTCTTCCTTCTTTAACATGGATTGGACCAAAGCAGTCGATGCCAGTGTAGGTGAACGGAGGACTTGTTTCCATTCTATCTTCAGGTAAGTTACCTATTTTCTGATCTTCAGTACATCTTCTGTACTTTCGACACTTGACACATTTGAAGATGTGTGACGACACTGCACTGCTACATCCAAGGATCCACAATCCATTAGCTCGCAGTTCGTTAACAGTCATTCCACGTCCCTGATGATGAACTCTTTCATGGAAGTGCTTGATAATTAAGTCTGATATGTGACTTTTTCTTGGAAGTATTGCTGGATGCTTCACATGTGGGTGTAACGTGGCTTGACTTAAACGTCCTCCCACTCTAAGGATCCCTTCTTCATCCAAAAATGGACATAACTTGTACAACTTGCTGTGCTTTGTCACTTTCTTCACTTTCAAGCTCTTTATCTCATCTGGGAACGCTTCTTCTTGAACTAACTTAATGATAGCAATTTCTGCTTCTTTCCTTTCTTCTAGGCTTGTACTTTCATTGGTTCTTTGCTTGTCAGCTTTGTGTTCTTTAGCTCGTCGTTTCAGTCTAGCAACTGCTTGTAGTACCCTTGACCAGTCAGAAAACTTCTCAAGGCGGTCTAAAAATGATCTGTTCTCCCTTGCCTTGGTACTCAACACAAGAGCCTTGCGGAGCTCAGGATCATCTTCCTTAACTTCTTCCACCTTGCGCGCTCTGTCAGGTAGGTCCTTTTGCCAAAGAAACTTCGGTCCGCTGAACCAATTGGAGGTCTTGAGTTGCTCTGCAGTCAATCCTCGGGACGCATGGTCTGCCGGATTATCCTCAGATGCAACGTGGAACCATTGTTCAGGCTTCGTACTTGACTTGATTCTTTGTATGCGGTTGGCTACAAACACTTGAAATCTTCTTGCATCGTTGTTTATGTAGCCGAGGACGACTGTAGAGTCCGTCCAAAAGTATTCTTGCAGGTCTTGGATTTCCAATTCACTGCGGAGCATGTCACTGGTGCGGACTGCAACTACTGCTGCACTGAGCTCCAGTCTTGGTATTGTTGTCACTTTGGTTGGTGAGACTCTTGATTTTCCCATTAATAGAGAGCAATGTACATCGTTGGACTCATTGATGACTCGCAGGTAAGTACATTCACCATATCCGGAGGTGCTTGCATCGGAAAAATGATGAAGTTCATGACTCTTAATGTTACCAAAACTTGAAGGTAAGTAGCATCTTTTGATTTCCATTTCAGCTAGATTGGGTAGGTCTCTGATCCAGGACTCCCACTGGGGCTTTAGGTTTACTGGAATTTCATCATCCCAGCCAATCTTTTCTCTGCACATTTGTTGAAGAATTTGTTTCCCAATAAGGACAAAAGGTGCCATGAATCCCAATGGATCATACACCGAGGCTACTGTAGAGAGCACACCTCTTCTGGTCAGTGGATTGGACTTTACTTGAACTCTGAATCTGAATGAATCAGAAGTGATGCACCATTCAACTCCAAGCACTCTCTCCATATGAGGTAAGCTCAAGGCCATGTCTTGCTCTTTAATTGTGGCACGTTCTTCTTCTGGGATGGATGCCATCACATTCTCGTTATTGGAGACAAACTTATGGAGTCTTAACTTGCCAGCGAAGCAAAGTTCTCTTGATTCCTTGACGAGCTGGATGGCTTCCCTCTCAGTATGAACACTTGCCAGCCCATCATCTACGTAGAAATTTCTTTGTATGAAGTGGATCGTGTCTTCACTGTACAGACCCTGCCCTTGTGCCGCCAGATGTTTCAGGCCAAAGTTGGCACAGCCGGGAGACGAAGCCGCTCCAAACAGGTGGACTTTCATTCTGTAGGTTGAGGGTGTGGTTTCCAGATTGCCATACTCCCACCATAGGAATCGTAAGTAATCCTGGTCTTCTTTTTTCACATGAAACTGATGAAACATCCTTTCAACGTCACACATCACTGCGATGGAGCCTTTTCGGAATCTACACAGGACACCCACTAACAGGTTTGTCAGGTCCGGTCCGGTGAGTAGATGATCGTTAAGAGATGTTTCTTGAAATTTGGCAGAACAGTCAAATACCACACGAATTTTCCCTGGTTTTTGCGGATGATAAACTCCATGGTGTGGAATATACCAAGCAGGGCTGTGGTCAATTTCCTCTTCAGGGACTTTCTCTGCATCGCCACGTGAAATTATGTCATTCATGAAGTTCACGTAATCCTTGTAGTATGCTCCATTCTTCTTTAGCCTCCTTTGAAGACAATTAAGACGATGTGTTGCACATATCTTGTTGTTCGGTAGTTTTGGTCTTTCTTGTTTGAACGGTAATGGCATTTCGTAGTGCCCATCGTCCTTTTGTGTGATGTTTTCTCTTATCTTTGACAGGAACTTGAGATCATCTTGAGACACAGGATCCTCTTCTCCAGCTCTTTCTGAGAAGTCTGACTCAAGGACCTTAAGGATGTCTGAGGGGGTGATTTCTTTGACTTTGGTTCTATTCACATAGTGTACTTCAGTTTTCAGACTGACTGAGGGGTTAACTCCTGGTGTCACTTGCCTTACTACTATGCGATGGCTGATTCCGATGGCATCTCCATAATCTACACAGGCATTCCCATGGCCGACTATGCTCCACCCAAGGTCTGTGCGCTGTGCATAGGGTTCATTTTCTTCACCAGACACAACTTCTCGTGGGAGTAAGGCTTGCGAGCAGTTGTACCCAATGAGCAGACCTACTTCACAGTCTTGTAAAGGTGCTACATTATCTTGGAGGTGTTCTAGATGAGACCAAGCTTTGGCAGTTTTAGCTGTTGGAATGTGAGTTCTGTTGGCGGGAATAAAGTCACGTGTGTAGGTTGGTGGTAAATGGACCTTCTTGTTGGAGTAAAAGCCACGGACTTGAAGGTTGTTTACTCTCTGAGAACTTACCAGTGTTGTTCTTGAAGTCATAGTAGAGAGTTTTAACTTGACTTGCTCTTTGTCGGCCTCCAAAGCATTAGCTACTTCACTGAGAACAAAGGTTGTGTCACTTTGTGAATCTAAGAGAGCATATGTAAGTACTTCTTTTGATGGTTGAGCGCCAGATGACAGCCAGACAGGAATTATTGCAGATGTTTGTTTATTAGTTTCCTCAAGGATTACTCTATTTGAAGTAGCTACTGCAATTGTTTCACGTTGTGTTGCTTGGGGCCTTTCCCTACTCCATTCCTGCCTTGTAGTTGACCTGTCTTGACTTGAACTTTGTGTGACTTGTGGTGCTCTTTGTTGGCCTTTGTCTCTCTCTTCATGAAGACACGTAGGATGGAGCCTGTTGCATGTGTCACAAACGCTCCTTTTGTTGCAACTCTTTGAGAGGTGACCGGGCCTAAGGCAACCGAAGCACAGCCTTTCAGCTTGGACAAACTTGACTCTATCTGAGACGGCTTTTTCAACAAACTTCCTGCATTTGAGCAAAGTGTGCCCAGTCTTCTTACAGAAAGTGCAGGTTTTCACACTGTCTTCATTGGAGCTTGTAGTCAGTGTCTTTGCGTTAACACTTTGATATCTTTGTTGTTTTGGCTTTTCAATTTCACCTTGTTTCAGTGACTGCAATGATGTAACTGGGTTACAAGCAATTTTCACTTCTCTTATCAGAAATTTGACAAACTGACTAAAGGAGGGGAACTTGCTGCTTTTCTCTTCAGCTTCTATGACGTTCCGATTCCATCTTGCAGTTAGCCAGTCAGGTAACTTTAACAGTATTTTTCTGTTTTCATTGCAGTCGTTTAGAATCTCCAATGCTTTGATGTGAACCATTGCGGCCTCACAACTTCTGAGAAAATCAACAAACTCTCTGAGCTCAAAGCTCTCCTTAGTGCCGATCCTGGGCCATGCTTGGAGTTTGTCTCTGTATGCCTTTGCAACTGTAAATGGGTTTCCATATCTTTCCTCCAAAATCTCCCATGCAGACACATAAGCAGATTCAGTCCCAAGTAAGAAATAGCCATCCAGTGCACTCTTGGCTTGTCCACTTACATATCTACGGAGGTAGTATATCTTCTCCTTCTCTTGAATATTCTTCTGGTCTATCAGAGTTTGGAAAGAAAGCTTCCAGTCACTGTATTTCAATGGATCGCCACTGAATACTGAAGGTTCAGGAACTGGGATTCTGTTGGCACTTAAAGCATCTGCCAGGACCTTGACAAGCTCTGTTGTGCTTTCACTTGTGGAGGTTGTGACGGCTTGAGGGGCAGGAAACACAGGCAGGGGCAGGTGTCTTGTGGGGCTCTGCAGCTGGTTATCTGCAACCAACCCATGGCCTAGGATGTCTTTTGGTTCTTGGTTGTACACCTGCATTCTCGCTCGTGCTGCACTGAGCTCCTTCATGGCCTCCAAATGCTGTATTCTTCTCCGTCTTTCCTCAAGAGTTCTTTGCAGAGCTGTGTGCTCTTCTTCCAGTTCAGCTTTTATTTCAGCGTCCTCCTCTTCTCTCCTTATTCTTCTCTTCACCTCTTCTGCTTCTTGCTCTAAACGACGCTTTAGAGCGGCGGCCTCTTGAGCAGCACTCTTCTTTTTAACCTCTGCTTCCAGGCGCTGTATTTCCAATTGTTCTCTTTCTTGTTCTTGCAACACTTCCAGAACAGCTTGGCTTGCAGCAGCGTCGGCGGCAGCTTCTTGATGTTTCACAGAAGACATGTTTGAATGCTCTGAGGCGCCCTTTGAGATAGAGGGGAGAGTTCCGAATTCACTCGTGCTTGAGTTCCAAAGAGAGCTTGCATCTGGCCAATCTTGTTCTTCTCCCTCTGGCGTCTTCCCACTCAGACGTCTCGAGGCTTTGGACACGATGAAGTTGGATATCTCTACACACCGATCCACTCTTCGACGCATGTCATAGTCCGGTGTTGTGACTCCGCGCAGCTCTTCATAAACACGCTGGATGTCTGCACAAAGGCCTCTGGTGTCGCCAATGATATCATGAAGCAGACTGTCTGTTAATGGCTCTGATGATTGTGATAATGGCTGCTTAGCAGATTTAACTTGTGTTCTCCATTTTTGGTAAATGTAGTTAAATCTTTGTTGCAGTGGTTTAATTTTCTTGTCTTGCATTTCTTTGCCTTTCTCTGTTAGATTACGGATCCGTTCACCGCGTCTTGGCTGAGGCACTTCTTCTGGTTGGGCTTCAGTGTCTCTAACTTGATCTTCAGCCAGCTCACTTTCACTATCCCTAACATCATCCCTTACCTGGGTTAAAGACTGACTAGGCTCTGCCATTATCAAAGGGTCTTAAATAGCTTACCCTAGCTTACATGTAAATTGTAAATAAAAGAACTCTGGTGTATAATAAATGTCTGGATGAATTGCTAAAGCTTACTCAAATCTGTATGACGTGTGTATTTGCAGTGTTTTAATATTTAAACTGAAAATATTATCATAAGTTATGATTATTAATAGCAGTAAATGCACTTAGAAAATGTATAAATTAAATCTTGTTTCCCTTGGAACACTTATTGAGAACTTAAACATCAAATGGCAAATAGCATTCACTTAGTATAACAACAAAACACATTATATATACACATATACAATATATTAGAAATTCAAAATGAAAAAGTATGTATCTTACAACTTTAAGCCTTTAGCTTCTTAAAACTGGCTATACAGTAAATGGTGATATTCAGATATACTTGCTAAGCAAATAAGTTGCATTCATCACTCACACAACAGTACTTCAATTTTAGCTTACACATAAACCTTTAAGCAATCATTAGCAAAGCCCTCTTCTTAGCCCACTCTTATTAGTGCCCAAGTTCTTATGGATTTGCTTTCAAACAATTGCTCAATTAGCGTGTGTGTGTGCGTCTTCAATTGTGTGAAAGTCCGTGATTTTTCACTCATCTGCACGTGCGTTCCAAGCACCGTAGCCACCACGTTGAGATTAGCTCGCTAGCTTGAGAAGTCTTGCTGCTTCGCCCACTTGCGTCGACGAACAGTCCGAGTTTTCACTGTGACTCCCTCCCAAGCACAGTCAGACAGCAAAGTGGTTTTCCTCCACGGGTTTTTAATGAAGTGGTCTCCAAATCCAACCGTGAAAATTAAGTTTACACAGTAACAAACACATAACATATAACATTAGCAATCACAGTATAAATAATTAAGATCAAGGTTAAATTAAATAACAAACAAACAAAATACCTCGTTGGCTGCATGCTTTGAAAAGGAATCTTATGTGTGACTACTTTGTCTCTTCTCCGTGTGCCTTCTCCGTGCCGGCTCTGTGTTTCTTCTTCGTGTTCCTTCTCAAAACAAGCAGCTCAACGGAGGCTTCAAAATAAAAGTCTTCTCTAATTACAGTGATGCTATACAAATACAAAAGAAATACATACATACTTTATAAAGTGGCAACAGTTACAGTTGTTATGTGTGGGTGTTTAACTACAGACCAGTGATTTTAGCCGTAGTGTTACAGAGTTTAGCGGAGGAGCTAATACAGAGAGCGACCAACACTAGCAGCAAGTAAACAGGAAATGAACAGGAAATGACGCGGGACGCTTACCGGAGATGACGCACATCGTCACATCACCGTGTGGCGCACATCATCCTGTGGCGCACAACACCTTGCGGCGCACATCATCCTGCGGCGCACATCATCGTGTGGTGCACATCATCGCATCATCCTTTGGCGCACATCATCCTGCAGTGCACATCATCACATAATCTTGCAGCGCACATCATCACATCATCCTGCGACGCAGATCATCACTTCATCCTGCGGCGCATATCATCACATCACCGTGTGGCGCACATCATTCTGCAGCGCACATCATCACATCATCCTGCGGCGCAAATAATCTTGCAGCGCACATCGTCCTGCGGTGCACATCACCGTGCGGCGCACATCATCCTGCGGCGCACTTCATCCTGCGGCGCACATCACCCTGCGGCGCACATCACCGTACGGCGCATATCGTGTGGCGCACATAATCCTGCGGCGCACTTCATCTTGCGGCGCACATCATCCTGCGGCTCACTTCATCCTATGGCGCACATCACCCTGTGGAGCACATCATCTCATCATCATGCGGCGCACATCATCACATCATCGTAAGGCGCACCTCATCCTGCGACGCACATCCTCACGTCATCGTGCGGCTCACGTCATCGTCCGGCTCACACCATCCTGCGGCGCACATCATCACATCATCACATCATCGTGCGCCGCAAATAATCCTGCGGTGCACATCATCACATAATCATGCGCACATCATCATGTGTGCACATCATCATGTGCGCACATCATCGTGCGGCGCACATCATCACAACATCGCGGCACACATCATCCTGCGGCGCACATCGCGGCGCACATCATCCTGCGGGGCACGTCATTCTGAAAAAAAAAGCAGTACCCTATAATAATCATTACAATTTCATTAGGGCCTCCCACATGTCAGTGCTCGGGCCCTAAAAATTAATTGTTAAACATAATTAAAACTACTTAATTCTAAATTGTAATTAAGTGTGTCACAATAATCTCCCTTACGCTCATCAGATTATAGATGGGGAAATATATGGAGCTAGAACAGTCTCAAAAGAAATAAATGCACACAGAAACGAATACGTGCAAATAGAAACAAAATTCACAGATATATGCATGTAAAAATATTTGTAATCTTCATCAAATACATATGTGGAGCTTGTTACATTCATATATAAACTGTTGGACCTGCATTTACAAAGTGCTTTTAATTTGTAAACCTCGCTGCATTTGTGTGTGAGACTCCCCTGACTTGACTCTGATCCACAAGTGCGTTTTTTTCTAAGAGGGGATCGTCTGTAGCCAATCAGATGTCTCACTCCTTTACAGCCAATCACGTGTGAGTGCCTCCACACGACGTCATTGAAACGTGCGCAGGCAGCCTGACATGTAAAGAGTAGATGCTGCTGAGGCGCAGCGGTTCCCCGGTCTTGTTTCGGAACTGCGTTGCTAATTCAACAGCTTGAAGCTACACAGAGGCAGCTAGCCAGCTTCCACACACAGTCAGCAGGGACTCCCGATACGTTTCAATGACGTCTTGTGGAGGCACTCACACGTGATTGGCTGTAAAGGAGTGAGACATCTGATTGGCTACAGACGATCCCCTCTTAGAAAAAACGCATTTGTGGATCAGAGTCAAGTCAGGGGAGTCTCACACACAAATGCAGCGAGGTTTACAAATTAAAAGCACTTTGTAAATGCAGGTCCAACAGTTTATATATGAATGTAACAAGCTCCACATATGTATTTGATGAAGATTACAAATATTTTTACATGCATATATCTGTGAATTTTTTTCTATTTGTGTGTGCATCGGAAACATGTTTATTAATCTTATGTTTTACATGTGAATTTTTTTACTTATATATGGAATGAAACATATTTGTGTGTGCATTGAAAATGTATTTGTGTTTTGAGTCACATACATTTGTGGATCTTTTTTGCGCACGTATTCATTTCTGTGTGCATTTATTTCTTTTGAGACTGTTCTAGCTCCATAGCAATAGGTTACAGACTGACACTATCATAAAACCCATTTTATCATCTAAGTCTGCTGTACACAAAATAGTTCAACTAAGAAGTTTCATCCTGATGATCCAACAATGAATTAGTAGATTGTTGTCCTACAGTAACTCCACCTATTACAGAAATAAACCAGCAGATACACTAGTCCTGCTAAAGGGTAACTTCTGTAGTGTATGAACTCAAATGTATGAAAAGTTAATTGTTTAAATGTGGCTTCAGTTTGAGTGAGAGGTTTCTGACAGCTTTATCTGTACCAGGCACATCGCTCTGCGCAGGGCCGGTCTTTCCTACATGCGACATAGGCGGTTGCCTAGGGCACTACTTAGAGGGGGGCGCCAAAAACTTTTTTTTTCCGCTAGGCAGAGTTTTTTGCGCCCCCTTCTATATGTGGTATGGCCCAAAATATTGTATTTAATTACTTTAACACTAATTTAAGAAGTTTCATTAGAGCAGCACTCAGGTGGAACGTTTGGCACGGGAGCAGTTGCACCCCGTCCTGTCTCTTTGGGGGTAACGTCCGCCCACGTGCCAGGTGCAGTCTGGATGAGGAACTGAATGCTCCGTGTCTTTATTGCTGCTGCATTCATTCTGTATTCTACAGGTTAGTAGTGGGTGAGAGTCACCTACGTTAGCTCCTAAAGCTTCGCTTGATCACTACGAGTGTCATTGAGATATGTTGATGTTTTTTTGATTATCTACTTAGACTGGTAAAAACTTAGAAACTCCGCTGGGCAGTGAGGGGAAACACTCGCGCACTAGGTGGGCGGGGCTAAGAAGTGCCAGAAGTGAAGCTTGCCTAGAGCGCCAAATGTGCCGGCCCTGACAATTCGGCATGCTTATGCATGGACTGGGGATTGAACCGCCGACCTTCAGGTTGGAGGACAACCGCTCTACCCGTCAGCCACAGTTGCCCCTGAATAGAGCTGAATCAGAGCTTTTATTCTGAAATTTGGGTCTGAAGATTGTGTCCGTTGCTTAACAGACTCTGAAATAGTGACATTTAATGTATGAACAATTAACAACTGTTCAGTAAATAATTCAAATTTATATAAACCAGAGTAATAAAGGCAATTCGGTTTCATTTAATGACAGAATCTTCATTACAATTAAACCAGGTAGGATGAACTCAAAATATTTAACTTCACTCTGCGCTATTCACTGTTTATAGAAAGCACTGTTATGTTATATTGGAGGCCTGTTGTGCTTTAATTCTTTTTTGGGGATTAGGGAGCACAAATGACAAGGAATAATTGGGAAGTAGCTCTGGAGCATTACCACAGGCTAAGATAAATTATAATTTAAAACAGGCAGGTTTAGAATGGCCACTGCAGTAGTAGAATGTACAGATAATACAAGAAAACAATCCTTTGATATTTATTTATTCATATCCAAACACATGAACAATATTATCAAACAATAAAAATGTTGCTAATAGCTATGTTTATAAATGTGTGTTGTATTTACAGCAGTGCTGGAGTATCTGCCACAGATACAATGTTATAACAAAGTCAGTATAATTTGATCTGTCTTCTATCTGGGTAAATAGGTGAAGTACATTCATTCAAACCTCAGACAGCTCTGCTGTAATCTGCCTGAGAAGTTGCAGAACCCGTTTCTTTGTCTACTCACTGCTGCTCCCTGAGCCAGCTGGGTGTACTATAACCTCTGGTAATAATCCCACTCCTGACCCTTGACTGTGAATGTTGGCAGCACTTGTAATATCCCTCAGAAAGTCTGCCCCGCCATCCTGCACACCAGGAAGTTGCACTTTGCTCTCAGTGTGAGGGGAGGAGCTGCGGGTTGCTTTCCCTCCTCCCTTTAACATGGGAGCTAATTGTAGCCTGTTGCAGAGTAAAGGTGTATGATGTGAGAAGCACTTGGATTAAGCTGTTTGGATTAAATCAGTGAAGCGCAAAGGTAAGACGCATACTTGCTGCATGCACCTCTTGTTTAACTACCTGCCGGTTTTAGGCGTTCAACATCAGCTGCTTTATTTGTTGACTAATATTGTTTCAAGGCATCAGTCCAGACAGGAATTGGAAGTCTGATAAGAAGTCATTACACACAGCTAAGTCAGACCTTTGGGTGTGCTAAAAAGTTCAATCTTCACATGAAGGTGCAGTGATTTGACAATAAACTAAGTTTACGCATCAGTCAGATCAGGAAAAGGATTCTGTTGCTGTGTTGTATTAATGGATTCTACATTCAGGTAAATAATATTCACCACATTTTAGCTGGATGAGTAAGAAGAGCAGATGTGACTGATAAGCATCTCCTGCCTTCCTGTGGGTTATAAACAACAATATAAAAGAACAGTTACAGCTTGTAATAGACTGTGGTAGAATATTTCTACTTCGTGTAGGCATAAATGTTAAACACTGAATTGTTATACTTTGAAATGGATTGTTTTTGTAATTAGTTTTTTATTCAGTATTTCCCTAAGGTTCATATTCTTTGAACTTGTGAAACAACGTTTAGAAAGGAGGTTAAATAGCTCAAATAGTAGTAAATAAATAAAATCAACTGTAATTAATGAAATGCTTTTTCACACCATTTGATGTAATACAATACAATGAATACATCACGAAGGAAATTAGTGGTCTCACGTCTAAAATATGCTGCTTATATTTGGTTAATGTGAATTGAATGTGTTAGTCAAGCTAAACTAAATCCAGAACTTTTAAATAACTATAGAGGACACAGGAGCTGCGTAGGTGGCAGGTTGTTTGTAAGAGGACATCCTTACATGTCCCAAAGGACAGACAGACACACACACACACACACCACACACACGCACACACACACACGCACACGCACACGCACACGCACACAACTTGAAGGAAGCAGGGGAACTGAGGTCCCACCTGCTGAGACATGGAGTATGTTACTTGCATAGCTACCTCAGACAACATCTATTTCAGCTACAGGATCAAACACATTGTGTCAGCGCCGCGAAGCGTCAATTCTCGCACGCGCAGCCGCCTGGCTGTTCACAACGGACGCGCATTTCTCCGTGCCGGTCAGCCCGCGACTCTACCTTCTCCGCTGGTTGTTATAGGCTCCGTTCAATGTAGGGGTGCGGGGGTAAATGATGATCGTCTTGATAGCCCCCCGCCCCTCCCTCTCGCTCTCTCTCTGTCTGTCTGCATGTTTGCCTGTAATGGTTGGGCATATGGGGAAAAATGTAATCATATGGGAGAAAAAAATCGGATATGGGTTGCATATTTGTTTCGTCCTCAGCGCTGCGCAAGGCTTCGCAGCTGATGTGAACAGCCCATTTGATTAACGTAGGGGCGGAAAGGAAGCGGACAGCTTTTCTTGGCACTGCTTCCGCGTATGGTGTGAACCCGGCCACAAACACATAACCACACACACAGACATGCATTCACATGATCACGCACAACGCCATGCATACGCTTTCCTCCCGCCTTTCCTCCTAGTTTACTACATGATTTTTAGCCAGATTTTTTGCCCGCATACAGGTTTTGGAAGTCACCAACAAAAGCCTGAGTCAGAGCTACCAATCAGAGCTAAATTGGCAATCAATTGGCATGTGCAAATTGCTATGTATGAGCTCTTCAATCACTGAAAATGTACATGAAATGAAACAAAATTATTAGGCCATATATCTAAATTAATCAATGGGTGAAGATGGTAGAGGTGCATGTTGTGGCGAGGTGCCCCCTGATTATTGCATTTTGCACTTATATGAAATACTACTGAAATACAGTTTGTAGTAAGCTAAGTTTGAGTATGTAACAAGAAAACAATTTAAGTTAAAACTATTAAGGTAAAATGTGTATATAAAACATTACATTATCGAAATATAATAAATCAGTTATATATTATTTCCCCTGAGTTATTCAAAAACTTGTTACATTTTGCAAAATTTTAAGATATTCATGATTTGCAACGATGTCCACAGAACCATTTCTTGATGTGACTTAGGGTGACACACAGAGGAGCAAGTGAATCACAGAGACTTAACATGACACTTCTCATGTGTTTTTTTATGACCAAATGTAGTTTGACAGACAACCTAGTCTGGGGTTTCTTCCAGCAAGTCCTATGATGACTTTGACTCTGGGGACAGAACTGAAGGTTCCATGAATCCTTGAGGTGCTTATCGAACTTGCAGGAGTCCTTGCACGGCTTTAACAGGCTCTTTTGGGGTTTCCAATCATTCTTGAGCAGATTCTAGAGGTTTGAAGCACTTCATGAGGTTCTGATGGATGTTGTGTGGATCACGTAGAAAGCGTGTGCACTGCAGTACATACCACCATGTTCAATGTTCTCCCCTCCTTTACATTCACATTTCCAAACGATAAATAAACATCAAGCCTTTTTCAATTGTCTGAAGAGAGCTTTCTTCTAAAAGTCGACCACCACTAGCGCATGTTAGAAACGTCACCGGTGCTCGAGGTGAATCCAGCGGGGAATTCCTCCTTTGTTCTCACATTGGATTCTGCAGACTTTATACCTGGGGCCAGTTGGAGATAATACAGAGGCTCTTACTAAGACATTTGTGTACACACATATACTTCTGGAGAAAGTGCAGAGAATCTCGGGAGTTCAGTGCAAGCAGCTTTTGTTTCAGATTTCTCCCAGACAAACTTTGGTACAAGCATTTATGCACGATTTCAATTACTAATCACAGCAACACTCATCATGGATCCCAAATTGCACATTAATTTGCCTGATTTAGATACGTACTATAAACTGAATAGATCACATTCTTCATCCCTATACCCACATCCCCTAATCCTTTTTCCCTCATCAGACCCATCCTCACCTCCATCCATTCATCTTTCAATCATCAATTCGAATGAAATCCTTTAAACTCCCTCTTGTAGTGTGGTTCTGGCTAGTGAAATGTGGGAATGCAAGCACAGTGAAGCACACTTAACTAATTTATTAATTCATTTTTTGACCTGATTTTCTCATCTACAGTTCCTGGTACTGTACAGAGAGTACCCAAACTCACAGTAAATCTCATTTGGAGAGGCGGTGAACTAGTGACAGACACTTGGACTATGGGAAGAAAAGGTCTCTGGTTCGACGCTGGTTCAACTCCACGGAGTAAAAACAAAAGACAAACTTAGATTGATTTGTCCAAAAATCCAAGAGGATTCTCCCTACCCTGTCTAGTGCCCCTGAGCAAGGCACCTTACTCCCTCAACTTCTGCTCCCCGGGCGATGTACGTGGCTGCTCACTGTCTGTGTGTCCTACACCAGATGGGTTAAAAGCAGAGGCTAAATTTCCTACAATTACATGAGTGTGTCTGTGCATGTCTGTGCATGTGTTTGGGATAAATAAATGGATAATAATTTGTCCCTCAGCTTAATGTAGCTGTTGTCCTACCTGAGTGGGTTGTAAGCAGCTCTGCCACATTCTCCACACAGCTGGTTTGAAGTCAGAGGACAGGTAGAGTACCATATTACTTTTTATGAAGCCATGAGGCAAAACAAACAGTAGTGTGTTAGGTGCTGATAGGACTATGCAAACTCAGTGTTACTGTATGAACAAATGGCTCGTAGCCCAACATTGGTCTGCTTCAGACAATATATTACATGTTAAAAGAGCTTTTATCAATCAGGGCTATACTTCATTCACATGTAGAAATGTTGTTGGTGTGGGGAAACATTTACAGGTCAAGGTCAATTGACTTCTCGGGAAGAGTGTCTATTCCGGCTAAACTGTAGTTGTAAACTGTCTTCGGTGGCTCTGAAGGAGCTTTATCAGGTCTCATGATGTCACCAATGTTTAACATGCATTCGAACTGGGGGCACAGGGCAAAACCAGCCTGTTAGTCTACTTCTGTATACTCACTGGCTTCTTTACTGTCTGTGGTTCCCAGCTACAAAAATATTGGTATTGACTGTAGACATGAATCTTTCATGTCAACACAACATGTGGAAAACCCTGCAGACCAACACAAATGTTTTAGGGATGATTAGGGGGGTTGGGATCGATCGCTGGATTCCTTGAACCAACAAGAAAATAAAAAACAGTAGGGTGAGAAAGAGCTGTACACACTTTCATAAACCTGATAGACTTCTAACCAACAAAAGGGAAATCACTAGTGTGGGTGTTCTCGATATAAGCTGAATACCCTTTAAGAATTATTTTGTATGAAACCACTAAGTTTTTTGAATTGATTTGAAAATGCTGTGGTGTTATATTTGTTACTTTTAAAAAGCAGGTCCAGACAGAGAACATTTCAAGCTAAGGTCCAGAACATCAAAATGTTGATTAGTGCAATATATAATGGAATATTTCATGTAACGTCTATGTGCAGTCATCAAGTCATCAAATTAAAGAAAGTATATTGAAATAATATTTAACAATGTATTCACCCTGAATTGGTGGATGAAAAATAATAAATGCTATTTTTCTCATGTCCAAAAATGCAAATTTTTTGAAATTAAATTGAAGTAAAGGTTTACCTTACTCTTCTTTATGTCATTACAATTTTTTTTAACTCATCTTAACAACTGAACAGCTTTAACAGCTGCTCCTCTCAACCTTCCTTTCCTCTTGTGGATAGGGTGTGTGTTTATTGGGTTCGTTGTGTAGTTTGCTATTGCTGTGCAGTGGCACAATCCAGCCATTAGCCAAACTACCAAATCCTAAATAGTGAGCACTTGAAAAATCAATTAACACATCTGAAGTGTGTAATTGTGCTGCTAAGATGAAAATGACACACACATTACGTTCGTTCTTCTAATGTGTTTTGGAGGGAATATCGCTATGCCAAAATACAAACAACTACAAATATAAACGAAGAGTCTCTCCAAGTTTGGAACACACCTCCTGACCTTTTCAGAGTTTCTTGTGCATCTGGCTGTGAGTAACTATGACCTTTTTAAGTATGTTGTCCACATGCTGACTGCTCTGGCCCATGCGGCTCACCGTGCACAAAGGAAAACCACATCTGACCTGGAAATGAGATACTGTTAGATAACTTGCCGTTTGACTGTGAAATATCTGGGATACATCCTCACGTTGAAGGATTTTTCCTACATTTTAGAACCAAGATAGCTTTGCAAAGTATTATGTGATTCCAATATAAAGTTGTTTGTGTTCGAGGAGAAACTGTAGAGGGAACTAAGGACTGCTTTTGAGTTCTTTGGTGCTTTGTTTCTGTCTATATAGAGAGATGTGGTCCCTGCGAATAATGTAAGATACATCAATAGAACTATTAGAAACTTAAGGTGAGTGGTTGGGATGAAGGACGAGTTCACAAGTTTTTTAAGTTGAATTGTTAGTTAATTCCTCTCCCTCAGGTTTTTCTTCCAAAAACAATAACACCAGGTAAAATTCTCAACTCTCTCAAATGCAATATACTACTTAATTTTAGGGTTAGGGTAAAAAAAAGAAGATCCATTGATTGAAATCACCCCTTATCAACTTTCTGAGGCGATTCTTACTTAAGTGGGGATGGTGATCCTATTCAATTAAGTGCAGTTAAATTAAATTGTCTTTTTATAGTGCCAAATCCCAACATACATTTGTCAAGACAGTGACAGTGGAGCAAATCATTTCCTTTTAACAGGAAGGAACTCACAGACCCAAATTTGGTGTGGGAAGTCATCTGCCTCAACCTGTTGGGCTGTTTGAGGACAATGGGGGAGAGAGAACTGTAATAGTGATGACGCAATACTGACAAAATCATGCCTTTACTTTTCATCTGACTGACTTTATTCAGGCAAACAAAGCCCTAACATGTCCACAGTTATTTGGAAAGGTTAGGCTTGGTTTTTATTTGAATAAACAGGACTTCTTTTATAGAAGGAAATACAGCAGTTACAGCAGAAACCTCAGAATGACTTAAGCTTAGTCTTAAACTTTAGTCTAATTATGTTTTGAAAATTTGTTATAAGGAAATTTGATTGCCATCACAGTAAGGGCAAGTTTTAACAAAACAACACGTTCTCAGCTCTGCTAAAGCATATAGTAATTTTTTTTCACAAAAACATATGTCATGGCTCAAAGTCCAGAAGGCATTTTCATAAATGCATTGATTTAGTTAACTTCACTAGGGTTAGTTATAATGTTGGTGGTAAGATAGATATGTATTTATTGCATTTTGCTTTGTTTATTATGTCAGAGATGTAAATATGAAGAAAAAGACAGCAGACATAGCATCCTCTTCAATAAGATTAGAAATATGCCAGCTGAGGCACAGCAGAATGACGGGCAGGGTGAGACAGAGAAAGAAAAGGCAGGCGCAGAGACCGAGAAAGAGGAGTCACCAGAGAGCACTGGCCAAAGTGGACCTCCAGACTCCACCTAACATACATTTTATAATGCACGTCATCCTGCGGCGCACATCAATGTTCGGCGCACATCATCTTGTGGCGCACATCATCCTGCAGCGCACGTCATCACATCATCGTGCGGCGCACATCATCACATCATCCTTCTGCGCACATCATCACATCATCCTGCGGGGCACATCATCACATCATCCTGCGGGGCACATCATCACATCACCTTGCGGCGCTCATCATCACATCATCGTGCGGCACACATCCTCCTGCGGCGCACATCATCGTGTGGCGCACATCATCCTGCGGCGCACATCATCCTGCAGACCACATCATCGTGCGGCGCACATCATCCTGTGCCGAACATCATAACATCATCCTGCAGCGCACGTCATCCTCGCCGCAGGAGGGGACAACATAGTAAAACTGATACCACAGTGGTTTAAATACAAATTAGTCATCTTTGTGAACTGGAGGAAATAGAACTGTCAATTTTCTGATTTTAACAATTGAATTTGGTGTTTGTGACAAAAACCCAAGGGTCTGCATAACTGTAGATGTACATACATAAAGTGATTATTTTTCTACATTTTCATGCTTTATGTTTATGGTCACTATGCTGACCATCTCACTTCAGCATAATAGCATGTTATAACTTGTCAATTAACACATAACGGCAAATACAGCCAGGGTTGACAGGAATATAGTTTTGCAAATATTTGATCATAAACTAAGAACCCTGAGAATCTTGAGGGGAAAATCAATACATGAACCAAATTTCATGCTAGCTGAACATTTTGAGTACAACCAAAGAAAATAATTGCCCCCCGGTCCACTGCTCCCAACACTGAACTGACTGTACTATCATGGTTTGCCCCTCATGCAGCAACATCTAAAGCTGCTGCCAGGCCTTTCAGTGGAGCAAATGGTGAACAGTGTTATTTTTTTTGTCTGTCATATTTCCTTCATTCTTTCTTGTCTCGGTAACGAAGCAAAAGTACCCCACAACCCCTTGCATCATGACAGAGAACACTGGCATTGGCACACATTTAGAAAAAACTGATTTCAGATTTTTCTTGATTCAGTTTTGTCTTAGCTAGATCCCCTTTACAGGAACTGTGCATGTGTGACTTCTTGACTTTCCTGCGATGAACACACCACATACACCAGTCTCTGTGACATGCTGCCGGCCAACTGTATCCTCCAGTCTTGGCAGCTGCAGTATGACCGTGAATGTGGCTTATGGGAAAAGCCGGTTCTCTAACCCTTTGTGGAGACTTGCTTTTCAGCAGGGTGTTGGTTTTCAGCCTCTTTCAGCTCAGTCATGGGGGATTTACCAGCACTGAAACCCAGCACCTTACCTGGAATAAAGACCTGAGAGAATGAAATCAATCCAACCTCCTGGGAAAGTGGGTAGCTGCTGGTGTTGCCGCTGTGTGTTGGTGTCCATGCATTTAATCAAATGTTGGCTGAAATAATAAGAAACTCTATTATATAAAACTCAAACTTTTCTGTCCCTTATGCAGCATGAAAAAAACTAAATTTCACAACAATCTTTACATTAGATTGTGATAGCTCTTGAGTGCAAATGATAATTGTGACCACATGATAGCACTCGAGAGGCTAGGGGTAGCTACAAGTGGATTTTAGAGGATTTGTGTTGGGATTTATCCTCTTTTGACCACCCATGATTATCCACAACACAGTTTATTGTAATCTCACCATTTTCTCTTCTGTAGGGTGGATTGTATTTAGAAAATGCTGCAAGTCAGTAAATCTACTCTACTTAATTTATTTGTAAAGCACAGATACACAAATGTCACAGATTTGTCTCATAGGGCTTAACAAGGTTTTACATCCTCGGTCCTTAACCCTCAACAAGAAATAAAAATACCCCCAAAAAACTATTAACAGATAGACTCCTCAGAGAGAGCCTCGTGTGAGGGATTCCTCTCCCAGGATGAACAGAAGTGCAATAGATAAAGCATCAAGCAGAACGCATCAACAAAATATTTACAATATTTATTAGAAGAAACAGATTTTAACATAATTGAAAGGTGTGTCAATGTTTTACTAATTTACAAACACTCAGATTTTCAATTGTATGCTTAAACTGTGTATTTCAATTTTTTCTTTATTTTTAATTGAATACATATGACTATATGTCACCAAGGAAGCCCAGCACGAGGAAGAAAAAGATAAACATTGTATCTTTTTTTAACCAAATATTGTCATAAACTACAGTGATTAGACATAATTTCTTCCTTTCACCACCACGTGTTTTGTTGTCTTTGCTACCACCTACATTGTTTTCAAAATGCTAAGTGCACTTGCCTTTCCTATGTATGTTGTATAATATCATAATGGATGTGATAGGATATAGAGTTCTTACAAAAGAGAGATAATAGCCCTTGTGTGTTTGTGTCTACATGTCTCCCTCTCTCACTCAGAGAGGAAAAGCAGCTTGTACCACAGAGAAGAGTGTGTAAGGTAGTCAAAACAACACTCTGTAGTCTAAACCTCACGATGAAACACACTTTACAAAGAGCTGAAGAAGACTGACTCCCCAGCTTTCATTGTGGCCATTAGATTTCCGTCCTGAGAGTCACCAAGACCTAATGTGAAAGCTTTCTCTTTCTCTCGCAGTCAGTCTAGGCAGGATTGCTGTTGGGAAATGAAGGTTAAATGCACGACTGAGCTTGTATCTGACTCGCTGCACTTAGCAACAGAAAGGGTGTTACCTACAGTTTAATGTTACTGCTTTCAGGAACTCTTTTGTTCCATTACAGTCATACACTTAATAAGAGCCTTGCTCAAAATGTGGTGCTGGTGTAGGTATCTGTGTACAACACAAATTACAGATTTATTAGACCACATAGAACTAGTGTATTGACTAAAGCAAAAAGCACAGAATAATGCTGGGATGGGATTTTTTTTTAAATGGCTTAATAAATCATTTATTAGCCGAAAATCACAGAATGTTTGTCTCAAGCTCTGGTTCCTACTAGTTCCTACTGAAGGTATGGATCTTTAAAACAATGCAATACTAAAATACATATCCCACCGACCTGTCAAGTGGCCTACATCCATATCTGTCCAGACGCAAATAATATAGACAGTGAAGACATTGATTGAATTCAACTAAATGTATTATGTGTATATAATCAAAACCGTTGTCATATATCTTATGTGTAAATGAAACTTGGTATGCGACAATGTTCACATCAGACACTCATATAACACCGGGTTCAATACTGATCAAAATCAAATAAAATCAAATAAAATCAAAGTTTATTGTCACATGGATGGTACCAATCCTCATACTGCTCCTGAGTCTCTGTTTCTTCACTTTACTTTGGGGTAGCTTGTGCAGGAAAAGTCACCATGTGTACATGTCAGGACAAGTCAAAGAGAAGTGGACTGACTAGATCCTTGTCACACATCACCACTACGAGGCTTTTATGGTTACTATATCTTGACTCTGGTATTATCTTTTGATGGCAGCATATGGAAACTGTATGACATCCAGAAACACAAATTTTGCAAAAATTATGATTCGTAATGAGTAAAGTCTTCATCTTACAAATGAAAGCTTAATTCATAACCAGTAAAACTAAACTATTCAAACTTCTCCTCGCTTTATACAGCTGCGGTCATGAAATGGTAGCAAACATCATATAGATGTAGCTGTTTTACTAACATTACTGAATCAGTCTCACACTAAACGTGCTGAAGTTGTTTTTTGGGCAACTAAGGAGCAGTGGAGCAAGCAAATGGACTGATAGATCGTTACCCTTGAAAATGATGATAGGAAGAAGACGTAAGTTTTCCCCCCGTCTGTTTTTTTGTTGGTTGGTTCATTTGTTTATAAAATACTGACCAGAGGTCCACGGAGCTTGGTGGAAGGATGCAACATGTCTAAGGGAATAAGCCGTTTTGGTGTTATTCAACTAAAGGGGCAGGTTCCGGATTTTCTTTTTTCCAATTTGTGCACCGTTGCACGATTTCCCAGGGAATAATAAACTGATGAAAAATGTTTTTGGGGACTAATATATATATATGTTATTTGGTGCAGCTAGAATGAATTTAAAAGGACTACTGGGCATTGGTGGTGGTATGTTTTCTGCTTTGTTTCCATCTCCAATATTCAATATTCCTTATTGTTTGGCATCCAACAACTGTGGAAATTGTCTCATTTTTAGCGTTAATTCTCTTCAGATACTTTGTTCTGTTGGACATGTAGGCACGGGGGGGTTTCCGAGCTTTTTTGCGAAGACAAATATGCTGCCCAAAGTAAAAAAGAGGATTGTCAGGTCGTAACTGATCAGTTGGTGCTTATTCTGTTACCCCTTCATGGAATAGGTTCCAAAGTGGTTAATGCGCTTAATTTAAATTAAAAGAATTCAACCACAACTAAAATGCTTTAGAACAACAAACAATTTTCTCCAAAAAAACTAAGAGGCTTTCAAGTGCGAACCATTGGGAAAATGTTTAATATTCATACATGCAGGGTACACATGTTAGAGGTCTACAGGTTGATGACACGCTTTTTATTAAGAACTGGTGGAAACATGGACTGATTCACTCATCACTCACCTGAACACATGAACAAGCTAAATTGAGTTGATTATTGCAAATGACAACCTATGACCCATTGTTATTAATTATTTAATGGTGCAGCTCTATTGTGACAGTCACATTGTCCCAAATAAAAGTTGACTTAAACTCCCAGTTTTTAAGTTAATAATTAACATGGATCTTTTCATGAATGACACAGGTCAACATTAGGAAGGTTCTTATCATGAATACTGAGTAATCTCTATGTCACTCTACCCTGTTATCTACAAAATACAATATGTAATGTTACTTGTAAGAACAAAAGATGATACCCTTTTTTATTCTTGGTTGTCAACAAAGGCACCATGCATGTGTTAAACTGTGTCACAATATTAGTTAAAGAGAAGCAGGGTACGCTGAAGAGCCTGTGTCCCCACAACAATGAATGAGTGTAGGTCATTCATGAAACTCTCTCACTAATTTTAAACAAAGGTTTTATTTAATGTTTCATGTAAGGTTTTACACTCAGTTGTTTGCAACCTGGTAGTTTTCCTATGTGCCTTTTTTCCCATTGAGGTTTGGATTTCCACTGCAATCTTTTCCAAACAGGAGCAAACATGTTGCAGAAATTGTGTGTTTTGGGTTCAGGCAGCAATTCCCTGTATCCAAAATAACTTTCTCCCAAGATAGACAAATAAAGTAACTTTGAACCTGCTTCAGATTGTACTTCACTTTACTTCCCTTCATGAAGTCAACAAAAACATTAGCCTTAATTTAATGCCATTCCAAAATCTCTCTGCTAGAGTTGAATGAGTGAAAGGACGACAAACTTCCGTCAGCATGTGGGTGTCGGAATTGCTACTTAACATTCCAGCTATTGCCCCACACACAAACACACACACACACACACACACACACTAACACACACACACACACACGCACACACACACACACACACACACACACACATTCTCCTGTGTCCAGGTGGAGTGTGTATATGCATGTTTGATGGTAACCGGAACGTGCCCAGACCTGCAGCTTAGGCAATCTGACCGCCAACCTTTCAAAAACAGTTCTCAACACGTCCACCAGCCAGTCAGCCAGCCCACCTCGTCTAGCAAACCATGATTTACTCCCCCACCACACATTACTCATGCACAGATTTTTCAGTCCTTAGCTGGGTGGCGGATTATAGGCTCCACAACATTAAAGCTTTCAACTTTAAAAGCTGATTTGAAGGAGTCTTTCCATCTGACCTGAAGTTTATCTGGGTTTCTGTGAAGAGGGATGTTTGGTGGAAGGCAGCAAGGTAGGTAAACAAAGGAAGTTTAGTTAGGAGAGGTGAAGTGAGTCTAAGGAGCGTTCTAACAAACCGGCAGCTGTCACGTTGCTTTGTATACACACTGAAGTTTTGTCTAACACTAGGGTACATTTGTGTGTTGAAATTCTTTAGCAGCTACTTGGAAGTTTCAATCTTCTGTTTCAATCCAAGACGGATCCAATCCAATCACGTTCAGTTTTTTCTTTCTCTGTGTATAGTTACATTTCAGGTTGCCATTGTCTCCAGGTCTATTATTTACATAGCTATTTGAATCATTATGTTTGGACATCAAACTATAACAACACTAATGGAATCTGAGGTCAGATGAAATGTAAGAGCGCCCAAAAGTCACTGGGTATGACCTATAAGGACCCAAGGCATCCTTCAGTAAACAGAGCTGTCCATATGTGTAATCTTAATGAGGAAGACACAACAATCCGTAAACTGATATTTCTTGATATCTGTAATTGAATGTTTGTTAATATATCCTGGTGCTATTTCTGATTGGTCTTGGTCTTCATTGCCATTTCACAGTGGACAACAAACCCATCAACAAACACTAACATATTACTTTTTTTTTCATTGGAAAAAGTCTATACTCTCGAATCATTGCTCACACACACCCACATGGAGGCACCAACACTGACAGGAGCATCACCTACAGATGAAATGTGAAAGATCCATTTTATGAGACTGTGTGGCGGGTACCAACTCACTGTCAGTCCTGTTGTGTGTAGCTGGCCCCCTCTGTTACGGCTCACAGAGAAGTAAAAATCACATTTTATCAGAAAGTCGAGTTGAAGACCCTCTGTTCTGCTCATCCAAGCATGGTGCATGAATATAGTAGGGGAATAAAATGTCTTTAATTTCACCTTAAAACCAGGTTGAAAACTTCTGCTTTAACTGAACAATTTTACAATGTCATAACATCTTTTTATCTAATTCTTATTTAATTATATTATTCTACATAGGCATGTTTACTTATGTCCATGTACAGCAATTTGAATCTAGCACTGTGTATGAAAGGTGCTTTATAAATAAAATGACCATGCGCCTGAAGTCTATTCTTCTAATCTCATCGCACAACGGTAGAATACAAACCAACACAAATTCTTAATTCATTTAAAGGGTTCAGTTTGTAGAATTTAGTGACATCTAGGGGTGGAGTTGAATGTTGCAGCTGAATACACCTCATCTCACTCTCCCCCTCTAAAGGCCGAATTATAGTCCTGCAACTGCAACCGCGGAAGGCCACGCAGCTGCATCGACGGACTCGTTTTGGTTTATGCTTCTCTAACGTGCTGCGCGTGTTGCAACGCAATTCACCCCCAGAACACTAGGTGGAGTAACGTTCTTTTGTCGAAGACAAAACACACAAAGAAGAGACGACTTCTTCTTAGTCGACTCTTTATTTACATCGCCACTCCGGCTCCTCATATTCTATTTCTGGTGGACAAATCGGCCAGTCAGTGACGGGTTACACAAGTGGTCATACTTTCGGATCTCTTCTGCCAAACGCTCTTCTATTTGGCCCATATTAGTTCTTCTAAATCTTCCGTGATTTCCGCGTATTATGGAGCATGAAACTGGAAGCTAGACTCCGGACGGGAGGTAGTAAGCAGACCAATCACAAGCCTTGCGGGCTTGGTGAGGCTCGCGTCGCTTTGTCGTATAGTTAGAAAAATTGGAGGATTGCATGCGTGCGTGCGTGCGTGCAACCCGACTATAAATCTGCCTTAAACATGTAAGGGAACCTGTGGTAGCCTGCAGTTTTTATAAAAACTCAAAAGGTGTTTGTACAGTTTGAGTCACTGTAAAAAAAAATGGCAGCTTCCGTAGAGAGGACATGCTCCAGATGTACATATAAAGTACATTTAAATATAAAGGACTCATTCTAGAGTTAAGAAAACACTGCCTATAGATCCCTTTCACATAAATCTTACACACTGAACCTTTAAGCGGACCCTTTGACTGAAATATGTATTGTATTGGATTTGTGCAACGTCTCCTCCTATCTCATATTTGTCTTATGTGTCTTCCATGTTCCCTGGTCCCCTCTTTGTCTCTCTTCTCCTCGTAGGTGACTGTAGCATCTTGGGCTATATGAGATTATGGTTTGGACCAGGAGGACCATAAGGTTTTGGTTCGAGGACACTGACTACTGATTTCCAGACTGCCCAAGTTTCATGATACCTTGACCTTTCCTCTATCACTGCACATCATTGTGAGGAGGCTGCCCTTGCTCCTTCATCCCATCTTTATTGTCTTTTTTACCCGTGACTTCACAGAGAATTTATTGACAGTGAGGTCCAACATTTCTTGAGCTCCACCTGTGGTTTTTATTATTGGATCATATCACAGTTTCTAAACGGACGGGAGACACTTCTAAAAAGTTGATAACGTTGGAAACCCCTGGCCCTTTACGATTGTCCGTCACACATCAGCAGTCATGGAGTCTGTGGCAGCTAGAATGGCCATGGTGACGGACTCCCCCAACCTGTCATTGAGGTCGAGGACTACTGTAACAACAGACCGTGACTCTTTTGTGAGCACTGCCAGCTTTCCTTGCTGCCACTTCCTGTCGGCCAACGTCATCAATGTTGGTAAGTGTTTACTGCGTTAACTTGAAAGTTACCTGTACATGGTGATGAAGTGCTTGTTTCAGTGATGAACAGTGACAATGTGCCAGGAATCTGACTGTAATTGTTAATTTTGGAGGTTTCAGCTTGTGATGAGTTGTCTCTGCTGTCTCATGGTGTGCAGAAAGTCATGCTGCTTTGGATGCTATAGCAGTTCCTATTTACACTGCTGCCAGGAATTAGCTGGATTACTCTGATACTGGAGAAGTCAGAATTGATTTCTAGTTTATTCTAATTCTAAAGTTACGTATAGAGGACTATCATTTCTGGACACTGAAGAAGAGCTTTTATGTTTTGTTACGGCTGCAAACAGAAAATGTAAAATCCGGCTCAACCTTGTAGCCACAACATAAAATTAAGCCACAATGAGTAGACCTACTACCTGTGAGGAGAGATCAAGGAGAGATAAAGGAAGAGAGCAGAGCAAAGAGTAAAGGGTAGGGAAGTTCAGGAAGGTGGGAGCATGTAACAATTTGTGTTAAATTGTTTCAACCTGGAGACAAACCAGGGACACATAGTGTGGCTTTAGAATTTAGTTTTTTTTTCATATGTGTGTATTTTCTGTGGATTTCCAAATAACGAACTTGTATTTGGCAAAACCCTGAGGAAACATGTCCTACATAAGATAATAGGTCAGAGGCAGGGGTTTTGTAATATCAACCAAACCATGAGGGCAGATGCTGGACAAAGACTCCAGAATTATTCTATTTCATTGAAAAGTGCTTTTGCAGATGTTTTGGTTCAACATTTTTAACCTTGAAAATGGCTTTGTTTACATTTTTGACTGTGTATTATCTGTACTAACGTGTAATTCTGCTGCTGTGGCCTCCAACACTTCCGCTAATTACACTTGCAATTTCTTTTGAGTGGCTCATGAACTCTAGTTCTAACAAAGCTCTGGTCCGGTCACTAAGTATTTTATTTCTGTGAAACAATCAGGCCGCTCAACGCCATCAGGTACAGTGGCTATTTCCTCATGATGCTCTCCAACTCTGAATACTGTACAGTGACACATTTTTTTGTTGAGGTTTTTTATCTATGCCGTGAAGGTGGTAACAAGACGTCCTCAACAACAGAGAGCAGGATGTCATCATGACTATGTTGAGCTGCT
The DNA here is from genome assembly GCA_038501795.1 of Pseudopleuronectes americanus. Classification (NCBI taxonomy): domain Eukaryota; kingdom Metazoa; phylum Chordata; class Actinopteri; order Pleuronectiformes; family Pleuronectidae; genus Pseudopleuronectes; species Pseudopleuronectes americanus. The sequence goes on from CM076725.1 coordinate 1,561,541, forward strand.
AGTCAAAATCTCTGAGCCCACCGGCTATGGTCCCACGCTTGATTCACCTCTGGGGCAACGTCAATATTTTGGGGCTTCCGATGTAGACGTATGTGGGCCAAGTCTCCGTCTTCAGTTCGTCACACACTGTTAACAGTCCCACTAGTTCCTGTCAACACACGAGTTGTAGACTTCTCCACACAAAACCCTAACAGGGATTATTTTTGTAGGTGTTTTAGGTCCAGATTACATTTTGGATAATCTCTATTAACAGCTATGTATATTAAAATATAGATAAATTAAGATCCAGATAGGTGATGCATTTCAGTCAATGTGTTCTGCCTCTTTTGCTCTCCACATAGACGGTTTAGTTACGGGCAACCAAAGCCTGCTCAACCATGATTGGTCAACCTGGAAACAGAAACCAGAAGGTCAAGCCTACAGATTCTGCACATTCACAGGCAGAATAATTAAATAGAGATTACTGTAAACTCTGCCATGACCGTGTGATGTATTTTAAGTGCTATTTGCTACTGTTAATGACAATCAATATGGAGGTTGGTTCCCTCCATAGCTTTGTGTTTTTACCAAACACACATATGAGGACTCACACCATCCTAGGGTGCTTGTTGTTTTGCCACAATGATAACCTTAATTTGCACATTTGAACAATGGAAACATTTAGGAATAAACATAGTATCTGCTTTCTGAACATTTAAAATGTTGCAAATTGTATGCCTTAGGGAGACGACTAATAGCTCATCAGCAGCTGATGCAGGTGTAAAGCACATACCAAGTGGTAGAGGGTGTGTTGATAAGGAGAGATAGCATAAACCATGTGTGGGGGTTAGCAGGAGCGGATATACAGTGATAATTATGTTAATGCTGTAACAATGATGAACAAATGAGAACATTCTACAGATTGTGATATTTTAAGATTCACCTCTTGAGTGGATTGGAGGAAATGTGGCTATTAATTGTACATCCCTGTTTTCTATAATGTTATTCTGCAGCCTGTATTTATTCATCCAGGCATGTGGTCCTTGAAGGAGTTGGGTGATAACACCCACAACCTGGAGGAAATTCAAGGCCCTGCTGCAGGGGCAGATTTGGTCGTTTCCATGAATGTGTAAAATACCTGCAGTGTGGAGGTTTACAGTTGTTGTCAGTGCCGAAAGCGATGTTGTGTTTTGGTCAGAATTGTCAAAGGTGAAGAGGAAAGTACGGAGCTGAAACGGAACCAAGTGCTGTAAGTCAATGTCTGATCAATGAGTCGTCAGTTATTTGTCTTAAACACAGTTACATCAACTATTTATTGGTGAGAGCCAAACAGACCAGTGAAGCAGGGAGTCTACACAGGTGTCGGGAGCAAACTGTGGCATCAAAATAGTTTTCTTTGTTCTATTTAGTTATATTTGTGAATATAAAACTTCATTTGTGTATCATTTATTTCGTAATTTATAAATTTGTGAGCCACATATAAGTAATGTTTATGCTCCAGTAAGTTTGTTGAGCTCTTGAATGACGTGATTTTCTGCAACGGAAATTTCGTCCTTTAAATTAAAAAAGTTGGATGATAACTTTTTAATCATTTTACATCTCAGGTCTAGGAGAGAGCATACAATGCGTAGAAGTATTCATTTGTATTCATTGCTTGAAGTAGGGCTCTTCTGATTTAGATTTTTTGCATTGTTTAATCTTAACTCTGTTTTATTACCCATTTCATAATTACATTTTTATTTTTATAATTATTATTGTTATTAATTAACAATATTTCACACCTGTCTGATGAAACCAAACCACAGAGCAGTCCAGCTGCCTGCACGTGCTGCATTATGCAGCTTTTTCTTATACTTGTGGAGCTGCAGTGATTGTGCAATGTGCACATGCCTCCTTTATTAAGATAACTTGCCATGACATGTTCCACTGCTGTTGCTCAACTCAGCTAATTAACTGCGAATGACGCCAGATTTTGTCCGTGTGTCAACGCTAACCACGATCACAGGATACAGTGCAATACCGTGCAAAAGGACATATCCAAAACTCAATGTCTTGAATTCCATATATTTCCTGAACAGTATGCAGCAGGGAGTAGGTGCCTCAAGCAGATGGAGTGAATGAATGTGTGAATGACGGATTGAGTGAAAGGTTCAGGTCTGTGAAGTAGGCCGGAAAACAGTTAGTGTTTATCAAATGTCTAAGTCCTCTGTAGCATCAGATAGCGGCTGCTAAATCCCAGGGTGGATGAAGGATATTCAAATTGCTCATACTCATAAAAAATAAAGCTGATGAGTAGAGAGGCAGGGAGCTTTTATGTTTTGACCCATTAATACATCAAATAATATGGTTATGAGGAAAATCAGGTCATGAATTTGTCTCAATCAGCCATTTGTTGATGTGACTGGTGACTGTTACATTAAAGACAGATGAGTACCCAAATGCAGATGACTGAGTAATGTTTAATTAAATGAACATGATAAGGCAAGTAGGCAAAGTATGGTAACAACACACTATAGGAGCAGAAAACTGGAAACATTAACAAACGACCCTGACAAAGACAAAGGGAAACACACAGACTATAAACATGAGCGAGACAGATAGTTGCACGCAGCTGAAACACATTAGGAACAGAGGAAGTTGGGACAGGGTGTAATTAAGGAGAGACACACATGGAAGGAAAAAGTGCTCAAATTGCAAATGAAGACAAATCCAAAAATCGTAACAAACAAATCAAAGATCAGCTGATACAGATTAAAATGAACTATTTCACACTCATATCTTTCCTTTTTTTTAACATCTTGAAAACAAGCCCATCACAACCATTTTCACCTGAACCAATCACAATTAAAACACCAAGCAAATAAATCAGCAGGTCAAGAAAACGTAAAACATATGCTACTTCATGTTTGAAGCACAAGCCCAGATCCCACAAATTTCAATGGTATCGTTCTCGACCGACACTCACTGAACCAGCTGCCGAACAAGAACAAGTTCACATCAGAGAGCGTCAAACAATTTACGTCTTACCTTAGATTTAAATCAGTTTTGTTTTAGTCTAGAACTCTGGCTAAGCAGCTGATCCAACGTCGCTCTGTTATTTTGAAACAACTCCAAGGTTTCCAATTTCTCTTCTCTCTTTTTACTTGCGATCCTGACTTAAATCTGTCTAAATATTCTCTGCTTCACTTTATCCCATAAAAATGTGGGAAAGATACATTTCACATGTTGTGGTATGGTTTAGGTGTAAACTTTTTTGACAAAAAATACATAACATTTTATGTGAAGCAAAATGTCAAAATCCATCCCGCGAGATTGAACGACGCTCACATCCGCCAAATGATCCCCTCAGTTGTGAGCAATCATGCTCACAATCAGTGAGCATGATTTATGAACAGCTGTCTTTTAGTGATTTTAGTCACTCATCCATCACACTGATGAAGGTTCCAGTATGTCTGTTGATTCTGAGAGAAGATTCCAACTCTCTCAATGTTTCTGGTCCCAAGGCTTTAGTATTTTCAATCTTCCCCGTATTCCTGATACAAGAAAAATGTACTGTTTTGAAATCTCTGATGATGGTTAATCACAGAGAAACACCGTCAGCTGACAACTGGAGGTTTTATTGCAGAGCTACAATGATCTCCAAATGGCCTCCATATATACACCCAGCAGGATTTGACTGTACTATTTGTGATTCATTTTGGGTAATATAGGAAAGGATGACCCACTCCTTTCCCTACAATATTATTGTCACCGAGTTTTTCACTAGTTTTCATGATGAAATCCCAGAAGTTCATGATGAATGAAGTTACTTTAAACAGCACGTGTTCAAATAGGTGGTGTTGAGATGATCACAAACTGGATCTGAGAAGACACCATATCTTTTCTTTCCACTGTATATGTCATGTTACTATACTGTATGTCAGCATCCGCTTGCATGCTCATTGTGACTAGAGCTAACATAGAAAACATGCTTTAATGGAGTTCTTCATTACATTTCTAAATATTCATCTTATGAGCATAATAAAGAATATACGAATCATTTGGATGCATCCTGCAAACATAAAAACAAGTATCTACTGTGTGTATATTAAAGCCTTGTGCATCATACTGCTCTTAGCTACAGAGATGGATTATCCACAAAAACTATTATAAACACATCAGTGAGCCACTCTGTTTTATTGGCTGACATTGTCCTTTATAAGCATGGACACACACAGGATTTTAATTACCGATTGGAGAACCAACTGTGGATTTATCTGCCCCTGAAAATAGTCCCTAACCAATACCTATGGTATAAACCACAGTTCCTTGTTGTTTGGGCATCTAAAAAATTAGCTTTCCCTAAGACCTTCCATTGGAAGTGATTTAGACATAGACCCAGAACACACCAGTAGGCTACGTAGCTCATCTCAACTGGGAAGCTACTCATGAGGGATGAGCTAGAGAAAGTGGAGGGGTCTGGAGTATACACGCTGCCTCTGTCACATGACTCCAGATAAACAGCAGAAAATGGATTTTGAAAGATTCAAGTTTTAAGAAACAATGGGGTTTAAAGTGAGAACTACCTATTTAATATCATTTGCTGAAAATGCATACATAAAACAGACACATTTTATTCTTTCTTGAAAAAGTATGTGTCTAAACAGCCTTTGGGATAAATGACAAACAGCTACTGCTCAGTAGTTTAACTCAGAATTTGTATAAATTGACCAAAACCTAGACTTGAGGTGTGCCTGCAGGCGCCCTAAAGAATTTTGGTGCATACCACATAACCACAATACATGATGAATATTTTATCACTGACAATTAACCATGGTATATTCACCAAATGTAGAAATTCTAACTTTGTAAATGGATTTTTAAAACAGATCTGATGTTATCAGTATCAATACCATGTCCTTTGGCTAAACTTAACTCAGAGTAGAGTTTGTATTATTTTCTTTCTGGTCAAGTATGTTGAGTGATTTCTTTCCATTCTATGGACACAACCAGGTGGGGGCAGTGCAGCTCCCTCCTTTGTAAACTCAGTTTCTTATCTCTCTTCTTCTATTCAGAACCACACAATACTGTTTTCCACAAAAGAAAGGCAGAACCTTGTTTCAGTCTTTGTCCTGGCATCAGACTCTATATAATGGAAGGCTGTTGATTAGGAGGGTGGCCTCATTCAACTATCTGTTTCCTCTGTGTAGGCCACGTACAGAAATCTAGGGTTAATGAGGTAATTTCTTCACTGCTTAACCCGTGCTGTGAAGGGCAGGGTGATTCTGAAAACCCCTGACCTGGTAATGCAGCGATACCAAATTTTGTTAGAAGAAAATTAAAAAAAGACAAAGAAAAGTGTGTTTCCAGGGTTTCTCTCTACAAAAGATTAATTTAATTGAGGTGTATTTATATTGTTGTATATATTAGGTAGCCTGCAACAATGTATCAGAATGATTGCATTGTTATCTCCATTTGTTCAATCAATTTAGTAAAAACACTGAAAAGACACGTTTCTTGGTTAGAAAGGGGGGGTTACGACAGCAGACCCTCAACCCTGCATATTGTAGTCCTGTGGAGACCGGTCACAAGAAGACAAAGAGCCAAGCCAATATTTTGGTACCTGAAGAGCCTTCAGTCACTCAGCCTGGTCTTTCAGTATCTGAAGCACCACACAAACTCAGGCCTCTACAATGTTTTAACTGTAGTTTCTGTTGCTTACTGTCACTTGGTTTGTGATCATTTAAGCTGCTTTCAGACATGCACTGAACTCCAGAGGTCATCCTAATATGCTCCGGTGGAGCTGTACGTGTGAACACAAATGTCAGAGTGAGAGCCTCTGGACTTTCTGCAGACTTTCTCCCACCAGTTCTCAAGTATAAGGTCTGCAGAAAACCCGAAGGAGATGGTGGAATCGATTTCAGGATGAAAAGGGGGAGCATCACATTTAGAAGACACCTACAAAGATCTCGATAGAGATTTTGGTTATAAGAGACGGCGCCAGTGTTGTAGTGCTGTAAACAAAAACCCATGATCTCTGCAGCAGAATTGATATTTTCTACCTGATGTTCCAGCCCTCACCTGAACACGTGGGACATATCTGTGTCCTTCTTGTGGACGTGTCTGAGCGGAGAGGTTCCTGCTGCGTTGTTCAAATTTGAAAGACAAAGTCCGGAAGAAGATATGTTTGGAGTAATCATCACTAAACTGCAATATCAAAAAATATGACAGGGTCATCAAGGTTGGCCTTCTTTCAGGCTGAGTCTTATAGAGGATTCCTGTGTCCACATTGATCAGTTTTGTGAAGATACAGTGGGTTCAGAGAGGGTGAGAGCACTTTCCCAAATGCAGATGTAAGACAGGGTAATGCAGTGGAGGTGCTTTAACACAGTGGTCCCCAACCCCTGGGCCGTGGTTCCGGTACCGGGCCGTGGGTCATTTGGTACCGGGCCGCACAGAAAGAATTAACAGCTTACATTTTTTCTGTTTTATCTATAATCCGGTCAGTTTCAAAATAAAACACCGTTTTATTTTGAAAAATGACCGGATCCTGTCCTTTATGACTCATGCTTTACGCATTTCAAGACGGTCTCGGTCACGTCACTTTTTCGCTGAACACAAACCCACACGGTATTGGTCGGACCCATTTGTCAACAAACCAGGTGAATCCAGCATGTCTGTTTAAGAAGAAGATCAGCTGCTGGAGATCGCAAATGACGGCGGCCTTAAAAGTATGTTTGAGAAAACAACTCTGCCGGTGTCCTGGATTAAAGTCACGGTAGAATACCCTGAGATCGCCAAACAGCACTAAAAACTATGTTGCCATTTCCGACATCATATCTGTAGTGACATCGCTGGAATTCTTTTTTATTAACGAATTAATTTTTAATTTTAAATAGCCCGAAAAAACCCTCTCCAAATTTCGTTAAATAAAAAAAACAATCTACCGCTCCTACCAGAGGCCGTACCAGAGGGACTCCGTAATGAGGCTCCGTAGACACACCTTATCGGCCGGTCCGTGAAAATTTTGTCTGACATCCAACCGGTCCGTAGCGCAAAAAAGGTTGGGGACCACTGCTTTAACATAACAGAATCTGGCTTACATAGAAACAGATGGAAAAACAGATGGGTGAGCTGAAAGGAAAACTGACAGGAACGAACCTCAAAATTCTACACACGAGGGAACATAACCAGCAATAAAAGGTAATCCACAGGGAACGTACACAATCAAACTGACAAAGAGTGAGGGAACACAGATTATTTAACAGGAGGTCACAGCTAACTGCAGATGAAACTACAAGGATGATGGGTGATTTCAAAATGAAACAGGAAGCATTGACATGAACAAAGGTCTCAGAATCCCCTGCATTTCCCTCAATGTATTTTACCACACAGCAAACCTGCATCACAGAGATTAGATATGTGAGTGAGAGAAATTATGGTTTATGGAGGCAGAGTTGTTAATTTCTCTGCAGTTATAGAAACATCTTCATTTTAGGGGCTTAAAAGCAGATAAGGATATCCAATAGAATAAGAGAAGAGAAGAGAAGGTAACATTTTATTGATTCCACACCAGGGAAACTCCCTTGTTACAGCAGTACAAAAGTCTAGATAAGGAAGAGAAAAGAAAACCAAAACATGTGATAAAATAAAGATACAAATTCAATTCAATTAATAATTATACAGAATATACAAATATTTCACTACAGAAATATGTTTTGCTTTAGAATATTCTTGAGTTAAGTGTAGTGGAAGAGGATGATGGCACGAGGATGTAAACTGTATTTGTGCATTAATACAAGGAGATAGACTATTTAAATGTAAGAAGAAAGGTATAAAAACATAATTATAAAATTATATATATTTTGGATCATATATGATATCATATTCTAATTGACCATATTAAGTTAAGTTGGACTTAATGGTTCTTGAACATTTATTTTCTGGTGTCCTCATACCACAACATCCATCAGCGGGATGTCTTCCACTAAATTAAGTGGTATCTTTTGACAGACTGTTTCTGCTAACGTACACTGTGACTGTGTGCAGTACATGATCATTATGGATCTGTAGCGAGATTGTATGGCTTCATCAAAAACACATTCCCTGTTTGTGTGTGTGTGTGTGTGTGTGTGTCCAAATGATGGTTCTGCTTACATGTACTCTCATTATCTATCCAAAGTAATTAGCACCAATGGCACCTCTGGCTTGCTCAGGCCCAACTGCTGCCATTTACCAACTGCCACATGCTGGCTGATGAATAATAAAGCACACTGCCAGTGTATAATGGTGGAGGATGTGCGGCGATAGAGAGGGATAATGAAGATGATATCATTCAATATTTAAGAGCATGTTGGATGAGGCAGGGGTTGAGCTAACCGACAGAGCATATACACAACATCAAAGGCTCCAGGGAAGTTTTGCCACAGCACTATGGTAATGTGTGTTTGTGTATGAAGTGCTGAAACGTGTAGAGGTGAAATTATAAGGATAAGCGCTAACCCAAAGCTATTATTCATTAAGCTCAGAGGGGAACTCCACCAATTCTACATGTTAAGATCAGTGCACTCATCGTTGGGAGCTTCGTCAGATCTGAAGAAATAACCCGGATCAAGTCATTAAACGAAATCATACACTGCTTTACCAGAATCATTATTTTCAGACATTTTTTAAAAAGTGGCTTACACTTCCCACTGATTTTAGGTGGTACTGCTCCATGACCAGTATAATCAAAATGAAGGCAGAGTACTTAGAATAGGCTCCGTCCTTTCAACAAGGCTCTGGTTGGATCCATACGTATCTTACCTTGAGCCTAAATCTACCATTAAGCTTAAGGAGCTGACCCTGAAACACAATGTCACCAGTTTAGCCCGACCATTCTTGCATCTCTTTCTCTCCTTTCCTGTCATCGCTCATGAGCGGCTGTGTCTCAGGGGGTAGAGGGGGTCGCCCATTCACAAGAGGGTCGATCCCTTCCCCCCATTCTACGTATAAGCATCCATGGACAAGATACTGAGCCCTGAATTTCCCCTGATGACTAAACCGGCAGTGAGTCACTGATGTGTAATAGAAAAAGTGCTGAAGATGCTGTATTAATGTATGTGTGAATGGATGAATGGCAAGATTGTACTGTGAAGAGCTTTGAGTGGTCATCCAGACTAGACAATTGCTGTGCTATAAAAATAAAGACCATGTATGCCTCCGAACTACCACGATGTAACTTTAAAAGACACGTCTAGTTCCGTTAAAAAGTCAAATTAAGAATCTTTATTATCCCTGAGGGGTAATGTGTTGTACAGCCAGCAATCATTGCATGACAAAACAGACAAAATGTAAATAAATACAATATAAAAATCACATAAACCCATTTAAAGGCCCGTGACAGCAGGTACAATTGAGCTTTCGAATTTGTTTGTTCTGGATTTAGGCCAAGTTAATCTGTGTCCAGAGGGACGAAACACAAACCCTTTAAACAGTGGATGACTCAAATTCTACAGGACTGACTTGGGCCTCTTCGTAGAGCTCAGCTTATGGATGAGGAAGCTCTATTTCGCTGCACACCGCACTGCATTCGGTTTCTGTTTTTTAGGGATAATAACCCAAACCAACAAACACAGGTAAACGTGAGCATTGATAAATGTATGAAGGAAGAATAAAACATTCTAATACTAATAACGCTGTTTTAGATGGTTTATCAGCTCTTTATGCAGGATGGGTTGGACTCACAGCCCTCAAGCCATTTATCTGCGTGAAATACTTATTCATATCGTAGTTGGATGACAGTGATGCTTTGATATGGAGGGTTTAATAAAAGACCAGTGTCAGCCTCATGTATGAGCACACCATTAATCATATCAACCTCTGTGAAATGCTACCAGAGGATTCCTGTCTTTGTTATAAAGGAAAGTTTTGTCATCAGTCACACATGATTAATCATATCTCTGAGGGAGTCTTTTTTCCACCAAACTATTGTGTGCAGAGTACCAGATCAATATCACCACCATCCTACCCTCCAACGACGCCCTGTTGCAAACCCTCCCCTTTACTCTGCTGATTCGTTGGTATTCCTCTCATGCCTGCTCCCCAGGCCATGATTGTCATGTTATTAAACATTTTAGACCTTTTTTTATTTTGTTAAGGCCCAACTCACCGAAGAAAGTTCATTCTATTCTTAAATTGTGCACAAACATATCAAGGAGTTGGTCACATTGGATTAATGTCAGTCCTGATGGCAAATTGAATAGCCATTCAAGCTGCCTGAACACTTAAGAACACACACACACACACACACACACAAAAGCTTTTTCTCAACTATGGAGAACATTTGTGCATAATTGGACAGGGCATTCCCAATTAACCAATGTTTAGTGTGATATTTGTGACAGACACACACACAGACACAATGTGTAGTTGTCTGACAAAATACAAATATTGTACATGAATCAGACGATCCTGATGGAGGACCAGGCTAAACTAATATACCAAAGTGTTTTTACCACACTTAATGGGTTCCATGTATTTAGGAGGCCAACCTGTGATCCCAACCCAACCAGTCAAATTTGGTCAGGACTCCCTATCAGCCCTGTTAGTGGTGAACAGCTTATTTCCAGTTTTCCAGCAGAGCTCTGGGAATTTTGTGTTCATCAGGGCCCAGTGGGTCGTGGGGCCACTGTTGTACAGAGCCACAGGAGGAAGGGATTGTTAACATTACTTTTAGACAAGAGGATCAACTTATAAAACAAGAGAACAGAATGATGCAGATGTTGACGATGGATGAGACAATCAGTTAAAGGACTCATCGTATGCCCATTTTACAGCAGTTGATATGGTTACTTGGGGTCTTAATGAAATGTCTGTAACATATTTTGGTCAAAATTCCACAAGGATAATTTAAAACATCACCCTTTTTCCCCTGTCTAAAACAGCCCTCCTCAGATTGACCTGTTTTGAGTGCCCCGCCCCATGACGTACCCTTCTATCGTAATCCCATTAAACGCACTCTAGCGTATAATTTCTGACATAGAGGAACCACAAAAAATAGCAGGAGAGTTTTTTGGACGGTAGACATGCCAGATACCCAAATTAACGTGTAGAAGCACTACAAAAGTGGAATTTTCATAATATGTCCCCTTTAAGTGATATTCATATATAGGCTATTAGTGAACATATAAACATTTTTAACAAAACACTTCTTAAATCAATTATTAACTAAATAGCACAGCACAATATAGTATGGTACAAGGTATATGCTTCTTCAAGTACTATATACATAACTGAACAATGTATACAGCTCCATTGCATCATATTCTGTCAATCAAATAACATCCTTCACTGACTCGAGTCATGTCAGGGAGACCAGTCCCACACTGTGAACAGGCTCCAGTCTGACCATGACAGACTGGTCTGTTGTTAATTTTGTCAATGCCCTACATACAGCTTTAAATAAAACATTGTGTAATAGAAAAAAAATCCTACAAAATCCTACATTTGAGGGATCCCTCATTAGGAATGGAAATATATTTGGGTCATTCTGTGTCAAATTATGCTGCTCATCTCAGATATAGATAGAAATTTTCTCCTTTGATGCATTTGACTTTTGTAACCTCGATACAGCCCATACTGGGAAGCCATGTTTTAATTTGTTTTTGCCTTTGTATCTCAATAATTATTACATTTCCTGTGTCTTACAGATCTTAAGAAATGAACGAAAAAACTGTCTGTTCATTGGAATAGAGGTAATTTGAGATTAGATTCTGTCTCCTGGTCCTAGATATTGAAAATAATCAGGGGTAATATAATTTTTTTTTATAAAACCTCCGGCATGAGGAGGGTTATCCAAAACGACCCCCTCAAGCGCTTATAAATGTAATTTTACAGTGCATGTTAGAAAGCTATGCATGGAAATTTTTTGTGAAAGTGAATTCATTCTGGTATATAACTGGAACAGCATTTGAATTTTGTATTGATAGTTGTATTCTTTTTTTGAATAAGGAATATAACATTTAACCAACCATAGTGCATCAATCACATATAATGTAGTTTTCTGTAATGAGGTCCTGACTGTAAGGAATATACAATTGCTTGCATTAATAAAGACGATGGAAGAAATTATATTTCTTACTTTGATCAATATTTCAGAGGCTGGGACACACATAAGTAGTTGAAATAAGGAGAGACCCAGGTTTCTTCATTATGGGCATTTTCGTCCCTAAAGTTTCCCTAACTATGTGTATTCATCTATGGAGTTAACATATAAGGAAACTAAATGACCATTCATTAATTATATCCAAATATGTTTTCATGATCCTTCTATTACATTTTAATCCTTGTAAAAATGATCCCTAAAAATGCGAGAACACTTTCTTTTGTTCTGAATATTTTTATTTCCATTTGTAGTACAGATATCAAATAAGAAAATATTTAGTTTCACCTCAGTACAATCCCTTCAATATGACTTGTTTAGAAATTTGCCTTTTTTTATATGTAAGCCTTTAGAGAAAATACTATGTGCAGAGGAGGAGATGAATTCCCCTCATAAATTGCCATATCCTCTCATCCTCTATCAGTATCATTACCGGTGACTTTTCCCATGGTATTTAATTGTAATTGGATTTGAAGAGAATTTTGTCTGCTACCTAGCGCATACAATTTCCTTTTACTAATGGTAAAAAAATTCATCACCTCAGGATATACTGTTCAAACATCACCAAGTGGCTGAAAATCCCTGCAGTACACTGATGGTCCTTCAGACAAATTTATAGAGAGCAGTGACTAGTTGTTCATAACTACAAATAAGAAGGAATAAAGAAATGAAGACAGCTATAAAGGGATAGAGACACAATGAGAACGACACCCCCAGGAGGAAGGAAGTGAACACACAGCCATGACAAATGTTAACAGGAGGAAAGCAAGGTCAGACAAGGTAGATACAATAGGAAAAGAGAATGGAGTAAGAACTGTTTTGCAGCGGGAGACAGGGAAGCAGCTCTGCAGTGTTCTCTGAAGAGCTTGAGGGGATGTGCAGCATCTGCAGCTGGAGCAGAGAAAAGAAATGTGTCCTCAGCTGCACCGTGGCTTTTTGAGGCCTCAGTTAGTGAATGGGACGGGAACCCTTGGATATGTTCCTAACCCTCTCAGTGAGCATGTTTGGGAATATGTACACACCATGCACAAGGGAATAGAGTACGTTACATTGACAAGAAGCATGCTATTATGTGGAGTGTGTGCTTTGGAAATGGAGAAGTGAGCGTGGAACAGGACATAGTCTGATGGTACTACATGACTCATTATATCCCAACAGCATTATCACAATCATTCCGAGATTTCAGCAAACTGAACATCAACAAATTAGGCCAGAGCCAAATAGGCTGGCAGTCTCCACTGGGTTCTGCACAGTAATTCAAACCAATGCTCCACTGGGAAATGTGTGGAAACATAAACATGAGTACTCAGTTATTACAGCACAATCACACAGTGGCAGGGGTTGATCATTCTGTCCTCTGTTTACCTTCTTAGATGGACATTTGATGGTAATAATAATAATAATTACCATTTAATAGCAGCTTTGATAAATGTCCTGCAGCTCTCTGCACATTTTTATCTCTGCACATGAGTTTCACATGATAAGACATAGAATAACTAATCAATTAGCTAAATACCATAACCCTCTTGATGATAAAATTAGAATATAATTAAATAAAATGAAAACTAAACCTTTAATATATACATATAAAATACATTGAATGTAAAATACTAATAAATGATTTAGAAGAAGTGTAGCAGTGTGGGAATAGAGCAGCTAAAGAGGATGAGCGGCTGATACTAACACAATTTGCTCCCATTCTTTTCAGATGTTTAATATTTAACTCTGCATATATTTTTCAAGATGGTCTTTCCAGGTCTTTTTCTGGATAATTTATCACTATGGGTTTATTTTATTGCCCATCAGTTATTTTATAACCTCTTTCAGCTTTGATTTGAAAATCTCTATATTGCAAATGGCTTTAAATAGCTGAACCTCAGCCACTGGAAGGAAGAGGCCATTCACAACAAGGTCCAACCTTTTATTTTGACAGATTTCCTTTTCTCCTTGCACAAATTGATTTGTATGTTTAAAGAGGATCAAATGAGAATATGCGAAGTGGAGAATTCTCACCACCTCTACTCTTCTCCTCAGCGAAGGAAAGAATTATATCTCTTTGTTTTAGTTTGCTCTCATCAACCTTGTTTCTTGCTCTTTTTACTACCTGCTCTGCAGCATACAGCCAACAGCCATAGTAACAGGCTGAATAACATAACAGCAGTTAGCAGCTAAGGAGGGTGGAAGCCCATCTATAAAAGCTATAACAGAGGATGTGCACTTACTTATGCATTAGTGGGACACAACCAAACTCCAAATTCAATATATCTGTTACTCCTGAATGAAAAATAGGTTGTGTTTGCTAAGACGTTAGCCATATCAACTTTATAAGTCAACTGTAAAAAGCAAGAAGGTTCTGGATTGAAACCTGGGGGCTTATCAGGACTTTATGAGGAGATTTTTTTTTCTCACTGTGCTTGGTTTTCTTTGGATACTCTCTCCATCAGTCTGGACATGTAGGTTAACTGGCAACTGTAAAGCGGCTGACTATCATACAGTGAACCCTGGATATTACCTTGAGATTATCCAGAGGGACTGTATGTGTTAACAAATGTTCAAGTCAGCTCCTGTGGCCTTTTTCCTGCAACCCCTCCATTAAAACTCTGTGAGCCTGTGAGAACACAGCCGGATATTGTCCAGAGAATACACAATGAGCCAGTGGGCGTATTGATGAGGTTTCTAATACATAATACAAATATTTGAGGATGAAAAAAAGGAGCCATACACATAGAGCACACTAAAGTCTGTCTTCATTTGTGAAAGCTAAAGTCAAATTGGTTCCAAACACTGTCTGAAAATGGCTTAAATTGCCTGTGTGTGTGAATGTGAATTGTTGTTTGTCTCAAAATGTCAAAAGTGACTGGTGACCTGTCCAGAGTGCACCCTGCCTCCTATGTGAGCTGGGATTGGCTGTGACCTTCAAAGGATAAGCACAGCAAATCAGTGCTAAAGTAAAAATGACAATACGACAAACTTATTATTTATTCTACTTCCCCTATGAGGCAAAAAGGAGAAAGTGCGGATGTAATTTGAATTTACCAGATATCCTTTGAGTTGAAGATTCAATGACAATCTTGGAATAGATCCAACTCTCACATCATGAAAATAAACTAAATTCTACTTTATATATTAACCCTTGATGCTTGAAATAACTGCAGCTCTCTATTCACCTCCTAACAGACGTAACAATGTTTTTTGCTAAATATTTTCTTAAATATTACAATATGAAACTTGTAAATTGACTTACATGCCATCAAACCCATAACAACAACTCCCACTAACATACACACTGCACACTGTCCTTCATGTGAAACACATCAGGCCACATCTGCTCTTCGAGATAAATTCATGCTTTATGTATGTGTTTTTGTCATGTGGTAACTAAATCACGTCCCTCGCATGATATCAGTTGTGGCTCGTCCAGTTCCACTGGAGGCTGACACCCTGTGTGACAATCTAATGTTGGTGTTGTGGAAACAACAGATGATGAGGAAAAACAGACTTCTAGACTTCTAGTATCTCCTCTCTCCAGACCCCAGTGACTCTAACGTGCTTGTGGCTTAGTCCCTCAGTGTGTTCAGATTCAGAGTAGCACTCACTGTGCGAGGTTGAGTTTGTCTACTCATTGCAGCGCAGTAAGTTCTGGCAACTGATCACATCGGTTGTGTCACACTGTGTCCCAGCTTGATTGCTACAGAGTATTTTGCTGGTTCTCTGTCACATTAAACACTTTCAGAGAGCAGATAGGAAGTGTCTTCAGCTTCACTTCCAAGCTGTTTCCATCTCATCTACATCAAACAATAACATTTTGCAACGGACAAATCTTCTAACTCAAGACGGAGGAAAAAGGACAGCGACCATATTTTTCAACTCAGTGAATTAATATGTTTCCTGTAAAAATAAGTTTGTCTATAGAAGCAAGTGATGGTTAGTTTTTTTGTTTGGGGACCTCTATTGGCCACAATATGTCTTACAGTATCAGGGGAGGAAGTTACAAAGTGCATGTAAGGGGGTATTTCACACAGGGGATCACAGCTCTGGTGGATCTGTCGAAGGACTTGTCAACCAAAACCAACATTTAAAACTGTGGCAATATGCGTTGCCACTGGGGTCTCCCCACAGCAGCCAGAGAAGAACCATTCACTTTTGAACATTCTTTGTTTTCTCCAACATAAATTCAACTCAATTTAACGTTTCCAGCAGTTTATGCTGGCATCTAGCTTGGCTGCTCAGCTCTGCTAAGTCTCTTTTAGTGTTTTCCTCCCATGTGTCTCTGTGTCTCTCTTATGTCTCTTCTTGTGTCTCTCTCTGTATCTCAGGGGTCACCTACCATCAGTGTAGTTGTAGTCTTCTACAGAATTGGCTTAAAATGGATCAAATCAATGGAGAAGATATCTAGAAGAACTGAATGGAACTGGATTTGCACCACTCATCCAAGAGACTCCTTTGAACAGTAAATCAAGGTGCGGTCAATAACCTCTAGACTGGAAAACTACGACATAACACTATTCATTTGAAAAATTAATACCATCTGGTAGTAGGGGCATCAGTTACTGTCACAGTCCTAGGATCAGGTACTGCACAATACTGTACAGAAGAATTTAAAGAAATTACAACATTCAGCAGTTGTTTGTTCTTTATTTTGAAATCTCTCCCACTTTAATTCAATACAGTTGCTATTGAGGCTTCAACACATCTCCCCATCTTTGTTGTTGAGACAATACTTCAGCAGCGCTCCCATTTTGTGCTCCTGTGTCAGTCATAAATGGCTTTCATGGCCTAGACAGTTTCAGGATGGAGGGAAATCGTCCATAATGGAAGGGGGAGGTCAGCAATTAAAGGTTAGCTGTCGGACAGTTCTGGTTTCCAGGTAAGATGATAATCCTTTTCAATAAACATACAGGAAAAGACACCTATGAAACTGAGGACAGGCATCCAGAATGAGGCATTAGGAAGTTGTTGCAGAAACAGCTCCTTTAAGAAGTGAAAGTAATTCTTCACCCTGATCTCAGTTAGCCAAACAGGGTGAACCTGAAAAAACTGAAACTAGTGAATGATATTGAAAGAAATTGGAGCAAATTTTGATATAATTTTGATGAGTAGAGCTAAAAAATTAGTTTCCAGCCTCAAAAGGAAAGTATGTCTGGGCTCCTGCCAGAAAAGCCTCCTGAAAACTCAAATGAATAAATCAATGCCTTAATGCTGTTCTCCTCCCTCCTCAATTAGGTTACATCTGGCTACTCAGTCAGAGCCGAAGCTAATTATGAACTAATATATGCCCCTGCCACTCCCAACCCCCATCCGGACCACTGAACTGGATCAAAGCTAATTTAGGGGATATATGATGAGCAGCTCAAACACAGTCATAGAGGGAAGTACTTGATCACATCAAATAAGAGAAAAGAAAAGAAAACCATCCACGTGACCTAATGTAAATGTCGTTTGTTGATTTCAAGAAAGACTCAATATATCAAATATGTGTTTAAACGAAGAGCAACATACACAAACACCTCTGAGATCACAATAAATACGATGAAGGAATGGGATGCACTTTTTGAATTGGCCTCGAGACCCTTGTGTTGATGATGATTGATCATCAACACAAGGGTCTTGAGGCCAAGCATATTGTTTAACGGTTGTTCAGTGCAGTGTTTTCCACTCCAGGTGAACGGTTTCTCCGTGTCGCTGTTTGCTAAGCTAGTCTACATCCTCTCTGGATCCATCTCTGTGGAAAACAGTAAAACGATTTCAAGGTTCAAATGTAAATCTGGGTGATGCTATTCTTAAAATATTGGATCTCTCAAATCATTTTGAGATGTTTAAATGAGAGAAACTGAGATGTCATTTCCCCAACTTGTAGTTCTTATCAGGGTGACATGGATGAGTCAGAACCTCCATAAACAACCCAGGAAGCGGCATTAGACCATAAAATCCTGCTTGGAAAACAGACCGAATCTTCTCAAATGCTTCGCTCAGATTTCAACCCTCACTGGTAGTGACTCAAAGGTGAGATTGGCTGAAAACAGCTTGATGGCACTTACATTTGCATTTTTGTTGCCTCTATCTGTTCATCACACAGCTTCACAGCTCGCTGGGGTGTGCTCTCTCCAACATCAACCCACTGGGTGGTCATCTATCATTCAGCCTGCTCTTAGTGGAGATAAAGTATTATTGGCTGGAAATAGTGGCTGATATGAGGTGGTTCATTAGATGCTGAACAACCTATACGGTGTGCTGGCTTCATTAGTGTCTGTGTGTAACTGGCCCATTGGAGCAATCAAGTGTAGACAAGAACACAATTGTGGTAAGGGTGGGATATAGCCATGTCACAAATCTGTGCAGCCCCAGTAAAGCCCCCCCAACTCTTAATTGGACTATAATTTTTTATAATAAATATATAGATAATAAAGAGTACTTAAAAGGGATTAACCATACAATGCTCCCAACCTGATCCCAGGCTGTATGCTAATGTCTCGATTGAACCACATGTGTGTAATGCACTGTGGATATTCCTGTTTTTTATCAGAGGTTGTGACACTCATTCTGTAACATTGTAACCAAGACATTGTATATAGTCAGTGGTGAAAGTTGATTGGAAAAGAAATGTACTTGTGATGATAACCAGTATGTTAAAAGAGTTTTGGCTGCACTTTGGATAATCTTGATGTAATTTCAGATTTTGTGATTCCTGAAACATTATAACTATTGCACAGCTGTTATGAGTATGGAATAAATGCACCTGTTTTCATTGAGTTTTTGGATGGGTTTGTGTAGTGAATTGTGGCTGCCTGGGCGCAACAACGTTCTTTTGCGAATAGTCTGTGTGCCATTTGTGCTCTCATAGGGAAAAGGAGAATTTCTTTTAAAGTAGTTATGTTATTGACTATCTTCTTAGTCCCTCCACATCTTGGTCCAGTTTCCCCCAAATCTGATTTAAATTATGTATTTTATTCTGAGCGGTTTTAAGTCATGTCCTGTGGAGGATCTCAGAGAAGTGGTTCCAGACCGTTCACACATGAACTACACAGAGGGGGTTCTCCACTCAGATGCGTTCACAACAGCAGCAAATCCTCTGCAGGATTCAGGTGAGGGGTGATGCAGCAGGCAGGGGCAGGATGTAACATAATAATTCTGATGCGGAGATCACATGATTTGTTTACAGCACATTGATACCGGTGTCAGCTCTTCTCAGTGTCTTCTACATGAATGGCTCCACATTTTTACCCTGAAATATATATACATATATATATGTATATATATATATATATATTTTTTTTTCATTTTTACTTCAGTACCAAGTTAGAAACATCATCACCACTCCCACTCGCTCGCTTTAAAACCAGATGGGGATTTCCTGTTGTGTTCTCACATCAGCTCCAACACATTTTTTTTTGCTGACTTTATTTAAGGAGGCCAGGCAGAGAAAGTACACAGACACTCCGGAGGCTCTTACTCAGACATTGGCGTTCACACATACTTCTCTTCCGGAGAAACTGAGGATCTCCTCAGTGCAGTGCATGTCTGAAAGGAGCCATATACTGTAGATTCAGATACAGTTTCAGCATTAGCCCAAGAGTTCTAGTTTTCTTCAGGAAGATGCTGATCAGTAAACGCTTGAAATCTCTTACAACCTGATTGAATTTGTTCACAACACTGAATTCCATGGGCATGGCCTTCAAAGGACTGGCATGGTGAGACGTTGGTTCTGAGCTGTTTGTCTTCAGTGGCCAAGATTAAGTTAATTAATGGCCAAGAATCATGGAAGGCAGCTGATTAGACAAATTAGCACAACTTTAACCAGATGGGGATTAATTAGAGAAAATGAACTGCTGTTTATTGGCTGGAGTGAATATCTGTGAAAGCCAAGGTCACTCTGCCAAACTGTTGAATGATAATGATGCTGCCAGTTTAGACTTGAAGTTTCATTAACGCTTGCTCTATCACCTTGACACATCTTCATATAAGGAGTGGTGGAAAGATGGAACGCTTCTTTAAGGTGAACAATGCTTTGTTGCGTGATTAACACTCAACCATTCTCTAGAGGATGAATCCTAAAGGCATTAGTGATCCCCTGATATTCATATGGTGTCACTAAGATATTTTTTATGAAATGGCTCAGTAGATATTGCACAGAGTAACATGATGTATGGTACACATCTGCATGGTCACCAGATTAATCCCTTACCAGTAGTAATTTATTGATCCCTGACTCTGAGTTTTTCTCTAACTTTAACATGCACTTTACGGTTTGGCAAAACATTTGTAAGGACATGTGATTTTGGTGATCCCCTTAATTTAACTATCTCACCACTATGAGTTAGAGAGTTCTGCTCCAGAATGACCTATTTCTACAACTAGAAGATGTTTTGCTATGTGATGTTGTTCTGTCATGTGTGTTCAGGCAACAAGCCATCGCACCACAAATCCACATCAGTGCTCTTAACAACACAGAATGTTTCACTTGTAAGTTCAATCTGTTGCTGGTTTCAACTCATGTTCATTTCAGAATGAACTCATCTAGTTCATTGGCTTAATAACTGAGCTGCCTTCACGCCTGTCTTGTTTCTCCTGTAGACAAACATTCCGACAGGAGGGAATATGCTGAGTTGACAGTGGAGCCTTTATTCATAACAGTGGGAAACTCCAGTACAAAACGTTTTTCTGCCTCGAGTAGTGAAATGTAATAAAGAGTTGATATACACAGTGTAACCCAATGTTTCAGTTGATGTTTATATCTCTATATCTCTTACACAATGAATATGCTAAACATCAGAATAATAGCATAGTAGCTATGGGGCATCTGGTTGGAGCATCTGTCTCAGAGAAATGGGGCGAGAGGATTAAACTGGGGTATCTTGTGGGTCTTCTCTGCTACCAGTGCTAAATTTATACTTTTAAACATTACTGGTGCCTCACTGGGCCAGAACCAATTTCTTTAAAATACACAAAACAATGGTTAATGAGAATACCATTTATTTAATGCCAAGGCAAATTTATATGACTGTAAAGTATACTTGATTTAAATAAACTCTAAACTAATTTTGATAACGAAATCACATAGTAACTCTACTGACTAACCCATCTACAATATTTAATGTTAAGTAGCAGTATTAGTGCTTAATTCAGCAATCCAATGCTGGAACCAGGGAGGCCCACACTGCTGGCTGACGTTCCTGGCATGGGGCTGTCAAACACAGAGCATCTCTGCTTTCAAATGTTTCTGTGGGTCGCCAAGTGCTTCATTAAGTTCGACAGTTTCCCCCTTATGCTGAATTGTTTTCAAACATTTGCTGCACGTCCTGGCGTTGGAATAACTTCATGTGAAATACAGACACACTTAGTTATAGACATTATGTTGTCGTGCCTAGCTACGTGTAGGCTCTAATTACATTTAGAGGGAGTGTTGCCATCAGAGTTTATTATAATGTTGTTTAAGTATGTACAAGGATTTTTTTGTTAACTGTTAGCAGGACAACATACTGTACATACAGCTTAGGCGCCAAAATCTTTGTAGTGATACGGTCCGGTAGGTACTTGCTGTGTGGAGACTGATTTGCAACAGATTTCAACACCCAACCCTTGAGAGGACAAACCAGAACAGTTATGTAGCTGTTGTATTTAATCACTGTCAGACTGATTATATCTGATTATTGGGACAATGTGAATAGTGATTCCAATGATAGCAGAACCAATCTGATGGTATATGGTCTGCTTGTGTTACTGTTCATACATCACCAAACAGTCGTCTACTCTAAGTGTTCGTCACTCTGCAAACAAAAAGAAACAGCCACTCACCTGTACAGCTGGCACATAAGTTAGATTCAGGTTGACGGCACATCTATGCACCTGATGTACACCAATTACAGTGACAGCCGACGCACACCCAAATTTAATTTGAAGTTTCCGCTCCATGTGACAGCAGTGACACCGGAAGCCAATTCAAGGTTTTGTTTGGCGGATTAAGCGGAATTTGCAGCTGATTTATGTGCCCTCTGCTCGCCCTGCGTTGCAACAGCCGAACAAAGTGTTGTGACTGGATGCGGCTTAACTGAGCAGCACAAATGGGAGTTGTGTAGGATTTAGTTGGTGTTCTGGGTTTATGTGGCTCCCCCTGGGTAACTGCAGATGTGTGTTGTGAAGAATAAAGCACTGGGATATGAATTACACAGGAAAACAGTATAATTGAAGTGTCTTGGGAGAGTGAGCTCTGTTGTCATGCCCGTGTGACATCCAGCCATGGAAACAGTCTCATTTCATACCCCAGCACCCTCAGTGTTCATGGAGGTGTGTGTGTGTGTGTGTGTGTGTGTGTGTGTGTGTGTGTGTGTGTGTGTGTGTGGTGTGTGTGTGTGTGTGTGTGTGTGTGTGTGTGTGTGTGTGTGTGTGTGTGTGTGTGTGTGTGTGTGTGTGTGTGTGTGTGTGTGTGTGTGTGTGTGTGTGTGTGTGTGTGTGTGTGTGTGTGTGTGTGTGCGTGCGTATGTGTGTGTGTGTGTGTGCGTATGAGTAGATTTCTGTGTATACTTTCCCCTCAAATGGCCCTCAATTCCATAAGTGACATTATTTTGCCTGCTCTTGCAAAGATATTTTTCTTCATTTTTTTATGATTTTGTGGCCAAAGGAAAAAACTATATAAAGAATGGGGATCTATAATACTGTGTTGGAGGATCACATTAAATGAGACCAAGACCAGTTATTATCTTTCCAGATAAATTGCTCTGAAAATATACCGTTATTTATCGCACACTACTTGTCAAACATAGAAATACATGGTATAGTTCATATCCAGTCATTTGGGAATGGCAGAATAATATTTAGTATGGCAACATACGTTTTTCGTAATTAAATATTTAGCAAGTTTAAGCTCAGTTTCTAACAGAGTGAAAGAATAAATCCATTGTGTTTCAATCAGAGACTCAAATGAGGGGCTGTAGAACAGGCAATTGAGGGAGATGGTTTTATGCTGTTTGTTGGTAACTGGGTCATCACACAGTCAAAGAATATATGTACAAATATAAATAATAGACTAAAATAATAGAAACAAGAATGTGGCGATGGGAATAAAAAAAGTTAAACAAACACTTAGACATGTGCAGGAAATGCATGAATCAAATCAATTATCAATGTAGAGAAGTTTGAAAGTTATGTAACCGCAGCAAAAAAGGAAATAATGATTAACATGCTGGATATATTGGATCATTTAACGGAACATCTTTTCCCCCCAAGATCTGTGTCACAATGTAACTCTTAACTGTTACAGTATGTAGATACTCTCCTGTTTCTCAGTATGAACATAAGTCAACTCTCCAGAACAGATGCAGTGTTGATGTCTTACTGATAGCATGGCTGTGGACTCACCGTGCCCTTTTCTTCACCATCTGCCCGTTTTCGCTGCAATCCATCTCTGTCCGACGCCGACAGCCTCAGGTGTAAAGAAATGTCCTTACTACTTGTGACATTGTCTGGTACTAACTGAGTTTTAAAACCTTGTGCTGTTTCTATAATTGCACAAAGGTTATCCTAGCGTCCCATGGGCAGTGAATGCAGCCTCGTCATGACTCCGTGTTATCACATCCTTCCATCTGAGGCCTATCAAAGTAGAAAAGCTGTGATGTATTTGCAGAGGAAAACAGGATGTTATTAGTTTCAAAATGTTTGTGAGCTCTGAGCTTTAGTGATGACATTTAGCTCTGAAAAATGTCCTCCGAGGATTGATTCAGCCCAGCAGCACACGGTTCTCTGTCTGTGACTAAGGGGGGACATTTTATGATAATATGACTCACTGCCTTTCCAAACTAATCTGAATGGATATTTAAATGTCTGGTGGAGATTGAGCAGAGCCCAGTTCTGATTGCTCTTTGGATAATCTGGATACATCTTGACCTGATGATGGTGCAAGGAGAAAAGTTACAGAATCACAGATCATGTCGAGTGTATTGATATGTATATAGGTGTATTTCGCAAAGTAATTGAAAATCCTTTGAATAACTGTTGAGATATCTGATTCAAATAAACAGATGTTGGAGCTTGTGGGAAATTCAGGGAATCACCACAGCTGGGGACCATAAATGTCAGAACGAAATGTATTCCTAGTCCATGATGTTGGATGTTTCAGAAATCCCCCACTATTTCACTACCCCCTACTCACTACCTTTGTAGTGACTTCTATATAGAGAACATCATCGTCGCAGGACAACAACAACATTTACTGATGGGAAATCCCACAATAATATTATAATATACTTTTAGGTAATAACCATGTTGAATGACCATGTTTATGTAGAAATCTATTAAATATTAACCACCACAACTCACAGATTTGTCTCGTGCCGCTTGTAGAAAAAAAGACTACTCCATCGGAAATACTAGTGATGTAAATTTAATAAAATGACTGAAAAATATAAACCTGTCTGTCTTCATCCTCAAGATAATTCAAATATTTTTTTTAAGGGTAAGAAGGAGTAGAATCACCAGAGAGAGAGAAGGCTGAGACGAGCTGCTCTTGTCTGTCCGCCTTTTTCTTCCTCTCGACACGATGCAATGCATGATGGTAGATATTGCTCGGTTAGTGACCATCACTTGCACACTATTTTTCATGATAAACCATAGGATAGGTCATAGGGTATACAAAGTTGTATTGGGATATTACTACAAAATGACAAATTCATTATAGAGTTGATGTACAGTGATTTATTAGGGATTTTGGACACAGCCAACTTGATATTTTAATGTGCAAATTGTGAAGTCAGAAAAAAGACATCTCTGTTATCTTTTGGTATTTCCGTTCATTGCTGTTCACTGATTGGTGGAACACCACCGGTGTTGCTGTCAGTGTTGGTGTTCTCTCTCCTTGGGTCTGTCTGAGGTGAGTTGGATTGGGTGTCATTTTCCTCGGGTTTCCTGAGACCATTGTACTTTCCTATACATCATCAGGGATGGAAAAAAAAACCTGAACCATCTCTTAAGCAACTGGATAGTAACTCAGGCCGTGTGACACTGTTTAACTTCCCACAGAACAGATATCTTAGCTGGGTTTGATCTGAGGCCAGACAGGGCGACATCTGGATAAATTCTGTTCTACTAAACTGAGATTAGTGTGATGCTGAGAGCTCAGGTAAACATCAGCTGTGCCGATTTCATCCCAATTCTACACCTGACTGACTGAATATCTGAGGACACCAGGCAAACTCATAATCTCTCGACTTTAAACATGCGAGATGTCGTCTTTACACACAACTGGTGTGCATGGCAACCAAAGCTGGGGAAGAGAGAGAGAAAGAGAGAGAGAGAGAGAGAGAGAGAGAGAGAGCGAGAGAGAGAGAGCAGGCAGAGAGTCAGTTTAGATGAAGAAGACTCATTACAGGGAGAGATGGAAAATGAGAAAGAGGGGAAAACGAGAAAAATTAGGTTAGAGCCATCACAGTAGAGACAACAGAGACAGACAGGGAGAGAGAGAGGGTGAGAGAGAGATAGGGAGAGAGAGAGATCTTGGCATCGTATTACTCCCTGCTCTCTGTCTCTTTGGTGTCAGTTGCTTCAGCGACTCAGCAGCGAGCAGCATGGAGCTGGAGCCTCAGCGATTCAGTACGTAATCCTTTACTCCTCTCTTACTACCCCTGCCTTTTGTTTGCAGCTGCTGTTTTTGTATTATTCATCAAACTGTCAAATGTCCTTTCTTATGTGATTGAAAGTTCTTTGATTAGCGTAGTTTCAGTTATGGTTTCACTGCTGCACTGAGATTTGGCGTTTTATTAAAAGTTAGATCATCAATACGCTCCACCTGTGATATGATGGATATGATGTGTGATTATTATGGATTTTAACAACATTAAACTGGCTGTCCAGTGGATATTTTTTAACCCGAACTGGTTCTGGTGATACATTTTGATTGGCAGGGTGGTCTTATTCATTCATGATTATCCATGTTCATTCATGTCTATGTTAATTTCATCAACTGAGTTTCAGTGTCTCAAGGTCTTAATTATTGCTCTGACTTTAATAATTATAAATTGCTGTTTGTACTGAAAATAAGCAAAATTTTATTTCTGGTTTTGACAGCTCTAATAAAAAAAAATGACCATGAATATAGGTCATGAAACCTATTGAGAAAATGTGTCGTTGTCTATCATCCTGCAGGGCTTTATTTCACATCACGATCATTTGCCTGCAGTATGTTGTAGCATGAAGTTACGGGGTGCAGTACTTGGCTGGTAACAATGATTGTTGCATTCTCCCTTTGTGCATTTTGATTACGTTGGAATTTTTATCTGAATGCAAAGATGTATTTCCGTAAGTTATTTCTTATATTTACCCTTTTAGAGAAAATGCTGATACGTAAATTTAATTAGATGGAAAATCTGGCATTATTTCAAATTATTAATGCAGCAGGAAGAGTGGAAGGCTCAGCTCACAAGGGTCCAGTTTAAGAGAACAGAACTAAATAATGCACGTCTGCGCTCTGATGTGAAAGTAGCCTACACATGAGGGATGCAATTCATCCCACTTGTAGTTCCCAAGAACCAAAATATATAATTAGGAATAAATATATGTTAGAGAGAGCAGGATGCATTACACAGACAACCTTGATACACTCCAGCATGCCTGTATGTGAGCAAGCCTCTCCTTAACATCATCTTTTTGGATATCTCCTCACCTTCTAGGACCCTGATATAGGGAGATTAAGAATAACAGAACAGGATCGGAACATGTACCTTCGAGTAAAATGAGCTGCTGTTTGTGGCTACATGTTGTTTTAAGCTCTCTCACACACACACACACACACTCTCACACTCTCACACACCTTGGCTGTGTCTGACATCCCTTTCATTTGTGCCACATGTGTGCTTGCACTCTTTAAGCCTTTTTATAGAATTGTGAAGAGTTCCATGTCCCCTACAATACACACCTTATGTTCAGAGCTGAATAGCAAAACCAAGATTCATAATCTTCAGCAAGTCAACATTATGCGCACATTAGAGGAATGGAAAAAAACTCTGTGCTTTTCACGTTTGAGTGTTCACACATTGTTTAAAATAGCCTCAATTAGCCTCTTCAATAGAGTTGTCAGCCTTTAGGATTTATGACAGGGGATAACGTCTCCAGATTGGGTCCCTCACCTGCACCACCAACATTTTCGTGGTTGTGTGTAGAGTGTGTGTGTGTGTGTGCGTGTGGATGCACTGCTAGAAAACAACTGTTCCTTGACATGCTCGCTAACTTCTGGCTGTCATCTCTTCTTCAGCACTAGGCAGGTGTGTTAGTGACAGACAAGCATGACGACCAATCATGTAATTTCGACTGAATTGTGTTTGTTAGAGTCATGGAGGGCGACAGACTTCCCAGAGCAGCTTTTTTTGGATGTATTTTGGGAGATGAGATTTATTTTATCTCCCATGTTTAAATTCCCAGGTTCTTCCTGCTCAGTCTTTTAAAGGTCAGATGGTGGTGGAGAGAAGGTAATGCTAGAATACCCGGCTGTGCACAAGTGCTGCCCCAGATTGTCTGTCTCATGACAACTGGTGTCCCTATACAGTCCTCAGTAGAGTTGTTCTTTGACATTTGGCTGTGTGTGTGTGTGTGTGTGTGTGTGTTGACCTTCTTGAACATACTTTGTTTGGATATAGTTTTATATCATAAAACCATCTGTGCTTTCACACTGCCTGGTAAATATCAGGTTGTTCTAAATGACTGTAGAATTGCAGAAAAGAAAGCCTAAAAAATAAACACTGCTTGTGACCTGAGGGAAACTGAAAGTTATTTTCACCATTGTGGCTCATCATAATTATTTTTCTCAATATTCAGAATGCATTTTACTATTTTCACTGCACCTTGTTTTTGTATTGTACTTCAAGCTGCATCAATGAGCTTTGCACCATTATGTTTCAGATGATTTTACACTGAGGGGAGCAGAAACAAAGACATAAGTTTTGCATGGCACATGGATATTATTGTTGATTTTACCCTGAAAAAGTATACTTACCATATTGGAGTGGAAACCACAGAGATGCTGCATCAAAATGTTATTGTATGAGTGATATTTCAATCATATTAGTAATTCTTCAATATTGGGTTATCATGTCAGCCCTGCTGCCAGTGGTTTTGTTGTTCATAATTACAGGGAGACAAGTGATCGATGATCATTTCTCTCTGTGTTTAAAATGAATGAACACCAGTTCTGAAAGTGGTTCATCTCAGCTCCATGACTGGTCTCATCATTTTTCAAAAGGACTTTCAGAGCCTGAAAAACTTTACGGTTAAAAGCAAATGTTTTCTGAGTGACAGAAAAGCATTGCTCGAGAAATTCATTTTCACTGGTGTGTGAAATCAACAAGTGCTCCCCCATGGAGTGTGATTCCTTAAAGAAAAGGGAATGAACTGGAGCTCTGCCTTTGAAAGTTACAAGGACTTATTTTAGAAAGTTCGGGCTGATTGAGCTTTCCACTTTGTTGCTTGACTCCCATATGAGAGCACAGAGGCAGAGAGCAAGAAAAAGAAGGCAGATATAGAGATTGAGTGATGAGTTTTGACCATGAAGCTTTATTTAAAATGATATAAGAGCGCTGTAATATTAGATCAGACTAAATCTCTTTGATGAGATGATGGGAGGAACAGGGAGTTGGAGAAACAGATAAAGGCTCTCTGTAGATCTAGAACCAGCAAAGACAAATTCTAATGATTGTAGAATTTAAGGATAATTGAACAAATGAAAGAATATTATGGATTCATGGAAAGATATGTGGTTATAGTTTAGATATGGGGGGTGGGGGTCGTGTCAGGAAATGGCAGCGTGAGTTGTCATGGCAGTGATTTATCACACTTCTGTGGGTTGGAGAAGAGCAGTGAAGCTAACTATAGAACAGAAATTTGTGAAATGCACAAATTACAGCAGAGTAGTGTGCTTGTCTCTTTCCACAGTGATTGTAGCCATAATGGCAGGTGTGAATAGAAGCATCTAAAAGAAAAGACTGGTGTGGGAATCCAGCTAAATCTGTTCTCCCACTCTTTATTCCACAAGGATCTTCTTTCTACATGCTGGCAGTCTGCAGAGAGAATACTACTACTATAAAACACATCTCATAGTTGTCTATCAGAGTTTAATCCTTAAAGATTCCAAAGAAATACAAAAAGTCTCATTGGATTGTTACATGGATTTCTGTGAACATATAGGTGCCTAATTTCTTATACAAATATTAATCTAAAATCTAAAAATTGCGACTAATAAATTTGGTAGCATTTTAAATAACTACACAATATAGATAGATAGATAGATAGATAGATATATTACTTTATTCATCGCCGAAGGGGAAATTAAGTCCTCATAGCAGCCGGTATATTTGAATACAATAAAATACAATACAATAGAATAAAAAAAAATATTGAGGTAGGTAGAAAGAATAAAAACAGAAACACAAGATAAATAGGTAGATAAGGTGCAGTGGCAAGATGATGGTAATAGTACTGATGATATGATGGTAATGTTATTGTTAGACAGTATATACAAATAGTACAGTATATATAGTATATAATATAACATAATATATATTTATATATGATAGTAATTATACCAATATAATAGCAGTATGAAGCATTAGTTTAGTATTATAAACTTTTCTAAAGCACTGTTCCTATATGAGTAGACATGATTCAGTAATTCATAAACAGAGTACTTTTAACAGGAAGGAAGACTCAGATTTTAGTCAGCAAGATCAAATTCAAACTTTATTTCCAGCCGACAGCACAGAACAAGGTTTTAGTAACTAAGTCTTTGGAGGCAAATCAGAAATAAGTCTTGATGATTCTCATTCACAGCCGGGCTGGAATGGCATGGGGGCAGAATGAAGAGAAACAAGTGCTGCTTACTGCGGTGTGTTAGCTATGTTGAGTGTTAAGGTGCACTCGCTAAATAGCAACAACCTTAGTGTATAGCCCACTCCTGTACTTAAGGGTGGGTCGCAACTGTGGCCTTGTTCATAGTTGTCTAGTTTCATCCCCATCCCATAACAGAGAGCCCAGATTCAAACCCAACTTTCTTGGTTGGGCTCCAGAAGAAATAAAAGCAAATTCAAAGTCTCACACATTTGTAATCTTATAACTTTTCAATGTAAATTTGTACCTGCTGTGGTAGATTGTAGATTTTATTTTATAGAAGCTGTAGTTTATTCTTTTATGTGCACAGTTTGTAAATGTGGTTATATCAGACAGGTTTCAGTTACTAATAGCAACTGCTATAGTCGAGCTGTCTCAGAATATGAGAAATAAACCCCAGGATTTCACATACACCCATGACAATAATAAGACATTGCGCTTATGTAGAGACTTAAAGGGGTCAGTGGCTCACTGCTCTGAGCTGAAATCATGACTTCAGCTTAACAGTAAGCGTATTATGTCTGTACAACTCTGATCTTCTGATTAATGAACAGGCAGGAGAAACTTAACAGAATATTTTATTTTGGTAATTTATTGAATCATTGATCTGTGTCTTCCCTTTGTCAGACATAGCCAGATAACTGTGAGAAATCCAGACTGAAACCTCAATGACACTTGGCCGGACGTTTCATCATATTTTACTGGAAAATATTGTTTCGGGACATGCTGTTAACACACAATAAAGCAGACAGAATGTCGCTTTGACAGATCTCAGATTAGTACTTCTGTGGAGCTTGCTACTGAGAGTTACAGCAGCACTGAGCAGTCATTCAATAATCAGTTTGTGTCAAATGCTTCATGCCAGCTGGCAACACTGTCCCAGGTGAGTCCTACAGAACACCCGCACCTGCTCCATGTATACCCAGCAGAACATACATCAGTCCAAACAAGATTTTCATGAAGCTGGAGAATATTTCTGTGTGCAGAGCTGTCTAGAATTCAGTTATATTTGTCTTTCTCAGCTATGCCAGCAGTCTGCCCTGAGCTCCTGACCATGAAACCACCTCTCTTTACACAACATAGGAAAGAAAAACTAAAATAATCCCTGTGGATTGTATGCCATGCTATTATTGGTTGCTGCATGTCTTGCTTTTGGTTTGATAATAATCATACTATGTTGTATGACAGACTTCAGTCTCGTTGGCTTTTATATTCTTAAATCTTTGGATACTATTAATTCCCATGTATTTAATGCACAGTATATAAGTTGTTGCATAAAATATTTACATTAAGCAAAGCATGCACACTTCTTTGCATGTAAATACAGTAAATTAACACATGTTCACACACACACACACACACACACACACACACACACACACACACACACACACACACACACACACACACACACACACACACACACACACACACACACACACACACACACACACACATACACAATGTCTGTGTCTAACATCCCTTTCCTTTGTGGCATATGTTTGCATGCACTTTTAAGCCTTGTTATAGAGTTGTGATATCAGTAGCTGGATTGCTGTGAATTTCCTTTGAGATTTGCATGTCCACTACAACACACACCTTATGTTCAGAGCTGATTAGCATAACCAAGATTGATAATCATCAGCATTTCAACAGTATGCGCAAATTAGAGGAAGGAAAAAATCTACTGGGTAGAACTGCTGGGAGGGCTTCAGCACCACCATTTATGGACAGCTCCTGAGGATCTAAAATTTCATGCAGCCAGCTCAGTACATCGCCACGCACACAAACACACACAAACACACACACACACACACACACACACTCACACGTGCCTGTTGAAAAAATTTGTTATTATTAACACATCTCACAATAAATTACTAATGCACTTTTAATACAATTTTTTATATTACATTATAATCATTATACAAATGTGATAAATCTAAATATTAGTCAATAAATACAAGTAGTTATGTACTATGATCTGGACTAAATATTGGAGGTGATTGGCATTTGCATGCTGGTAACAAAAAAGGTTGCTAATGCACTCACTCTATGCTCCAACGGCCATTTGGTCTGCTGACTTTGGTCGTTTTATTCAGTCTCTTCCATGATGAAAGAAGACCAAGCTTTCTCCTCCTGTGTGTGTGGCCCAAAGCTTTCTTGTAATGCTACACATGCTTCCTCTGTGGATTTGGTCATTTCTTGTCAATTTTCAATATTGCTCTTGTTAATATTAGCAGATGGCACATGTCATGCTCCTCAACAAACTGCTGTCATCATCCTTTTCTGCACATCTCAAGTCTGCACAGGAGTAGTGGTAGATACGGTTTTGTATGTCCTGATTTACTCAACAGGCTTATTGTCCATTTATGCCATCAGTACCTTTTAATTTGAGAAGGCCTGTGTTGACTCTAGCAGAACAGTTTCCAAGGACAGGATATTGTCATGTTCATATATTACATAGATATTTAAACTTGAGCTCATGTAATACATTGATCTGCATGTAGTCATCAGCATGTTGAGGGAGATTGGGGTTGCTTGTTTGTTTTTATTTGCTAGCTCCTTCCTTCTCTTCTATAAGTGGTTGAATCCTTGGACCATTCTCCTACAAGCCATCAGGACAGAATCCACTTCGATCTAAATGGAACATTTCTGTTACGTTCAAAGCAGCTGATCCAGGTAGTTGGGAGAAGGGATTTGAATGCAGTCGTCATGCTGGTGACACACCCAACTGCTGTGTGGTCAGTTCTCCCAGCTCTTCAGTTAAATGTTTTCACTTGAGTGTTTAGTAGCCGTGCAGCCTTCATCTCTCATGCTGGTGTGATGCAGTGAACTGTGAAGCGCATCAGCGTGTTCAATATTACTGGCTGCACAGATCATATGTAAATGCTAAGAGTTTGTCAGAGCTAAGCCGTTAACTGTTTTCATCTGTGCTTGAAACCCTGGACTTACCATGTTCTTTGCTTTGAAGTTGTGGTCGAAGATTTACTGATTTACTTCATCCTCACAAAATAACAAGGAGAGAATTACACAACTTAGACCTTAATTTTAATTTCAAATTTGAGTTAAAGCAAACGAACTGCAACATACTTTCGCTCCCGTGTTAAAATCTGCAGTATGTTGCAGGTGAAGGTGGGCGAGCTCGAGCAGCCAACTCAAAAACTCCCACAGTGGTCAGGCAGAGAGGCTCAATCACATCTGTCATCTTCTTCCAAATGGTTTTGTGCAGCACCAGCAGCAGCCACACACTATGGACTACCACAATGTGTGGCTGCTGCTGGGTAGTTGGTTACAGCAAACTTCTTTTGAGTTTTCTTTTCATTTTATGGCAGGTGGCAACCAGCTTTAACACTACTGAATCAAAGTGGAATGAAACACAAATTAATTTGAAAGCCACTGGAATATTCCGGAATATATTCAAATATGTATGTATTATATAATAACACCACTATGTCTGTCTGAGAGGTGTATATGTAGAGGGGAGGATTGGGTAAAGCAGCAGGCAGGGTGTGAAATGATTTGAGGCAAACAAAGAAGTGGCAGAAACATACATTTTAGGAACATGATAATTCCCCTCTAACTGGTGGTTGGGTAGAGTGCCCCCTTCCAGTCAGTAGTTTTTGTTGTTTTTGCCTCAGTATACCTGAGCCCTATTGGATATTTTTGTCTTTTACAAAGCTGCACCGTAGGGAACAGCCCAGTGGTATGAAAAGGAGACACTTTGAGGCCTGATAACATTCCACAGATTCCACACTAGAGTAAAGAGGGACTGCATTTTGTGTTACAAACGGAGAAACACAAATCCACGCATCCCCTCCACCTTCTGTGTGAGTGTTGTCTTTTGTGACTGAATTGGGTTGGATTTGGTGCCGTGTAACACGTCTCTCTTGGCAGCAGCGTGTGTTCCCCCAACCAGCCTTGCAGCGACTCCTGAGAGAAGTTAGCAAATAAAGATGGAGGTTGTGTTTGCTGGCTGAGAGTTAGGAGGAGTAAAGTCAGCGATCTAACTGCTGACGGCAGCTCTGTTGACACACCAACAAAATCCTTGACAGGTGGCACGAGTCACAGTGCTTCCTACAACAGACTCACAGACAGCCTGCTCAGCCTCCAACACAAGCTTTTCAGGCATTTAAAAATCCTTACATGAGGAATAATTGCTGTGGGAGGCAGATGAAGACGAAGGATTTTGTAATATTGTGATTGGTGGGGAAATAATGGCACCATTTTCTAACAGCAGAAGGCCTTGTGGGAGGGAGCTGCCACATGGTATGAAAGCTCTGTTGCCTGTCATTTTGTGACTGGAGGGATGGCTGCAGGGATGTTTGTAAATGTACAATCAGAATGTGTCTGGGGGACAGAGGGAGAGCTCGTTCTGAAGTTCGTCTGAGATTCATTTATACTGTAGCTTGGAAAAAAGAAAAAAAAACATGCACTGGTGAGGAAAAACTTGCACGAAGACCAGCTCCATCCGTTTCCCTTTGCTCCCTGCACCGAGTTTAACTGTGATGCCTCAGAAGATGCCAAAACGCAGAGGCTGGGGGTCATTTTCTCTCCCTCATGCATATTGTAAGACAGGAAATGCTCAACTGGCCAACAGATGCTAAGCCCAGGCACTTTGCTTTACTCTTTGTTCCTCTCTCTGCTGAGAGATTCTAATGAAGTGGAACAGTAGATTCTCCTGTTTTGGGGAACACTGATGGACAAAATCAGCCTCTTCAGCTTTTTGTTCCGGGTCTTACATAACAAACACGCACAATTCTACTTGAGTTGGGAGTAATAACATCTGGATGTTCTCTGCACAGCTTACTTGCTTATATCATGTTTGATTCAGTCTTTGTGTAGCCCTTTGTTCATCCATTGTTTTATCCCTTTTCTTTCTTCCAGTTTTTCTCTTGTTTATGGCAGACATGAGAATTTCATCATCATCTACACAAACACACACACACACACAATGTGTTACCCTATGTTAAAATAAAGTAAATATTAAGGACTCAGTGACTGTTAAAGGGACTCTTACCTTTGTTGCATTTGAGGATTACAGCACATTCGAATCATCCCGCCTTCCTCCAATGCCCCACCCCCTCGTTCCCATCCGCGGTGTTTTTTTGAAGAAACTTTATTTACAAGCAGATTTACAACCTACTGCCTCTGCGCACGCACGTGAGTTTTTGTTTACCAAAGCAATGGATTCGGATTCAGAAGCACCGGTACCGCCTTGATGACGCGGGCCCGAATGCGCCACAAGAAGCAGACGAAAAAAACCTGCATGTCCATGCAGCAAACAGACAGGTCTGTCGGCCAATAAGGTCCTTCGGTCCGAAGAATTTTATTGGTTGAAGTTTTCACTAAATATTACGAGAGTGAAATAATTGTTTGTTTTAACTCCTGGTGGGTCTGTCTTGCATTTTAGAGTGTCATTACCTTATTAATACCAATTTAACCTTATCCACAAAAAGTGTAAAAATGCAACAAAGGTAAGAGTCCCTTTAAGGCCTCTGTATGCTTCTCCGTTTTTTGGAAAACGGACGGACACGGACAGAGAAACGCCCACTCCGAGCGCCTCGGAGAGCTTTTCGTGCACCTCTGATTTTTCTAACTGCACGTCGGCATGACGGGCAGCCTACGGATAGCCCTTAGCTGTGATTGGTCCGCTAAAAACATTATTTCCGCACAACGTCATTTCCGGACTTCAAGCTTCCTGTTTGATTACATATAGCGCAATAAACCCAAACACAACTACGGTTCTACGATTAATGTGACAAGTGTATTAAGCCAGTGGAGATGTCCGGCTGACGGTGGCTGGTTAGAGCACTAACTGCATGTGTGTACGGTCACATACGGTTATAAAGCCCTATCATAACGGCGCTAGCCACCATGCTAACTGCGGTGGTAACAAAAACCCGCTAACTTTAATTATAATAAACGGCTGTCATGACACTGTTTCTCAAACACCGTCAGGTTAGAAGTAAACACTTGGTAGTGGTTAGTATCGGGAGTTCCTGCTGACTGTGTGTGGAAGCTGAGGGGGGAGCTAGCTCCGTGTAGCTTCAAGCTGTGGAAATAGCAACGCAGTTCAGAAACAAGACCGGGGACCCGCTGCGCTAAGACACGATAACATAAACATTATGACCCGCTGGGTGTCACTTTATTTAAGCAAAGGGTTAGCTATCGGTAACTGTCGCGCCATCAACAGCCTTTGTCTGTTAGTTGCCATCGTTCGCTGTGTATAACACGCCGGCAGGACGTCAACAAGCCAGCGTGGACTTCTTCTACAGACCTCATGAGGTAGGCTTCTCTGAGCTCGTCTTCCGTTGCGCCACCTAATGGTCTGGCGGTGAATTGTTTTCAGTACAAAAAGGCTCGCGCGACTATAAATCAAAAAGTGTCAGTCGTCAGTCCGTCCGTCCGTCCGTCCTTGACGGACTCAGAGAAGCATACAGAAGCCTTGACACAACGACATATCCAACATGTCACGTCTGTTACCAAGCATTAGCTATAAAGGAGCACTGTCTGAAGGTGTGTGTGAATGGGTTAATTTAATGTCTAAGTGCTTGTGGTCGTAAAGTGCTTGTTACGACTTTAACAGCATAATATAAA
Source organism: Pseudopleuronectes americanus (assembly GCA_038501795.1). NCBI lineage: Eukaryota > Metazoa > Chordata > Actinopteri > Pleuronectiformes > Pleuronectidae > Pseudopleuronectes > Pseudopleuronectes americanus. The sequence continues at coordinate 1,598,100 of CM076725.1, forward strand.
CACATCCTTTTTCCATTTGACCAACCACATAATTGAGGCTCTAGCAGAACATCACCGGTACACTTTACATTTGTATTCATTTTTTGAATTAGAACTTACGTAAGCCATTTTCAGTGTCCTGCAGAGACTCTGTGCACTTTCTGCAGGGTTTGCCTATCAAACATGTACAACACAGCAGGGGGGTTCTCTGCTCAGAGGGGTTCACAACAGCAATGCATCCTCTGGAGGATTCGGATGAGAGTGGTGCACCAGACAGGGGCAGGATGTAACATATTAATTATGCTGCATATATCACATGTTTTTGTTCCCAGCACATCAACTCCTGTGAGGCTCTTATCAGCACAAACCCTCTTGACATCTTCCTCTGTGTCTTCTACATGGGTGGCCTCACTTGTTTGATATCTGGTTTACAAGTAGAAAGTGAGAGAAAATGGAATTACTCAATTTAAGTATCTCAAACTGTATTCAAGATATTTCTGTTCTTCATCTGTCCTGCGTTAGAAGCGCCATCAACAAATCTCCTCCTGTGGTGTCTCATTGACTTCTGCCGACTTTCTGAAAACTTTTTACGAGGGGGCCAGGCAGAGAAAGGCTGCAGCGTCTCTGTCGGCTCTGACTTGCACATTAGTGTTCACAGATCAACGTCCTCTGGAGAAACTGCGGAGGATCTCCAGAGTTCAGTGCATGTCTAATAGCAGCTATGATGTTTTATCAATCAATCAATCAAATTTTATTTGTATAGCCCATATTCACAAATTACAATTCATCTCATAGGGCTTTAACAGGGTGTGGCATCCTCTGTACTTAACCCTCAGCAAGAGTGAGGAAAAACTACTAAAAACCCTTTTAACAGGGTAAAGAATAAGTAGAAACCTCAGAGAGAGCCACATGTGAGGGATCCCTCTCCCAGGACGGACAGAAGTGCAATAGATGCCACGTGTAGAAAACATTCATCATTAAAGTCTTTAGCGGCATTGATGCAGTCCCGCTGCAATCACAGTCCATGGTCAGCAACCAGCAGGACCACGATCCAGCATCCAGACCAGAGGCCACTCCAGTCCTCAGTCACCGTCCACCGCCGCCCACCAGGACCCACCACGAGCCATCGCCGTGGCCCTGGTCCACCTCCTTTACCCAGTGCCAACGCGACACAGGGTCCGCCACCAGCACCACGATCAGCCCACACGACACAGAATCCGCCACACTGGGTCCACCACTGCGACCCCCGATGCGCGATCCACAAACAGCAATCCATGGTGCGGCCACAGAGGCCCTGGATCTGCGGGTGTTAAAGCAAAGGGATCCCGGGGAAGGGGGTTAGGGATGGAGAAGAGGAAGGAGAAGCTGGAAAAAGAAGCTCCGTGTGTCATATGTCATTAAATAGAGCAAGTTACGTTCTGCCTCACTAATTAACTCTAACTATAAGCTTTATCAAAAAGAAAGGTTTTGAGCCTACTCTTAAACAAACAGATGGTGTCTGCCTCCCGAACTGAAATTGGTAGATTATTCCACAAGTGAGGGGCTTGATGGCTAAAAGCTCTGGCTCCTACTCTACTTTTAGAGACTTTAGGGACGACAAGTAAGCCTGAATTCTGGGAGCGGAGTGCTCTAGCGGGTTTATAAGGTACTAACAGCTCTTTAAGGTAAAAAGGCGCTATATTATTAAGGGCCTTGAAGGTGAGGAGGAGAATTTTAAATTCTATTCTAGATTTAACTGGAAGCCAGTGTAGCGAAGCTAATACTGGAGAAATGTGCTCTCTTTTCTTTGTTCTTGTCAGGACACGTGCTGCGGCATTTTGGACAAGCTGTAGAGTCTTTAACGACTTACTGCTGGAGCCTGATAATAATGAGTTACAATAGTCCAGTCTCGATGTAACGAAGGCGTGGACTAGTTTTTCTGCATCTTTTTGCGAAAGGACATGCCTGATTTTTGAGATATTACGCAAGTGGAAAAAGGCAGTCCGAGAAATTTGTTTTAAGTGACTATTAAAAGATAAATCAGGATCGAAGATCACTCCCAAGTTCCTGACTGTTTCGTTGGAAGCAAGGGCAATGTCGTCTAGCGCAGCTATATCATTAGATAATTTATCTCTAAGGTGTTTGGGGCCAAGTATTATAACCTCTGTTTTGTCTGAGTTTAATAAGAGAAAATTGCGGGTCATCCAGGTTTTTATGTCCTTGAGACATGCTCGAAGTTTAGTTAATTGATTACTTTGTTCAGGTTTTATTGACAAGTATAACTGGGTGTCATCCGCATAGCAGTGGAAATTTACCGAGTGTGTCCTGATAATGTTTCCTAGTGGAAGCATATATAATGAGAATAAAATTGGGCCGAGCACAGAGCCCTGTGGAACACCATGGTTAACTTTGGTGCGCACAGATGTCTCATCATTAATTTGCACGAATTGGGAGCGATCAGAAAAATAAGATTTAAACCAATTAAGGGCAGTTCCATTAATTTTAATTAACTGTTTGAGTCTTTGTAATAAAATTTGATGGTCAATTGTGTTGAATGCTGCACTGAGATCTAACAGAACGAGGACAGACACAAGTCCCTGATCTGAGGCTATTAAAAGGTCGTTAGTGACTTTTGCCAAGGCTGTTTCTGTGCTGTGATTGGCTCTAAACCCCGACTGAAAGTCTTCATATATATTATTTTCCTGGAGAAACTCACACAGCTGATTGGCTACCACTTTTTCTAAGATTTTAGACATGAAGGGGAGATTAGATATTGGTCTGTAATTGGCTAAAACCTCTGGGTCTAGGGTGGGTTTTTTTGAGAAGGGGTTTGATTACTGCTATTTTAAAAGACTGTGGTACATAACCTGATGATAATGACAGATTGATTGTGTTAAGTAACGAACTATCAATTAGGGGCAGAATTTCTTTAAGTAATTTTGTAGGAATGGGATCTAAGATACAGGTTGTTGGTTTAGAACCTGAGATTATTTTGGTAAACTGATCACAAGTGATCAGAGAGAAGCTGTCTAAATAATGGTTAGGATTCTCAGCCATTTCTGAGATTTCTGTTATTGGGAGGGTATTAGTGCCAATTGAGGGCAGGAGATTGTTGATTTTATTTCTAATGGTTAGAATTTTATCATTAAAAAAGGTCATAAAGGTATTGCTATTTAGGGATGGAGGAATACTGGGTTCGGTGGAGGTGTGACTCTCTGTCAGCCTGGCTACAGTGCTGAAGAGAAACCTGGGGTTGTTTTTATTCTCTTCTATTAGTTTTGAATAGTAGGCGGCTCTTGCTTTGTGGAGAGCCTTTTTATATTCTTTAACACTATTCTTCCAGTCTATGAGGTTTTCAACATGGTTGCTGGAGCGCCACTTCCTTTCTAGTTTTCTTGATAATTGTTTTAACTCATTTGTCTGGGAATTATACCACGGAGCTAATTTACTATGTTTGACATTTTTCTTTTTTAGAGGCGCTATTGAATCTAATGTTAATCGTAATGAGTCTGCAGAGCTATCGATTGTCATGTCTGTCAGTTTAGTTTGTATATATCTGCCTCTGTGTTTTCTGTTTCCTGTTTTATTTTGTAGTCTCTGTTCCTTGTGTGTTGTTCCTGTCTTTACTTCCTGTCAGTGATTGTCTTCCCAAGTCCTCATGTGTTTCACCTGTGTTTAATTGCCCCTGCCTTTCCCCTCTGTGTATATAAGCCTCTGTCCTTCCCCTTGTCTGCTGTCGGGTTGTCTGTTGTCCATGCCTTGTTCCATGTTCCTGGTGTCCACGCTGTTCTTCATGCTTTGTTCCATGTTGCGGTAATCGCTCTGTTCCATGTTGTCTGTTTTCCATGCTGTTTTTCATGCCATGTTCCTGTTCTCGCTGTCTTGCTGTTTTGCTTCCTCTGTTTCTCAAGTGTTTCTTGTTCTTGTGCTTGTTCTTGTTCCTCTGGTGATTTATGTTCCATGTTGCTGTTCTGTTCTGCGTTCCTGTCCAGCCCTGTCCTGATCTCCTGATCCTCATGTGAGCTTCCTTGTGTTTTTGTCCTCTTGGTCTTGTTCATTGTTTTAATTCCTTTAGTGTTTGTGTAGTTTAAGCTTTATTTATATTAAATATTATTTTGTTAAACTATCTCTGCTCCTGGGTCCACCTAACTTCTCACAATCCTGACATCGATGAGGTGGTCGATCTCAATGGAGCTCGGGTTTTTAAAGAATTTGTTATTTATATCTACGGATAATACGGGTTTAAATGTAATTGGAATTATTTCCTTAAATTTAGCTACAGCACTAACAGGTAGACATCTAGAAAATGAGTTTTTTTTATTGGTGGCATATATTCATTTATTGAAAAATGGAAGGTTATTAAATTATGGTCTGATAGAACTGGATTGCGTGGGAGGACTGTTAAATGTTCAATTCCGACACCGTACGATAATATAAGGTCAAGTGTGTGGTTACAACAATGAGTCGGTTGGTGCACACACTGACTGAAACCAATTGAGTCTAGTATCGAATTAAATGCTACGCTATGGCAATCTTTCTTATTGTCAACATGGATATTAAAGTCACCAACAATAATAATTTTATCGCTCTTTAGGACTAAGTTTGATAAAAACTCAGGGAATTCCGTTAAAAATTCAGTATAAGCCCTGGGAGGACGGTAAACTACAGCAAATATGATTGGCTGTTGGTGTTTCCTGGATTGGCGTGGAAGACTAAGAACCAGACATTCAAATGATTTGTAGCTGAGTTTAGGTTTAGGATTAATTGATAAACTGGAGTTAAAAATAGCAGCAACTCCACCTCCTCGCCCAAATTCTCTGGCAACCTGTGCATTTATATGACTGGGGGGAGTAGATTCATTTAGACTGACATATTCATCAGGATGCAGCCACGTCTCAGTGAGGGACAATACATCTAGGTTGTAGTCAGAGACTAGTTCATTAACTAAAAGAGCCTTAGTTGATAGTGATCTAATGTTTAAAAGACCACATTTAAAAGTCTTAGTTCCCTGTGTTGTTGCAGAGGTTGTTTTAATTTTTATTAGATTTTTGGGTGGAGTTCTCGCTCTGTTATTGTTTAATTTCAATAATTTAATCGGACGGTGGACAGACACAATCTCTATGGGGTTGTGTGACTGATCCAGAGGGAGCGCAGAGAAGTGTTTAGCACTGCAGCTCTGCTTCCTGGTCCCAACTATGGGTTGTCATGTTATAGACTTTGTAATATTCCTAGATAAGATAGCTGCTCCATCCCAAGTGGGATGAACGCCTTCTCTCATAACAGGACCAGGTTTTCTCAAAAAAGTTAGCCAATTATCTACAAAGCCCACACCGTTTACAGGACACCACGTCGACAGCCAGCGGTTAAAAGACAACATGCGGCTAAACATGTCATCACCTGTTGTATTAGGGAGCGGGCCAGAGAAAACTACTTTGTCTGACATCGTTTTAACAAAAGCACACAACGACTCGACATTCACTTTAGTGATCTCCGACATACGAAGCCCGGAGTCATTGCTGCCGACGTGAATTACGATTCTATTGTATTTACGTTTAGTTTTAGCCATTAACTTAAGTTTAGATGCGATGTTGCCGGCTCTGGCCCCTGGGATACAATTAACTATGGTCGCTGGTGTCGCTACCCTGACGTTTCTCAGAACCGAGTCGCCAATAATCAGAGTTTGTTTATCAGCGGGTGCCTCGCTGAGTGGAGAGAATCTATTTGAAACGTGAGCTGGTGGCTCTTTAATCTTGGGCATAGGGCTTTTTAAGATTAGCACTATGCCCCCTCTGGACCGTCACCCAGCCGCCCTGGGCTCCCTGCTGCACGGGACTAGTCAGGGGACTGCTAGTTGAGGCTAAGCTATGAGCTAAGCTATGTGACTCTGCGGCTAGCGGGAGCTGGCTAACTACAGCTAACATAGTTTCTAAGCTGCGGAGCCGAGCTAAGTCGCTAAGCCTCGCCTCCATCACTACCAACACATTACATTTATTACAAGTACCACTACTGTTAAGGGAGGCAGAGGAGTAAGTAAACATAAGACACTCGCAGCAAGAGAGAGCAGTGGAGGGAGAGAGAGAAGACATCGCTGCTATAGAGCTACGAGGGTGAGCTCACACAGAACACAGAATCACTAAGACCGATAGAGTATGGATTGTTATGTGTGGTTGTTTAACTACAGACCGGTGATTTTAGCCGTAGTGCTACAGAGAAAAGGCTGTATTTAGCGGAGGAGCTAATACAGAGAGCGACCAACACTAGCAGCAAGAAAACAGGAAATGACGCGGCACGCTTACCGGATCACAGATCAGTCCTGATCTTTTTTTTAGGTTCTGCTGCCATGTTGGATCATTAACTATCATAGAAATCCACGATTAGACTCTGGGAATTTTATAATGTTGAGCTAATGATTCTCCTCTGGGACTCCTGCTGTTACTATAATGATAAATAAAAGTGGGAGCAATCAACACCAACATCCGAACATCTCCAAACTCCCATCAGACTGTTTGTCATTACTGAAGTTCCATCACTGTTGGAGGCTCTGTTGTACTCGATGTATCAGGGGAAGAGACAATTTGTGGGAGAGAAAACAGAAACAGTGCAGCGAGTGAGTGACAAACCCAGTAGGCAGGGGAATTGGGCTGACAGGCAAACAAAAGTGCACCTCCCCCCTCAACACAACACATTTCAGCATCTAACTAACACTGTACGTGACATGAAACTGGATCGGCCAATCAGTTTCACTTCATTCTGACCCATATTGCTCCAGTGTGCCACACCAAATGTGACAATGCAGCAGCGAGGTGCATTATTCCCCAAATTTTCATCAAAATCCAATTCAGTAGTGGCAGCAGTATTTCGTACAGTGTCCCTCTCTGCCACTCCATGCACCTGGATCGGAAAAAAAATATAGAAAAAGTAAATATGGATTAATGAATATTATCGTCGACAATACTGATTCGATTCACAGACGCCGAAAATAGATTTAGGTAATGATGTAGATAAATAAAATTGATGATATGAAAAAAGGAGGGACTCAATCCCAAGGGCTCAGTGCAGCACCCACACAGTGTAATATCCTATAGATCAGCACCAAATTACAGTTCTGACAAATGATACCAGTTTTTACCAGAAAAAAACCAAGGATGTTTGTCAGTAAATTATAATTGTTGTTATTTAGAAGGAACACTAGAAGGTGATTCTGAGGTAACTTTGATAACCCACAATTTAATCTCACATCTTCCTATGCTTCTTTCTTTTACTCAAATAAAGACTTTCATCAAGACCTGTTGAAAGGTGTTGTTTGTTTTTTACATTTTCTCTGCCTCCAAATTGAGTTTTTTTTGTCGGAGCAGGTTGGCCACAGTAGTATTTAAAGGAACAGGGGCTCTGAGCAGTGCTACTTCTTAAGATCATGATCAAGGGATAGAAATATAATCAATCAAATTTTACATGTCAAGCCCATATTCAAAAATCACAATTTGCAACATAAACACAAGCAAGATGTGACATGGTGAATCAGAAGAAGCCTCCTCATCCTGCTCACAGAAGGACCACCCGATTTGACTGACAGAACCAATGAACAAGGGTTATCAACACACATACATATGGGCTAGTAGGGGGCCTACTAAACACAGTAATAGGTTCCTTGGTTGTTATCACCGATTTATATGATTGATCCAGTTCATGGAGCCCAGCAGGCACAAAGGGTCTGTTATCAGGAATGCACTTTAAAGCTCATTATCAGCTTTGGACATTCAAATCTAGGTATAAATGTATATATATATGAAAAGATGGATGGAAAATGCAATAGCACAAGTAGAGTGTATTATATTAGAAATTTATAGACTCTGAATATATGGTGCAACCAGAGATCATCTTTCCTTTTGTCAAACAAATGCTTTTAAAAAAAGAAACCCTGAAAAAAAACTTCAGTTACCAAAATGGCCTGTGCAGTAACAATGATCCGGCTACAAATACACTGTAATGAGCTTAATATGTCTCTACACAAAACAAAACTGCTTTGCCAAGTCTGTTACATTTCTGCAGTGCCTTTTCTCTCTCTGCTTCTTAATTGCCAACTTGTGATATGTGACCTGCGGCGTGTGCAATGATCCAAACATCACGGCCAATTGACGAGAGAGAATTCATGGTGGGCTCGGTCCACATTCCGTGTCACAGCTTTAATTGCCGAGGCCGCAGCCGGATGGAGGGCCGCTCCACTGGCGGAGCAAACACCTCACTAAGGTCCCAAATGAATTCAGGCAGAGATCTGCTAGTCAGAGAAGTCTGGCTCTCCCCAGGCGATGAGGAGGAAGTCTTAATTGGGAAGTCTGTCTCATGTAGAGTCCAGGGTGGTCAGGGTTGATTCAGTGCCAACAAACCGAAAGTTCCTGCACACAAGTCCCCTTCACAAAGTTATATAAGAGCATCAGTACATCATCTAACTACTTAACTGGTCTGTAGCTGTGCACCACTACAATAGAGCATTCCTTTAAGTTTTACACATCAAACTACATCATTAAGATATAGAAAATGTAATGGTCCAAGGTGATGATGCTACTACTTAATATACTCAGAGATAAGGACAGAGAGGAAAAGCATAAGCTACTTACCTGATACAATCAATCAATCAATCAATCAAATTTTATTTGTATAGCCCATATTCACAAATTACATTCATCTCATAGGGCTTTAACAGGGTGTGGCATCCTCTGTCCTTAACCCTCAGCAAGAGTGAGGAAAAACTACTAAAAACCATTTTAACAGGTAAAAATAAGTAGAAACCTCAGAGAGAGCCACATGTGAGGGATCCCTCTCCCAGGACGGACAGAAGTGCAATAGATGCCACGTGTAAAAACATTCATCATTAAAGTCTTTAGCGGCATTGATGCAGTCCCGCTGCAATCACAGTCCATGGTCAGCAACCAGCAGGACCACGATCCAGCATCCAGACCAGAGGCCACTCCAGTCCTCAGTCACCGTCCACCACCGCCCACCAGGACCCACCACGAGCCATCGCCGCGGCCCTGGTCCACCTCCTTTACCCAGTGCCAACGCGACACAGGGTCCGCCACCAGCACCACGATCAGCCCACACGACACAGAATCCGCCACACTGGGTCCACCACTGCGACCCCCGATGCGCGATCCACAAACAGCAATCCATGGTGCGGCCACAGAGGCCCTGGATCTGCGGGTGTTAAAGCAAAGGGACCCCGGGGAAGTAGGGATGGAGAAGAGGAAGGAGAAGCTGGAAAAAGAAGCTCCGTGTGTCATATGTCATTAAATAGAGCAAGTTACGTTCTGCCTCACTAATTAACTCTAACTATAAGCTTTATCAAAAAGAAAGGTTTTGAGCCTACTCTTAAACGAACAGATGGTGTCTGCCTCCCGAACTGAAATTGGTAGATTATTCCACAAGTGAGGGGCTTGATGGCTAAAAGCTCTGGCTCCTACTCTACTTTTAGAGACTTTAGGGACGACAAGTAAGCCTGAATTCTGGGAGCGGAGTGGTCTAGTTGGTTTATAAGGTACTAACAGCTCTTTAAGGTAAAAAGGCGCTATATTATTAAGGGCCTTGAAGGTGAGGAGGAGAATTTTAAATTCTATTCTAGATTTAACTGGAAGCCAGTGTAGCGAAGCTAATACTGGAGAAATGTGCTCTCTTTTCTTTGTTCTTGTCAGGACACGTGCTGCGGCATTTTGGACAAGCTGTAGAGTCTTTAACGACTTACTGCTGGAGCCTGATAATAATGAGTTACAATAGTCCAGTCTCGATGTAACGAAGGCGTGGACTAGTTTTTCTGCATCTTTTTGCGAAAGGACATGCCTGATTTTTGAAATTTTACGCAAGTGGAAAAAGGCAGTCCGAGAAATTTGTTTTAAGTGACTATTAAAAGATAAATCAGGATCGAAGATCACTCCCAAGTTCCTGACTGTTTCGTTGGAAGCAAGGGCAATGTCGTCTAGCGCAGCTATATCATTAGATAATTTATCTCTAAGGTGTTTGGGGCCAAGTATTATAACCTCTGTTTTGTCTGAGTTTAATAAGAGAAAATTGCGGGTCATCCAGGTTTTTATGTCCTTGAGACATGCTCGAAGTTTAGTTAATTGATTACTTTGTTCAGGTTTTATTGACAAGTATAACTGGGTGTCACACAGAATAGTTTGTTACTCAGACCCATATGTGAAGGCTTGGGTGGAATTTTTTTTAATAATTGTCTTATGTGATTGGATGAACCATCTTTCTATCACTGTCTATCATAGTTGTACTCTCCACCCTTTCTGCCGGCCTTGTAGGTGAGCTGACCCCCTACACCCCGAACCAGCATAGAGGTCAGGACAGAGTCAGTGGTAGAAAATGTAATTTCCTTTGAGAACCGATAAATTAAATCAAACCATCCACTGTGATTTAGTAAACAGCTCTAAATTTAATAGATGTGGGGGAGGGACAGAAACATAAGGGACAACAATGTATGTATCAAGTCCTGAGGAAACACAGTATGGATTACATGAAACTGAAGAAGAAACCCTGAAATCTCCAGCACACAGCGAAGTTGATGGTACGGAAAGTGTGAGTTTGCATTGGCACGATCCTTAACACTGTGGCAGACAATGACATGACATACTAAAAATCTAGAGAAAGTCTGGGCCCATGGACATCCTTCAAAGTTCATACAGGCGAACAAACAGTATGGACAAATATAAAACGCTAACCATAAGTAACATTCTGATATGTTCTACCTATCATGGTACACAACATATGGATGTGGGCCACTTCGGCCAATGATGCGACACCTCCGGTCTTCTTGTGGTCTGAGCAAAATAGATATGAGCCAAGAGCTGCCCACTCGTGAAATAGCCAATATGGCCCAAACATCCAAAACAGATGTGGGTTAGTTTTTGCAAACATGCGTTGCTCTAGGCAAGCTGTAATCTGGATGTGAACCTAAAGTGGCCCATATGGTAAATGTTAATATGTACCAAATAGCACAAAACCAATTCGGGCCACTTTTAATCGATATGCAGTATTGCTATAGCAGACTTGAAGACTGTTAATCCTGAAATCTTAAATTCCAAACTTTGCGGCTGTATGTTCCTTAAACCCTTGTGCCTGTTAGCCTAATCTAAGCAGAACCTCTGGATCTATTTATTGTGGGATGTTGCTTCCTGAAGGATTCCATGAAATCTTCACTGTTCCGTAACATAATCTCATTAGTCTGTATGAGTTGTTACCAAAGCATCAAGCCAATGCGGAGGCGGAATCTTTGCTCTTGTTCTCAAGAAATCTTAAAATCCAATGGGCAGATTTCAATGATGTTCATCAAATACAAACCATTTATATTTGAATGACTAAGTAGCCTGATGATCAGAGGGAACTGCCATTCACTTTTACCCTTTTATACACTCTGCCATGTGTTCAGACGGTTTGTTGTTAGTTGTTTTATGGGTGTGTGGTAGGGTTTGGGTTTAAGCCCCCCAAGTACTCACACTGCGTCACCAAGTTCCATATCAAGTACTTACTGCAGTTAAGCCTTCCCACATCTGCATGTTGATATGACTTAGGCTCACATTTTTTCGGTGTAATGTCAAAACCTATTGCTCCATAAATTCTTGCAATGACTGACAGATTCGAGTTCAGCCCTGACAGCTGTGTATAAATAATGTTTTATAGAGAAGGTGCTGCACATAGATGCACTGTATGGATGTGTGTGTATGTGAATGGGTGAATGTCAAACTGTAATGTAAAGTGCTTTGAGTGGTCATCAAGACCAGAAAAGCTCCAATAATATACAGACCATTTACCATGTTATTCCTGCATGGGGATACATTATTATTTCCTCTGCTCTTTAAGGCAAATGGTTTTGGCTTTAATACCAACCACCCTACATGCTGCAAACAAGCTATACTCTCATTTGCATACATGAAACAAAGTGGCTGCATAGTTCTGCAGGATATCACTGAACTCTGCATGATCAGTCAATGTGGGTCCATGTTGGACTTAATCCACGTATGAGTGGAAAACAATGCAATCCAATTACACACTGGGTCCATTTTTCACTTGGCTGACTGCATCTACACTGTGAACATCTGCAACTACAGACACTTTGATGCCACTATGTTAATGAGCAGCGCTCTAAATATAACCCTGTTAGAGGGCAATTAAATACACACACAAGGCGTTGCTCCATATACCAGACTTGTGTGTCATAGTTTATCACAGAACTAACTGGGATGGTCTTTTCTTATCCAAAAACAAGACATTAACACTCAAACATCAGGTTTCTTCACATGCTGTTGCATGCAGCTAACATGGGGCTGACAATGAAGCGCTAATGACTGAGCCAAATATAAAAGAGGAAGTAATAGCTTATACTGTCTACTAAACTTGGGAAGCCTTTCCCTGAAAAAAATGCATGTGACTGTGGGCATTGATGAGGCTGATCTGCGTGATTTCTAAATTAGTCTGTCATTTGAAGTGAACTTAGCAACAGCTCCCAGTGAAATGCAAACCTGTAATGTCTAGGTACAATTCCGAGATTCATTTTATTTTACATAATTTCTAGATTTTACTTTTCTCTAATGTTTTTTTTTATTTTCATGATTCATGAGGTTCCTGTTTATCTTATCAACTTATTTGATTTGAAGATTATAATAAAGTTAATTCGGTTAACTTGAAATTCCAGGCAGAGATAGGCAAACATGCACATGTGCCCAGAAGTGTTTGTGTATTTTGTGATTTAAAAAACTGCTAGTTTGGCTGTTGGATGCTGACAGCTGCAGCAGAATTTCTTCTTCATTTTCCATCCACAGAGAAGAGGCAACAATTTATCCATTCAAATTTCATATTACCTTCTCCCTATCTCTCTCTCTCTCCTGCTCTCTCCTTATGTTTGGTTTCCTCTTTCTTGTGTCGTAGGGTAGTTGATTGTGTCAGCTTTGTTTTGGTTTTGGTAAGAGAGGGGTAACTGTACTGTAAAGTCCTTTAGGTGGTCAATAAGACTAGAAAAGCTCTATTTAAATACAGACCATTTACCCTTCATCTTGTTAAGTGAAGGTGTGGACCGACTGATCAAAAACACAACATGTTCCTCCATTGTATTTCTTAACTTAGCAAAGAGGTCAATAATGATAATTGGACATATTTTCAGTGAGCCATGATTCACTAAGCCCTGCCCTGCAGAGATGGCAGCCATGCTTGTCCACCTACCCTACATTAAAAATTGTTTACGACTAAGTAGAAAGAGGAAACTTAAAAAAGTGTCAGTCAAATTTTTGTTTAAATGATGGAAATTAAAATTCAATTTGTGAACAATAGCATTATTGTACACACATGTTCATATTAAACTGAAAATGTATAATTACAAATATCAATTGTTGAGTTTGATATCCTGATATACAAGTCGAAACAGGAAAGAAAGCAACTCTATATCATTATGAACCAGTGATTTATTTTTCCTAAATCTATGTAAAATTTAGGAATAGCTTTTATGTTCTTTATATATTATTTTTTGCCTTTCTGCATTTATTTTCAATATCTGCTAGTTCCTTTAAACGCTGCTCCAAGGGGGAGATGGCATAGAATTCAAGGGTACAGGAAAAGGTGTAAAATGATAGAGAAGTGTAAGAAATACAAGTCGTTTACTGTGGGATTCTCTACCCAGCAGGCTGTCTCATCAAAATTCAATGAGGAACCGTCCACTGGAAAGCTGGTGCCAATATGTGTGTGTGTGTGTCTGTGTGTGTGTGTGTGTGTCTGTGTGTGTGTGTGTGTGTGTGTGTGTGGGGCGTGTGTGGGTGCACAGTGGTGGGGATCACCATAAATTATGTAGCGAATAGTTGATCCAGCCAGGATCTTTATTAGGTTAAGGTATTCCAAGAAGCAGGGACGGGCTTGCTCAGCAGACAAATGACTGATAGGGAGGAGACAGACAGACAGGAAGGCAGACATTCAGAGAGACAGACAGACCTTAAAGCAGACAGACAGTCAGTCAGACAGATATCCAAACAGACAGACATTTGTCTCTACAGTTGTGGCTGCCTCAGCTGGCAACGTGCAACCATGCCCCACATTTAACGGCCTCATGGGATATAACTTTCCATGCTCTTTCACATAACGGGCCGTTCAAGCTGGCAAGCCGGCACTAATCTTACATAACAATGCTATTATTTTACAATTACAAACACTATGAATTATGGACACATCACTTTCTACTTGTGCAGAATGTCCATAATAACATAACACCCCCTACGGATGAAACAAGTGAAATGTATGCAATGTAATAAGGCAGACGGAGGGGTTATTGTTTTTTAAATTAAATCTCAAACCCAATTTAACGACAAATGATGTTGTAACATCACCTGTGCCTCTGACAGCGTCCCTGATTGAGTCATCTTCATTTCTTTGCTTCCTCTCACTCATTTTTCTTGTTCATACTCCAGGCCTCAGCCAAAACCAACTCAAGGGACACACTGCGGTTCATTAAGCTGGCACTGAAAAATAGTTGTCTCTGTGTTTGAGGTAAGGCATCCTGTGTTAACCCTGCAGGCAGCAGTTATTCAGAGAGCTTCGTGGAGCAGTAAGACCTGCAACACACTGACACGTTTTTAGGGACATTTTGCATATGATGAACTATGCAAAACTGTATTAAGCAAAGAATGCACATCATTTGCATCTGCAGTACTTAGATTCAAAACTGACCAGTTGTTTTTCATCGAAAAAGGGGGACAGCTAAAGTGTGGCACTCTGGACTGTATACTGCCATAATATTAGCCTACGTCTTTGTTTTAAAAATATTGCAACTTTATTCTCATAAAAGTAAAACATTATTCTTGTTATGTTATGACTTCATTCACTTAATATAATACATTTTTTCTCATAAAAGTAAGACTTTATTCTTGTAATATTAACCTTCATCTTTATTCAAGAGATATTACGAATTTTGTCTTGTAATATTATGACTTTATTCTCAATATGCAGTTTTGTGGCTGTTTGCATTGCACATACCGTTTATGTCATCTCCTTTATGTCATACCATCAAGACAATTATAACTCAGCCTCAATTTAATTTCTCTCTTGTTTTGTTCACTAAATGATCTGATTAATTAATGTAGATCTAACAGGAAAATGTAGTCAGATAAAAGAACTCTGATATAAACATTAAAGGGGTACTCTGCGGATTTTGCATGTCACCACTTGTGTAAACAGCTCAGTCCTCTGAGATCCCAGAGCAGCTTTGTCAAATCAGTATAACATCATAGACATCGCATGTAGTTTTTCAGTTTGAACTTGGAGACTGGTGGCATGGTACAAGGCGAGAAGCATTACACTTGAAACCATCAAATTGTTTTTGGTGTTTTTGTAGTTTTCACACAAGTTGAAATAAAATCAGTAAACTTCAGTAAGAGTGTAATCAACTCTTCATAAGTGCAAATGACTGTACTGCCACTGTCAATAACCAAGGTAAAAGCATCTTCTCATGAATCAAATGGTGCTAATTCAATAAATTCAATTAAAAACATTTCTCATTCCAGCTTAAACAAATTCAAGTCAATTCAATTTATTTGCATAGCAGCAAATACACATTATATCAAGGCAGTTAACAAAGAAGGTCAAGTCTTAAAACCTTAAAGGTTTTTAGAGAAACTCAACAGTTCCCACAATGAGCAGCACTTTGACAACTGTGCAGAGGAATATCTCCAGACTAAATGAGGGCAGCCATCTGCCTCGACCAGTTGGGGTGAGCAGGGGAAAATTGGGAGGAGAGGAGAAATGCATGGAAAAGAGGGAAGAGAAGAGAAGCAGAGATAGGGGGTAGAGGGGGAGAGAGAGGAGAAGGAGACCAGGAACACTTGTGCAGCATCAGGTATCCTACTTTGTGAAATCTGGTTTTATAGCTCAGTAGTATTACTGTAACTAACATATTCATGGTTACAATTATTTGTATCCTCCTTTACGATTATCCACTAAAGTCACAAAAAAATAGAAATCGATCAAAACCAAAAGGCAAACCTGTAGAGCCTCAGGTCAAAACATGCAGTCAGCCTATGGAAGCTATCAAACTAAGTTTTAGTTAAGAAGAAAAAAGAAAAGGCAATTGTTTATACAAATAAGTGGTTGACATGATATTAAAGGTATTAATGTATGTATTTGTAGGAAAGAGTGACATTATAAACAGTAGTGGAGTTGCTAAGAGGTGGCTGTGGTGGCAACTGTCTTTCCCGAGACTAGGGTTTGTCCCATCTGTGGTGAAGTTTCAGATCACATTCTCTTCTCATTAGCATGGGTCAATAGACAGACAGAAAAAGAAGAATAGAAGAAGGTGACAGCCACCCATTGAGGTGTGTTGTTTTCACTTGACGACTAGTCTTCCTCCATGAGAGTCAGCTCACTGTGTTCACTGGATAATGGCTATGAGCTGTGTGGAACAACTCTTCACTATTGTGACTGGAACACATCTACTTGCATTGAAGTCTTCCTCAAATTAGACACTACCCACTTTTGTTGTTGTGCATATGAAGTGTATGACAGCATCATTTGAAACAAATCAATAAAGCTGGTTTCATGGCCGTTGTGGGAGGACAAACATGAAGGGCTTGTGGTGGTAAGATAAGATACTTTTCGAATATGGCCCAGACAAGCGCGTCACACACAAAATATTTTTCAAGTGCATCTGAATAAACTGGTTGATATGCAGTAGTGACATTGAAGTGGAGCTACTGTGTCTCAGGAGATAGAGTGGGTCATCCACTAACCAGAAGGCTTGCTGTTTTGATCCCCTTCTCATCCATTATGCGTGCAGACGTGTCCTTGGGCAAGATACTGGACCCCAAATTGCCCCTGACGGCTGTGCTGTCAGTGTAGGAGTGATGTGTGATCATGAAAGTGCTGCACATATTCACAAAGGTGAATGAAAAAACTGTATTGTGAAGCACTTGGTCATCAAGACTAGAAAAGTGCTGTATAAGTAAAGACCATTTACCATTTTGCGATCAGTATGTTGCTTGGTATCACATATGTAGTTAAAGCCATGGTTATAATTGATTGTTTTGATCTTAAGGGAGTTACTTGTCATGTTGATAGTGGGACATGAGTAACTGAAAGTGATGGTGACAACATATGAAAACATCTTCATAGCTTTTTATTTTCCTTGGAGAATTTGAGTAGGAGCTGAAGCTACATTGCTATGAATTATCAATGATAGAAAGCAGTCATTGGTGTGTGCTTGCAGGTTAAATCTTCACAGTGTGTGTGTGTGTTTTCCCCATGTTGTATCAGCAGTAGAATGGTTGTTAGGCAAGCTCTGGTTTCAGCCTCATGAATGAGACCTTCACTCTGCAGTTCCACATCAACGTTTTGTATAGAATTAAAGTCAATACCACTTACAGCAGTGCATACTTGTCAATACTACATAGACCTGCCTGGCATATAATATATATAATAGTATAATGTTGTTAATGAGAAGACGTGCAGACAGCAGCCTTCACTCTATAGTTCTGTGCTCCATCGTCTTGCTTGTGTTATTAGTTTTGATATATGTTTCAGTCGCACCATTCTTTAAGCTGGAGAGTAAGTGGCCTGTATTTAATGGGTTGCACAGATGGCATGTTTAAGACAAATAACTAGAAATCCTGAATACTTTAGTTCAATTCAATTTTATTTGAACAGCGCCAAATCATAACATACTTTATCACAAGGCACTTTACATAGTAAGGTGATGACAATATTATAGAGAAACCCAACAGTTCACAAAATGAGCAACACTTTGGCGACTGTGGAAAGAAAAGTGGTTGTTAGGTTTAAGATGATACAGTGAGCGCAAATTATAGGAGGGGATAAATAACACAAAACTTTATGATTTGGCTAATATCCTGTACTCTGGGAGTTTTAATTCAATTAAAACTTAATATTATTAACTTTTTCTGCTAAAGTCATTCTGTGTCCCTGCAGTAATGAGCACAGGCTGTTTTGAAACCTTTTGAATTCAAGGATGCTCTGACATTCGTATTTGAGAGTGGAGCTTTCAAGAAGTGAAGCACATCTTTGAATGGGATTTGACAAAAAACCTTGAAAGGTTCAAAATGCCAGAGCAGAAAGAATTTTCACTGGTTTCATCATCAACACATGATGAAGATGATGATGATGCCTCTCAGGTAACCTCTTCAATCTGAAACACAGCAAGTTTCTATTCAGTTCTTATACATTCTCTTCATAGGCATATGACCGATTCAAGTGTAATATTTGTTCATGCATAAATAGTAAAAAACACAAAGAGCTATTACAATACAGTATACGACTCACGGTTTATGAAGGGGTATCATATGTTTGTTAATATGACCTGTAACTACAAGTTCACTGATGAAGAATTGCTTTACTATCATTTATTTCAATGATGTTACTTCACTACTGCACTTATATAGAATGTTAAGCAACCTCTGTAGTTTCAAACAGATTAAAGAACTGTTTAAAAATCCACCTTTGAATAACTGATATGAAGGCCCCACAGTAGGAAGTCTTAATCAATGAATTCCTGCTGCGTTTTGTATAACTATGCATTCATTAGCTGATTATGTGGCAGGTATAATTGATTGATTAAGTTATTGTTGTCCATCCCATCAATCATCTAGGATCTCATTTATAAAACAGTGCATAGATTCATACTCAAAGTGTAATAATATCTATAATATATAGTATCAGTGTATATTCTAATAAAGAATATACACTGATACTCTCCCGCTGCTGTTGGTAACACAAGGTGTGAGAGTGAAGACGATAGAAAGAATGGAGCCTGAAATAAAAAAAGATCATAGATCACAGATCAGTATAATCTATATCAGCTGATCAGACATCGCAGAACCATCTATTCCTCCTCATACTTAAATTCGCATGAACACATAATGCAGAACCCCGCACCACTGTCATATTTATTTATTTTGAGCATCGGACCGAATATCCAAACCCGACGCTGGACATGATTTGATTTGCTTTTCCATCATCTCAGGGTTTCCTGCAGCAGGAGCCGGAGCGTCAGGACTGAAATTAAAGCACAGGTCACACTGAATTGAGTGAACAGACCTGCCTAAAGCATTGTCCGAATGTAGAGCAGGGTTATTTTCAGCAATAAACCACATATTCATAATATGATGATGATGAAGTGTTGAGTTTTCCTGGTTCTTTTTCCAAGTGCAAGCTGCTTTTGTAGAATCCTAATAATTATACTAGACAGGTTGAATATCATTATCCAGGGTTTATGCTGAATAACCTTTAATTTCATAACATTGAATGACTTTGTGTTTCCTTAAAAACTTGAAGAAGTCCTTATCTTCTGCCACAGTATATTCCTGTGCTAAATGAGGTCATGTCAAAGTAAATACTAAGTTAGAATGTTTGAAGAGCCCAGGAGCTGAAAGCTACTCACTCCCCTGGACTTTTATATGCGTGAAGTATCAAAGATGAATTATAACTTTGACTAAAGCATATATTACAGCACATGTTATGAAACATACTGTCCTGTTTTTTTTCTAATCACTATTTTAGAATCAAACAGTGTGAAAACCAAATGTTGAGGAAATTCATTATAATGAACAATTCAAATTAAACATGATGCAATATTTTCCTGTCATGAAATTACATACAGAGTCAATGCAAAGACACGAAAAGAGCAACTCGACACAAATGTCACATCATTCGTGTCCATTTAAGTACATTTTTTGCACTAAGATTTCCCAAAAAAGCCAACCAGTGCTGAGAATAAAAGTCAGTGGACAGGTCCTCGCACCATCAAACCGGCCACTGGTCAGTTTCAAGTAGTCATGGAACTGACAGTCATCCAGACACAGCTCCTGGAGGGAGCGGTGAAAGTCCCCGAGCTGTGCGCTCCTCTGTATAATAATAATAACTTGAATTCATATAACGGCTTTCAAGAGACGCAAGGATGCTTTACTTGTGTCAGGGTAAAAAAGATAAAAGAAAAGAAAGTAGGTGCTGGCTTCTCTGAAGTTTCCACAAGACGTACACTGCAGCAATTGTTGTCACTTTAGCCATTTGTCCTCTTTTCTGGAGAACAGTTGAATACCCGCCAGTTGTGTTTTTTTTGCATTACTAGCATTACTCGATAAAAGCTATTCTAGTCATCAAAGGGAATCCTTAGACCTGACATTCAAATTCAACTCCAAACGGCGTAATTTACAACATGTTTATAGCCTAGATGCCCGCCGTCATCCTCCTAGCCCTGAGACATGTTTTCACACACAGAGTTCTCACTGATCTTGTCTCACGTCCCTAGGGCGAGAGCATAGAGGGAAGAGCTTTTGCGAGGTGTGCGCGAATGTGAATGGGCAAGGAGAGTAACAGAATTAAGTCTAAAAACATGGAGTGAATTACGCCGTTTCGAGTCGACTTAAATGTCAGGATTTACGAACACTTGAATGACACCACAGATCAGTCTGGAGACCTAATGCCTGTTGTTTGTTTACCTGTAAAGAAGTGGTCGTCAGATACTTCAATTGTGTTGGAATTGGCTGCCACGCACTTTTTTGGGGATTCAAACACTTCACCCCTTCCCTACATTGGCATAGTGGTGAGTAGATCATGAGTGGATTTTTGGGTGAACTATCCCTTTAACTAAAGTGGGAGAACATATACTTCACATCCCAAGCTACAAATTGAAACTCTGCTATTATGAGCATGATGAAGGTCTAGGACAACGTGACCATTCAGACCACCTACTACTGATATTGGAAAAATCAGGTGCTGCTTTACCTCTGGAAACTGTCATTTGTTGTATCCAATTTACAGCATAAGGAGATAAGCAGCAGCCCCACTTCAGATACATACAGCATAGTTTTTTTTCTACTTCTGAAACTGGATTTCACCCATCAATACTGCTACTGCACAAGGCTGATAAGTGCTTCAGACAACGGCCTCCATCTTGCTTTACCTCCTCTCTAATTAACTGCCAAACATTCACTGCGATAGAAAGCAGTGATTTTTTGAGCAGATTTGCAGTGGTGGTGCCAAACTGTTTTGTGTTCATTAAGAGAAGATGATTATTGAGAATTTCTTTCACTTTATTAACTTAGCAGGGACCATGGAGTGAAAAAAAACTGGCTCATTAACTGGAAAAAACTTTGACAGACCCAGTGTGGGTGGCCATCCCCTAGACTGGGGTGAGAGAAGAAAAATGGGCATGTTATTAATCTATTTATATAAGGCATAATGCATTGAGTTCTCTCAGCAACTGAAAAACTGTTTGTCAACAGTAAAATACTTCAAAACTGTGCACTGACCTTTTGGGAGTCATTGTCTTTCAAAGGTTTAATCACCTAGTTCACATTAGAATATAAAGGAAATGCTTCCCATCTGTAACCAATTTGTCAATTTAAGTGCTGCCCTGAGAACAGAAAAATCCCGAATGTGAATGGTTGGGATGCAGTCACGTCAATGGTCTGTGAGATATGGGCTGTGATGGATGGACATGGTGTTTAGCAGTATGGAGTTTTGTAAATTATTCCAGACAGCTGAAATATTCTCCTCCACCAGAGGATTGATGAGCCAACATTTACTCAAGACTGTCATTCCACTTCATCAGTGCATGGTCCTGTGACCAGGAGATATTGAATTACAACAGCTTTCAGGTAATTCCCTGTTATTCACACGAGGATTGAACTGCAGGGTCTGAATCTATAGAGTGCAAAGGAAGAATGATGCGTTTGTCAATGTCACAGTATGCAGGGAAACTACAAAGGCAGCCAAAATCGAAACGGAGCGAGACTTCTCAGTGTCGACAGTAATGATTAGCAAAGGAGCCACTGTTTTATTTTACAATTAAAAAAGACAACTGAAATGTGCACGTGGAGCTAAACTCTGATTAGCAGTTCAAAATCATTAGATCACACATTTAAATCCTAACCAATTTTGCTCTTTGTGACAATCCAACCAAAGTCTAAATAATTGTTTTAAATATCAAGCAAACACAGAGAAGCATTAGCATTCATTTGTTTATGAAATGCAATGTGATTTATGAATGTAAGCTAAACTTTCACGATCTGCAAGCTCTGTTTTTGGTCTCTTCCTACTCCTTAGATGAATAAGTGTCTCAGGCAGGCAGGCCGGCGGGCAGGCGGGTGGGCAGGCGGGCGGGCGGGTGGGCGGGGAGGCTGGTGTCGGGGCAATTGTCCAGCAGCTGGCTCTGGGCAGGGAGACAGACAACTCAGTACACAGTCCAACAGGACGTTTCAGAATCTCAAATCAAACTATTCCTGGCTGGTAGAACTGACTTGAACTTAGTCTATAGTCCAGCGCAGACTGAGACCAGAGGTGGAGCTTTACACAGCAACATGTGTTGATGAGACATTAATGTGATGAAGAGGAAGAGGAGTAAAGAGAAGCTCCATGTTTCATGTGTCTTTTGACAATCTAGGCCTATAGCAGCATAAGTAAAAGCTGGCAACACTAAAAAACATTTTTACATACTGGACTCATAAAAATCACCCTGTATAATATAATACACAGTACAACAGTATTGCAATAAACCCTATATTAATGACGCTTATAGCTTTTATTTGTTGTAAATATTGCATCAGAACCTCTCTTGGTTCACTGCTATGGTTATTTGTGAGGCTTTGGATTGTGCTGTTCTGTATCAGTTCTCTTCATATTGTTCAGTGCTCCCCCCGCCTGTGCTCAGGGTAAGGGAAATCTTTTGAAACAGAATGAAAGGCTCAAGGTTTTGAAATCAAATGCCTCAGAGGGAGAGCTGAATGAGTAAATGTCCTCGAACACATACCAAACAATCACAGACAAAGTCTGAGGTTTAACCTTTCTAAAGTCCTTAATGTCTGGAAATGATCAGCTCTTACATGAGAACATTTGTCACAGATTTGGGGTTAAAAGTTTTCAAGGTTCATATCAAATCTGTTATCAAGTTATCAAGGCTGAGAATACAGCAGAGATTCACCACAGCTAGCACCCCTCTCACTTCACCTCCAGCGCTCTGTACATAATGTACCTAAAGTGCCACACAAAGATTGTATTTAACGTTTCTCAGGTGCTTATTTTCAGTTTGCTTTGGTTGAGAAAATCTGGATAATGATACCTTATTAAAACTTGTCTTATTGTCTGACTTGCTTTTTGCCCCTTTGAACGTTTCCTTAGCAATCTGTCTACCGTTCTGTAAGCAACACAGAGATCCGCGTGGGCCACATAACTGTTTATGTATCACTCACGCGGTACAGGCCACCTGAGGCACACTGTGTTTTTAATGCTCTGTTAATGTCCATAACCTAAAGGATTGTGCATTGTTTTTGAGTTTGGCTCAAACCATTTACTCAGTCCTGTACCTGAACCTCTACACACACCATAAAGATGCTACTAATCTTTAACAGCAAACAACAACATTGTAGCAGTATCTTATTATTGCCATGATTACATTTTTTATCAACAAAATAAAGAACCGTCCCATCAGAGTCACAAAAAGGTAACATTCTCTTTATTTACAGAATTGTTGACAACTTACTTAACTGTTTTTTCAACAGCCCTGCCATACCATTGTGACTGCATTTCTGTTGAGGCAATTCAGAACACTAGTTTAAGGTACAGGGAAACCTAAGAAAGTACTTTTTTGCCCCCTAACATTTAACCCGCAACCAATTAGTAGAGTATAACTGTTACTTTTGAGAGACTCCGTGTTCACAGATGTCAACACTTTACACTTTTGTCAGTTTGGATTGTTCAGAAATTTATATAAAAAGTATGCGTACATGGGCCAGAAGATGAACCTGTGCAAAAGTTAAATATGAAGTCCTTTGAACTGCTGAGTTATGTGGCCCGCACTGGAGCTTTTGATGGTGCTATCAGTTTATGCACAGTGCAGCAGAGGGCCAATTAATGGAGCCCCATTGTGACTGCAGTAACAGGGGAATGCATTAACTAATGTAAATGTAGTCTGGCTGTATAAAATAGATGGTCAGTGTTGGTGGCCCCCTCACTGTGTGTGAGGAGTCATTAAGTTAAAATACCATATCCAGTACACATGGTCTACCTAGTCATTTTAAAAGCAGGGTTGAGGTTGTGGGAGAGAAATGGTTCACAGGATACATTTGGTAATGGAAATTAAAATTAAACTTCCTTCATTCAGCTACTCAGTGTATTACCCCTGCTGTGAATTCAATGAATGGAGAGTGGAGCAAATTACCTTTGAGCCTGCAGAGATTTGTTTAATCACTTCAAAGCCCAGGACAAATAAGAAGCAACGGTAGATTGGTGTCTTTAGCCCACAGGATATTTGAAGTGTCAACACAGCAACTTACACAACATCCGCTGACGGCTCTTTTTGTTTGTGGATATTATCTGTTTCCCTGTGGAATGCACAAAATAAGAAACAACCTCAGCTTCAGGCCTCAGCCAATGAATAAAACAGAGTAGGGGTTGGTGGTAGAGCGGCTGTCCTCCAAACAGAAAGTTGGCAGTTCGATCCAAGACTTGCTCATCTGCATGGGAAGGATGTGAACCTCGCATTTCCCCTCATAGAAAAAGTAAGTGCTGCTAATAGATGCACTATATGAATGTGTGTGTAAATGGGCGAATGGCAAACTGTAATGTTAACCACTTTGAGTGGTCATCAAGACCAGAAAAGCTCTACAAACCATTTACACACATAATAACACACTATGATGGTTGGAAATACTTCTCTTTGGAAAGGCATCTGATGTCAGATGGTACTGATGAAGGTTTGGTTTTAATCTAAACAATTTCCACAAACAAATCCTCAACTTTGGTAATTTCATGCATGTCTTGTAAAGACAGTAATGGCTCATATCAAATTTAGTGATTCCCACACAGTAAGATGGAGAGGTTCCCCCTGTATTTGTTAAGTCTGTTATTTTATCCCTGGACATTGCCTTTGGTGCCCTTCAGCGTTTTTTAAATGTTGTGTGTGTCATATCTGTTAAATCTGCCTTTGGTTAGCACTGTTGAATGACAGCAAGAAGATTCCCAGTTTGAATCCTGTTTCAACTGGTGTCTTTCTGTGTAGAGTTTGCATGTTCACCCCATGGTTTACCTTGGTTTTCTCCAGGTTCTCCAGCTTCCTCCCACAGTGCAAAGATATACAGATTTGGGATGGGTTATTTATAGACTTCATCCTATTCAACTGCATGATGTAATGCTGATTATATACCCTGAAGGACATTCAATTTCAAGTTGGTTTCATGGAAGGCATGAATCTGATTAGTTTATTCTATGTCGATTTGCATTCAACTGAGCAATTCGGTATGATGGTGTTCCCAAGGAAAATGTTGAATTGGCTATCTAAATGTAGGATTCAACATCTGGGGACCCCGACTATCCACCTGAAATGCCACAGCTACAGTGATAAAAACTGTTTGATCTTTTCATGCAAAAGATAATGTAGACTAAATCCTACAGTGCTCCTACTCCTACTCTTCATGTAAGTAATGTTTCATCACATTACAGAAACTATTCTAATAACACAACATGTCATCATCAGGATGTTCATTTTAACTGCAAACATCTGCTAACTCACATTCATCCTGCTGCTGCATTATGTAAATCAATCATCTGTTTACTCCACAACAAACAAGAACATTTGGTCCACTGGCAGAAAAGAAGAAAAGGAAGCGATTATGTGATGAAAAAGAATTCAAAATGTCTGACATCCTCTTTGATGTTTACTGCAGAAGAGAGTGCATCCTTCCATTATACCTCCTAATTATTTCTGAACTTTCCAAAAGTCATAAAGTAGCCAAAAGTTGTTCAAGGTTCAGACACAGGCAGAAAGCAGTTGCAGTGTCCTGTAAATTACATAAATTAAAATATTCAGAAACTTGTAATGTTGATACTTACGCCTATGCAATTATCATTTAAAGCAGGAGTCATTTGTATGCAAATATCAATGTCAAGCAAAGAACTTATTCCACCTGCAAAATCTCTGCTCTTACATTTTCTATGCAGGTTGATCTTTGACTGTGCTCAAACCTGCAATCAACATCAAGCAGGCAGCTCATGACTCCTCTCTCTACCTATCCGTCTCCTACACGTACAGTCCCACACACCAACAAACACATTCGAACACAGTGACAGTTGGCAAATCTGTAAACTCTAACAAACACTTGCATTTTGAGCAGGGATGTGAGATCTTATCACAAGTGATTACATTCAAGACACATTTTGGGCGTCAACACCAGGTCTGATTGGGGCCTTAGTGCCAGGGTTCAGGTGTTTGCAGTGTTTGATCCTCTCAGACTGGTCTGCAGTCAATAGGCAACAGTCTCTGTTCACAGATTGACTGATTCTGTCTTTTCACTTTCTTCACACCAGGCCAGTTGTGTTATTGTTGGGTCTATTGCAGTGCACGTGAAGCAACATACAGCAATTACTGGCCACTGCATAAGGCAGGGGGTTGAGAAGTGAAGTTCACCCTGGACAGGCCACCAGTGTGTCACAGGGCCAACATAGACAAACAACCCTTCATGGTCACAGTTACACTGGACACTAGACATTAAGTGTCTCATGTAAACCAGACCCCCAATCAGTTTGTCTTTGGACTGTGGAAGACAGATTACCTGGAGAAAAGCCACACAGACGGATCCCACCTAACCTGCTACCTTCAGCAGAAGCAAATAAGTGATAGAATTATTATTTATTATTTTAGCCTTTTTCATTTTTGCGTGTGTTGTAGAAACGTCATCAAAACACCCTCTCCCGCCCCGTGAATCATGCAGAGGACACCCTGCTGTCTTCTCAATTCCGCTTCTTAGACAATCTTTTGAAACTTTTTACAAAGGGACTGGGTTGAGAAACAAGAAGTCTAAAACAATATCAAATAATAATAGAAGCTCCTGGTGCCTTTTTAAAACAGCACTTAATACCTGTGGTTTGACCAGTGGGGAGCTGCTCTGCTGGTCCTCCTGGATCTGATTCCCCACTGAGTCAATGGCCTAATGTAGGACTTAACTGCAGTGAACTGCAGAAAGTTGCAAGTATCCAGTGGTTTATACATCTTTCACACAAAATGTGCAGGCATATGCAGGTTTTCTTTAGTACAGGTAGCTTAAAAAAGCTGATCCTTTCCGTTTGTAGAGAAAATAGGTTTTGTGATTGTTTCTCTCTGCATCATGTCTGACATCACATCACACCAAAAAAAAACGCTCTCTCACCTTGCTGTCTTATCAAATTAGCACATTCACCCGGGTGTCATGTTTTCATCTGTGCCAATCGGAGCCAATGCCAATTAAAGCCAAAGTCTACTGCAGAGTCATTTAATGCGGAAGTGAATGCTGATTGTATCTATTCCATATGCAGACAAACTCATTTTGTGTAAAGGAATCAAACGACCAGTTCTTTTATAATTTGATAGTATTATGATGAGTCAAAATCAGTCCACCAATAGGATCTGATCAGCTGATTAGGGTGTGTTTTACTGAGCATCTTTATATCATCTCAGGTGAGCCTCCAAAGGGAAAACTTCCAAAGGCTGAGCACTCCTGTGGTGCAAAGGCTCTGATCTGAACATATTTCTCTTAATCTACACTCAGATGAAATGTATAGGGATGAACTGTTTGGATTTAATGAACTAGAAATTAGCTACTTGTATTTGTGTGTTAACGTTTGTCATGTTTCTGTTTTGAGAGCTCTAAACTCTGGCTTTTCGCCTCTGAGTGGCAGTAGTATGCAGCACTGTTCCAATTAAGATGAGAGAGGTCATGCCCAGTTTTCTTTTGTCTCTCTCGAATACTTAATATTTCACAAGTACTAATCGCTTTTGACTTTGGGCATATTCCTTTACAGGACTATCAGTGGAGGGAGGGAAGGAATTTGACCGACAAAAGCCGCCCTCGTCAAAACTACAGTTCATTTCATAACACCTAAGAAAACCCCTGTGTCAAAATAAGAAAAGAAGGATTCGTGTTTTCTGACAAAGGAGTTTTCTTTTTGTTGTGAGCTCAAGGTTGTGTTTTGATCAAAACAAGTTAGGAGCTTTTTTTGGTTAGTCTTCATTTATATTTCTTTTTTTTTCAAAAGCTTTTTCTGCTAGATGAAAAAAAATAAGAAGAAATAAAAGTGACAGAAACAATAAAGCAGGATTTAGAACTCCTTGTGTGTGTGACCCATTCAGACATCACCTGCTAATGGTGGACATGTCAATTCTCTAGCAGAGAGCCTTTGCCAAGTCAACAAAGTACTATTCAGACCCCTGTGGCCGAAGTGAATATATCCATACATCTGACTTATCAACACTTTATAGAGATTGAAAGAGTTAAGATCATAACACATCGAAAAGCTGCACAATACATGTAAGTGCAATTTAATGTAATTATATTGTAATCTAATGCCTCCAATACATGAGCAACACTTTTATACAGTCTGTTAATCCACTGGTTCACCTTTAAATCAAGAGTGGTCTGCCAGTGAAGTGTTTATATGTCCTTCTCACCTCCACTCAGACAGGTCAGGTGGCGCTGAGTGGTGGCCATGGAGAGAAAGGGCAGGTATCAGCTGAGGGTTACTATTCCACGAAAGTAATGGAGGCAGAATATTGGGGTGAGGAGGTCAGCGTTCTTCACTGCTCTCTCTGTACCTAATACATTGTTCATCTCCAACCCTTGAGTGAACCATGTCCGATTGAGTTTTCACCCATGGGAGAGAAAGACAGAGGGAGATGAAGATGCAGGGAAAGTGGGAGTGGTCATATAAATTCAGATGATTAAGACTAGTGAAAAGATCAAAAGGATTGTTTTATATTTAATTTCTGCCAACAGATCCCTCTCACTTAAATCGTACACACTGGATCTCTAAGGTTAGGTTTTGGTTAGGTGAGAGTTATGCCTAAAATAACTGGTGAAGGATAGAGTAAGTCTACAGAGAATCAATACAAATCAATGAAATGTCCTCTGGAGATACAAATATGTATGTGTGCGTGTGTGTGTGTGTGTTTGTGTTTAATTGCTGTCTTACACCACGTCACACATTGCTTTAATCCCCTCGAATGAAGTCATATAGGCAGAATGCATTAAAGTCAGTCAGGCTCGTGCACTCACCACACACCAAACACACACACACACACACACACACACAAACACACACACAAAGTATATGGTATGACATTCACATAGACACACACAGTACACAAATGCTCATTCCTTCAGACCATGTCAGATGACTTCATGCCTTGATACCCTTTTCAAAGCAAGTATCAACATTGGCTAGGCTTGGAGGACGGATTAGAATCTAAGGTGGGAGTCCTTGAAGATAATGTGAACTGAATATTTCTCTCAGCTTTGTGTGATTTGTAGCTCCCTGTGTACCATTAGCATTCAGCAGTGGGGACAGTTTGTACAGGCCTGTGCTGTGAAGAGTGCATGGTGGAGAGTGAAACAGAGATCTTCACGTTATAAAATGAAAATGAGAGGCTGACCTTGTCAAATCGTCTTTTGTACCTACATTAATCTGAAGGTGCTTGAATTAGAGTAGAAAAGGTCAAGGTATTCTAAACCAGCAGCCTGCATTGGGGGTAAGGATAAAGCATAAAAAGATAAATGTAAATCATTTGTTGACAGAGAATTACAGTTAGAGTTAATATGGGAAGGATCCAAGCTTGTATCCTGTGATTCTTAGATGCACATATTCTACCTCACATATTTGCTGCTAAGAACAATGTACACCTGAGCTGCTTAGTGGTTGATTTGCATTGTGGTCAGGATATTAAAAATAGACTCAGATTTGGCTTACATCCAACACCCAGAGATGATTGCACATGGGCAGACCGCTTCTTTTTGCTGGGCCACAAGTGGGCAACTTTCGTCTCAGGTCCATTTTGTCTGGCCCACAAGAAGGCCAGAAGTGACACATCATTGCCTGAAGTGGCCCACATCCACATGCTGTCAGATACATTTTTCCCATCATATACGAGATTCTTGATTAAAAGAGCGCATTGGCCTTGAGGATTGGCTGAGGAGGTGCTGCTGGTACCATGTTCATACATGGCATCATGTGCCTGAAACAACATTACTGCCATGATAACCATGCTGTTATAATTGAGCTCCACACCATCCCACAGGTTCATTTCATCTCCCTCCATCCCTCTGATTGAATTTTTAGGATGCACTGCACAAACACTACTTGCTGTAAATGTCTTTGTTCCCACCTCTCATCACACACACGCACAGACACACACAGACACACACAGACACACACACACAAACACACACACAAACACACACACACACACACACACACTCACACACACACACACACTCACACTGTCTACTCAAGTTAATAATTAGTGGGATGCAGCTGAAACCTGCGCTGGAATCGTTTGCTAATCTGTTCCCATTGACTGAGCTGAGCAAGCAAATTGAGCTGCTAATGAGCATCATGACATCATTCTAATGACGGTGATCAATCTCAACAGAACAACTGCTGCCCACACACACACACACACACACACACACACACACACACACACAAACACACACACAAAGTTGGTTTAAAGGGAAACTGTTGGTTAAAAAATTTAAAATGCATTGGTAAATGGATTTGCATTTATATAGCGCTTTTCTAGTCTTGATGACCACTCAAAGCGCTTTACATTACAGTTTCACATTCACCCATTCACACACACATTCATACAGTGCATCTATCCCAGCACTTTGTTATTCTAAGGGGGGGGCCATTCGGGGTTCAGCATCTTGCCCAAGGACACTTCGGCATGCAGATGGTTCAGACTGGGAATCGAACCGCCGACCTTCAGGTTGGAGGACGACCACTCTACCCCTCAGCCACAGCCGCCCATAAAATAGATATAAGGGTATGTGTGGGTTATCAATGGGCAAGTATATACAGTATAACAGTGTGAATGACATGTTACAGAATGGCATATAGAAACACAGAATGAATGAGAATGTGACGCATAGGCTACCGTACTGTGCATTGATTGGTTGTATATATAAATTCAGTACCTTAAATGCAATGCAGTATGTGCATATCCAAATGTCCACACACCTCACATGCACACATAGTCTTCAGTGTCTTTTATCTTTTATCAATAAAAAATGAATTTGTACATCAGTAATTCATCATTTAATTGGAGTTCTCCTGGAAATTAACAGCAACAAATTACCTTAACACAACAAACTAAAACAACTCAGAGCAGTGGGAAACTGAGCTTTATTTTAAATGGCTTATTAATAGACTTCCTGTCCAAAATGAAAAGAGGAACTCTTAATATGTTTGCTTTTTCTTTTTTAATCCCAAAGCTTTCTTTATATTTACTTGTTTAAACAGGAAAGCTGTTTTCATTCAATAATTATTTCCAGCCAATTCAATTTTGTGTATTTCTTCCACTCTTGGGGTACCTCCTCTGAAACTTCATATTAGAAGTCCTCCAGAAAAGGTTGTGATAATGCCATGTGGTCTCAGATGTAGGACTTTAACCTGAGAAGTACAAGTTGGTCTCTATCAGGTTGATGGATGATTTTAGAAATAAAGTCAGTTAATCTTACATAGAGCACCAACACGCCCCCCGGGTGAGTTAGAAATTCTAGTTCTTTTTTTCTCCATGCATATACAACCTTGAATGTGAATTGCTATTATGTCAGGCTGAGTGTACAGAGAGCAAATGTCTGGATATTACAAGTCTCTGCTGTTCAGATTAATGTTATAATTACATGGCAAAGGCTGGAGTCTGTGAGTGGGTGTGCAAGCCATGTGAGGTTAATGACTTCAGAGAGCTGCTATCTCTCCTCTGTAAAGCCCAGTGCTGATGACACTTAGGTCTACATTTAACTGCTGACTGGCCTTCACATAGCTGAGCTAAATACTTGAGTCTCCAGCACCTTTATTACGCTTCTCAGGCGGTTTAAAAGCTGCGATTAAACCAGTAGTGGAAGTAGAGAGCTGTAATACCTTTCCTCGGAGAAGACGGTCTGAGAGGTGGGCAGTAAGGGTGTTCATGACTTAACACAGCAAAGTGGAAACACAATCCGTGTTAACCAGACCACAGTAATTCATCCAGTAACCATTCACTGATTCCACAACAGCAGAAGAAAATAGCGACAGTTTGGTCGACAGTAAATTAAGTTAGAATGGAGTTAGCAACACATCAGCCTCAAGCAGGAGGCTAATGACTAGCTTCCATAACAGGAAACTGATTGCAGATGAAACTACATTAACAGAGAACAGCAGCAAAGATAGTTGTAGTTTGAGTGATAACCAAACAATCGTCTGGTCTGAGTCTCTGTTGCTCCCTGGTGAAAAGATGGCAGTTCCTGTCTCACTCCACTGTGGACTAGTGTTGAGACGTTCACAAACAATTCTGCTCTTTTCAATAGCTCTTTGATGTGAACAAAGGAAGCCAAGTTATACTTGTCGTCATGCATGTCTGGGAGCCGTTCTTATATCAGTGTGCCCAAATGTGTGTGTGTGTGTGTGTGTGTGTGTGTGTGTGTGTGTGTGTGTGTGTGTGTGTGTGTGTGTGTGTGTGTGTGTGTGTGTTTGGCTTAGCCTCCCCCGCAGTTAGACAGACATGAATAGGATTCAAGGGCTGGGCAACATTATTTGCACACATTTTACAAAATCAAGATAAGGTAAATTCACTGACAAAGCAGAGGCATATGCTGTGACCTTGTGTAATGTTTACAACGCAGATATTGACAACAGTAGTTTAGTGTTGCTAAACCACACATACAAGAAGAAATTGTATTGTTGGGATATCTGATTCAAATCTACTATATAAACATTACACTAGTTGTTATTTAGCTGATTAACTGAGTGACCCCTATCCCCTTAAATAGTGTTAAAGGGGAGATATTATGAAAATTCCACTTTTGTAGTGCTTCTTGACGTTAATTTGGGTATCTGGAATGTCTACCATCCGAAAAACTCTGGAAAAAAACAACTCCCGCGATTTGTTTTGGTTCCTCTATGTCAAAAACTATACGCTAGATGACTCAAAATAGGTCGATCTGAGGAGGGCTGTTTTAGGCAGCATAAAAAGGTGCTGTTTTAAATGATCCTTGTGGTATTTTGACAAAAGTATGTTACACACATTTCATTAAGACCCCAAGCAACCATATCAACTTGTGGTAAAATGGGCCTTTAATAAAAAACCCATCAAATAGCCATAGTTCCCAACACTACTGTGGACAAACATAAGAACAAATACATCTATAACTCCCAATGTACATTTCATTAAGGAACTATACTAATCACAGATCTTACTAAACTTTGCGATAGCTCTGACTTTCATCTATTTTTCTTATTAAACAGGAGCTAAGATTTCCCCACATATCTAGGTATTGATCTAGCATATGGAAACCCAGAGGTACCTGGGATTTGAAAGTGATCTTGGGCTCAATAAGGTTGGTAACAACTACTTTAAACCTCTTTAAACTTGAAAGACATTGCCTCTCTTCACTGTATTGTGAGAGAAGCAAATGTCCTCTCTAGATACTAAATTATTTAGGGAAATATAGATTCCTTTTTTCCTTCTATGTGGTGCTTTCATTAATGTTACTCCCAAGATACACTCGTCTCAGTTTTCATCTAAAATAACACTCACACACATACACACATTAGCATATGCTTCTGTTTTTGAAGCTTTTATATAACCAATGTGACCTGGGAGGAAAACCCTAAAATCAGCCTGAGACACACAGCAGTGTTTGAGACACAAGGCCTTTCTGGGATAGTCAAATGAAGTCTGTCCCTGAAGAGAACATATTCATTATTTCCTCTAGAATTACCTTTAGACTAAATCACATGCATGATCAGGGTTCAGCACCACGTTTGTGAGTGTGTATGTGTGGGTGTGTGTGTGTGACCATGCTTAAATTTATGAAATATTTCTATGATATAATGCAATGCTAGGTAGTGAGATGAGACACAATGTTGTTCGGCATGGAAGACACCAGAGAATAGATGGATCCAGCTATAAATTACAAATCCACAGAGGCTTTCTACCCAGATCTGTAGGCTTATTGACTGAATACATAGATTTTTCACATTTTTGGGACATGAAAATGTTACTTAATGGGTTAGCCTGTATGCTGGTCAGTATGTTGGCCAGTCTGTCCATCACTTTGAGATTATCTGCAGACATTCATGGTCTCCAGATAATGAATCCTAATGACTCGGCTGAATCTCTCACTTCTGGCACAAATAATGAAATGGACTGCCATTGAATTTGGTTCACACGTTCATGTCTCCTTCAAGAGGAACTGTAATGACTTTGTCCCCTGACTCTAGACTAATGCTAAACCAAATAACCTTGCGGAACATGGTTAACCTAACAAATTGTTAGCATCTGCATGCTAACATTGTGATTGTGAATATCGGTTTGCTGTCATTCACATTTATCTTTAAGCTCAGTATCCCTGCCTCACAGACCTGTTACTGTGTCTGTAGAATCCTAGATTGATTGTTCATTCAACTTTTTTATGCTTATATTCTATTTTTAACTTGCATTTAAAAACTATCCAGAGTAAACATAAAAAATTCAAGAAAAAGTCATTGGCTGAAGTGTTCATATTTTGCGTATTAATTCAATGATATACTTATTTAATAAATCATGACTTTCATGAAATGTGACCAAAACGTCTTCTGAAGCATCCGCTTCACTGAATAGATGAAAAATTTACCTAGACGAAAACATCAAGGGTGTGAAGTGATGAGGGTACTGTGACATTCCTTAAATTAAGCTTCAAAAGAAACAAATTTAATTTAAGTTTAATGATTATGAATGTAGCATCTCCATCTGACCATATGACAAAAATGTGTTTTACAATTCTAACAAATTTGAAGGTCTTGGTTAACAGAGGGTTTATCCGAGGCTTTTTTATTGATGTTTGCAGGCTGATAAATTAAAACAAGGAGCTACAAGGAGCTCAAACGTTCAGTAGCACTTCATTCTCTCGATGAGATATTGCTTTCATCTGCAGTGAAAATATTAGTGATTGGTGCGGATTTATGGCAACAAAACCAGCTAAAGAAGAGCTAAAGATTTGATGGAGGCAAACGGTCCATAGAGAAGATGGATAACATGTAGCATCTCAAGTCTTATTGCATGGAGAGCTGTGGCATAAATAATGGCTGGTGAAACAGGTCACTCCGAGGGAAAATGGGTCAGAGAAGAAGGGCTATTTAGTTGTTTATATGATTAGGCCCAGAGCATGATGGGATATCAAAATTATCATAGATCAGGACTGAGCAATGGGTTGCAATATAGTGGTAATACCAGCAGGGTGCATTAAATACATATGGAAACTGAATAAAATCAGCATTAATATAAATAATTGAATTTTAATTGATATTTAATGATTTTTTCAAATAACATACAGATGTATAGGTTTAATCACCAGTCTAGGAAGTATGTTGTTATATTTAGTAATGTATTCAGTTACATAGGGCATTCTTCAATGAATTGAAAATATAACTAGATATAACTAAGTTATATCAGTGTAGTGGAGGGACTCATCAGGGGTCAGCAACTTGCTACACCTTCTGAGTGTGTACTCATACTAAAATAAAATCATTACACATGACCTGACTAGTCAGCTGACACAGACTAATGAGTGATGTTACTCCAGCTCCAACCAGTCCAATTAGCTGTTGTGAGTCAGGAATTAGCTAACACTGCTTTTTCACCAGGAGGGAAATAATGAGAGGCCTCTCTGCTGAGGGTAAACCAAGATAATGGTTGCTCTCAGAATGGCCAATCACAGCTGCTTCATTTGCAAAGCATTGTGATACAGGAGTGTTATCCTCATAAGACTAGTTGTTTGCAGATGGAGTCATTTGTCAGAATGCTGGCGTTCATTCGGCACAGGATACATACAGTCGTAAATCACTGCCCCTCTATCCCTACACCAATACACCAATTTACCCTGTTTAGACACATTTAATCCTGCTTCCTCGACACCGAGCAGGTGAAACAGTCTGTGCATTCGTTATGTGAAAGCAGTCAGGGCCGCAGGCAAATGCTGAACACGGGCTGTGAAGCTGATCTCTGTAATCCCGGCCATGTTCCCCAGGCCTTGATCAAATCTGATCACCCAGAATTACTGAGGGTTTGTCTCCATTTCCAAAGACATGTAACGCATGAAGACTAAGGTGAGACTGTGTTTGAATGTGATGGACTGGGTATCTCTGTGAAGTAGGTCTGGAAATAGTTCAGATAGATTCTGCAGTGAATGTAGCTGTACTCATACAGACACAGATGATAGATATGAGACAGTTGTTGATAAAAATAAAGGGAAATAAGAAAATATCCAGCAAAAAGACCTGTCTTTTGGATATAGAGCTTCCCACTCTCCTAGTACTGCAGGGTGCCCAAGCTTTCCACATGAAACAGTCGGGTTTTGTTCTTCATGCAAATTGATGAAATAAAAAATTGCTCAGTGCATTAAACATCTAAAGGTTTATTTTGAATGATGAGTGCAGGGGTTGGAGTTTTTACTTCTCTTCAAAAGTCCACAAAATAGGCAATTTCCCAAGGAATGCCCAAACTTTAGCCCATATCTGCATTTGGGCATCCGGCTGAATAAGAGTCAACTCCAACACTTCAGACTAAATATGAACTGTCATTCATCTGCTTTCACTGCCCAGTTCCCTGCTCGAAAACATCATCTCCAGGGCCATATTCTGAGTGATGTGTTGCACTTAAGACATTTTTTTTAACTAACCTGTCATTTTAGAGGAGGTGGCAGTTCAAAACGGGAGGATGTTTTTCTGTGTCACATCACATTAAACTCTTATTAGGTAACGGCAGCATAAAAACAAGTGAATTAACTCATAATAAAACACAATAATACTGACTGCATCACAAGGCATCTGCTCTCCCAGCTGCCATTCACCACAGCTGTCTCTTGCACAAATACTAACCTAATGAGAACAGCCGTCTAGAGATTCATAAATAACTATCCAAGCTAATGTGGGCAGCTCACATGTGCTTTACACATGGCCCGTCGTTAGGGGCACAATACGTTTAAGTTGCTGTCCAAACACATTAGAAAAAGAAAATGCTGCTGTCAACTTTCTAGCACAGCACGCATGAAATTAATTTGACAGTTTTGCTTATCAACCAGTTATTTGGCCTCAGTGGGCAACACATACACACACACACCAGAGCTCAGGCATTTAAAGAGGGGCGGAATGGTTTGTTCTCCAAGGCCCTTAGGTCGTATTCTATCAAGACTGGTGACTGATTTTCCAGGACACTTACATGAGTGTACGCTCACATGCACACATGATGGGAGGCATATGAAGAGCAGTGCTACCAATAGATTCTACTGTATCCTATAGTGTTTTCAAAGAAGATTTTCAACGTGTATGAATAATACATTACATAAAGGACGATGTTACAAATGACTGATCAGTAATAAACCAGAGTAAAGAAATATTTGAGCTCACACATATTCCTGGTATATGGAAAAATCTGTGAAAGGTCATGCAGCTACATTGTCCATTAAGTGTTTGATTTGTACCATGAACTGCTGTGTGAGGATTGACTGATGACTCCACAGTAAACACTTTGACAGAAGAGGATTATCATTATTATCATTGATTCATAAATAGGTTTATTGTTGTAATTAGCATATTTATTATCATAGTGGTCGCATTCCTGTTCTGATAACAATAAATTATTAAGGTAATTATTCCTATTTGTGTGATTATAAATATTATTATTATATAGAAAACACATAAAACACACACACAACCTCACAAAAGGAGGTTCGACCAGCCATTAAATCCAAGGGTTCACTTAATACT
Organism: Pseudopleuronectes americanus; assembly: GCA_038501795.1. Classification (NCBI taxonomy): domain Eukaryota; kingdom Metazoa; phylum Chordata; class Actinopteri; order Pleuronectiformes; family Pleuronectidae; genus Pseudopleuronectes; species Pseudopleuronectes americanus. The sequence continues at coordinate 1,635,846 of CM076725.1, forward strand.
AGATGGGTGTGTTTAATAGACCCATGTAAAAAAAGAATTCCAAGGACAAAAAGGAGGGGATTCTAAACTGGATGGTAAAGTAGGAGTAATAAGACACCTCCCATCATTTTGGACTATTTGCCAAGTTTAGCACAATAATTGGATCCAAACACTCAACTCAGATATGCAGGCAGAATGAAAGTTAAACAGAGATTTACAGAATATTAGAATGAGAAACAGATCTAGAGGCAGGTGATGAATCTAATCCAGAGGGAATATTCCACAAACCAGACTGACACAGGCAGCAGATGAAACAGATGGAGGGTTTGAACCTGACACACACAAAGAGGCTTTGCTCTGAGATCGAAGGACGCATTTGGGGGCGGCATTGGAAGGACCCTTCGAATTGGGTTGCACCGCCGTGACGCAATCAGACTTCAAATGCAGCCTCTAAAGGATGCATGCCCTGAACTGGGACACAGCTACACTCACAGACAGAGAGAGGCGACACAGGGGGAAGGGGAAACAGAAAACAAGAGGAGAAGGTGCATCCACCACAGGGGTGCCATTGGCGCAATACAAAGACTTTGTGTGTCAGCAAGCTCAAAAGACACACTCAGTCCCAAATTTGTAGGGAACCTTATTTTAGCCTTTGTGTAACCCACCTGCTTGGATCATTGATAGTGACTTATGGCTCGGCCCCTCATCCAAATGTATCCATCCAGCCGCTGCAGTCTTCTCTTCAGGGTTCTCTTCTACTAAAGAGGACACCATTAACTGCATCATTTGGAGGCTTTATGAAGTGTGTAATGTGTCCATGAAGTCTATTGGGACCAGCTGTGGCTCAAGAGAATGGGTCATCCACTAACTGTCTTTCAATTTACTCCCAAAACTATAATTAACTCAATGTATTGCAATAACATATTTAATTGCCCTGTAATTTTTGTATATTTCTCTGAATTTAATTAATTTAATATGTATTTCAAATACATACAGTCACAGTTCAAGCCATTAGTATTTGTTTGAGTAGAAGAATTTAATTATATTAGAGAATTATTATGGACGGTATTGATCACTTAACTTAGCTAAGTGTGAGAAGATCCAGAGCTAAATTCAGTCTATCCACCAGACAAGTGTTGCCAAGCTTCTGAATCATTAAGCCCAATAATACTAAATTATTTCTTGAATTGTTCTGGGACACGGTTCTTGTATCAGAGTTCCTGCCAACATGATACCACATGACACATAGCACCTCAGTTGCTTCCTGCTTATATCTTTTACAGCAAAAATCCATTCCCCTGACATTATTTCCTCAGTGAAATCATTCGTATGTGAACCCTGTGACCACAGCCTGGAAAATGCATTTTTACCTATTTCCTTTTTTTTTCAGGTCACCTTTGTGAATACACACACATAAACACAAACACACACACACACACACACACACACACACACACACACACACACACACACACACACACACACACACACACACACACACACACACACACACACACACACACACACACACACACACACACACACACACACACACACACACACACACACACACACACACACACACACACATTTAATAAGAAATCCATGGAGGGTGCAGCTGACCCCTACATTCATCCAGCTGAGGTTATTAACTTCCTCTTTCTCCTCCGTCCACACATATAACAATGCAGCAGCCACCTGCTGAACATGATAAAGCCTTAGCATGTGAAGCAGTCATGATCAGACCGCTGAGCTGGGTCACCAATCCAAAACAGGTTTTCAATGCAAAATATAATAAAGACTCAGTCTCAGATATATTGACGATGACATTTTAGTGAAATGTCATCAGCATTGCCAAAATATTAAAATTATATATGCAATCGCAGTAACATGAAGCTAGGCCTTTTCATATATTATTTTTTTTTCTTCCCTTCACTGAAACATGATTTCACTTGAGAGTCAATCAATCACTATTGTGGTTGGTTTCATTTCGGAGACTGTGTCATTTTGTGTTTTGGCGCTTTGGGTTCTCCCACGGCCTGTAGGCTATTGATCATTGTTGTTGACTTTACCAATCCTCTGCTTTCATAAGAGCTGCATAAGATAACCCGCTGTGCTGCAGGATAATGGATATTGTGGCACCTGGTGACCTAGAAGTAACACAGAGTGTCACCATGAAGCTCACACATTGATTGAATCTAATCTTTATTTTTTCTGCACATTCCTACAGCCTTCATATAGTAGCAGTGGCGTTCTGCTGCTGGAATTTACCACAAACTGAAAGGCTGCTGTTAAAATAACCTTATACTTTATATCTCACCTTAACATTTGTACAAAATGTTACTGTAAGAAACATTATCACATCATCAATATCTCATTTGTGAAGAGCATGCCTACGTGTCGGGCGGCATGGTGGTACACTGGTATTGTAAGCTCACAGCAAGAAGGTTCCATGTTCCATGGTTGCATGTTCTCTCCACGTCTGCGTGGGTTTTCTCCAGGTTCTCCAGCTTCCTCCTGTAGTCCAAAGTCAAGCAGATTGCAGTTAAGTCTATTGGAGAATGTAAATCGACCATAAGTGTGAATGTGAGTGTGAGTAGATGATGGTCCAGCAGTACGTGTAGACAATATACAGACTGTAGAGATTGTGCATCACCTCTTGTTGTGACACGGTGATATGTGCAGACGCTCCATACCGATATAAACGTTGTTATGGATTGGAAAAGAAACTGGACCCAAGCCCAAAACTCAGACAAGAGCTCAAAGTAAAAATACAGTTTGGATCAAATTTTGCTTATAAAAAGCAGTGACTCAAGTGAACGATAGGCCAATGACTGACGGGAAACAGGAAGCCGATCTTTGAACAGCTAAAGAAGGCCAGATTACTTAACCAACTGGTAAAAGATTTCCAGACAGTTAACAGGCAGGCAGGTAAATACCGCATAATACGTAGAACTGTCTAATCTGGTGACATGGTTCTTATACTGCACAGATGATTCCTGGAGATAAGCATGTGCATGCTTAAACCGGCCTATCATTCACACACACACTCATTTATCCTAGATTGCAGCACCACATTTCATTCAAACACACACAGAGGAGGGAGGGGCAGCCACGGTACCGACCGTGACAGAAAGGAGATTTCATCTGTCTTTAATGAAATACAGATTAATCCACGTCACAACATACATTTAGGGTTTTATTTGTATTATCTTTTGATTCATATTTTGTTTCTCTGACAAGTCGTTATAACTACAACCTACAGTTATGGATGTTTTGAAACATCTGGTTCTAGTGTGTAAATAGAGTATTTAACCAATAACTTTATCCACATATTGTCTTGGGTAAAGACACTGCCAGGCTGCACAGCACCAACCAATCTCTGCATTTGCTTCACATCAGGGCAATATATACCCTTAATGGAATGGGTGGGATTATTTGGCAGCCTGGGGAGATTGTGCTCTACTGTGTCAAACATGATTTTGTATGACTTTTGAACTTTTGATGATCAATGATTTTTTTGTGCTGATTGAAAGTGTTACAGTCTTCTCTTGTATGCAACTCTGATGTGAAACATTGTGAATGCGCTGCGTCCATATACCTCTTAGTTAGCAGTTGGAGATTCAAAGTATCCAAGAGCTGAGATCATGTTGTATTTTTACAGCAGTTTCCTAACCTTCAGCTTTACGTTTAGTCCAAAAGCAATTTTTTTAGCAAAAAATCTAAAATCTAATAAATTGTAATGTTTGTCATACATCGTTCACTCTTTTTCCAACCAGGTGTGAAAACAAATTTGGGATGTTTCTATATATATATATATACATTTATATACAAATATATATATATGTTTATAGTGTTGGGAATAAAGAAAACTGAGAAAAACTGAGATAAAAATCTTAGTTGAGCTCAAGTCGTAAAAGTGAAATGGTTAGTTCTCATATCTTGATCTGAATTCAAGTATCAGATGATTTCACAGTTTCATCAGCACAGTCACACTGATATAATGTGTGCTTGTTGTTATTCATCAGCAGTGAACACATTTTTATGTAATCTGTCTGTTCTACTTAGAGTGTATGATAATAAAAGGTATAGGGAAAAGGCCCCAACCCCCCTGACTACTGTGGAGCCCTTTAACATCCCTCAGGGCCCTACTGCCCAGCCCCCACTCAAACCAAATGCATGCACACACACTAAAGCGACCATTACACAATTCCTTGTGGATGCCTGCTCTTAGCTAACTTCTCGCTTTGTCAGAGACGGCCTAAAGCCCCGGCCATGTGAGACAGGTTCTCCCGCTTTACTATACTGTGACTCAGTGGACAGCTACTGTAGCATGCCCAAAGCTCATTCAAGCAGCAGGAGGTGTTGCACACTAATGTACAGAGAAGACACCGGCAGACAAATGAAGCTTGACTTTTGGTTGAGGCGCAGGTGCGGGTGAAGCTCTCCAGTGCTGGGATTATGATTTTGTGCAGGCTGAGAGCAGAGCAGTGTACAGGGCCTTTGAAAATCCATGTACAAAAGAGCGGAGGTTTTGTCGTGCCTGCCTCATGAAACATGCATGAGGTGAAACAACTCGCAACGTGTATTATTCATGCAATACTGAAAGTTGCTGGAAATATTATAAATTGTGTTCCGTATTTGATGAGGATGTACCAGGACTTAAAATAGCTTCTGCGAGTCTCCAGCAACCCCTGCAAAGATTACAAGGTGCAATCATACACAAGAGTTGGCATTCATGAGCCCTGTCATACATTTCACCTACTGGTGCCACCCAACATATGGTGGAGATAGTTTGGGTCAACATTTAGATTGACACCAAGGCTGAGTTTGATATCATTCACCAAAAACTATAGTGCACCCATTGTCTCCCACAATGCATCGTGAAAAGTAGTGTACAACCAACGGTCAACAACAGAGCAGCCATGCATTACGCTCACAACGGAGAGACAAGAGGAGCGAGGGCAGCAGCAGCAGCCTGACCTGTACCATGTAAATGAGAACAATGCAGCACATCACAGCACAAACTGAAACAAGATTATTTCTACATTTAAATAATTGTCATTCAAAGTGTTATTTTTTACCAAAAAGTATTAATAATAAGTGTAAAATAAACCTAAAAAATGTAACATGGGCAGAGTAGAGTCGTGGGCAGAGTAGAGTCCGAAAGCTTTTTTATTTCTTCTGCCGATGAGCTCGATATATAGTGCTCTACATAGAAGTCGCTATATGAGTAGGGGTTGGTGAATGAGAAAGGGATTTTGGACACAGTCCATGAGTAGTAGATTAATGCTGTCTTTTAATTTAATGTTATTTGATTGGAAAAACTAAATAAAATGTTTTCATGTTCATAAGGTCTCATAAGTCTTGAAAGAGGAAAGAATGGTCACTGTTGAAGAACTGGAAGAGTTATTCCCTCGCATCCGTCTTTTAACGCTGTATAATAATAATATATGATGATATATTATAATTGTCTCAGACATTTTATATGTTCTTTAGGGCAAATGTACATGCTACATTAAGGTGATTAATCAAATATTATCCAAAATCTAAATGATGAATCTGAAGGAATTGTTTGGAGACCTCAACTTTTTGTCTAGTTTTTTTGTTTTTATGCTAAGAAAATAGATTTTCCAACAGATCGCTTTTAAATGAATAAATAATAAAATTGTGATCCACGATCCACTCCACATTCAGACTCAGGACAGAAGTTTGTCGGAGGCGGCTTGCTCTCCCCGCTTGTGTCAGACCCAAATCAAAGAAGTGGAGAGAAGTTCATTTTCTCTTCTTCCTGTCTGTCTCTCCCTCTCTTGGCCGTCTGCTCACCCATCCACGCCTGGCTGCTCCTCTCCCTCAGAAGCTCCACGTTGAATAAAACATGCGTGCCACACGCTGCGGCTCTTGCAAATCACAGCCACCTTGCCTCCTTCACATCCCTCTCTTCCCTTTTTCTCTTCACACTCCTCCCCTTTATCTCAGCAGATGCATTTTGGTTCTCTCTCTGCTTTCTCTTCCTGCTCCTCCTCCCTTTCAGTTTCCCTCCCTCCTTTATCTTTCTTCTCTCCCACTTCTCCATCCCTCATCCATCTAATAGCACTGGTTCTCCCAGGTGATCGCGTTGAGCTGAGCGCTTCCCCCTCTCCTACGAGAACCGTGAGTGGTTGACTGCAAGTAGCGTGCTCCCAGTGCTCTCCAGGCTACACCCCCCTCCCTCCAGTCTGTACAGTAAAGGCAGAAGAAGAAGAAGAAGTGTGCAAGACCACACTATTGTCTTTGCAGCTTCCCGACACATGAGCACATAGAGACAGAGGATGGTCTTCAGGAGGACACAAAGCGAGAAGCCAGGGAACACAGTGCAACAAAGGTAGAATAAAAATAGCAGAGGATAGCTAAGTTCTTCCAAAGCATTTTCTGTAACACTCCGGATGATGACACCCACGGGGCGAGGCGTGCTTGTGACAGCAGATTGCCTTCCAGATGGTAGTTAGGGTAAACCCAGCACCTCCACCCCTGTTTTAGCAGCACGTGGAGCGCTGTCTCTTTTGGGATTACACCCATGGACATTTCCAGCAATATACGCAGCCTGAGTCCAGAGAAAGGTAAGATAACCAAGCAGTCCAGAATTCACACTTCACTTGCATGCGGCTTTGGAGAAGTAGGCCAGCTCAGGACGAGGAGCTCCTCGTGCTGGGGAGAGAGGAGGAGTGACGGGAGTGTTGCTCCTACCTGCTTCACCCTCCCAACTCATCCTTTTCCACATCTCTTGTGTAAACTGATTCAGTTTACACAAGTCTGTCTTGTGCCTCTGTATACTTGTTCTCAGTTTTTGTCAGGCCTGCACCACTGCCTCTTCGGGTCCCTCCCTCCCTGCCCATGCTGCTATCATTATTTACTGCTCTTTATGGCGCTGGGAGATAAATCTTTAAAAGGATGCTTTGGCTGAAATGTGAAGGGAGTGCTGGACTACATGGGTCTGTTTGACATGAAATAACCCTTTGTGTTCATTAGTCTTTCATTGGTCACAAGTTGGTAATTATTAAGCACTTTCAAAGACAGCACCAGCCCAACCTTTACCTTTAGTAAAGGTAGGCAAGGACACACCATGCCAACAAGCTAGTACGTTTGCCAAAATACCAATGTGGGTTCATCAGCCTCCGTCTCATAGATGAAATCCGAATGGAGGGGAAATGAAAGGAAAAGCGGGCAAAATGAAGTCATCTATCTGTGACAGCTCCCCCATCAGGGCTGCACCCGCTCCTCCCCCCCTCCCAACCCTGCCAGCATTCCCCCAAGTCCCAGTAACCATAGAGCAAGTCATTAGTGTTGGATCACCTCGGCTCAGAGGAGCAGAGCAGCCAGAGACGCGGTGCCCAGAGCAACTACTATCAGACTTTCAAAAAGCCACACAGAGCAGCTCTGATGCTGCTCCATGCTTGAGTGTGTTGGCTTGTAGCCTTGCCAGCTTCTCCCTGAGCTCCCCTTAACACATTTGATTCCGGACCAAGACTGACCTGGTTCCCCACTAATATGTCAAATGGAATTAATTATAAATTAAAGAACTGATTAACATTTTCTTTCTCTGGGAAAACCTCAACATGTGCTCTGAAGGGAGTTTTTGTATGGTTACTTTCAACTTTTCAAAGTTAACATATGTCTATGATAGGAATTTCTTCATTGCCCTACTTTAAATTATGGTTAAATTGTTGCTGATGGAGCTCACACAATAAATGATCCATGCACATACCGGACAAGATGCAAAAGACTGAAGTTTGTGCACTTGTGTATTTCACTTATTGCACATCCCAACAGCTGCTCTGTCACAGTGGTAGTGTGATTCACATTTGATGCTATATTTATGGAAGCAGGAGGGTTTGTGTGTGTGTGTGTGCGTGTGTGCGTGTGTGCGTGTGTGCGTGTGTGTGTAGGGCAGAAATAAACTATAGTGTGTCTATGTGTGTTCATGGTAAAGAAGGAAAATGTCACCCAGTGGGTTTTTCACAGTGTCTGTGGAGCTCTCAGAGGAACAGGGCATATCAGGCTCTTGATGATTATAATACGTTCGCTGTTGGTTTAGGTCTTTCATTGGATTTGCTGACAATAAGACAAATGTAATATCGACATACTTAAACTTGAAATGGTGGTTATATTGTTGCTAATATAATATTTGTGGATTAAAGGAGCCAGTACCATTAGAGCTGGTTCGAGTGCTTGTGAACCTCCCCTGCCTAATTTCATGAGAATCCCATTCACAGGCCATTGAGCAGCTCGCCTGCAGGAATATTGATCGGTTTTATGACCATTGATCAGCCATATGGTCATTACTGTCACATGTATTGCTGAAGCTGCATAACAGAGAATGGCATGCAGACTGTGTTACATTATATGGAGAAGATGTTAAGTGTATATTTTACTTTCAGACCACATGGGAGGATACTGCTGTTTGATGAGCGCGCTTTCATGTCTGTCAGTAATGGTCTTCCCTGCTGCCATGAATGAAATTCTCCAGTCTCTTTTATAAAGCTCAGGTTTGAAAGATTAAGCTCTTTGACAGGGATGATTACGACCTTCTTCTGGACAGATCAGAGGTATTTTGACAAATAGGCACAAGGGCAGAAGTTGAATTTACTGTCACTATGGTAGAAATATGCTGCCATTTGATTTTTAAAATACACGAGGCAGGGCGGTTTGTGGGAGCGAGGAATATGTGTCAACTTAACTTCACTGGGAACTGCCTGGACAATATTCTGAGTGATGTTTCAATATTTGAGTTTGAGGTTGATGGATTTTGATTCCTCTGGTATATAGCATGTATAATGATTGTTCATATGTCGATAAAAAAATATATACATGTACAAGTGAACGTTTTTGTAGGATTGCAACGGTTAACATTACAGAGCATCACTCCCCTCCTGATTGTTAATTGCTGCAAACCAAATAAAGAGACATATTCAGATTCAGTTTTCAGCTGAGTTGGGTCCATTTATTCACTAGTCACATTTATTGTAAAAAAGAAGTTATGTTAAGGATTTTAGCTTTTGACTCAAATCTTTTCAGAAAATATGTAAAGTCAACTACTTGAAGTTAATAAAGGCAAGCTATCGGTGTGTGAATGGGTGCATATGGAAAAGAGTTGAAGCACATGCACAAATTCACAAGCTTGCAAATTAGTTGTCGAACAAAAGTTAAAACCAGATGTATACCTTTAGTGGATCGATGCATCAACAGTTATGACTTTATGAGCTTATTAGTACAGTCATTTTGACCAATAGCACCATCTTCACTGTAGTTCAACAAGAAACAATGCTATTGTTGTGTTCACATCACACCAAATTATAATGAAGTTACTCAAGCATCATTTGTGTTTATTCGCCTGTTCTCCTCAGGAAAAGAGGAGAGGAGGAATACTGGCAAATACTAGTAATTACAGTTACTGCATTCTACCTGCTAACGAAACACTGGAGGAAGCTAGTGCCAATATGTGTGTGTGTGTGTGTGTGTGTGTGTGTGTGTGTGTGTGTGTGTGTGTGTATGTGTGTGTGTATGTGTCAAGATCATCAGGAGGAGCACAGCTCAGGGAATTTATTTTCCAGGAGTTGTGTCTAAAAGACTGTTTTCAGCACAATGTGAGGCCCACCTCACTCTCTAGCTTGGGTTAGCTGAATCCAGTGAGTGTAATTCTCCACAATGTACTCATCATGCAATATTATGAATATGAAATATTTGAACTTGACCAATAGATGTGAATGATGCAAATTTGTGGTCATATCAATTGTGGTCAGCCAGGGGCGAGAGATTTGCATCTATTCGTGTCTATTCACATCTCTGCATTTACTTTATTTTCAATCTTATTTGGCCAAAGATGTGCGTCACCTTTGGCAGAACGCACCATTATAGATACAACAAGACTGTGGTTGTCATTGAACTGTCTCAGCAGGCATACCATTCTTGCTCCGCAGCAAAAAGAGAGAGTACAAATGGTCCCAATCATCAAAGCATCTCCATGAGTTTATGCTTTTCAAGAACAAAAGCACATTGTCTGTCTCTGAGCAGATGACACCATGATTTTAGGTCACTAACATTTAGAAGCCCTTCTTGATGCAAAGTACTAACTACTGAAAGGAACACTGGTTATCAGTGTCTTCATCTGGCCTGCAGAGTAAGGGTAGAAACATTGTTCTGCCTTAAGAACGAAATAGTTCACATTAGCTGAACTGTAATAATAGTGTTTGTACTGAATACATATTTCAATGTGTTATTTCCTCTGAGAGAAACACTGGGGGAGCTCATCATATTTGACGACAGACTTATTTCACAAATATGACAATGACAAGTGACGGCATCTTTTGCGATCCCAGATGAATAGTGGTTATTATCTGTGCTGTCTGTCACATCACAGACACACTTCAGTACTTCATCCTTATAATATGTCAACAGTTATCTCCGCAATTTACTCACGTTTAAATATATTAGAATCAAACACTACAGCTGCGTTACCTCCAAATGTGATTACATACAGAGTCAATGCAAAGACGCAAATAGCCAAAGTCAAGGTCTCTCGACCTAAGCAATGTGAAATAATTAAAATATTTCAACTCAGGTGAAACCTTTGCGTAACACAGTGCAGAAAAAGCCAAAAAACACAGAGATTGAAACTCACCGCCACACAAATAACGAAATGCAAATTGGAGTATAACTGGACACAATCATGCTCTCCAGAGAAGGAACACTTTTCATTGTCATTGTTTTGTTAACAATGCTCATGTTCTGCAGAACCATTATTTCAGAGTAACAATATCAGTGGAGAGATGTGAACTGTACCACCAACTACCCCAAGGTGATTCTGCTGTTTGCTACACCAACAACACAAATATTGACCAGACTGAAAGAAACCTTTTTATAGAAGTAGTTAATTTAAGGTAAACATGCAGCAAACAACCAAACATGTTAACAGGTTATGTGTGAGTGCAGTGCATAGGCAATACAGTTGATATGCTTTGCATTGACTACAGTGCATTTGCTGTTCTTTATAGGTAATAAATACAAATTCCTTGTTTTTCTGGCGGCCGTTTTTGAGCAACATAATACGTGATGATCATCTGACAGAAACTGCAGTTGAGATATACAGCAGTTGTTGTAGAGACGACTGCTAAGCTTTTATTGACAGTTAAAGAATAGGTAGCGCTCTCATGAACACCACTATTTCCCGGCCTTCAGTTTTGTTTCCAACTGCTGTTTTCCACTATTTTATTAATACCCAGTACTTTGACTATAATACTGACAAAATATTCACCAATACGTGTGTTTTCACAGTGATAGTGTGTAAGGTGCACCAACAAATGTATGTGTGATCCACTGGAAGATCACTTTCACTTCACTGATATTGTCCTGTAAGTAAAGTGAAGAGGTGAAATAACTGTGGTCCACATTGGGTCTATTCAACACCAGCAATTTGTTTATAAGAGATTTAATGAAGCATGTGTTTACAGGTTTTCTATTGGAAACTCAACTGCCTCTAACTAAACCTGTTGATCAGCTTTTACCATTATTTCTGATGGTCTAAAATGTTAACATGTTGCACATAAAATGATACAAACTATGAATTGTGGCACAAAGTCTCAGTCGTCAGCAGCAGACACTGACACTGACGTTCAAATTTCTCTATTGGTTTAATTGTAATTTGATCCGTTTCTATGTGCAATCACGCATGAGTTTTTGCTTGTATGTGTGAGTGTGTTTGTGTTTGTGTGCTGAAAAATGTCACATTAGATCTTGGATCAGAAGGCAAAAGGGCCAGCAGGCAGCTCCCAAAGAGAGGCACTGGAGCATCTTATTGAAAAGCTTGTCGTTCGCTGGTACATCTTGTATTCCTTGCTGTCACATATTAAAAGTCAGGGACTAGTCATGTTGAAAAATTGATGTTTTGATTTAAAAAAAATTAAATCCTCCATTTATTCCATTGTCCAAAATAAACCGAAGAACAAAAGGTGTACTTGTGCAGTCGGATGCAACATCGCTTGCCATGTCATTGTACTAGTGTGTGTTAGATAGCAGATCTCCTCACAGGCCAGACACAATGATCAGTTATCAGAAGTCATATCAGCAGAGAAGAGGTCATTGTTGTCGTCGCTTGTTGTTCATACCACAACGGACTGATTTTCCTCATCTCCCCTGGTCTCTAGTCCACAGTGGAAACATTTTTGAAAATCTTGAAATGGGTTCCTGGGACTAGAAGTTCAAGGACTAAATTTCAACTCAATTGTTTTAATTTCTCTCATCATTGTGACCATAGGAAACAGAGTGAGGTTGACTAAAAAACATTCACTGAGCTTTTTGCGTCTTCTTTGCCACTCGTCACCTCCTACTTCCTCTGTCCTGCTAATGTGTCATGTGTCATGTGTCATGTGTTCACACCCACAACTTTCAACTTCATGGGCAACACCATGGAAAACACCCACAGGTGACATGTGCAAGAGTACACAGTGTCCATGTCTCTGTTTCCAGCATCATCACCCAAATCCATTAGGGAAACATGTAATAAATATCACAGTTGAGGATGCATTCAGGGACTGCTGCCGATAGAATGAGGAGGAAAATTAATCCATGTGGCAGCAGATGGGTCTCACCTCAGTGAGCAGGCAGGGCTGAGTTGACTCCAGGGTGGAATAGCTCCATAAGCCTCGGCACACTCTGGTGTTTCATTAGCAGCTGTGTGAGAAGAATGCCCCAGCAGAATATGAGATGTCTTTGTGGCCTTGTGCGTGGCCTTATTGAAAGGGATTATAACCAAGCAACAGCAAAGAGCTATTATTAAAACTGGCCCTTTCTGGCTGTCCGGATAAACACTGGGACAGCGTCTGCAGCCCTGGCTTCTCTTCTGTCTTTGGCCACAGATATTGACTCAGAAAAGGATCGACTTTGAGTTAAATCGAAGAAAGCTCAGGATTTGAAAGGAGCTGCCGCGAAGGTGTCGGAACAGTGTCAATATTGGGAGGATTAGAAGATGACAAACAGACTTTGCTCAGGTACTAGTTAAGTCTTTATTCGAGTGTTTGAGAACTTGCTGGTTTGACTCTCTTTGTCTGTGTAGATGTGAAATGCATCACTTAAAAAATGAATTCAAGTTAACAGCCAGCAAATGCATGCAAATGCATTCACAAGTGAATTTCATGCTTCATACTTACAGAAAGCTGAGCGGGGGAAAGAGTAATGGCAGGATTAACCTGGATCCTGTCGTCCCTCATAAAGACAGAGAAACTGGAGGATGGGTTGAGACAATCGATATTGGTTTAGCCAGACTATAGCCAGGATTTACCCTTAAGGCATTGCAGTGAGACAAAGTGTCAGGATTCCCAAGCTTTTACTGAAGTGAGGAGCAGCTTTGTCTGACAGTGTCTCCGAAAAGCCTCCAGAACGTCCTGAAAACAATCACACACTTCAATGCAGTGACAGGCCAGGTGTCCACAGCTGACAAAAAACCTTCCACAGCCACTTGTATCCTTTTCCTGTGTGTTACTTTTCACTTCTGAAGAAATCGTTGTGTAACTATTACTCAAAATGTAGCCAGTTTTAAACATACTGCACAGCCTCAACATGAACCAAGTACTTTGTACTTCTTTTGAGCCTGCAGGATTTAAATAGACACATTTTATTCCAAAGCCATTGTATTAGTGTGAGAGAGGACATGTAAGTGTGGTGGTTTCTAAGGCCTGTTGCACACTACAGTTGTTTCAACTCGTAACTGATTTCAACCGTTGGTCCACCATCAGATATAATGAAATTTAGCCAATTTATTTATTTTTCAGTGGCAATGCCAGAGACTTAGGATCTCACAGAAACATGTGTGATTCTTACTATAGTGGTTGGTGATTAACTTTTAGCTGCATAACCACCTTCTAAGCTGGAGTGTTGAAAACATGCATTATTCAACGTGACTTCAGAAGAAAACTAACACAAGGGAGCTTGTCAGCTTGCTTGGGTTCTATTTTGCAGTGAAAAACTAAAAAAGAGAAATAAATAATTGATGTTGTCCTGGCTGAGAAGTTGGAATAAGATGTGCATACACCTTTTGCAGCGCGAGCTACAGATGAATTGGAAACTAATTTTTGTTTTTTAGTTGCATTTATAAAATTTTGCCACATCTGGTTGCTGAGGCTTCCCGTTTATTTTGAACCACCATCACACTTCAGGATTATTCGGGAAGACAATCAGTGCTGGCTGGCTTCAGAACGCCCCTGTGATTGTCAGATAAACTTAAACCACACAAGGGTCATTTTGGGAGGTCCTCCTGTGAATCTTCTTGTCACAGTAATTTGTAACAGCTTGTGAAGGAGCTGTCAAAGCAGAAAAATGCTTTTGTATTTTGAAATGTATTCATAAATCATGATAATGAATTTTTTCTATGAGATGTGGGCACATCTTACTAAAGCACGCATTAGCACTTGCTCCACATAACCAACAAAAAAACGTCACCACTCAAGACAACCAACATCAAGTGCTTCTGGTAACACAAATCAACGCACAATCCTGCAGGAGTTATTTCAAATGAAACATTCCAGCTTCACAGGCTTCCATCACTTCTACTTAACCCTGTAGCTTTGCTCGACTGTACAGTTGCTCCTCTGCAGGAGGCCTGTAAACGCTGCTCAGTCCCCCAGCAGGCACGAAAAGGAATGATTAGAGAGTTCACTCTGAAAAGACAGCGCATGGATAATGTATTTTGGAATGAAGCCTGTCTCGAGGCTGTGCACCCTTCAGCTCGGAACATTACAACAATATTTCCCTTGTGTTTAATTGTTATGTGCTGCAGCTAACATCTGCAAACAGCTACAAAATAATTTCTCACTCATGGAGAAAACAGGTTTTGCGGTTTCAAAGCCGTGATGAACCGCTGCCTAACAGCTTGGATCATGTGATCTGGCTCTGCCATTGCTATTTTTGGGGAGTTATATCCGCTGGCTGTTGGTTGTTATGCTAATAGATTTAATGAGCGTTACACTGATGATATGGGGAATTCTTGAGAGCACCTTATCTAGCTGATAAGGAGGCTTGGTGCTGCCCACACTCTCTTGATCTGGAGCACCGCTTAAACACAAGGGGAAGGAGGGCTTCTTCATGGTCGATAGCGTTGTGGGGGGGAAATGCAGTCTTGTGTTTAGAGGGTGTCTGAAATTATTTGAAATGGGTGCTTGTACAAGAAGTGGGAGAGCATTAGAGCGTGTACACACACACGCACATACTGTGTATAGTGTTTGAGTGTGCATCAGTGGCTGAGAAAATCAGTGGGCTTCAGCAGGATTTAATCACTGCTCGAAGTGCTCTTCAACCATTTCATGGATTTTCTTTGTTCAGCTCAGGAGTAAATACATGTACTTGCAGTTGTGCACTAGTGGGAGATCCTAACAACAAGCATGATACTGTCAGGCCTGGACTTGAATGAGGACTCAGATGCAGAGGTTTTCACATACAGCACACTTTATTGTATTCTGATCCTCTTATGATGAGTGATAACTTTACTTGGGCTATGAAACACTTACTAACTCTTTCTAGGACCTGGCAAAGAAATAGGCTGGGAAAGAACAATCCCTACAAAGATTCGAAAATAAGCACTAGGAACCGAACAAGGTGTATTAACATAAATTGCTCCCGAAGGAGGATAAACAAAAGACTTGAGTAATAAAACAAAAGTGCTCCCAAGGGAGGAAAACCAAGCTATGGAAAAAAAGGACAAAAGTAAAGGCTCACCTAAACAGGGACTCCTCAAACTAACTAAAACTTCACTAAACATAAATCGCTCCAAAAGGGAGGAAGAAGAACAGATTACAAAATAACACAAAATGAAGCTAAACTAGAACAACTTTAACAAACAAAAAATCACTCTTCAAAGAGGATACCGAAAACAACTTACGTGGTGGAACAAGGAAAAACTCGACTATGGCTGTGGAAGGGCTTTGGTGAACGAACATGAACGAAACACTTCGGCACAAGACAAAGGGGAGACGCAGACTATAAGCACATGAGAGTGAAGGGAACAGGTGGAAACAATCCGGAATCAGTGACACATGAGGAAGGGAAGGTGACCTGAAACGAGAGGAGAGTTAGGATTTCAAAATAAAACAGGAAGTTACGAGACAAAAACCCAAGACAAGACAGACCTCACCACGGTGTGACAGATACAGGAAGCCACATGGCTTTATGGCATCCTGCAGGACATCCCAGTGTATAGAGACAGCTATAAACTAGCAGGTTGTATTTTCTTGAGAGAAAAAGTTACTTCCAGCTCCACTTTCAAGTATCATGAGGTCCCTCGTGGAAGCTGATGTCAAAACATTTATTTTGCCAATAGGGAAACTGCCTCCAGTACCTAAATGCAGCATAAAGCGATGCTTACTGGTGGGGAACTGCAAGTTGATTCATGCAATGGTGAATTGAAATAGCCAAGCCACGTCATTAGTCCTGTGAGTGCATGGAAACTATCAGACCACAGGGACACTTCTCACAGATGACCGACTGTTCCAGGCTTCTGACACATCACATTGTCCTGCCAGACGACACCGCTCTGCAGCTTCCGTCTCTCTAATAGGCTCTTCTTCACTTTTCGTACAGCTATTTTATTGGAGTATATAAGAACTGTTAATTTACACTGAGCTGAAGCATGTTTAGTTCATGCTGAAATAAACTTCATGGTTTATAAGTGGGCATTATCTAAACTAAAGTGGTTGTTGTTTATGGCAGTCTCTTACTAGTTGAACAGAATTCCAAATACAGTCCGGTGCCCAGGGGGCAACAGTGGTTCAGGAGGGAGATCAAGGTCATTTACTAATTGCAAGGTCGTTGGATGAATCTCTGGCTCCTTTAGGACCGATTTTACAGTTTCCTTGGGCAAGATACTGAACCCCAATTTGAACTATCGGTGTATGTATAAGAAAGTTTGTGGGTCAATCACATCTAGTTTAAATTGCTTTGAGTGGTCGATTAGACCTAAAAGTGTTGGGTTTTTGTATCTGGTTATCTTTCTATCCAAAACTGCTTAACTGACTCGAAGCAACCTCTGGACTTGTGTAATTGTGTGGTTTAAAACACAATATTGCATCATAGAAACTGGAAGATGGGCATCACAAAGACTTTTGTGATGCACAATGACTTTTGTGATGCCCTAAACATAGACATAGTGAAATATAGATGAGTGAAGTTGACTGAAACATTCTACTTCAGATGATAATGTTTTAACCTTACATAGTATTTGGGTACAATATAATATAATATATTATATTATTATATAATTCAATTGAATGGAATGGAATGAAATTGAATGGAACTGAACTGAACTGAACTGAACTGAACTGAACTGAACTGAACTGAATTGAATTGAATTGAATTGATCTGAACTGAATTGAATCAAATTGAAGTGAATCGAATTGAATTGAATAACCAAACAGTTTTAAGCTGCCAGTTCACTGACGGTGAGGTTATGGCAACAGGATTTACTGTCCCCACGAAGTCAGTGATCTGATCTTAAGTGATGAGAAAGCTGAAAGTGATTTTGAGGAGTTGTCTGAGTATGTTAGTGTTAAAAATGTTGATTTAATAGCTTATGGTTTTAATTAGATAGTACTACGTTGCCCACTCTCTGTGGGTAGACTCAAGGCACACTCCCCAGCCCCTAATAACCTGTACAGAGCACTAGTCGCCTGTTTATTCAATCTTTATATATATATTTAATTTTCCGTGACTCTTAAACACACCTAACCTATTTAGCCAACCAGTGAGATAATTTACAAAAGACATGCCAAATGTGAAGCTGATTAGAAATATGCATTAGACAGACAGACAGATGGTTGTATGGATATGATATATTTTTGGCATTGAGGACAGTATTTGATAATTGTAATGGTCTTAATCGTAAGGCTACATATCAAACCTTGCAGTTTCAAAAATCATCTTCATATTTTTGGTTATAATAATAACAATCATTATGGCTTGTATGTTTTTCATTTCAGAAATTCAATAAGTAGAGCTATTTGATATTTATGATGGTTGATGTATCTTCTTGAAAAACAAGGGAAATCAATCCTAAAAAACACAATCTCCTTGCTCTCTGAAACACTGATTAATAATTAATCACCAATTTGTTAATGTTGGATCGGCTGCTTGGATTAATACGTACTAAGGAGATCTCTGGTTCAAAATTTGATATAGAAACTTTTTATGGTAAGATTCTTGGGCTGGGTTCAAATTGACCCCAACCATAAGGAAAGGATATGGACATTGTGTAAGGGTTTAGGTGTTTAAACAGTTTGGCCGTAACACCTCCGGCAGTGCTAACCCTTCCCTTACAGAGTTAACATGTAACTTTGGACTGAGAAATATCTGACTGTTCAGAGCCCAAATACTGATACCAACACCAAGTCCTTTTTTTGCTCCAGCGCCTCATCCACCATGCCATAGAGGCTTTATATATAACATAATCCCAGTTATGTTTTAACTAGTGTGTTTCATCTAAGTTATACAAAACAATTTTTTCTTTAAAATAGAATAGGACCTTTATTTTAAAATGCTAGATATTTACATCCGGAGTGGGACCTCTTTATGTAGGCTGCCACGTTTTTTTACAGAAGCCTGACCTGGACAAACTAAATAACTTTTGAGTCTTTATGACAACTGAAGGCTACCACAGGTTCTCTGTCATGTTTGGAAGGGGAGGGTGAGGTGAGGGGTGTTCAGCTGCAGCATTCACCTTCACCACTAGATGTCATTAAATTCTACACACTGACCTTTAATCTTTGCTTGAAGTAAAAATGATGACACCCTCATGTAGCTGTTATTCATGTTATGGGAACACAACACAGACCCCCCCACCACTCGTTTCTGCTGTGACCTGCTTGGAGACATCAGGAGACGTCAGCTGTTGAGCATGTTTTGTCTTTCTGTTACTCTCTGACAGCACAACTACTCCTCACTGCTTGAATGGGTTTTATTGTGTGACAGTGATAAATGTTGCTCCAGTAGACAACACAAGCCAATGTGCCTCAGAAGATTGTTTTACTCTCTCTGCCGAACAATAAAACCAGAGTCTGTTGTGTGATTGCTCTCTGTCCAAAGTTTTTTTAGTCTGGATGAGCTGCATCTCAGTAAATAATGACAGCTTCCAAACTCAGCCGTCCGTTTAGCCTCATCTCTGTCCCTGATTGTGTTTCACTAGTTCCCAGCTCATTGTGAGTCAGGTACTAATGGAGACAGTTATATCAGCTCATCTCTCAGCACTGCGTTGCACCACGGCTGCTGTTTGTGTGTGGGTTGCAGTGAGAAGCCAAAAATGATATTTTAGCTTTAAATTTGTATATACTTGCCCTGTGACCTATCAGTATTCATTAGATTATATACGTTATATTGTATGTCTACAACCGGATTTAGTCAGTCACAAGTTTGAAGCTAGTTGCAATGAATTTAGGATTGACACAAATATAAAGCTGGGTTTAGAAACAGAAGGTATCCAAGATGATTGCCTAGGCTAGACATCTATCATCAATTATCGATACATTATTTTGGATCTCTTAAAATTTGTAAGAAAAGCATAGATTATAGATTACTATGGTACTGCTTCTTTTACTTTTGCAGCACATGTTTGAGCACCATAGGGTGACCATTCACTTCACCTTGTCTACTCAGGTCCTTTTGTTGCACAATGTGATTGTGAATTCATGGCATAAATATGGATTCTAAAATGTAATATTCAGGCTTTAGACATTCAGTCATTTGTAAACGGGATTTCGATCTGATGATGTGTTTGGATCTGAGGTGACATCTTTATTGACATTTATGCACATAAAGATTATGATATATATCAAGGGAGTGATAACCAATAGATAGATAGGCGGTGGTCTAGTGGCAGAAACTTGGACTATGGGCAGAGAAGGTCTCTGGTTCGTCTCTGGTTCGATTCCACGGAAAGACAACAAAAAGACGAACCTGGATTGATCTGCCCAAAAATCCAAGAGTCTCTCTAGACCCTGTCTAGTGCCCCTGAGCAAGGCACCTTACTCCTCCAACATCTGCTCCCCGAGCGCTGTACATAGTCGCTCACTGCTCTGTGTGTCCCGCACACAGATGGGTCAAAAGCAGAGATTACATTTCCCTACCTGCATGAGTGTGCGTTTGCATGTCTGTGCATGTGTGTGGGATAAATAAAATGCATCTACTTAATTTAATTTAGATTAACTTATTTTTTGTCCTAAAGTGACAAACAATTTTGACAGAATAGAAAACATTCTCAGTACATAATTACAAACAAGGCTCAAAAATACACACATAGCAAACATCCAAGCCATTCTTCACACAAAACTACTGCTATGTGGTGTCCATGTGTTTTTATATTTCCTTCACCCCCTTTATATTATTGAATGTTAGCTACAGTACCTCTTTGTAGAATGATATACAGCTCAACAGCAGCACAGGCCTCACCCTCCAACATGTTCAAACAGTTTATAATCATTAAGATTTAACACTTCAAATACAATAACTGAGATTACAATAAAACCTTATAATCTTAATGAAGGAGGATTTACTGCAGGGTTGTTACAATACACTAGTTTAGTTTTGCAGAATGGGAGAGTAGTCTCAGAATTGAGTACCCCGTTGTATAAAATATACAAATTGAGTCATATAAGTCTGCTGGCTTTCATGGATACAGACAGCTTAAGCCTAAATAGCTCTCAGTCTCCAGTAGGTTCATGGCATTGCACAATAATGGCAACTCCATGACTTCAATATGGAGTCACAACGGGTTGTGTGAAATTTGCGAGCATTAAAAATCTCACTGCTGTGGTGCACACTGCAGCAGGGACCGCATTAGTGAAGCAACAAAAATGAATGCAAGTGTTATTTAGTGTGTTTCTCTTTGGTGCGTCATTGTAATGATAGTAATGAGACAGTCAGCAGAAGGTCTGAGCCGCCTCTGGGCGTTCGCTGTGGTTTCTGTTTGAATTAAAAAGCTGAATGGAGTGTTGAAATGCTTTGAGAGCATCTTAATGATTTATTCAGTGTTTTTTGGACCACAGACTCTGTATAATTTGCTACTGTAACGAGTCAGACTTGTGTTTTATCATTTTATCTCTCTGAGTTGATTTGAATAAAGTGCTGACAGCTTCTGCAGGTGTCAGGCAGGAAGGGAGGTTCTAAAAATAAAAGTCAGCGGGAGTAAAGACAGTCGATGGGAACAGACAGACTTCAAAGGAGAATCTGTGGCACTGATTTGTGCCGCCGTCTCTTCCCTCTCGCTTCTCGCTCCTCCTCCTTCCTCAGCTCTGTCCACAATCCTCTCCTGCGAAAGTGATCTGTGGCTCTACACAATCCCTCCCCAGAGGAATCTCTGATAAATCTTTTAAATCCTAGCCTCTTTGATAACCCTGCTGCTCTTAGGTTCAGCACCTGCTGGATGCTGCCCTCTCTGCTTGTACTCCCTCGCTTCACTTTTCACCTGTACAAACACAATGCTTTGATTAGATATTACCTTTCCTTAGCTCCTGACTCACACACTAACATACTTGAGGTCAATTATTTATTTGGAGTAGGTTGCATCTGGGATTACAGTGATTGATCACTTGGTTAGTTTATTTTATTTTAGTGTTTAATCGTAAGAACGTTTGAAAGCAGGATTACATAATTGTCCAACAAATAGTCTGCACTCGAGATATTCATTATAAAATAATATAATACAGATCAAAGTTTAAAATAGGTACATTTAAGCAGCTGGAAGCAGTAAGGATTAGTTCGGCACTGCATCTATGTGCTAGTTGTCATCTAGACTACTAAATTGACACGTTAAAAAATATTCATTGGCTTATATCCCTTCATCAGAGGTGTAAACTGGTCCAGTATTTAGGACTCAATCCAAATCTACGAAAGCAAATTGTAACTAAAATGTTAAAATAATGCAGCTTTTTATCAAGTGGCAGTTGGTTCATGGTAATAAATGAGCTAATTTAACAATGTGAAGGGAGAGGATAAGATGTCAAAGCATCGTCATTGAGGTCCCTTTGCCATTATCACGTCCCACCCTCTCAGCATCCTTGTGTATTAGCCTAAAGTGTGTGTGAATGTTGTGTTCACATGTTCACTAAGCGTTCTATCTCAAGCTGAGCCAGAGGGTTTGTGAGCTCAGATTACATTATTCAAACCAATAATGTTGGAATATATGTTCCAAACCTCAACATAAGCTTCCAAGATAAACTGATATGTTTTTAAAATAATACAAATCATTGATATTACTTATATGTGTAATTATTATTAACAAATACATTTCATTACATTTTGCTCATTTTTAATTATTTCCCCATCTGATCCATGAGTAAGAAAGAATTAGGTGTATTATTGGTATTGTGAATTATGTTAATCTGTGTTAATAAGAGGTTCATAGCTGCCTGTGTGTGTGTGTGTGTGTGTGTGTGTGTGTGTGTGTGTGTGTGTGTGTGTGTGTGTGTGTTTGTGTGTGTGTATGTGGGAGTGCATTTACCAGAATTACGCAGGATTTCAAAGCAAAGTCCGTGCATGTGTGACTGGTGCAGGCTGTGTGTTTGCATGCACATAAGAAGTTATCAAGGGGATTTTGCTGCAGTTAATCCTGTGTATTGACTCCTTAGTAACACACACACTAATACACCATCACACACATGCTGCGATGGTTGTCGTGCCCCTGCAGAGTTTAGCAGCAGGCGTCGGCTTCCCCTGTGCCACTGTGCCATCTGGCAGCCTCAGATGGTTGGGTAGCTCCGCACCAGGGTCCTGCACTTTCATCCAACAGAACCAAGTCAAGTCAACTAACAGAAACAAATGGCTCCTCTCTGTCCAGACAAACGCATGGAGTCATTTTGTATGCTTTCAATGATCGTACATCCAGAATTTTCTTGTTGATTATCCTCAGGTTTTTCATTGAAAATATTTAGGAACATACATCTTAGATAACTATAGCTATAGAGACCCACACACAAGATATATAAATGTATATATTAAATAATGATCTTATACAGTATGGGTTACAAATCTTGGATTTGGCATACAAAATGAAATACTGCATAATGTTATAAATCATATATATATATATATATGGATACAAAATGGAGTACATACAGTACTTTACATAGAGTAAGTAATATTTCAATTAATTTTCTTTTGTTTATATAAATGATGAAATATTTAAAATGCTGTTATATGTGTGAAATAAACGCATATATTCAGATAGGAAGATTCTATTTTTAAAACCAGCTTATTGTTGGAGCTATTTTAATCTTGCAAGTGATGAAATAAACATGCTTCAATGTTTTGTGGTGTTTGCGTGGCCGTGCAGGTTCCCACTCCTTCTATTAGTAGATGGTTAATATGTTCTTTCTTTTGAATCTGGCAGAGAGGACGAGAAATAAAAGAAGAGGCAGGACTGAGATTCTGTCTCTTTTCTTGATCAAGTGTGGGCAGCAGCCCAAGTGTCCCCTCTGCTTTTTGTAAATTACATTTTGGCTCGCGTAACACATCCTAATCCACACTGAGGGAACGTGGGTGGAGACACACTCTCACACACACACACAAGAGAGTGAGACATTCTGGAGTGTGTATATTTTTAAATAACATTTCATATGTCACTCAGAGCTGTGTGTGTATAGAATGATGCACGTGAAAATTGCTCTTTATAATTGAATGATGCTCCCATTAAACCATTTGCCTGGGGTTTGAATGTCTCACAAACAAATGAAAACAAGACGCAGCTTGCATTGTGTCAATAAGTTCTGCTCAGAAGTCCTAGAAGATAGAGTTAGGGTTGTGGGAAATTCTGATGAAGGGATGAATCACCTTCTTCCAAAATCCTATTTCCTCATTGGATAATAGTGGTTTCATTCTGCCTAAACCATTCAGAATGGATGATTAAAGCTTCAACTTCTCACTTGTAACTTTTCTTAGCCCAAACAGTCCTAACAATACACTCAGCCCCTGCCATTTTACTCTTGAGCCGTTTTCAGACAAGAGTAGAGGATTTCTGTGGAATTGAGTCAGGACTTCCAGCTGAGTTTACCTTTCACACTGGGGATCTCCTGCTGTGGTCACATAGGCTCCTTCAGGCATCTGCAGGATTGTTTCTAGGGGACTGGCTTGAGAAGTCTGCAGAACCTCTAGAGGCTCTCACGCGGATATTTGCATTCACTCATACAGCTCCTCTGAGAATCTCTGTAGGTCTTGGAGCTCAGTGCATTCCTATAAAAAATGAAACGCTTCCGTTAGTGAATTTGCATCCACTCATTCTTTCACCTATTAAAATAGATTTCAGTATTCAGAAAACTGTAATGTGTATTTAGTACTATGCGGAATACATTATGGAATTCATCAAGAGCTTGTAAGAAATATATGTGGGTATTTGGTTCAGTTGGCTGTCCTACATCTTCCTTGTAAATTTGTAAGTGACTGGCCAAGTTCGTATGAAATGAATGAGATTGATCTTTATCTCGACCGCTTCCTCTCTCACTGCCTTATGCTCTCATCACTTTCATATTAAGGGGTGTAATAAGTGCTGTAGCCTCTTGGGGCTGCTGGCAGGGAGGACACTGCACATTTATGTTTAAACGTAAAGGGACCAATTTAAAACATTTGTCACTTTTAGAACATCAAGTAGTACATTATAAAATGTATACCACAATGTTGTGTTGAATGTAGATGTCATCCCATTATAAAATCGAAATATCAAAGGGTGAATGGTGCACAGGGGGCATGCACTTTGAAACAGATCCACATTGTGTCTGCTGAACCCTTTCATGCAATGATCGTCATAATGCTAAGTGCAAAAGAGCATTAAAAACTCCACAGACAGAGCTGCTCTGGCCCTAATATGTCCTATGCCCATCTAGAGGTTCATGTAATATCCTGTTCCTGTTATTTTTAGCCACCGAGAGGAGAGTTGATTCTTCCTCTCTCTCTCTCTCTCTCTCTCTCTCTCTCTCTCATCTCTCTCTCTCATCTCTCTCTCTCTCTCTCTCTCTCTCTCTCTCTCTCTCTCTCTCTCTCTCTCTCTCTCTCTCTCGCTCTCTCTCTCTCTCACACTCACACTCACACTCACACACTCACACTCACACACTCACACTCACACTCACACACTCACACTCACACTCACACTCACACACACACACAAAAAGCTTCTCTTTCCATCTTTCTCTCTTTGCTTCGGGAATTCGTTTTTTAAGGCTAAATTTCATCAGACTATTGGTGCTTTCACTCCAAATCCCAGTTTGGAGTGAAGCTCAGTGCTTTCTGGAGTAATCCCTCCCAGCAACTGTCAAAAAGAAGTGGATTTCTCTCTGTTCTGTATCACTTTGGAATCATAGGCAGGGTTTTATGCCCCCTGCAAACTGTCCCCCATTATATCATTCCATTATTTCTTCATGTGGGATTTCATTATTTCCCAAAATCAGACCAAATGATAGAACAAATCAGTTGAGTGAAGAGATACACAGTGAGGCATCATTAAGTGGATATACCTGTATCTTTTTGTCCCAGAAGTGAGTCCATGAATGCAGCAGGTCTGTCTTTTGCAAGAGACAAAAATCCTCTGCTCTTATCATTATGTATTGTATTCTCTTGTTGCCCATTAGTCTGCCTAGTTTGAAGCCCTGCAGGCTTATTTCAGTTCAATGCACTTTTTAGTAACAAAAAGTTACACTCTTCACTTGCTGTTCTTTTTTTGTTTTAGATGTTAAATGTTTATTTTAGAAAGGCACAGCAAAACACATTCAGGAAGTGTTTTTACACAAAATCAAGACTGGATTATTTCTGTGTTTATGTGCAGGAGGGGGTCAGTTTAGTGTAGTAGTAGCTAATATAGCCTAGACTCTAGACAATATATACAGCAGGTGTTAGGAGTGGGAGATACAACATTACATGCATTCGATTTCAAAAAGCTACTTCAGGAAACTCTTTCCCCACATGCTGTATTACTTACAAACTAAATTAAGTCAACGAAACTAAATTTCTTAGTTTGACAACAGAATTACAATGGATACTATGATTTACCTTAGCTCTAATACGCCAGCATTAGTGGCTGACTTCAATAATGTCCATGTGGCTTACAATGATTTAAAGGTCTGAGAACATCTTTAAGAGCAGATTCTTGCATAAACAACAGTCTGGTGTGGCTGGAGCTTTTCAGCACCATGGACAGTGCTAATCTGTAGCAGAGGCTAACACATGTATGATGACTTTCTTTTTAGAAGGGAGTAGTAATTAAATGACGATGTGCTCCCACAATCCCCCCAGGGAGCGTTGTCACTGCCTGTCAGCAATAATCAGTTCTGAAGGTCACCTGTGTGACCAATTTAAGTGCTTGTGACCTCTCAGAGCTTTCCTGACTCCTGAGGCATGTGTTACTGTCACAAACAGACAACACAATGTAAGGCCAAGTTTCTCCCAGTAAAACAAGCCACCTGACCTTTGGCCTACTTTCCTCTAGGCGACTTACCTAATTGGCATAGGTTCCACTTTTTTCTGCAACTTATGAATTGACTTATTGAATTGAGACCAAACAGCATCTTTAAAAGATGTATTATATTATATACACTTATCGTATACAGGTTCTAGCAGGGTTGTGTTCATGCAATGGGATACAAACAAACTAAAAACGTAACCACATTAAACAAACAATAGGCTACAGTACGAGCATTTGTGTGCATTTCCAAGTTGTCACTTTTTATTGTTGTTGATAGAGTGAACACCATTGTTTCACAAGTTGGGCCACCTACACCCAAAATCAGGTTGATAAACATACTTCACAAAAAAAGTGTATTAAAATGTGAGGAAATACCCACAAGAAAATATTTCTATAACGTATATGTTCACCAATTAGGTTTCTTGGAGTGGGAGTATTAGGTCCTCATGAAGTCTGATCAATAAAACCTTGACACTGACCCTGGGACATCCACTTTATGACAACATATCTCATTAGTCTTTGCCTTAGACGCGCTGCTAAGGTCTTCTCTCCGGGTGGCTGTAGTTCAGGAATTCAAAATAATTGGTCTATTACCTTTGTTCAAATGAGAAGAATCAAAGTATTTACTTGTCATTTTTGCTGAACCCTAAGGGCTGATCCCCACATTTCCCATTTTCCAACATGCGCCCGAATGCGCCACAGCTGTGTGCACGTGCGGAAGCTACCTTAGTAATGAGCCGTAATGTCCTCTCGTGATGTGCGTGTTTCCCGACGTGCGGGTGTTAGTGAAGGAACCCGCGGCTCTGTTTCCATGAGTCTGCTCGTGTATGAGTTGTTATGCCACACACCGCGAGATTCCTGGACACCGCTCACCTCTGGTATCTCAATGACAAGCCGTCCACAGCTTATATTTACGCCACCTGGTCCAAGGTGCGCAGGCGACACAGCAAAGCCAGCTTACAGTCAGTCAACGGCTTCTGTAAATGTTTGGCCGGCAGCAGGTTGGAGAAGGGCCGGCCCCGCGGCCACGGTGAGTCTCACCCCACTGGTTTTACATCAGCTCACTCCACACACGTCCTGTCCTCTGCTTCCTATAAACCTCTTTAACGTTTAAACAGTCGTTATGCCTTAACATGTTTACAGAGACATTCAAGGATATCTTGATTGTTCTTATTGTGTTTTACAGATACATATAATCAAATTAAACTGAAAACAATACAATACCTGTAAATAAGGACGAAGCAGTAAAATCAAATAGAGAAACAATTAAATAATAATATATATGTTTAATTGCCTGTATGTCTTCCAGGGACATTTGACAACCTGTTTAGTTCAAAAGCATTTAATTCACATATTCCCTCCCCTGACAATGGTAAAAATTTTTTAACTAAATTCATTCATATCGATACCCAGGTTCAATGTCACTAATAGCCTCTTGTCACAATATGACTGAAACCCCTTTTTATTCCAGTTTTTCTTAAAAGCTCAATTTCATAAATGTCCTTCATGGTTTCTATAGATATTCCTGGAAGGGTGATTCTGGCCGTAACCATTTTCTTGATCCAGTTTTCTTACATATGGTAAAAATCATTGAAAATATATATTCGTGCCTATTTTTGTGGGTTAATGGGCAAGGTTTGTTATATCGAACCTGCATGGGATCATAATATCTAATACACTTTCAATTATCTTGTGATTATTCTGCCAAAAAAGATGAATTGCATTACCCTCCCAAAAAATACAATGTTTGGCAATAACAGAACCGCGCTGTCTCCAGCAGGGTTCCTGCTTAATATCAAATGAATCTGAAACAATATATGGTAATGCACTGGGTATTATGGGTCCTCTGATTAATTTGACACATTTTTTTGTTTTATAAACTTAAATGATTTTCAGTTGGCCCTCCTTCCTCACCTGATTCTCTGCTTGTTGTAGAAGATTAAGATTTGTATGTTTTCCAGATGTTGGAGAGAGTATCCCAACAATTTACTAACAGACTTCAGTTAATGAGCACTAATAATAATACATTTAGCTTTAAATAGAACTTTATATACACTGGAAGCAGATCTGAATTGTTGGGTTTTGAGAAGAGATTTGAAAGTGGACAGGTCTGTGCAGTTTCTGGTGTGTACAGGGGGAGAGTTCTAGAGGGAAGAAAGGGATGATGTGGTCATGGGAGCGGTTGTGGGTGAGCAGACGAGCAGCAGAGATCTGGATTGACTGAAGTTTATGGAGAAGTTTGGAAGATGTAACATAGAGGATGCTGTTGCAATATTAGATTCTGGATGTTACGTAAGCATGGATCAGGGTTTCAGTGGTATAGAAAGTAGGGCTGAACGATTAATTGCATTTGCGATGTAATTGCGATTTGATAAAACGCGATTTTCTAATCGCAACGTGCGCGATTTAAACGTGCGAAAGAGAGTAGGGCACCGGGCTGCTGTCCTCACCCGCGGTAAGAGTGCCGCGGGACCACAAAACTCCTCTGATCCAGAAGTTAGCGAAGCACGCCTGCATCACCTACAGGGTCCTAACGTCTTCGGCCGGCGGGGCGGACACACAGAGCGAGCTCATCTCGAAGGTGACCGCGGGGCGGGCGGCGGACCTGAAAAATCGCTCCCCGGTAAAGCAAGCCGAGCTCCGGGGCGGCGGGGCTCCAGAGCCCCCCGGTTATCTACACGCACATCTGCGAGACGGAGGTGTTCAGCATGGGGGTGTTCCTGCTGAGGCCCGGCGCCTCCACACCGCTGCACGACCACCCGGACATGAAGGGAATCTACGGAGCTGCTGATCCCAGAGCTGCCCTTTATCCAGCCGGGCCGCTGCATCCGCGGACACAGAGCTTAAACTGCTGCTGCTCCGCTGAATATAACAACGCCGCATTACTACACTTATAAAATTCAATTCAATGTGGAAGTAATCCAAGTATTCAGAATACGTTACTCAGATTAGTTAATGTAACGAAATACGTTACAGATTATATTATTGTACAGTAAATGTATTTAATATTGTGTTGGTCATATTTAAATCATCCATTACGGGGTATTTTTTTGGGGGGGGGGATAAAATGAAAAAAATCGCCTATTAAATCGCAATCGCAATATTTGGGGAAAAAAATCGCAATTAGATTATTTCCCCAAATCGTTCAGCCCTAATAGAAAGCCATATGAGCTACGTTTTTTTTGCTGGGGGAAATGGCAGTTCTGGTATCTGATTGACAAAGTGTTTGAAGGTGAGTTGGTTGTCAAAGAAGAGTCCAAATATGATGATAACGTCACATATTTCACAGTTGAGTTTGAGGACAGTTTTGTGTATGGAGGATTTGATTTTTGTTAGGCAGTTGGCGGTCATGCCCTCTTTTTAGTTATAGATAACAGTTGAACAATATTAAGTAGAAATGCTTTTGGCCTCAGTACTGGGCTGAGCACAGTTCTGCTGTTGATGATCTGAGAAGTTGGAGTTAAAAGATTTGTTCATGTGTTGGACTCAAGCATGAATGTTGTCCTGTTTCTGCTTGATCATCATAAAGTGCAACCTGTGGTCTATGGAGGCCAGATGCTGACAACATTTACAAAACATGTTTTATGATCTTTGGCAATGGAATTACTGGTATTTCAGTGAAAACTTCACTGACCATTGGACTTTGGGGTAATGAAATTGAATGTGAATACATTTTTCACTCATTCATGAATTTTTCTATTTTCAAACTGGCAGTAGATGTCTAATGTTAAACTATGGAATCAAAAAGAGGACATTCATATACTTCTGATTTGAATTTAAAAAATGTAATGGCCTGACAAATAATTTTGTGATTGTGTTAAAGTTTCAGTTGTCTGATGAAAACTGAGTTTTGCCAGATTATCAATGAGAGGGTCAGGTTGGTTCTGTTTTGAAAGGTTTCAGCTTTGGTTTCTCAAACGTTACATCCTTCCACTAAAGGATTGCAGTATTCTCTCTGAGTCTATCTGATTACTTTTGATCCTGACATAAGGAATGAGCTGGTGACATACTTGGGCTAAGACCTTTAAGTAGTCTTGTTTTGAAAAGATAACGTCACACTTCAAGAATAAAGAAAGTGTCTAATATTTCCGTGACTTGCTTGCTAACCTTTGGCTATCTTCTCTGCTTCAGTGGTGCATGTCTCTTCGGCTTAAGACTCCGGTCAGGCAGGTTGGTTAGTGACAGACAGTCACACCGACCCTTCATTTTAGTCGTTCCACATGAAATGACACAGACAGTTTTTCATAAACAACGTACTAACCCGACTTTTAAGTACATTTGATAGAGTTGTGTGAATTGAAGTTTCTTTCTTTGTGAACCAGAGTGCAAGATAAAAAATTCCACTATTTTAACAGTCAGAATTAGACAAATGGCTTAAAAAAACAATGGAGTGCTCCCCTCCAAAACATCTAAAGGGCACAGCAGCCTGTAAATCTCTTCGCAGTGTTGTCAGACTCTGTCAGCTCTGTGAATGAAACACTTCCATATTCATTACCCGGCACCTGTTTGTCAAGTAGTTTGGGTGGAGAGAGATCTGAGACACCATTGGACACCACTCGGTGTGCCAGCACTGCTGCATCCCGCTGGCAGAAGTCAGTCTGACACATGACCTAGTTCAGTCCACAGTTTCACATTGTGTTGAAGGTAGTGTTATAATGGAGTCTCAGCAGCCAGAGCAAATGGGCTGAACGTTTTGAGTGGATGGGAAAACTGGCCTCATATTAATTAAAGCACATGGTAATTTAATAAGAACAATTGAAATTCCTCAGTATTGCATGATTAAATGATTTACATGAAATGTGAAAGAAGTACATGTAGTTCTCAGTGTGATCTGTTACAGAGCCTCAGTAAGGCAGAGTGAGAGTAGGGTAATTGAGAGAAGGCTTGTTTCAGGTAAAGCGTGGCTGGGTCTGTGTGATGTCTGCAGACAGGTGTGGGAAATATCAGAGATTGGTCTTTCCAGGAAACACCTACTGACATTAAACTGACTCTATAATTGGTCGAGGAGCATAAATGAAGCTCCCTCTTTTCTAGAGATCTGTGGTGTCCTATCATCCTCCCTCTCTGGCTTTTCCTGCGGGTCACTGCATTTCACTCCACACATTTAGCAAATCTCCTAGACCAGGATTACTGCTTCATAGGGATTTAGGATTGCTCCCCACCCAACACATGTTACTGGTTGTGTCTCTGGCTTGCATGCCTTTTGTGCTTTCTATCAGTGCAGCCGCAATCTCTCTTTCATAAGGAAACAGCCGTTTTCAGCACTACTGATGGATGCTTGCTGAGGGAAGAAATGAGGAAATAATGGCGAAGCATGAAGACAAATTGTAGCTTTGGAGACATACTGATGGGACGTTTTGACTTTTGAAATTGAAGAATATTGAAAAGACGGCACAGCAATAAGCAGGATTGCTCGGGCAATAACATCACAAGATTATTGACCAACGGTTGATCCCATTCAGAGACGGAGGGATTTTTCTTCTGTAGTCTTTTCTCTTCGGATTCTGTTTTGACTCTGGGAAGGAAATTACCGACTAGTCATACTGTGAGTTTTTAAACTGGTGGAGTAGTGAACGATACAGAGCCTCATCTCAATAGTAAAGCACTAGAGCTAATCAATCAGCAACAACATTTGCTCTCTAATAAAATATCCCTGGGGACATCCCCTAAACTTTGAAGCAGCAACTTATTATCACGTTATTCCAAATGAGCTCATCCAAGAAGAACAGCCTTTTCGCCATTGGCCCTGTGTCGTCAGCCCTGATGTGTTCCACTGGCACGGCAACCACAGGAGACAAACCGGGACCTCAAGCTAAAGGGGCTTTCTGCTCAGAGGAGGACCAGGACAAGCTGAAGAGCCTGCAGCAGGCTTCTCTGTCCAATGTGGTGGAGGAGTTTTTCTGGATAGGCACCAGCATTGTGGCCTTCTCTAAGTGGAGGCTTGGCTACATGGGTAAGCTAAGACAGATACACAGTGTGAGACTGGTAGGATCTATAACCAAAAACCTTTCATTAAAACGTCGCACCAAGAACAGGATTTAGTTTTGCTCTATTGTGTGGTCTAGATTTGACTAACTGGTCAGTCATGTGATGAGTTTGGCTCTTAAGAAAGGTTTCATCAAAGTTTTGGGTATAGTTCAAAATGCTGGGAGGACAGTTCACCTGACTCGCTTAGAGTTTGGGGTGAGATCATAAAGTTTTAATTTGTTCCACAGGAACATTTTGAGTGAATGAGTGATTTTTGTTCCTGTTATAAGAATGTGCAGCTAATAGATGCACTGTATGAATGGGTGAATGTAAAACTGTACTGTAGCTTTGAGTAATCATCAAGACTAGAAAAGCACTATATAAACACATAAATCATCAGGTCAATTATAAAGGCAGCTTGGACTTAATATGAAAAACCAACCCTTCTTCTTTGATGTTTTGAGTTGATCAATCATCAATTCCTGACAATGAAACCTCAGATGTGTGTTACTGATTTTTTTATACCCGTATGTTAGTTTACTTGTATGTATCAGTTACATATACAGTATACTAACATAAGTATACTTTCATATTAGTATACTTGTATGTAACTGATACATATCATTACATTTAATAGAATCTTGGTATTTTGATGTTATCTGTTCATGTGATGGCTGATTTACCAAACATACATGTGTATGGCTTTAGCCAGACATTAATGTGGGCATGGTGGAATTTCTTTATAAATAGTAGACATGAAACTTGGTGAGTGATCAGTGAACAGGTGGATGTGTGTGTGTGTGTATTTTATATTGTAAAAAACTAAATCATTGTGTGGTGGCTGAGGTTCATATTGTGGCAGGATGATACAAAAAATCTATATATGGGAAACTTTGAGAAGTGCAAAGACATTTTCATATCAATATGAAACTGTTATTGTTAAACTCAGGTAATTAATGGGAAACACAGTTCATTGTTTGTCTTAGTAGAATCTCAGATTTGTATTATCTTGTCCTCTTTCAGTCAAAGAGGCTGTCTGTGTTTAACCTCCTGTCACTTCTCATCAGGGTTGCCTCTTCACTGTCACGCACGCACTCATGCACAACATATGGCCACCAGACAATCCTTAAGGGCTTAACCTGGTGCCTTGACAGATGACCCTAACTAACTCCACCTACTTGCCCCATATTGAAACATTGGCAGCAGCCAACCAGGCCACTCTGCCATGTCGATGAGGTGACACCCACTCCTCTAACCTGGTCTCGCCAGCCTTGGTTTGGTGGAGAACCGCTAACTCGTCTGTCACCTGTTGTCTGCTTCCTGCTTTAACCCAGTTAACCAGCCTGAGCAGCTGTGGCCCCCAGCAGGAACGCTTATCTCTGTAAAATACACGTGTTGATGTAGGTCTTCCCATTACACAGCAGCCATGTTCTTCAGTATTATGTGAGTTAGAAACTCATCATAACCTGAAAGAGGCATAATGCGGACTGAGCTGTTTATCGTTATCGTTACCTTTTCGTATTCAGCAGTGCTCAAAGACATTTTTCTGGAGAAGATTATAAAATACTTGTATCTGTACATTTAAAGTGTTTTCAATTTCTTAACCATATTGTATTTGTTATTTTAATTCTCTTCCCTTAAAATGTACTGTTGTGTAGTTGCCGTGAGCAGATTTTGGAGAAAGTCACAATTTCAAAATTGTGATGAAATGTTGACTGGGGCTTAATCAGCATTGTTATCTCATGATAGTGTTGCCTTTATTAGCTAACTCTAAAGGAAAGTGTTAACACAATATTTTATATTAACCATTCTATTTAATAGTTTCCAGCATTTACATTTTGTATGTATTCAGTCCTAATTAAAAACTTTCACACTGTGCAGTGGATTTTTTTCCCCTGTGGAGTCATGTGTGGACTGCAACATGTTCAGGTGGAGAAAACAGGACTAAGATTAGATCAGCCATTTGAACATTCAGTGTTCCTCCGAAATGCAACGTCTCCACATCAACAGACTTTAGATCTGATGTTGTAACCATGGCAACAGGCCCAGGCCCCGACTAGGATAGTGTTCGTTTTTTTGTGTGTCTAGTGTTCCACTTTTTTTTCTCTCTCTCTCCATATCTCTACAAGATGTTTATGCTGCTCTATTTTTGTTCTCTCGAACACGGTCTGTAAGGTTCCTGTCAAACTCTACAACAGTACCCCTGTCTTTGTCCCTGTCTGTGTCTCTACAGCATTTTCTGTTTTCTTCTATTTCTCTTTCCCTCCTTCACTATTGGTTTCCACTATATAGTTGTTTAGAATATGGACACTGACTAGTGTTTTGTTTTAAAAGTGCAGATTCCTGACAGATGTTTGGATCAAGGAAGGCACAAGTGAACACCATACATGGACTAATTTCATCACACAGTGCTTGCATTCGCACATCTCTGTCACTCTTCACACATGAACTGTTAAATACATATATAAGGTTCGATTTGTTACAGAACATAATCGATTAAGGTTTTCCACCACGTTCATTGTTTTATCTTTGTCCCACTGCTGAATCTGTTTCCTCCTCACTGCCCCTCTGACCTGCGCTCACTTTACACTTTCACTATTAAAAGCCAACACTGATCACAAGTTATTAGGACATCTACAGGACTGATGTTTACTCTGTGTTTGCTTGATTCGCTCCAGACTTTGAGAAACACGTTTAAACCTGCAACACAACACGAGACGTGACTCGCACAGTCAGGACATCAGTGTTAAAGTGACTGGAACGATTCACTGATCAGGGGCGGCAGGTGGGGCTACCTTGAGACAGTGAAGGCTATAATCAGATTTTGTACTTTTAATGGTCCAGTGTGCAAGATTGAGGTGAAAGGGATCTATTCGCAGAAGTTTTATAAAACATAATCCTAGCGATGTTGTCACTAGTGTTTCATCTAAATTGTACGAATTGTTGTTTACCACAGAATGTGCCCTTTATATTTTAATACTTTATATTTACATCCAGAGCGGGTCCTCTCTAGAAGCCCGCAATGTTTTTTTTTCTACAATAGCCCAAACTAGACAAACGAAACACCTTTTTAAGTTTTAATGACAACTGAAGGCACAGGTTCTCTGTCATGTTTGGAAGGGGAGGGTGAGGTGAGGGGTATTCAGCCGCAACATGCAACTTCACCGAAAGATGTCACTAATTTCTACACATTGCTGGTGCTATCCCAGCCCTTCTTTTTTCTGCAGTCCTCCTGACTTTGATTACATAAACTGGAACACACACTGTCCCGGTGATTGGACTTCAGGGACAAAACTCAGAACAATCTGCGGGCATAGGTACCTGTTATTTCAACTTCTGTGAAACTTCATATTGTTTACACAGGACTCATAGGGAAAGTGTACCACCTCCTGGAGCTGCAGGTTTCCAAAGTTTTGAAACCTACAGCATCCCCAGACGTTTACTCACCCTGGGGCAAAGCTCACCAAACATGCTACTTTTACATCAGTAAAGTACAGTAGGAAGGTATTTCAAAGATTTACTTGACTTCCCAACTGATTTCCTAAGCACAGCCAGCTACATCACATGGGCAAATACATTCTCTTCTTAGCAGACTGCCAGGGGAGTGTGAGCAAAGTGTTGCCTCCTTCTATGCCTTTTCATCCGCGAGTTCATTGTGTTCAAGGCAACTATAAGAGTGTGTTCCATGTTGAAACGATTCACTTTGGATTCAATTTAATGAGATTTAACCACTCACTGCACTGGTGAAATCAAATTTGCTCATGCAATGTGACAACACTCCTCACTCCATTTAGTTTAGACACTCGGATAATCCATCACTTTGCTTTACTGATATTAAAATGAAACACATGGTGGGTTGACAGTGGGGCTGAGTTTTGTAGGCAGCGATAGTAGCAGATGGAAATATTGGCCAGAAAACTTTGACGCCTGCTAGTGTGTGCAGCTCATCTTTGACAGGAGGAGGAGGATGAGCCACTTAGATCACTGACAGGAGATGGTTTTCAGCCAGCCGCCATCCTGACCTGAGAGGCCTACAGAGCCTGCATGCTCTCATTCCAGCCAAACTTTGACAGCAGCTCATTTCATGGATTACTGCCCCCTCTCTGACTGAAGGAGTGCAAGCTCTATAACAGCCAGTGGCATCAGGAGCTGCAATCAGCCAGCAGCGATAGAAATAACCTCTCACTTGAAATCAATACATAGCTGCTCTGCAGCCATGTTTCATTTATGGCCCAGAGTCAAAGCTTTAAAATCATTAAGGGTCAATTGAATATATTGACGATACGTTTCTTTATTCTCCAACTTTAAATTGAAATAAGACTGGTCCTCAGCTTTTGATTTCTCTGGTGAGGGAGGTTTAATTATTGTGAACATGCATGCAGTACGAATGAAAGTGTGCAGGCCCACTATGATCATTGTTCTACCTGCACAATGACCTTTTCATTATCACAGTACCTCTGATATTTTAGAGCTGTTGTTCCAACGTTCAGCTTGAATTATAGCATTATCACAATTTATCAAACAGAGCTTCAGGCTGATCCCTACAAAGATATATTGCCATCTTGATAACACACATTTCCCTCCCTCATAGTTTGTGGGTTTCTTTGTTGAGCCTTATATAATATGGCTTGAAATAATGATATTATAAATTATTTTTTAGATCCCTGTAATGACTTTGGATTTCTTGTTAACATTGGAGACATTTTCCAGGGGCTAAGGAGACACCATATTTAAAACTTTAAGTAATATGATATTCCCTACATCGTCTGTATCATAAAAATGTCAAATTGCTTGCTCATATTAATGATACTCCACATTACTAGCAGTTAGTGAAAGTTTAATATGCAATGATCTGTCCTCCAGGTGAGGCAATTGGTGGTAAAACATTAAGGTTCCGCATATCTCATACAGCAGCTTCTTGTACTGTTCGATCTTTAATGATTTGCAAGGAATTTCAAGGCCTACAGACATAAACAGGATCGTGCAACTTACCTTTGCGTCTTTAACTCATCTAGAATTAAGTACTTTTGTTTTTTCCATCAATTTTCTAGTAGTTATAATAGTTATAATACTGTTTGTCTTCTTTGCAGGGTGGGGTATTGTTTTTTGTTTTTCAGATACCACTGGTTAATTTATACTTTTAAATAGTACCTGTGCCTTGATGAAACTTTTTTCATAAAAAGAAAAAAATTAAAGCAAATTGGACGTTTATTAATTATACTAACGGTTAAAGGTTTAATCTCAAGTCATCAGGCTTAATACAGCAAAAATACTCCAGCTCCACACTCATCATCAATTGTGGATACTAAATCCGAAAGGTCAGCTCGGGTTTAAACACAATTTTGAAATGACATTGGGGTTGTGTCGGTCACATTGGCTGGGCTGATAAATTAGTTTTTTATGTCTGTAATTTGGGAAAACGGCAATAACCATCTCACCCAGGGGCAGGGCACCACAAATTCAATACAGCTTTCATTAACTGCATCGGGATCAGGTCGGGTTTAGACACAAAAAACGCTTGTCAGGTTCTAGTCGGGGTCAGGTTATAATTTCATGGACGGTTCAGAGAGAAATAAACCTAAGTGCTTTATTAAATTTAGCGTGTTCCTTCCTTAACATATAATTGTTTTCAAATATTTTCTGCATGTCCCAGTATCTGAATCAATTTGAGTGAAATATAGCCACACTTCCGATCCTTTAGCTTTGGGTATTTTGTTGTCGTGTCCGCTTGAGTTTGAAGTAGAAACTAACTAACTAGGCTAACCTTATGTGCCACCAGATCCATGTAGAGAGCGTGCTGCCTACACAGTGAAGTGTAATGTGAACTAGCCACCTCCAGATTAGTTTATGTTGCCTTTTAAGAAGGGCAACTACCGCAGTGCAGAGCTAAGGCACCGGTATCTGCATAATGTAAAGCACGTTAAATTGAAATGATTTGCTCGGGAAACAAACAGAATTATTGTGCCTTTTAACTCTTTAGAGATCCCACAGACAGCAATGCTTGCCTTTTAAAAGGCTAGAGGAGCTGATGGTGTGTATTGTTGATAACACTGCCCTGGCAGAGTTGGTGTGGAGCTGTGCACTTTGCTCATATAGTCCTATGCAGGAATCCAATAGCAGAGGTTTGGCGAACAAGACTGAACTGTATTAACAATGCCCTGGGGGTGTGTGCTTTGCAGTGAGACCACAGCCCCGTCAAATCAATGCTCACTGCTGGTTTGCATTGCTCAGGAGGTTTTGGATGAAGTCGATGTTGCATTCAAGTTAAAAGTGTTGTTTTCTTGTTCCAAATCTGTTTTAGTAACTCACCACACATTTGTATTTAAAGAAGAAATAAAATTATAATTATTATGATTAAAATGTTAACATTTTGTATCATATTAATGCACAAATTATAGTTCCCTCTCTAACCACCTCTAAAATGGTTACAGTACCTTTTGGAAATTCGATAGCCCCCCCCCGTAATCTCTGGCTCAGCAATTTAAAAAAAATGTTTGGCTTCCATCCTACAAAGCTTTGTGAGGGTAGGGCTAATATTGATTAATTAATGTTTTTAGATCAAAGCGGCTATATGAATATGTTTGCCATTGCTACATGGCCACCATTAGTAATTCAATGTGTTAACTTGCTGATCAGAAATGTAGCTTCAACCTTTTTTTTTACTGATTGACCTCGTAAGAGACTCCTCTTTGAATCTTTCTAAATGACTGAGGCGCAGCATTACCCTCCCAGCAGGCATGGTGAATGTCAATGTGTGTCAGTGATGTGCTAACCTTGTTAAGAAATGTGTGTGTGTGTGCTTAGGTCCTAATTTCCTGCATGTTGTGGGTATTTGATAGGAATTGATAATTGATAGTATGACCACATGGGGTGTGACTGCATCCTAGGGGCATGTGGCTGTCTATACCAGCCAGACCAGGCCGGATTACCAAACCATTAGCTTCCTTCCTGTGGAGGAAATTAGTCTGCAAAATATTAGCAAGGTCATAGGCTTGTCTGCATTATCAGTGTCACCATTTGGGATTTACTGGATGGTGTGGAACTATTCTTGTTAAGTTTAGGCCTAAATATGATCCCATTTAAAAGGAGTCTCTGGCTTTCCTGTTTTTCTCTTACTCTGTCTCTTTCTTGAAGCAAAGCGAAGGCCTGTCCGTAGAGACAAGCGCGCGCGTGCGCGTGTGCGTGTGCGTGCGTGTGTGTGTGTGTGTGTGAGAACTGGTATATTAGTGAGGATTTTAAGCATAGACCTTATTAAGTGAGAAAATGTTGGCCTTCCATCATTTTTTCAAAGGCTTGTTTGAGTCTTAAGATTTGGTTTTGGTTTTAAGGTTAGGGTCAGAATTAGGTTTAGGTTATGCTAAGGGTTAGGCGTTTTTGTTGTGATGGTTAGGGTAAGGGGCTTGCAAATCCAGTATGCCGATGAGTGTCCTCACTGAGATAGAAGTACAAGAATGTGCGTGCGTGTAAATGTATGCACACACAAACAATCTCTGGAAAGAAAAGATGGACATAATGTAGTGTATAATGATTTCTGTCTGTCATTCGCTTTCTGTCAGTTGCAGTGCACAATTTCAGCATCCTTTTGATGACTTATCATTATTTTGTTCTGTCTGCCTTGTCTTCTTGCCTCCAGTGGAGAAATGTATGAGCTCCATGCAGATGGGAACCCAGATGGTGAAGCTCCGTGGTGGCTCCAAGGGACTGGTGCGCTTCTTCTATCTGGACGAACACAAGTCCTGCATCCGCTGGAGACCGTCGCGCAAGAATGAAAAGGCCAAGAGTGAGTGTCCTCTTCTCTCCGTCTATAGGGAACAGCATTTCAAATCTGTTTGGCTCCTGAGGTCCAATGTGCTCAAAATTCCAACTCATGGAAAGCATCCATGCCACATGTTATTTGACAGACGGGGGCTGATTGAATGTTACCCGGCTTCCCACCAGCATATTTTCACTCTGAATCTCCGTATGTCATCCTTCTGAGGGGCTCCTTGTCACAGTAAAAAACAACAGCCACATCTGTTTTTGTAAACAGATACTGAATTAAGTGCATTTCATTTTTGGACCAACTAGACTAGTAATATTAGCTACTTGTTCCTTACTCTCAAATAAATCTTTCAATTATAACATTATAAATGTATTATTTTGGCTAGGGTGTACATCAACATAAGGTAAAACTATTATACATGGTACACCATCTGTTCTACTGCACACTTACCCATAATAAAATAAATAAAATTATATGAATTGGTTAAAAACGATAAATATAGTTTTATTAAGTTATATATCAAATCAGTTGGGAGCTGGTTTTAAAATATTCAGAGTTTCAGATATACACTGTTAAAAGTTACATTGCAGCTGGAATAAGAGACCGGATGAATTGCTTAAATAGTTTTTACACCAACTTCTGCTCATTCACTTTTGGATGTTTCCTTAATAACCCTGCTAGAGCCTGCTAGAACAATTGCTCTCTGTCTAAAAGGGATTTCCTTTGAGTTTCTAGCTTCACAGGATCTTGAGACATTAGATTGAAGTGGCTTTTTTCCTGTAATAATTACTAATGGCCACAGTGGAAGGGATTCGGCAATAAATGCACATCCAACCATCACAGAGCCAAGAAATAGAGCCAAATAACTATCCATGCCCCCATTCGTAACTACGGGTAGCTCAGAGTAACCAGTCAACCTAAGGCGCATGTCTTTGAATTGTGGGAGGTACCCAGAGAAGAGTCACACAGGAAAATATGCATAGACTGGATTTAAAGTAAAGATCATCAGAATTATCCTATATTGTTAATAACTATATTCAGGGCATGCATTCGTCACTATTATTCACCAGTACCTACTTCCACATGTTATTTTATTTAGAATTGGATATTTATTTTTAGTGCACAGTATCTGCGCAAACAAAACTGTTACCTGCAGTGTTTTAGAATAAAATAAGTCTAATGGACTTAGAAGCAGCAGCTCTTAGGATGGTTGGTTCTCTCATGGGAGCTTAGGGGCTCAGTTTCCTGTTCCTCTCCCTCCTCTGTAGCCCTGGATTTAATAAGCTCCTTAAAGTCGTCTTAATTATTCATCAGATTTAATCTGCCCAAACAGTGTCTTCTGCACACATGCCGCTAAATAAAAAAATGATACACATACTTCACTGTCATATCAGATCTTCGGTCCATTGACCCTGACATCTTCTGCTACTTATTTTGCTTAAAACCGCGTTGCAGCCAGTTAAACAAGGTAATCCAGATGCACCTC
The DNA here is from genome assembly GCA_038501795.1 of Pseudopleuronectes americanus. NCBI lineage: Eukaryota > Metazoa > Chordata > Actinopteri > Pleuronectiformes > Pleuronectidae > Pseudopleuronectes > Pseudopleuronectes americanus. The sequence goes on from CM076725.1 coordinate 1,677,492, forward strand.
CCCCAGCGACATTTAAGGTGCCGATGAATAATTCTGATCACATGTCTAAATCACATTGACTGGCTTCTTTTGACTCGAAGGGGCAGTGACAGAGCTCCCTCCAAATGCCATGAGCTCTTTACCCTATTATACCCCATCTCTTTTATAAGCTCATTTTCATGATTCATGATTTTTTTGGACACTATACTATACTTTGAACATAGACTGACATAAATTGGTTTCCTCTAGCTTTGCTGCCACACAGCATAAATGACACCCGACTTCAGTACAGTTAAGGCTTTATAATAAAGACATTGAAAACTAAATCATGGCATTTATCCTTTATGCTAATTCAAACCTTTCACAGTTGAATGAGTAAAACTGGGTAACACGACCCGGTCACAGCGCCACGTAAATCTAGATATGGAGCATATTCTGATATTCAAATAAATATATCGATCTAGTATTACCAATCAGAAAGAAAGTCATACATTTGAACCAGCCTCATTCAAAGAGTATGTTCATTTTTTATCAAATCGTGTGATTTACCATCATGAAGTCTGATTTGTGATACATTTTTTATCAGTTTTCCTTTACTGTCCAAAACCCAAAACTAACATTTACAAATGCCGTAAGGGCAGTAAAATCATTTATTGTTTTTTAAGCATTCAGATAAAATCATAGGAAATAAGGAAAAAGTTCCTTCATAAATTGTTTTACTATCTGAGTAGTTTGAAATAGTAACAGTTACTGAATACCTTATGGGCTCAGGTCCTTAGTTCCACTCTGGCTGAGGCCTTTACTGAGTTCCTACTCCCTTCTTCCCTACTCTGTTTCCTGCCTCCCCTTTACTATCACACACAGAAACACTCAACCCTCCTCAAGTAGATGCTAAACCTGTTAGTTTTTTTATTACTAATTAATGTGTGACAGTAGTCACATGTTACACCTCTGCTTCTTATATACATTACTTTAAACATGTCAGACATACTATTACAAAATATTTAAAATCAAGATCTTCAACTAGAGACAATGTTAGCGATCTTACATCATGACTTGCATGGGCCCTCTGTAAATATTACAAAATTATTATATGAATACTCTGTAGTTACTAGTATTCGATACAAGTTACGACTTGGTACTGGCTTACACGCCTATAAAGCTGACTGCATCTTGCATGGTTGTGCCACCATAACTATGAAGAAATCCGTCCACAGACAAACATACAAACACCTACTCAAAGCTGCCTCTGTGGTAGTTGCTCTTATGGTAGGTGTCTCCAGGACCATATTGTGATGAGATGTACACGTATGCTTCTCATTAAGGCACTTCACCTGCAAGCAGAGGACACACAATTGAATTAACCATAAAATAAACCAAACAAAAAGAGTTCATGATCAAGGGTATGTTAGTAAGTTTTACATGTTAATACAAAATGTCAAAGTCAGGTTAATGTACAGCCATGTCTCTCATGGGTACTAGCTGTCAATCGTGAATGAGCATGAGATCATGAATGAACACAAAATGATGGAAGGTCAGCAAAAGCACCAACAGCATCATTCGCTGAGGACAAACAAACTGACCACATCTGCCTCAGGCTCTACTGCCAGCAGTTTATCAGATATTCAAGACAGTATAGTGGATTATCTTATGTAGCAGATACCTGGTGTACACTCTTGCATGATTTATAGAAGTGCTGCAATCCGGGAAAGCACATGTAGCATCTCAAGCTGCAGGGATGTGGGGATCACTGGCAGCCACATGGGAACACACACAGCACCAGCACATCCACTGTCATGTTAAACCCATCCTTATCCAGTAGTTTATATGCAGTACATTTAACTGCCACAATACCACATGTTCAACACCCTACAGCCTGAGGGTGTGTGTGTGTGTGTGTGTGTGTGTGTGTTTGTGAGTATGTTCATTGTGTATGTAAATAATGTTTCATCCATGTAGTATTGCATGATTAAAGCACAGAGGGAGACAGAGCAGGTCATGTGTAATGGACATCTTTTGTGGATATTGATAGTGACAAAAATTTCCAGCTAGCAAGAACTACTTTCCATGGCGTTGATGTCAATGGGGAAATTTAATGAATGACTCAAGGCAGTTTCTTCCAGTAAAACGTGATTACCATGTCATAAATGCTGTATCTTGATAAACAGAGTTTTCTGGGCACTGCTCATTGAGTTGTTTACATTTTATCCTCTGTAACAAGAAGCCTGAAATCAGACACAAGAATTTTCCTCATGAAACTATCCACATCAATTCATTCACTAATGCATAAGAGATGTTTATAACCAGGGGCATACCAAAACAGGCTGAAGGTTTGAGTTGGGTTTACGAAACTCAATCCTTCAGCCTGTTTTGCTCTATTGTTCTTTTACACTCGACAAGATGTATCTTTAAAAATCTTTATCTTTTCAAGTAAAAGTATCACAATTTAAAGATATTGCAAAAATTCCAGATATCATATTTTTACTTGCAGAGTAAGCAACAGAATGTTTGTAAGACCCTGAACAGACCTTGTAGAACTGTTCTGAGGTATATGATCGCAAGCACCAAACTAGATTTTATTTGCATATATAATGGTTGGCATCAGAGAATTCCTTTAACTGTATAAATTAACCTACGATCTGACTCGTCATATATTCAGGGTTTCGTACCGTCATGGAAAACCTGGAAAAGTCATATTTTCAAATGTGTTTTTCCAGGCCTGGAAAAGTCATGAAAAAAATAATCTCCCAAAAGTTTGGGAAAAGTCATGGAAATTTGAAATATTCATATTTTCATGTCATTCATACTTCATTTACACTGAGTTTTAAACAATTCATATGCTTTTAAAGAAATACGCTCAAAATATAAGCAGGCATACTTGGGTTTGTGTTATTTAAGGTATACTGTTTGCCTTGGAATTCTCATTGTTATTTTGAATGCTACATCTTTTCGCGAATACACCGAGATTTCACAAAATGTTGGGTCATGGAAATTTGGTTTAAAGTTATTGAAAAGTCATGGAAAAGTCATGGAAATCCATCGGTCAAAATGTATATGATATCGTATAATTTCATTCATGTACTTCATGCTGACTCACTCTGTCTTCACACTCTCTTTCCAAACCCGCTACAGATTTACTGTTGATTTGTTCGTAGACTCCTCCACATTATTCACACTGATCACCACTTAATGATCGATGCCTTTCTTAAATGAGTAAAATCTTTCTTAATGGCTGCATGCATTCAATCTTGTATTCAGCGCCTCCTGACTTTTACATTGATGCCCAACCCTAACCTTAATTGTATTTAAGCAAATGTACTATTTCATCACTGACTTGTTGATTTTCTATTTGCTCCAATAGTCTCCATCGACTCCATTCGTGAGGTTTGTGAGGGTAAACAGTCCGAGATCTTCCAGCGCTACGCAGAGGGCACCTTCGACCCCAACTGCTGCTTCAGCCTGTACTACGGAGAACATGTGGAATCTCTGGACCTGGTGTCTGGCACTGGAGAGGAGTCGAGAACCTGGATCACAGGCCTGAAATATCTGATGGCAGGCATCAGTGATGAGGATAGCCTGGCCAAGAGACAGCGCACTCGTGACCAATATCCTTCTTTTACTTATTTACACAGGGAGCAGGTTGCCTAATTAATGGCCTGGTGATTATAGAGTCCAATTTTATCCATTGAATAATAAGGAAAATTGTATTACCATTGAGGGATTAGCAAATTGAGATAAAGGCGAACGCATGATGAATAGAAAAGTAATAATATTCTTTACATTGACACTCATGTGCTCTGAGGGAAAAAATCCAAGAGCAAATATCCTGAATCAACTCTCCTTAACCCACCATGGCATCACATGGCTGAAGCAGACCTTCACTGAGGCTGATAAGAATGGCGACGGCAGCTTAAGCATTGGCGAGGTCCTGCAACTCCTTCACAAACTCAACGTCAACCTCCCCCGACAGAAGGTCAAACAGATGTTTAAGGTAAGGAAACAACAAGGCCAGAAGCACATCAAGCACAAACACAATATCATTCAGGTAGGGCTGCAATAATTCTTAAACCGAAATCGCTGTCCAAACGTCTGCAGTTTCGATTAATGATACACTAAGACAAAAAACGGGACACGTCTCCCTGCCCAATCCCACAAGCTGCCACAGCAGCAGGTGCAGCCGGTTGCATGTGTGCATATGTGTCCAATCACACTCCAATCCAATAACAGCCCAGCGTAATCAGAAGTGACGAGTAGCTTCAGGGCAATGAGTGTGAAGGTCGGAGAGGATCGTCTGTTTTACCTTTCAAAGAAAAAGATTTGCGTTGTAAAGTCTGCGTGTTGTCGTCGCTCGGGAGCAGACGCCTCATCTCTGAAGTCAGGAGGAAATCAACAGGTGGATTGTTTATTATCTGTGGAGTTTTCCTGGAGATCCCTGTTTCTTTTGGTGCTTGAACTGAACTATGTTGGGCTTGTGGGGGAGTCTGAAACTCAATTTATAAATATACGGATCGAAATCTGGACATTGAGACGGTGGGACACACACACACACACACACACACACACACACACACACACACACACACACACACACACACTGACACACACACTGACACACAGTCTCATCGCTTTCCTATTCTTTGGTTATTTTTTGCTAACGTAGTTTAATGTAAAGTTAAGTCCAACATGTTCTTTAGTGTTCTTGTCTTTAAACTTGAAATGGTGGACGTTTATTTGTTTCTTTGCATCGGCTCTGGATGTAATTTCTGCATGAAAAAAAAAGCTTTGAATCTTACATCGTTTGCTTTCTGGTCAAATTTTCCCTTCTGGTTCACACTCTGTAGTGAATGTCTTTTTGGAAAAGCTCTGTTTTTGGGAGGAAAACAGATTTAGCATGAACGATGTCTGTGGAAAACTGGAACTTCCTTTGGGCTCTTGTTTAGAACATGTAGATCCTACATATTTAATTTTAATGACCATGATTGGTCTTTCAGAGAAACTCGGGAACATCTACAGCTTAAGTCACCTCACTTATTACTTAGTAGGGCCGAAGGCTGCCTTAAGCTTTCATTGCTAATTCATCAAAGAACTACTTTTAAAAAATAAAACTACAGCCGCTATTTGTCAGAGTACAGTGTTGTCCAGCTCATTAAGTGAGTAAATTGGCTTATTAGGCTTAGCAGTTGAGACTGCAGTAGTTCCTGTGAATTAACAGTCAAGACACTGACTGATTGTGATTGCTACAGATGTTAGCTAACACACAGCACAGCCACTAACTCTGTTACACACCACAGGGATTATCTGCCAACTTCACTGTGTTGTTCTAGTCCTCCATCCATAAAGTACGTAGCCTGTTTGTTAACACTAAGTCCAGTGACATGTTGATGGTCACCCATATGGTGCTGCTGGGTCACAGATGGCCTCTGGTGAAATGCAGGATAAATACACCAGGGACTGGTCGTGTGTGTGTGTGTGTGTGTGTGTGTGCAAGGGGGGTGGGGGGGGTGGACAATCTCTCTGCTAGTTTCTTGGCTTAACCTACTTAGTGAAGAGGACACACCTGTGGACCTGACCTCTTTCCCTGTCTGAAGAAGTTAACTGATGAGTCTTTACTGGTGGTGTTAATAATTGAATCGCACTGCTGTCCATGCCTGTGTCTGCATATTAATTAGGATGAATTACTACTAAATATGAATCATGAATTTCAAATATTTTGTCAAATGCAAATAATAGTAACACTTTTCTGTGTGAAAAAACACAATAGTAATCTATTAATCACACCACAACAATCAACAAAATTCGGCATTTATTGCATTGTTGCTGTAATAGAATGTAAACTAGTTGCTGTTTTTGTAAGGATACAGTAAGTATATAAAGATTATGTACAATTACTGTGAAATAAGTATGAAAAATTGGTTCTTTCAGCAGAATAAGTCTGTTCAATGCTGCTGTTTTTTAACTACTCTGTAGATTTTATTTTTATGGCAACCTCCATAGTTAAAGATTTATCAAATCAGTGGTAATTACAGATCTGTAGCTGTACCTGTCTAGTTAGAATTGTTTTCATAACTAGCAACACTAAATGCAATGCAGCTACATGATTTAAATTGTTTTCCACGTTAGACAAAAAATAATGAGCAAAACCTATAAATGAGGAAAACACAAATGATGGGATCATCTTAATATATAACATAGAGAGAAAGATGAAGTAGTGTAATCCCAACGGGAAATTACAGTTTCACAGCAGTCAAGTCACATAAATCATAAACAGATGAGATAGGAAGAAAGATAATTGACTGACAAAAAGACAAATAATGGAAAATAAACACAAACAAAGCAGAAACTGAAAAGTAATAACCCTTTCAATATTTATTGAATTATTTTTCCGCACTAATGTCCCTGTAAATTAATAATGCAACTCAAGTACTGCAGGTATTGCTGTATGTTGTACAGTAAGGTGGCAGCTTTTCTTTGCATATTAAAAATAATGAACTTGCTGAAAGGCAGCAGAGATGGACGGCTCGACGGAAGTATAGTGCTTATCTGTTCAGTGAAAAACGAAATAAAAGCATCAGACATTGATACTCAACAACCCATAAAAAGCACACATTTATTATCATTTTGAATAACCAGACAAGAAGTAAGTGCATGTCATTGAAGATGTGGTGTGGTGGAAGTCCTGACTGTAAAACATCCAATCAATTGCTTAGGGACTGGAAGCAGTACTTGCACTTTCGAATTTTGGAAATGGTACATTATTAAAAAAATGGTTATTTTTTGCTAACGTAGTTTAATGTGAAGTTAAGTCCAACATGTTCTTTAGTGTTCTTGTCTTTAAACTTGAAATGGTGGACGTTTATTTGTTTCTTTGCATCGGCTCTGGATGTAATTTCTGCATGAAAAAAAAAGCTTTGAATCTTACATCGTTTGCTTTCTGGTCAAATTTTCCCTTCTGGTTCACACTCTGTAGTGAATGTCTTTTTGGAAAAGCTCTGTTTTTGGGAGGAAAACAGATTTAGCATGAACGATGTCTGTGGAAAACTGGAACTTCCTTTGGGCTCTTGTTTAGAACATGTAGATCCTACATATTTAATTTTAATGACCATGATTGGTCTTTCAGAGAAACTCGGGAACATCTACAGCTTAAGTCACCTCACTTATTACTTAGTAGGGCCGAAGGCTGCCTTAAGCTTTCATTGCTAATTCATGATCAAAGAACTACTTTTAGAAAATAAAACTACAGCCGCTATTTGTCAGAGTACAGTGTTGTCCAGCTCATTAAGTGAGTAAATTGGCTTATCAGGCTTATAACCAGACAATTTGAAGTAAGTGCATGTCATTGAAGATGTGTTGTGGTGGAAGTCCTGACTGTAAAACATCCAATCAATTGCTTAGGGACTGGAAGCAGTACTTGCACTTTCGAATTTTGTAAATGGTACATTATTTACAAGTCTAAAAAGTATTCCTGTTGAAAACCATCTCAGAAGGATGTGCCTATGCATATCTCCAGTTCAATACAAAAATACTGGGGTCACTGCTTGTGGGAGAGACTGAAACTGAATTTATAAATATACGGACTGAACTCTGGAAATTGAGACAGTGGGAGACACGCACGCAGACACACGCACGCAGACACACACACACACACACACACACACACACACACACACACACACACACACACACACACACACACACACACAAACACACATATCCTCATCACTTTCCTATTCTTTGGTTTATATTTTGCTCATGTAGTTTAATGTGAAGTCAAGTCCAACATGTTCTTTAGTGTTCTTCTCATCTTTTGCTTTCTGGTCAAATTTTCACTTGTTCCGGTTCACATTCTGTAGTAAAGGACATTTTGTAAAGGAAAGGAATGTTAGAGAAATACTAACATTCTCTAATCTGGACTAAGCATCACAGGATTTTGAGGTTTGTGATTTACCTGTAACCCTTCTGCATTTTTAACACTGAGTGACTGATGGGTTGAGTAAACCTGAAATTACTTTGCTTTTCCATCTTCATAAAACCCATGTCTACATTTTCTACATTTAAACAACCTCCTTAAGAGCTTATTTTCCTCTACTTTTAACTGAGCGTCTGGGGAGTCAGAGAGCAACTTCTCCAGGCTTACTTTTGATGGGAAGCCAAGTGGACACACTACAGCCTGGTGCTTTGGGTTAGCTAAAAAGAAAGACTTAGTTGTTTTAGAACTGTTCAACGATTAATCAAAGTGGAGTTTTCAGCCAAATAGTGAAGTGTTAAACAGCAGAGTTATTCAGTAGCTACTGCAAATCAGATTTGGTTTAACAGAATTAGAAGAAAAAAAGTGAACTAGCTAATCAGTTTGAATCTTGATTTAATTTGTCCTTGATTTCGCCCTCTCCTAAATATAAAGCACATAATTAAATAGCTTGTGATCATTACCATTGAAGATCATTAGCAATCTCAAAGTTGGCAAGTAGACCTCGAGTTAGCATGTTGTCTGACACATTTATCCCAAGGTGAATAAAACAATTTTATGCACATCTAAACCAGTCTGAGTCTACAGCCATAATAACTTCCCTAAAGCCAAACTTCCACAGTACCATCAGAATGCTGACATACTTTTAATGGTGTCAAATCCTTTATATACTAGGGGCCTTACGAAAAATGCAGGAATACAGCTAATAGACCCTGAAGAGAGACCAAGCATGACAAATGTTATTTAATAAGAATGACTGACCAAAAGTTTGCAGATGCAAAATAATTTGTGTCATTGTCTCAAGTTTACTGGTAACTTAAATAAAGACCTAAGATTTAATATTTTCTTACCAATTAAAGCCTAGCTTGTTTTGCCACTATATAACAGTGTTAGTTTTGGCAGCTATTTTTGATTTAGTCTTAGTCTTATGACGAAAATGCATATTAGATTTAGTCACATTTAGTCATTTTTATCCGTCTTAGTTTTAGTCTAGTTTTAGTCGACGAAAACTAATTCCATTTTAGTCTAGTTTTAGTCACATTTAATAGCCAAATTAAACTCCTTTTCAATAAAAACATATAGCTGCAACCTAATAGCTTAAAAATATATATTTAGTTTTAAATGTGAAAACAAAAAGGGAGAGCAGGTCAGACTGGAGGCGAACACAGAAACTGCAGCTCGGTAGAAACCAACTGCAGCTTCTGCTCTGATCAAGAAGCTGAGGCGCTGATCTCTGATCAGCTGAGACCAGAGAAACTCTGGGTTTTCACTGTTTCCATAGTTAAGAAGCAGTCAGTCACTGAGCGGCTGCTCCACGTGATCAAGCTCTGATCTCAATGTGTCTCTCTGAGCGAGTGCGCGGGGCAGGGGGCGGGGCTACGGTGCGCTATCTGGGAGGACACACACACACACACAGACACACAGACTCACTCGCCCGCTCCTGATACTTCATGACGGCCTGATACGATGATGTTTTAAAAATGATTGCAACATTTTCGTCTCGTCTCATCAACGAAAGTTAAAATAGATTTAGTCATAGTTTTCATTTTCAAAGATCCGTTTTCGTTACGTCTTTGTCTCGTCTTAATCATGGGAAAATGGTCGTTAACGAATTTTTTTCGTTATAGTTTTCGTCAACGAAATTAACACTGCTATATAATCCCTCAATGCACAGGAAGACTATCAAACTATCATTTAAATTTCAAAAATCCATGAAGACTATATCGTGAATGTTTTTTTGTATGATAACCAGACTGCAGAATATCTAACTGATTTGAAGTTGGTGTGTAGATCATTTATGTATTGCCATCATTAAGTTTGAGAAGATTCTTGAGAAGGCAATCAATTAATTCAGCGAGGTATTTGATAAGTTGGGCTAGGCTGCTAAAATGTGTGCACTTTAAAGGGACATGTGTTCTTAGCAGAACAATCTGACCAAAGACACAATATAAAAGGAAAATGGTAATGGTCCCATGATTGATCCTAGATGGTTTTGTATTTATATAGCGCTTTTCTAGTCTTGATGACCACTCAAAGCTCTTTACAGTACAGTTTTCACATTCATCCATTCACACACACATATGCATACATTGCATATATGAGCAGCACTTTGTTGTTCTATGAGGGGCAATTCGGGGTTCAGCATCTTGCCCAAGAACACTTTGGCATGCAGATGGAGAAGACTGGGGACCTAACTGCTGACCTTCTAGCACCCAAAAGTTTCTGTTGACTGACTCCAATGAGAATCACTGAGATTAGATGTTTTTCCAGGCTTCTCCAGCAGAGGCTTAGTTCAATGTGGATACTTGCATATACACTCCTGATCAAAATCTTAAGACCAGTTAAAAAATTGCATGAATTTGCATTTTGCACTGATGAATCTTAGGAAGGTTCTAAGTAGAGTTTCAAAATGCAAAAAGAAGAAATGGGAACAAGAGCCCAAAAGTTGTGAGCAGGCAATTTATTGAAAACAACAATTTAACTGAAGTAGGCTGTTCATCAGCTGATCAAAATTTTAAGAAAGCTTGCTTTGGAAAAGTACTTTACTTTTTTTACGTTTTCATCTTATTGTGATTTTTATAGTAACAAAATATAACTGAAAAAATGTATCCGTGTCAGTGCAGCCTTGTCACAGCACAGTGCTGGCTGCTTAGAGCAGAACTCAATGTTTAATAACTGTTGTCTTATGAGTAATAGTCTATTCATTCATCTGTGCCTGACGCTTAATTGTCACGTCAGTGGCAACTAAGTGACATCTACGCAAAACCAGATGTTGAATCTAGTCATGTGAAGTGTTTTCCTTGTGTGTCTTTCAATTGACCGTGGTGGTGAAAGTTTGGAAGCTAAAGTACTTTTACCACCAAATCTGCAGGTTAGCAGATGAGATCAATGGTTTTACTGTGGTCTGTGCTCTTGACTGCACAGCTTCTTCTCTGTGGCAACTATTGATGATGTGTTCTGCTTGGTCCTTGTCCCAGAAAAAGTTGCACCTCTGCGATTTGCAGTGTGGACAAATCTAGAGCAAGAAGACCAGAGACTCTTGAGACTCTTTAAAACCGTAAACCTGTGAATTTTGTTCTAGAGATGTACAGATCAATTTCAGTAAATTAGTATTTGTTCTAATATATTGACCTCAGTAAATGTCAACCAGATGTGACTGTTCCACATTCAATATAATTTAAACCATGCCAAATTCAATACAGTCTTAAATTACCATTTTTTTTCCCGTCATGGCAGGCCACGGCCCCAAAGTTGTCCCTGGTATATAGATTCCATTATATTCCTGGGGATTTACTTTATGGGCAAAGCCTTTGCTTTAAAAGCTAATATAATGAAATGATTTGTTATTGGGAAGGTAGGTAACTCTCCAAGCTAGGGATCCAATACACCACTTCATTTATCAGAGAACTCAGACTTGCATCTCCTCTCAAAAGCATGATGAAACAAAATTAAACTGCAATCAAGACATTTTCATCTGACGATATTTATTAAAGTAAAACCATGCTCAAATTATCTGTTCAGAAATCCACATTCAAAGAATAAAGTGCCTTTAGAATCGTATTTACCTGCTGTCAAAAAAACAACTCATTTTAGATCTACAATACTTTTTATAAAGGCCGGTGTGAACTGAGCTGCTCAGAGGCCAAGATCTGACTAGTACAGACGTCATCGCCCTACAGTGTGTGGCTGCCTCCGGTGCTGCTTGGCATATGGAGCCGCTCACAGACGGCCTCATTCAACTGAGGCAAGGATTACACGGGTCATGGTGTGACATACTGCAGTGGTCTAGTTAACCTTGTTCCAGTACACAACCAGAGTGTAGCAACCAGTGTGTGTTTTAAGATCATAACCTGTCTAAAACCACACCAATGTAAAGATCATGGCTAAAATCTAATCTCAAAACGAGTGTTTTCAATGACAATGTTGTGAAAATATCACAATTGGTCATTGAGGAATTTGTACGACTTTTTTTTTAACATAAAATTTAATATAATTTCAGTGACTTATAAAGAAAACATACTAGTACAGACTTTTTTTCAATTCTAATCTTAAAGTAGACATTGAACATCACAGAGTACATATTATCAATTTCTAATAATGCACTGTTTCCCACAGATTCAATTGAATCTATGGAGTTCACACTGATGCATGTGGAAAAAGGTCACCCCTCCGTGCAATAGCTTCCACGTGACAGGTACAAAGACTAAAGAGTGAAAGTTCTCAAGTGAAAGATTGAACTGCAATGTTGCCACAACCTGCAGCTGAAGCTGTGAGGTCTAATCCCCAAGCCAGACTGGCTGTGGAATGGCTTCCTCTTCATGTCCGCGCCTATGTTTTCACATATAATTTTTAAATGGATACAGTATAACAGAATGTATCTCCCCATAAAACAGTCCACCCTGAATCAACTGCAATTCATGTTTTAGTTTGTGTTTGTGTTGAAAGTCTGTGAAGAAACTGGGAATTTTATATTATAGCTGTGCTCAGAAGATGAACCAAACTAAATCTGTCTCTTGTACCTTGTTTGTAGGAGGCTGACACAGATGACAACCAGGGGACACTTGGCTTTGAAGAGTTCTGCTCCTTCTACAAGATGATGTCAACCCGCAGGGACCTGTACCTCCTCCTGCTCACCTACAGCAATCACAAAGACCACCTCAACACCGATGACCTGGCCCGCTACCTAGAGACTGAGCAAAAGGTACACAGTGTGTGTGCATTTTTCTTATTCAGTGTCTTGTCAGACCGCTAGAAGTGACTCCACTGATTTAACATTGTGCTCCTTAAACAGTGAATCAAAATCAATGCACCACCGTTTTCTTTGTTTGTATTCCTTGTCAAAACCTTTAACCGACATTACCCACGATGCAACTTGACAGCTGAGTGTTTAGTTTGAGAGGTATGTAGGTGTGTTTTTCCGGCATTGAACCGATGTAGCCTAGGCTTGATCACTGATCACTTGAAGCAGTATGCACTGCTACACAGAATAAGGTAGTGTGATGGGACATGATGTTATTGTTCTTAATGTTCTTTTTTACTGCATTATTTCTACAACCTACACTTAATTTGGATCAGCGGCCAACTGGGCCTGTAAAATCTGTAGTTGCTTGTCTGCTGTATTCTGACCTTGTATGTAAATACAATGTTTATAGAGCGTGCCATCAGTCTGATGTTAATCTGTATGGGTCCTTAAAATGAGAACAATGTCAGCATACACTTTGCCCCACACGGAAGGGATGTTTTTTATGAAGTGTGTTTAATCTATATACAAACAGGATGTCAAGGCAGTTTCTGGTTTCAGTTATATGTTGGAACTATTGACTTGCAACTAGGTTGAGAGCTTTGGTGCCATCATAACCTCCCAAAGACCAGATAACTCATTGACTGTATCTGGCAATATGCTAACATCAAAGGCACTGGGTTTATTGAGCACTAATATTCGTGAAGAAATTGCTTCAAAATATATATATAGAGATATATTTGTCTTTCTGACATTATTATCCACCCAAATGTTGACATTCCGGTTGTTGTCCAGATTTATCAAATAGATCTTTCAGTTGTGGATGAATACTGTACAAGATCCTAAAAAGGTGCTTTCTGAAAAGTGAACCTGAGATAGGAGAGGACAAAAGATTAACCGAGTCCAGATTGGGCCCCTGAAGTGCTGCAATAAACAATACTGACATTAAGCTCCCTACGGGAGTATTTGCTTTAGTACCTAAGATGCAGTGGTAAAGGGTTTTTGGATGATCAACATCTCATTGATATAAATTATACCATTGCCTGGAAAAGAAAAATCTGCTTATGATCAGAACAGCTCATATTAAAAAAAAATGTTTTCATATAAATGTTTGTGATCCTATGGCCAATTATGTCTCTACAAGGGTATTTGAATGTGCTGATACCAATATTTCAGCTCCACTCAGAGGTTTACTCGTTTTTTAGTTATATCCAGTATTTAGTTCTGGTGCTGTGAATGAGATGGCTTTATTCCTCCTGGTATTGTAAAACGGGTTCTTTAACATGATGCCAAGACGTGTTGCTACAAACTATTGGCTTCTGTTTCTTTGTACACAAAATAGAAAAAAAAGACCATGTGTTTGTTTGACTGTCAACTACATATCTAACTGTATTTCTCAGCAAACAACAGCCAGCGTCTGTTCGCACACAGCCCAAAGTAAACTGTGTTCCCAAAGCTGAAGGTTTGGTGGGGTAGAGCAAGAAATGAAGTTAATTGACCAACACTTTTCAATCGAATGATGACAGCATGGCAACGTGCACATAATAAGATCCATTATACATTTCTATCTTTCATTATTAGGAAAAATCTAATATATCCACAATAAATCCTTTAAATTTGTTTTTATTTGACAAACCCTTCAAAATATCAGATTTCACTTGTGTTAGATTTAATTAGGCTTACACACAAGTACAAAATTGGTATTGAGTCAGAACAGCAACTTTGGTAATACACCCTCAAGCCTGTTAAAGGCCTGTCAAAAATGATTGTGGGGTTGTAAGTGGACACGATTTTGCTCTGAAGGCTGACATAGTGAAACAACTAGTGCAACAGCAGGGTCGTTCCATTCTGATTGCTCTTTAGACATTCATGTTCTACTTTATTTGGTTTATGACCAAATCATTTAAAAACTAATGACATAAGCATCATCCTCAGTTGTACATTAGGCAAATGAGCAAATGTTAGCCTGCCATCATGCAAAACCAAAGCTGCTTTCAGACGTGTAATGAACCCTCTGTAACTGAGAGACTGAAAGTGAGAACGCCAATGTCGATGACGTTTGTACCAAGCGACAGATTAGATTAGATTAGATTCAACTTTATTGTCATTGCACAGTACAAGTATATATACAACGAAATGCGGTTTAGCATCTAACCAGAAGTGCAAAAAAGTGGCAGTTAAAGTGCAGAGATGGAATATGTAAATAAATATGTCGTACAGTTAGAAATATACATGGAATATAAATGGAATATGAACAGTATTAAGACAGATCCATCAATGGAAATAAAAACTAAGAGTACAAATATCTCAGGATGGAAAAGTGGTGTTGTACACGTGAAAGTTAGGGACAAAGATGTCAAGAGAGAATCTCCTGCTGTGTTGTTAACGTGTGAAAGGTAAACTCTGCAGAAAGATTGGAGCCAATTCTCAGGATATTTCTCGGGACTTAATGTTAACATCATTATTAATACAACTTTGTTGGAGACAGACATTTTAATACATAGTGCACACAATTCAATAAGTTATTGAACATGTCACTACTAGATGATTTATTGTTTGTTCAACGTATTAGCCCAGTTGACTAAAAGGTAAGCGTTAGAGTAAGTCAGGTAGAGTTGAAAAAGATTATTCAGCGCTCGGCAGCACACAGCAACAATGCTTATGTACTTACCACTGCAGAGTATTTGCTCTCCACAGCATTCTCAAGTGTACCCAATTTAACACAGTGCTGGGCACTCACTCTGCTTAGAGCTGCAGAAGTGGGGAGGAGAAACAGTTTTTCTATTATGGAAATAACCCTGAGGAAATTATGTCCCACCATTTCACTGAGCTAAAGCCTCGTTCTCTCACACTTTAGAGTGTCACACATACACAGTGCAAAGGAGTCCCTGCTGTGGTATGTCACAACCCATTTCAATGATTTATATTAATGGGAATTTGATTGATCAATCAGATGGCTTACAAGGTCAGCCACCAGACACACAGCTGGATTCTGCTGTCAGGATGGGGAGAGAAATGTCATGTTTAGAGTTCAATCACCATAAATCCCTCCTGATGCTGGGTATTCTTCTGTTGAGGGGCACATGCTAAATATTGCTGCTTGACTCATATTTCCATACTTTGTAGATGACCAAGGTGACCAAGGACCACTGTCTGGAAATCGTCAACAAATTTGAACCCTGTTCTGAAAACCAGAGAGAAGGAGTTATGGGAATTGATGGTAAGACCACTATGATTTCAAGTCGTCATCCAGTTCTCTTGTGTTTGTACCTTATTGAACATTGTTCAATTTTCTGGAGAAATTTTTAATTTTGTCTCTACATATTCAATGCTGTTGTACATCGTGCTACAAAGAGTTCCTCAGAATTACAGTGTTTTTGTGTGTGTTTGTGTTGACGGTGTAGCCAGTCCAATAGGTTGTTGCCAGCTGTCAATTGGCAACAACTGGACTCATCAGTTCTGCCTTGAAAAATCTGATCATTTTCCCAGACAATTTAATTGCAATGCATTCATAAGGGCAGATGCTTGTTTGAGAGGCACTCACAACAATGTAAAAAATTTACAGTGTAATTCAAATTAAGGTGGTATGAAGTATTGACAATATCTCTCTACTGCTTCTGTAGTAAAACTTATTTTCCCTCACTCCTGTGCTGCAATAAGATTTGAAACACTGACTCCCTGCTGTTGACACAAATAGAAAATGTTATTGTTAACCTTCATTGAGAACTGAATCCAAATATTTAATGTTAAGTAATTTTACCTTTTCAGACATTGTTTGTTCTAAGACTATATTAAATTAAAGCTTTAATTATGAAAGGGTCATGATTGACATCATAGCCTTACATTTAGGATGTTTGCAATGCAAAAACATAACGACACCACCTAAAATATAAAACTGTATAAGTTCTTACCTTGACAGTTACATTTCAATAAATCAACAAATGTGGCTGAAATGTTGCAGTTTGAATCTTTGATGAAAGGGAACATTTAATCATTGTTGGGTTTAATAGTCTTATTCCATTTTCACACTGGATTCACACTTAGGATCAACCCTGCACCTGCTGTAAAGAGCTGTCTGTTTGATCTTTCTTTCAGGTTTTACAAATTACACGCGCAGCCCAGCAGGAGACATCTTCAACCCAGAACATTACAATCTGAACCAGGACATGAACCAGCCGTTGTGCAACTACTTCATCGCCTCCTCACACAACACATATCTGATGGGTGACCAGCTGATGTCCCAGTCTCGGGTGGACATGTACGCCTGGGTGCTGCAGGCGGGCTGTCGCTGTGTAGAAGGTCAGCTTAGACATGTGAAACATATACACACAAGGTGCATACACTTCCAATATAAAGGCTCAGTTTAACAATGGAATAAAGGTAAGAAGCAGTGCTGACATATGATCATATGTGTGTAGCTCACTAGTTCGGGTGACGTGCAGTATTCTGCCTGATCCTTTTAAATTCTGTTTGGACAACACACACACACACACACACACACACACACACACACACACACACACACAACTTGTCTCCTTAACCAGATTCTTAGTCACCACAACGTTTCTTTTTCTCCATGACACCTGCTACATCATAGGTGTATCCCATGACATGACACCATCAGTGGCTGAATGGTCCCAGGCTCAGGAGTAAATAGCTACACTCTTTTGCTTTTGTTTCATTTTATCTCATTGTCTTGCATTTATGTTTAAAATGTGAAAATAGTGGAGCTTTGAAATAAAAACATAAAACCATTTAAATAAATATTTTTAGACATGTCTTTGCGTGCCCGACAATTTAATATAATAAATGTTGGGGTGAGATAAGAATAGAGTAAATAAAGGGATGTCTGGCATTATCTTCTGTAAAAAGGTCACCACCACTCCACTGCTGTCTATGTCTGAGGCCAGCAGAAATCTATGTTCGCTGAGCTCAATGCAACATATATTGCATGTAGGCTTGAATGAAGGTCAGCTGCTGAGAGATTTGTTAAAGCTGCATGTATAGTTCTCATTGTGAACAAAGCACAAACTACACAGCCAAAGTGGACATACTGTGTCTGTTATTAGTGCAATTGTCAAAAGCTGTTTTCGTGAAAAAGCAGATCTGATGAAGTCAGATACCTGTTCTAAGTCAACAATAGTTATTGCCTTTGTGTAGCAGAATGTAGTTCTATGACAAAGAGGAAAATGATATTTGGATTCAACACACACACACCACCTGCTATGATGCTTAAGTTCCTGGTTTGGGTCTACACGTGAGATTTGGCTTTGACATTATCTATAGTTTTAAGTTTAGACCGCATTCTGATCATGTTGTCTTTTTCTCTTGTGTCTACAGTGGACTGTTGGGACGGTCAAGATGGTGAGCCCATCGTCCATCACGGCTACACCCTCACTTCCAAGATTCTCTTCAAAGATGTCATTGAGACCATCAACAAGTACGCCTTCGTCAAGAATGAGTATGTGTACTCACACACACACACATACACACAGACACTTTCCCTTTTAATATGTTCTAAGTTTTCCTTTCATATGTTTAATTCTATGAATCACATGCTGCCATGGATTACTCCCATGTTTCATTGTCATGCTATAATGGTAGCTGTCAAACCATAGAGCATGTGTATGTGTGCAAATAGCTCAAGCAGCATATGGACATGTATGCTGCAGTTCATGTTGCAGCGTTGCATTACCAAGCCTGTTGGATTGAAAACATGGAGACAATTAGAGAAAGAGAGGTTTGAACACAATTTCCACATGGGATGGGTTTTATATCTTTGTTTGAGTAAAATCTTGATGTGATTTCTATCATTAAAGCATAGGCTAGAATGTAGAATAGATAGATAGATAGATAGATAGATAGATAGATAGATAGATTACTTTATTTATCCCAGAAGGGAAATTAAGTCGTCATAGCAGCCGGTACATTTGAATACAATAAAATATAATACAATAGAATAAAATAAAAAACAATAGAATAAAATAAAAACAAGGAGAAAAACATATAGTTGGTATCATAGCTGCATCAAGATCTTTTGATTAATGTGTCCTTTTATATTTATATTCTCAAGTTGCACAATTTGTTTTCTAATACAATTGTACTGAAGAGGTCCCTCCTCTTGTAAAATGTGGAAGGAAACCACATTGTGCCTGTCTTCCACGATTTTCTACCAAAATACAGCAAATGAGCACAAGTGCCCTCCCTTGGTGCTTACATTGCATAATAGGACATTTAAGCTTACATTAACTATCCACTGTAATTCAGCTGAGCTCCTTTTATAAATCTCTGTGGCTCAGGGGCATTGCAGGGCCACAGATCCAAGTCCCATTCAAATTGAATAGCTACCTAAGGCTGTTCCATCTTCCTCTGTATGTGCGAACAATCTGTAACACGTCAACAGTTTCTCATCGATGATAAGTTGAGGTTGGGATCTGGTGACTGTGAAGGCAACAGCATGGGATTCACGTCACCATTCAGTGAGTCCTTGTCCTAAATAGAACCATTAATTTCCTTTGAATTGTATTTACAGACAATACACGGGTATATAAAGCAACCTGTGCAGCACATAAAGAAAAGAGAGCTTACACACAGACACCTTCCTCCTCACAGCATCAGAGGGTGACAACCCCGTCGACACACATCATATAAGAGGATGCAGAGAAAAACTCTATTTTTAGATCCCATTTCTTCAAGTAAAATGAAGGAGAAACACTTGCTTTGTGTGCATGTTCACCTTCAGTGTGTGATTTAGAAAACATAATCATGGCCACCATATTCCAGAGATAATTGAATGGGAAAGAGCAAGGTGAAAGGCTGCGTTCAACATCAAAGAGTTATCAGATTTTCCAGGACGCTGAATAAAATCAGGCTCTGTAGACGGCTGACAAAAGGGATGAAAGGCTTCAATGGGAATCAACACAGTCAATATGTGGGGATGAGGAGTCTGCTTTTAAATGTACCTGAATTTTAAGGCTTGTTTTACAAGCTACACCACAGATGCTGTGGAATATTGATTTGTATCCACAGAAGGAACAACATTCATGTTCAAGAGTCTGTTTACAAGTGATGATAAAAATCATAAAAACAGTTGTCTCTGAGGAGTCCTCTTTTAGAGCAGAAGACACGTAAATTTGTAGGTTGTTGTTTATTTTATTCAGTTTAGCTGAACCTTTGGAAAAGGTTTATTGAAATCCCACTGACATGTGACCTGTTATCATAAGTGTGCCTTAAATATACCTGGGAAAGTTGTTCGTAAACATGTTGCAAATTATAAGTAATGAAAATAAAGGAAGTAAGTATCTGCATGCATGTAAATGTTGATAGACCCTTCTCTATAACTGCCCCCTACCCCTGGAACATTTTCTCTCAGGGAAATTTTTTTAATTTATTTATCTTTGTTTTTTAAATTCTCTTTAAGTTTCTTGGGTAACTAATTAATGTGATATTTCTCAACACCAATTGCCGAATGTTATGAAACATCCTAAGAGTCAAAGAAGATCCTAACAGTATTTGTAGTGCTGGCCGAATGTTAAGTACAATTTTTATACCCTACCCATTAACTCATTGTATCATGGGTACATCATGAAAAAAAGTGTACACACAATGGTCATTAACTCAGCAATATCTACCATCATGCTTTGCGCTTGCGGCACTGACAGGAAGAAAAATGGCAGATCGATGAGAAGAGAGAGGGCAGTGTGTCTCAGCCTCCCCTCTCTGGCAATTCTAAACCTTATTACTCCTGTCTGTAATATCTGAATTATTGTGAGGATGAAGTCAGACAGGTTTAAATTTGCAGGTTTTTTCAGAGGCCGCTTTTAGCCTACGTCCGTAATATATCAGATGGTGTAGTTTTTGTTTTTTTATGGCCGGCATCAGATAAATGTGAGTTGTGGTTGTAAAATAAGAGCAGAGCAGCACATCACAACTCAAACTGACAAAAATCTTATTTTTCAATTTAAACATGGTCAGTATTAGTATTAATACTAAGTGAAAAAATGAAAACATTTAAAAAATATCATTGGATTTTCAACCAGTCACTTCTGTTGTCTGCCATATTCTCTGTGAGACTGTATCTGAGCTAACTGCTTACATATGAAAAGCTTACACTAATAGGCATTCCTGGCATGATAACATTCTTATTCTTAGCAGATAAAATTATTACTAATTAGCCCTCGACTGGGCAAAGTCCAGCTGAGAATTGTGGATTGAGATCCTCTGGGGGGGAATGGATGATTTTAACAAACGTAATTCATCCTGTAGGAAACATAATTGTCTGCACATAAAATGTTATGGCAATTCATCAGATAGGTGTTGGGATATTTCTTCTCCAAATTGGTGGATGTCTTAGCAACAGACCAATATTTCCATCCCTCTGAGTGTTATTTTAGTTAGATTGCATTTTGTTTTAAAGCCCCACCCAGTAGCTGCCTGTCAGTTTCTAAATATATGCTTGTATTGGTGTACAAACGCATCAGGAGATGAGCACCTGCACACTTGTCGGACATGATTTTCATGTCACCTCCCTGTGGATCACCCAGCTCCTCCCAGGGTGAGGACAATGAAATACACATTTAGTGCAACAGCCTCGTCCAATATTTTGAAACCTTAATATAGTACATTTTAGAATAGGCTCTACCATCACATATCAGTCAGGGACCAGAGAATAATTCACAAAGAAATTTACCCCTTAAAGTATCTGCTCACGTTGAGATGAGTCTTCGACGCCTACTCAATCAGCTAAGTTTGTAGATAAAATATAAGCTACTGGTTAATAAAGATCCATCAGCTCATTAACAAATCCAAATAATTCCGTCAAACCAGAAATAAAATGACTTCAGACACAGCAACGTTTTAAATGTAAAACACAGTTATTAGCAAAAAGAAAAACTGCCAAATTACAGCATTTAAGACGAGACATTTTTATTTGTGGCCATCTTGGAAAATGTTTCACCTTGATTTCAGTTGTTATCGTGTGTTGGTGCTTTAGGTGTGATGCCATTACTGGACTGAACAGTGTATGCTCTCTGTTCTAGTGAAGAAAAGAGCTGACACTGAATCTAAAGTAATGACTGCATACACTTTCACCTCCGTGTGAGAAGCGTCTGACGATATGCATAGAGAAAAGAAACTGTGTGTCCTCCTCGACCTTTTATCCCTGTAACTCAAATTTGTTGTGTGCGATTATCCCTCAGCTACCCAGTCATCCTGTCCATCGAGAACCACTGCAGTGTCCCTCAGCAAAAGAAGATGGCCCAGTACCTTGTTGAGATCCTGGGGGACAAACTGGACCTGGCCAACATCAAAGCAGACGAGTCTGGACGACTGCCATCACCAGAAACGCTCAAGGGCAAGATCCTCGTTAAGGTATCGTCAAAGTGTGGGTGCAGCGTGAAGTGTTCAGGAGAGCAGACTGAGAGAGGTCTGTCCTCAGGCGATTATCTCAAATCACAGCTTCATTACCTGGAGTTTGAGGCTCAAAGATATTACATCAAAGGCAGGAGCTATTCGACAGATTGTATAGATGTGATAAGAGTGTTTGAATATGACATGTGCAGGAGAAGAGCTGGAAAAATATGTTGATTGAAAGATTGGATAAAAAGCATGGGAATTTATGGGTTATTTATGTGTAGTAAGAGCTGACTGCAGGCCCATTACCTGGATACACTGGTCTGATGTTATAAAAAACACTGACCAAAGATAAATGTGTTTATGGCTGCAGGTCAGGAACAGTTCTGGGTCTTCTTTTCCAAGCTGGGGGGAGCTCCAAATCTGGAAAAGGATGACATATTTCTATATGTTAGATGATTTGTTGGATGTGGCATTCACTCAGTTATTTCTAGGTTTTACTAAATTAAATCAGCTTCTCATTACGTTTGATGCTTTTCTGAGACGGTTTTACTTCCTGGCAGTCGTGGAATTGACCAGGGTTAAAATAAAAAGTCTTTAAGTTTTGGATTGAAACATCCACTTTCAGACACTGTCTCACGCTGAACAAATATATATAGGCTCCTGGGATGAATCCAGCACCAGAAAATTGGGTCACATCTTGCCACAAAGTTGTTCATTTCATTGGACAGCAGAGGAGAATATAATTTAGTTTTAGGTGCAGCATTAAAAGAAGTTTTTTAGTGGCATTGTTACTCATTATCAAACTCGTGCCCAATCTTTGATTTTGATTTTCTGGTGGTTGTTTATGTCAGTTAATTATTAATCATTCTTGTTATCTTGTTGAATGTTTAAAAATAAACATTTAAATTTAGTTTCATTCAGTAAAGGATAGTTAAGTTATAACGATTGAACCAATAATAAGAAAAAACTGACTACCCAATTAATAACTCAGTTCATAAGAACAAATAAATACAGAAAACAGTCAAAGATGGAATACTTGTGAAATATTGCACAGTTATTAAGATTGCACTTGTAGTGTGAGTCTGTGTGTTTAATGTTTTATCCGGTTGTTGAATGCTGGACAGGGTTGATTTGTGTGTATTGTGGGAGTCTCTGAAAAGATTTCTCTCCTCAAATACCAGTGAGGGCCTGGACAAATCTGACTGGTGAACCAACATCTCCATTGTTAAGATGCCCTGAATTCTTGCTCCTACAGTTGCAGAGCGGACCTATAGGTCACAGTCCATGTGTGTGCTCTACTCTAGGTAGCAGCCAAATTTACTTCAACAAACTTGTCCACAGAGCGACTGGTGTAGATTGTTAAAGCTATATTTAACCTCAGCAAAAGCTCTTTTCTTAAAAACCTTGACAACAGCTGTGTCTCAATTCATCCTGGCATCCTTCAGGTCTTTGCAGCCGAAGTCAACTGCACCTTGGTTCATCCGTCTGCTGAGCCGAAATGAGTTGATCTTACTTTTCACCATCTTGTTCCGCCCTTACAGTCGTCACCTCGCAACACAGCTCATGACGGAAAAGTTATTTGAGTGATAGCAAACTTGATGTAGTTCAATTGAGTACTTGCATTGAAAAGAGAACTCCTGACGTTTTTGCCTGGCTTTTTGACGCCATTAACTCTTTGAAATATTTCACATCCAAGATGCACAATGAATCATGGGATACGTTTAGCTGGGAAGGATCTGCGTGGTGGAGCCCCTGTTTCTTAGGGGGGGGGAGGACTTAGTCGCTGTGATGCAGTTGATCTTCACCTGCAGTAACCGAAGGATGCTCCCACCAAATTGTAACATGGCTAATATGTATCATCATTTAAAGTAATACAAATACTGCTCAGATACTACAGGGGAAAATATGTGAAAGCTAAAGCAGGACATGGCTCTGAAATTGTACTATACATAAACACACCCATCCTCACTGTGATCGCTGCTAAAACCTAAACTTCCTTTGGTCTCAGTGCAGTTATAGTTGTGATAAAGAGCACGGCATAATGTGGTAACTGCAATGTGTATAAAGTGTTGCAGCACAGTTGGCTTCACACCTGGCTTTAACCAACAGAGGCAGGGGAGCATGTTGAGGAGCAGCAGCAGCCCTCTGTTAGCAGGGGAGGGAAGAGTATTCAGGTTAATGAGGCAGTATTGACACCAGATGCTTTCACTAAAGATGATGCACTTAGCCAATACCTGGCACACTAAGTGCTGCTCTGCCAGCTGTTACAGCCGCATTACTATCTGGGTGCACTCAGCAGAGAGTTAGTGATGGCACCAGTGTACGAGCACTGTGAGGACCACTGATATGTAGCACTTTGGCTTTCCCAACCTGCAGCCCCGCAGCACTCACTGTGGGTCAGACTCTTATCACCAACATAGTGCTGCTGCAGGCCTCAGCATCCATGACACTGGGATGGAGAATGATTGCGAAACCACCGGACACAGACCTCACTCGTTAATGAAAAATCCATGGAGCAGGCAGTGAGAGAGAATTAGAGAGATACCTGTACCTTTTGAACCCGTACATCCTTCACTTTCCAATCTCTTCTGCAAATCTCCCCCCTTGAGGCCTGTCGATGACAATAATAGAAAGTCCAAATATACTCTGAAGGGAGGTTCTTGACCCACAGCTTTATAATACATTAGATCCTCTGAGACTTTGCCACACTGATGTTCAGGACAATTGACCAAGTACAGAGGGCTAGGCAGATAAAACATGAACGCTGACTGATAAATAAATGAGATTATTTGATAAAGAATGCTCGACAATATACTAACAACAAATTACATGTCATCCAGAGTAATAACAACAATTATTTATCAAATTTAATGGTCATTTGTAGTATTTTATACATTAGACACATTTATTTGCCCTGGCCAATTAATAGCACAACAGCACAACTGAACACAAAAGATTCACAGATAATTTGTCAGTTTCAGGCACTTAATAACATTTGCTCCTTTGTGGGCAAAGTTCAAATCCCAGCTCATGTTTTTGGAGCACACTTTTGTAATTACAGTGTGAAGCTCTGATTTGTTCTTTGCTCCTCCAGGGTAAAAAACTGCCTCCCAACATTGATGAGAACGCAGAGGAAGGAGACGTGTCAGACGAGGACAGTGCTGATGAGATGGAGGACGACTGCAAGCTGATGAACGGAGATGTATGTTCCCTCTTTGTTCTCCTATATGCACCACATTTAATTATTCTTTCTAACAGTTACTTGTGGGCTTGTTTACTTGTTTCCAGCAGATGAAATGTGCGTATATTTTGTTTGTATTTGATGGTTCATGTTAAAACTTTAAGCAGTGGTAATGGAGTGCTCTCCTCTCCTACATGGTCCTTGTTCCTTTTGTTGATCTCCTGTATCTGTGCTGTTTGCTCCTGTCTTTCTCTCTGTGTGGCTATTGTTCTCATTTCCTGCTCTTCTCTTTCCCTGTTTGTCTCTTCTTCTTTTTCTTCTCTTCAACTATTGCTTGCTTCTTTCAAAGTGGAAGGTACTGTATAAAAGCTCATTCTCAACCACCTCAAATCTCACCAAGTCATGTGCCATATTTTCTTATTCATCCTTTCTGTGAAGGTGTAAATAGGTATATCCACATGTGTTGTGGAAGGAGTCTTTATCTGAAGCAATGCTTGGACATAATTTTTTTAAGATTTGGAATAGTCTCAGATTTGTGAGAACAGAGATAGTTCTGAAAATAATCATTGATATTCTCTGAAGGACCGATGAAGCTAGTGAGTAACTCATCAGAACTACTAGGACTTGGTTATTTCAAAACACAACATTATTTGTTTATTTTAAATGTTGGCAGCCTGGATAAATATTCTCCTAACTTTACTAAAAAAATGCAATGGAAAATAATATTCAAGTTCAAACTTAAATAAAATCTTTGAAAAAAGGTGTATTCAATGGCTGTGCAAATATATATATATATATCCCTTTCTCAAAAAGAAAGCGGAAAGCAAATCCTTGATCCACTTCCTTATCTATGTCTGCACCAAATTTTAATTGGATTATATGAAACTAATAAACAAATGCAGTCAAAAACATAACCTCCTTGGCACATAATAGAGTGCATGCCTCTGCCCTAGCCTAAAAGTCACCTTCAATCAAAATCATTTTGCCCAAATTACACACACTCATATAGGTGTCCCCTAAATATGGTTGATTTTTTTCAGTAAGATACATTATTCTTCGGATAATTTATGAAATGTCAATTAATGTAAAAGAAAGTGGAAAATACTGCATCTGTCCCTTTGTCCAGATAGACACCAACATTCACAACTTTCATGGCATATACCACACCCTTCAACCAATTTTCAACAAATCCTTTTATTTGCATAATTGTTAAGTTAAATAACCATTAAAACAATCTTCTTGGCTCAGTTAATTATCCTCATAGAGAGGAAGAACAAGGAGTCATGCAGCAGATGGCCTGGTCCCTACAAAGACCTGATCTCAGCATCATGGAGTCAGTGTGTGATCACATGAAGACACAGAAACACTGAGACAGACTGAATCCACTGAACAACTGTGGAAACGTCTCCAAGAGGCTCTGAACAAACAACTTGACAATAACCTTAAGCAATGTGCAGGTGAACTGAGGAGAACTGCTGCTGCTGCTTTATAGGAAAATAGTGTTTTTTTTCTTTGCATTGATAGAAACACTTCATCGTAGTCATTTAAAAAGCATTCTCTCTTAAGGCTCAGTGCCAAAAACATTTGCACAGTACCATTACAGTATTTTTCAAATATAGTTTTTTATTTAAAAGAGAAAAGTGTTTAAAAAAAGGAAAAATATATAATTTTATTATTATGGTTCAACAAAATACTGCAAAGTTTGAAAAAGGTTTATGTAAAAGATACAGAATATACCCCCAACTACATTCGTCATATATGGACAGCAATGATTGGACAACACTCAAAACACATAATCCCACTGTGGAGCAAGAAATGCTTACTGTGGTCTGATGCAAGATCAGGGAGGTTTTTGGATTGACTCTGCCACCATGTGGCTGAAGTGAGCATGTGCATAAAGGATAACAGGATGTCATGCTGTATCATCTGGAAATGCTTACATTTCTGTTTCCATCGATCAACCCCTCTGGGGTTGTCTTGCTTCATCTTTGCTCCTTATGAAATGTTCATTCTTTTTGGATTATGCATAATGTAAAAGAACATAACTTTACTTTAAGAGCTCTGGCGAAGCCAGTGGACTCGTGCTAGTTTACCTAGATTATAAAAGCATATATTGGTCTGCACCATGGTACTCATTTGTGTACTGGTCTTCTTCCACCTCAGGACGAGTATTTCCTCTGAATAATCTGCAGAACACACTGCGAACAGTTTTCATTTGAATGATTTTTTAATAAGGGGTGATGTGGGTGTGGGATGTTTATACAATATAATGTACTGTATCAGGTTTCAACCTCAGTGAGCTTGACTTCAGAATCTTGCTCAATGTGTTCTCTCTCTTTGGCTCGTGGGACCAGAGCCTTTTTCAAAAATCCTCTACAGTGGGAAAACAATTGTAAACAATCGCAAATGGCATGAGGTTCTTTATTGTTACTACCAAGGTGGATAAGCTGAAGTTCTACAGCCGCTCTGCTAGTCATTCTGCTTAATTTCCAGTGTTACTGAGGGGTTTGCACATTTATCTTTGAGTTTTATCACACTGACATATCCACTGTCATTATTCAAAGTAAAAATTTCATGGATCCAGCATTCATCAGTCTTTTTCTCATTTTGAGCTTACAAAACATCAGGAAATGGGGTGGAAAAGGACCATTAAAATCTCATGTGACATCTGAGAAAAACAATCTTGTTCTCAGGAAACTAATAATTTTGGGCATATTGGCTTAATAATGACATCAATGATTATTAGATTATCTACTTTTTGTCAATAAACATTGTAGTAGGCCTCCATCCTCCCTCTCCTCAGCTAATGTCATGATGTAATGTTAATTTGTCTGCTTTTACAAACTAATAACTTTCATCAACATTGTACGCTTATAAATATATATATATATATTCACACTGGTCAAAAAAATGAAGGGAACACTAAATCGTCACAGAATAACACCCATTCAGTTAAACAGGAAGAAGGTTTGCTGTGTCTCCCTGCACAGTCCCAAGGACAGGAACAGAGGGAACAGGAGGAGCACTGCCAGAGCCCTCAAACACTACTGGTGTGCATGTGCCTGACCAACTGTCAGGAACAGACTCCATGAGAGTAGTATGAGGGCCCAACGTCCTCTAATTTGTTCACCAAAATCCGATTCGTTATTTAAGTGTTCCCTTTTTTGGGAGCAGTTTATGTATGTAGGAGTTGTTGAAGGTTACCCTCCCTTATCATGTGTGTAACTGTTTCTGTGTAACTGTTCATCCTCCAGACATCTGCCAACAGAAAGCAGGTGGAGAACATGGCCAAGAAAAAGCTTGACAACCTGATGAAGGAGTCAAAGATTAGAGACAGAGAAGACCCAGACAGCTTCACCATCGCAGCCCTCCCTCCAGCCGGGAAGCCCTCGGAGAAGACTGGCTCCAAGGTAAACACAAGTTCAAGTCCAAAGCACACAGCATAGAGACGGAAAAGATGAACAACCGAATTTGATAGAATTGTAGCTGGAGGAAAAACACCATGCTTTAATTCAAAGGTTCTGCAAAACAACTTTAATTTTTTTAATACATTTCAGGTTTGGACTGCTGCAGGGGGTAAAAGTGAGCACGGCACTCAAATGTCTCTTCCTCATTAAAACAGAATTTCTCCTGAAATCCCCGTTTGACAGAAACAGGGTCTGCACCAAAAAGATGCCAGTTCAAATCTCTGAGCAAGCTGTGGATTAGTAACACTCTCTCTCTCTCTCTACCATAAAAAGTAAAAAACTCCAGTAGTCATCACTTGACAGCTCTGCTCCTCTCTTCACTCAAGTGTCCAAGGCATTCGGCTGCAGATCCCATGATCCAATTACAGAGCAGTTATCCATCTCAGGCCAACCACACCACGCTCAAATTGGCTTCTCATCATCTTGAAGTGTTCTTGGGATAGACGCTGATCACCAAACTGCTGACTGTGTGTGAATGGTGGTTATATAAATGCATTTCAGTTCCTCCAAGTCTCCCCTCCAGGGTTCTCCATTGCTGCCTGGGAGGCATTAGAGTGAACCAGGAGAACTCGGATGATCTGATTGAGACTTAACCCTCAGCCAGTCAGTGTCATACATGGTTACAGTGAAAGGTCAACCTGCTCATATCTAATGCAGACTTTCATGGTGCAGTTTCACTGAAATGTATGAGAAGCTTAAAAAGTTAATTATTCATACATTCAGGGTTATCCTCTGTGATATATTACAGCCACACCAGAAAACCTAAAACAGACCAGTACAATGGGAAAAATCTATTGTTATATTTCAGTCAATAGCAAGTTATTTTCAGAAGAAACCTTTCTTTTAACAATATATAGCATATTGTGATAATTTGCAATATTAAATAGCAGTGAAAATATGTCTCACGTGAACCATGTGTGAAATATGAAGAGATGTGCAGAGAATGCTAAATCGAGGAATATGGCTCTTTCATATTCTTATCTCGACTTTTACCTTGATTACAATTAATGAACGAATATGTAATAGAAATAAAATAGAATTATCTGTAAGAGTGAACCGTCTTTACTCCCCAGTGCGGACTGTAAAAATCGCAATAATCCACAGAACACAAACATTCGAATGATTTTTTTAAGTAGAGGTCATATGGTTTAACTGCCACATTAATTGTCTTTATATACTGTATATATATATATATATATATATATATATGGCAGGAAGTTCTTTATTGTATATATATATATATCAATTAACGAGGCAGTTTGTTTCAATAAGGAAGAGGTACTTCAGTGCCTGGCATGTAATATATACATTGTGGGATGGGTTACAGGACTGAAGCAGCCATTCCTTGATTGCAGTGGGAGGTTTATTCAACATAATGTACTATATCCTGTTTGAACCTCAGTAAACTTGAGTTCAGGATCTTGCTCAATGTTTTATCTCTTAACCTAGTGAGACCTGAGACTTTTCCCAAAAAAACTCTACAGTAGGAACAGATAAAATACATGTAAACAATAGCAATTGGCAGGAAGTTTTTTATTGTAGTTTGAGGACTTTACTGTAACTGATGCTGTGAATGACTGAGGTTCTACAGCTACCCTGTTTGTAAAAAAGCATGAAATGGTGTTAAACAATTATAGAAGTATATAGCATGTATAGTATGCATTTATCTACTGTACAGGGCGGACTGGAGACTACATTCAGCCATGGATCTGTAGGTATAGGTGGCATA
The DNA here is from genome assembly GCA_038501795.1 of Pseudopleuronectes americanus. NCBI lineage: Eukaryota > Metazoa > Chordata > Actinopteri > Pleuronectiformes > Pleuronectidae > Pseudopleuronectes > Pseudopleuronectes americanus. The sequence continues at coordinate 1,707,906 of CM076725.1, forward strand.
ATGTGATACGTTATCATGGTGATTAACATGAAAACGTCCTTTTACAGTATTACTGACCCACTGACCTATTGTTCTTCTGCCATGGTAGTGTAACTTGAGAAAAAAAAGTTTGCAGTAGTTTGACTCGTTTACTCACTTTAGTTTTCACTCATGATCAGATATTTAAGCTCAGCACACTGAGTGGTATCTCAAATGTGCAGACAAATTGATCAAGAGAGATTTTTAGAATCGTATTATTATCACATACATTTTGAACCAACTCTTCTCCAGTATTCAGAGAGAAGGAAATCAAGCTTCACTGCCCAGTGATTTGTTCTGACTTGTATCTCCCAATCCAACTTTCACAGCCTTAATTTGGAAATAGAGTTGAAATCCAGAATTAGTTTTGTTTATTGCAAGGTTAATATATTATGTTTTGTGAGCAGATGAAAAATAAGTACAACAGTCAGTGCAGTGTCCAGTGCCACATTATGGTGTTATTCTACATGTGAGCAGGGGCATCAATAGAATGACAGTGGAGTATTTCCTACAATAAATATTACACCTGGTTATATTTCTAATAATTTTCAGTCCTCAACCTTTTGACCACTCATGCTCAAATAGAATCGTTGACATGCAATTAGAATCATTTCTGCTGTTGCTTCAATGTTTTTTGAAATTGTAGTTGCTGTCATGTTTGTGATGACTATTGCCTTGTTTTTAATTCACATTAAGTTGGGAGACAAAGACAAGAGTTCCAGAGCACTTGGACTGGTTTCTTTCTCAGAGCAACCAGTTTGAATTCAGTAGACTTTATTATCCCAAAGAAGTCTTAGTTTAGCAGAATACTTGCGATAAATGTGACATAATCTTAAAGATGAACAAATACCTTTTTCCCATTATCAGTTACTATTTTAAAAAATGTTTCCTTACACATCATGCTAAGGTTATCCTCTGCTGTCAGGGTAAAAGTGAGGATGGGACGGACACAGCAGACGAGGCTAATCCCAGCAGCAACAAGCATTCAAGCCGTTCCTTCATCGGGAGCTTTTCAAAACGCAAGGTGATTATATGAAACTGTAATCTAAAAAAATGAATCAAAGGCTTTAACTTGACTTAAGTTTTGGTGTATATTTGATCGGAATATGCTGCTTAAGGCTCATGCTCCCTGATGGGATACGCCCCTATACATTGACAGCTTGAAACTTTAACCTTCACTTGTAATCAAAGCCTGATAAACATGAAAATGGGACCCAACAATTTTCTTTGGTCCCTCATTTTAGCACTTTTTGTCTCTGCAGAAAAAAACGACCAAGCTGAAGAAGACATCGAGCTTTGAAGACACAGATACCGATCAAGAGAGCTCAAGTAGTGCTTCCCGTGTCCCCCTGCACCACAGCAAGTATGCTATACACACACACAAAAACATGCACGCACACACACATACCCACACACACACACACACACACACACACACACACACACACACACACACACACACACACACACACACACAAACACACAAACCTTTTACAGTGCGTTGCAGATCAACCGTTAACCCATTAAGACCAAGGGCATGGAATAAAACACACTCTTACAAGTCAGGACCATTTGGAAACAACAACCTGACTCTTGATGGTTTTCTGAAAAACTGACAGAATTGGAAACATTTACCAAAAAACAGAAAATGAAAAAAAAATAATAATAAAGCCAGCTAACTTGAAGAGATTCCCTCCTCTTTCCCATCCTCCTTAAACATATCTCAAACCAACTGAGCTTTGGTCAGCAGGAAAATCATCTCAGTCATTGTGATTTTATTTGATGTTTTATTCAATGAATCTCCGCCTCAATATCGCTGCTGTCTGAAAATGTCTGAAACAATACATAAAAAGTTTTTTGCAGGCTAAAGCCTTAAAAAAACACTACATATCCCATAATGAGCCCCACCTTCACCGCAAGTATTTCAGCAAATCATATTGTATTTAATTTGTCCTGAAAAGGATGACATCGTGAATGAGACGCATGTGTAGGGATGCCCTAAAGGGAGAAGCACCCAGTCTTATACACACATATGTTACATCTGGTCTAAATGGCTTAAACAACATAAGTTTAGGACGACTCATCAATTTAGGTCTGAGATTATTTTGGTGGTCAGGATGTGGCAAGGCCCTTAATGCTACTAGCCCACTACCAGTGTGTGCACTTTTGTAATCTGTTGTAATTCTATGTTTCCCTAACAGAAAGAAGAAGACCATGAAGTTATCTAGAGCTCTGTCTGATCTGGTTAAATACACAAGGTCGGTTGGTCTCTATGACATTGAAGCAGAAGGTGAGCAGCTCTCTGAACAGTTGTTCACTTACTTACTCAAATAAATGAGCTCATGGGGTCCATTGTGAGGATATTCGCACATTCAGCAGCTTCAACTTCAGAAATACCTGTTTATTGTATCCTACGTTTGCACTGAATGGAAACGTATGAGCATAATGCAGAAACCAAAGACGTCTTTGTGTTCCTGGCAGACAACTGCACCTGGCAGGTGTCGTCGCTCAGTGAGACCAAAGCCCATCAGGTGATGCAGCAGAAAGCTACGTCCTTCATCCACTTCAACCAGCGGCAACTCTCCCGCATCTACCCCTCCTCTTATCGTGTGGACTCCTCCAACTTCAACCCTCAGCCCTTCTGGAACGCCGGATGCCAGCTCGGTATGAGCTTAACCCGACTCCACATGCACACCGTGTTTTCAAGATTCAAACGCTGCTGCCACTGTCATTATATATTCAGGCTGTTTGTCAAGACTTTGGTGAACAGTGGTTTTCTGTTGAGCAGCTGCTGTGGTAAGAGCAAAAGGGTCACCAACACTGCAGCTGCTCAACAGAAAACTACTGTAAGCCTGCAAATGGAAGTAAAATACCCAACAATAAATACAAATATTACTTTGATTTCAGTTGCACTCAACTACCAGTCAGAGGGCCGTGTCCTGCAGCTCAACAGAGCCAAGTTCTATAGCAACGGCAACTGTGGCTACATCCTAAAGCCTGTCTGCATGTGTGAAGGTCAGTAAATAAAAACCTCAAGGGTTTCTTCATTCAGTAATTTCATTTCTGCACTGTCACTGTTCATTTTGGTTATGTGAGCATTAGGAGACATATGCATTTGTAATTTTGATGATACAGCAGTCAGAGTTGTCCTAATGAATCATAAGAAGGTTGTGTTCATGTTTCAAAGGCCATTCTTAAATCCCAAATTTTCAATCTTTCAATTCAGATCTTTCAATTCAAAATGTTAAAATAAAACTAAAACATTTTGGTATGACCTGTTAAATTGATTTGGTGAATCATTACAAATAACCTGTGTACTTCCTTCTACGCTCTGCAGGTGCCTTCAACCCCAACCTGGAGGACCCGCTGCCAGGTCAGATGAAGAAACAGCTGGTGTTGAAGATCATCAGCGGACAACAGCTGCCAAAACCCAAAGACTCTATGTTAGGGGACAGGGGAGAGGTAAGACACTTGTACACATCTAGTCTACTTTGTTCTCAGTTAATTACACATACACTGAAATATATAAATGCCCAAAAAATGTATTGTTTGTTAAAACAATTCACTCAGTATATGCCTGTAAAATGTTCCCTGTTTTAAATAAACTCAAATCAATAGGATTGATTTTAGCTGTTAAATAATTTATTTTGTTTAATCCATGTGGTTAAAAAAGTAACACCACCAATGTACCATACAGCTGTGTGCACCCCCGCTGACTTATTTTAAATCTCAGTTGTGAGCTAGACAGTGTTAGAAGAGTGTGGTGATAACTCAGGTGAGGACTCTGGGGAAAGCTAAATTGGCTTGTTAAACGTAACCATCTGTGAACGTTTCTTTAGAAACTGAGGCAAAAGACACTTTAAGAAAACGTCTGGTAGGCGTTAGGATGAACTTTCTGTTTATCACTTTATGTCACTGCTGGCAAAGTCAGTCAGGAGAAAAATGTTCAGTGTCTTTATTCTTCTTTCAATGGAGCAATAATCTCCAATTCTGTACAGCAGCATCGACTCTAACATCAAAAATGTTGTTAATAAAACCATCTCTTCTTGCTAACATCACACCATGCCTGTCTCTGCCTTAAGTTCCTGCCTTATAGGATGATAACTAGTCCAAACCTCCGCGGTTTGGCCACAAGTAAACAGCTGTGAGACTGGAAAGATGGATTCTTGCCTGTGATAAATAGGGTTAGGTATTATTTGGATTTTTCCTGTTATAAATCAATACCTTTAAAACAGGTCTGGGGCCTAATTAGTGCCAGAACCACAAAAAAAAATATTTAAAACTCAAAAGTATACTTAAAGGGATAGTTCCCTAGAAATGAAAAGGTGCATTCAGGTAGCGTCAGAAATCCTAAAGTCTGCTTTCTTAGCCACTTCTGGTGTACTTTTAGGCTTAAAACATGGTGGAATTGACCTTGTCTTTGAATGTTCTTGGAACTCTGCAACCCTAATGCTGTGAAGCGTATTTCTGTCAGATTATTGATCCATTTGTGGAGGTGGAGATCATTGGCCTTCCAGTGGACTGCTGCAAGGAGCAGACCAGAGTGGTGGATGATAATGGTGAGTAGATGAACAGTTGAATTTCTCTGGTTCATCCATCTTTCCAAATTATTTGATATTATATACCTTTTTTAAACTTTTGATGTTCCTTTATGATTTTATATGTAAGTCTTGAATAATCTAAGGCTAACCTTATGTTTTCAGAAACAGATTTGACCACACCACCCCTTCTCTGCATGTTACAGTACAAACTCGAAAGCAGCAGAATAATAAGTCAGTATAAATTAATTATTCGATGAGGTCGGATCATGTCTCCGGATCGTTCCTCTCACTTTAACCCTGATGTCCTGACTGTACGCAATACGTTTGTTGTGTAGCAGGTTTAAACCTGTCTCATGTGTCTCATAAACTCTAGAGAGAATCAAACTTACAGAAAGTAAACATCGGTCCTGTATTTGTCCTAATAACTTGTGATCAATGTTGGTGCTTATTGTTAAAATGTAAAGTGAGTGCTGGCAGAGGGGAACTGAGGAGGAAGCAGACTCCGGCCATGCCTCTAACAAAGAACGTCCGGTCCTTTTAAAGAGTGCCTGTCCTGAAGCAGCGGTGTTATAATTATTCAGTGGTGGAAATCTGCTACAACTATGTTGTGGAACATGTTTATATTCATTCTCTGCAGTCGTCCACCTTTCTGCAGGAGCCTAAACATTAACACATGTGCTGTGTGCGTCAACCGAACCTGATGTGGCTGTAATTCTATTCCAGCCACATGATTTTTTTCAGCACAGTGCTATTCTTATCATTGGCTGTTTGTGTTGCCTGTCAAAACATTGAAGGAATAAGTTGTATCACTGAGCCACACATGATGTCCTGGTGTTTTTTTGAAGGGATCTGTGGTTTGTTGTAGTATACCTTTGTCATACTATTAGGGTTAGTGTATGTGCAGTTTGAGCAGCCTGAATGCGTTCGGATGTATAATAGATTAGCTCAGCAAGAGTGGAGACATGCACAGCCAGCTCCTCTCTGTCAGCACAAACACACACACACACACACACACACACAAATACGCACTGAATAATTGATGAGTGCTGAGCTCGCTCTCTAACTTTGTCCTGAACCATCCATTCTCTCTGTTCTCCATCTCTATTACTTTCCCCCTTTCTTTTTTATTTTCTCACAACCTTTGTATGTCCTGTCTCATTTTTTTCTTCCATCTTATCCATTCCCCTCCGCCCCTCCATCGTCCTCCTGCACCCTTGCTTCCTCTGGGCGGTCTCATGCAGGGTTCAACCCGATGTGGGAGGAGACTCTGGTGTTTACGATCAACATGCCAGAGCTGGCCCTGGTGCGTTTCCTTGTGTGGGATCATGACCCCATTGGCCAGGACTTCATCGGCCAGCGCACCATCGCCTTCAACAGCATGATGCCAGGTAAGACATGGTGCTGCACCTCATTTAAGATGGAACTGCTTATGCAGATCATGTTTCTATGCTGACCTCTAAAAGCTTTGATTTAGTTTTTGTTCCTCATGTTTACATGAAATTCTATTTCATTAAAGAAATGAGCTGTTATGGTAAAGACGTGAAAATCACGCATTAGCATGGCTGCTCTCTCATATCATGACATTTTGAAATAATATACTTATTTAAAATGATCAGTGTTACTCTGGTCTTTTGTACTGATTCTGACAATTGCTGTTTGGTATACTATGTGGTTAAGAATCACTTTAGGAGAGTTTATTAACAGAATAGTTTCTGATTCTTTGTGCGAATGAGATAGGAAGAGGGATTTTAGGTACATTGTTGGAGAAGGAATGTGGTTAGGCTAGCTTAGCATAAAGATTAGAGGCCAGCTGGCTATGTCAAAGGTTAGAAAATACACCTGACAAAACCACTGAATATAACCTGTCTCCTTTTCAATTATTTAACCAATACAAGAGATGTTGCATGCTGATTCAACTGATAATCATTGCACAGATTACATTCACTTAAATGCACCATCAGAAGCTGTTTCATATGGACTAATACATGTATTTGATTGGACACATTTTTGGAAATAGTCAATATTAAGGAATGGAAACTGGGGCCAAAAAAAGTAAAATTAAAACATTTTATAAATCTGCCCGGGACTTTTGTAGCATCTCCAACTATATTGAAGTGAAGGGAGCAGCCAAAATCTGGTATCACTGTCAAGAACTGGCTCACTTATGACATGCCACAAAATCCTTTACTGATCAAATAAATTAATAGCATATATTTTTTCTTATAATTGTTTTTTACAACTAGAACACAAGACTAGTGTCTCCAATTACAGCGGCCTAGTGGCGGCTAAGGTTGCTGGTTCAAATCCCACTCTCGCCCATCTGCATGCCGAAGTGTCCTTGGCAAGATACTGAACCCCTAAATGGCCCCTCATGAATGTTGAGTGTACTAATTGTAAGTCGCTTTGGACAAAAGCGTCAGCTAAATGACATGTAATGTAATGGTGGCGATATGGGAAAACATCGTATCACAATAATTTGTTTAATATTAGTTGTTATCGATATATGTCGCGATATTAACAAAAAAACTTGTCTTGATAACTAGTGATCAGTGATGGTGTATATTGTTAAAGGGTGAAATGAGTGCAGGTCAGAGAGGGAGTGATAAAAAACAGAATCCGTCAGAGACTCAGACACAGGACGACCAGCCCTTAAACTGTCCTGAAGTAGCGGTGTTACAATTATTCAGCGGTGGAAACTCGCAAAAACAATCAACGTAGCAGGAAACCGAATTCGATTTTGATCAGTCACTGCATTGATGCAGAGTCGTCGACCTCAATGTAGGAGCCAAAACATTAATATATGTGTCAACCTAACTCTAACTCTTATCCATTCATGTGATTGATTCGGCGCAGCGCTATTCTCATTATCATTGGCTGTTTGTGTTGTCTGCTAAAATATAGATGGTATAGTTCTATCAACGTTATATCAATCATATTGTATTTATAACTTTAGGTGACCATGTCGATTATTGCGATATAACATTTTTATTGCATAATTATCTCTATCCTTTTATCGCCCAGCCTATGCCCCCTGAATGCTGGATACTGCAAATTTGACCTTACAGCAGAAGAATATAAACAGAATGGTAGTGGGCCAAGTATAGGTTCTTGAGGGACACCATACCATAAAGCGTGGAGGGTATCTGTTATTGATGTTGTTAGATAAGATCTGTATCTCAATATGCTATGTTATGCCCTCTCAAAATCAAGTAAATGTATCTGATCAATGATGCTAGTGAAGAGTTTGATTCAAATCATCGGCTAGAAGTAGAATTTTTTTTTGTGTGGATTGGCCTTTGTGTCACATAAATATGTGATTGATACAACACACATTCATCTAAAGCCATGTGTTTGACTGACTGATAATGTGCCTGTTTCTCTGATCTGTCTGTATGAAGGTTATCGCCATGTGTACTTGGAAGGTATGGAGGAGGCGTCAATATTTGTTCATGTAGCTGTGAATGACATCACTGGTAAGGTAAGTACTTCACTGAAAACCAGCTGAAAACAATAAAATCTGTTACATTGACTCATCTCCAATTTGTGAAAGTCCCTGTTTAAGAGTTTAATGTAGAAAATCAATCACAATAGATTTTTTTATCCATATTTTATTAATATTGTATGTTGAGATTTATTATATTTCAACTTAACAACAAAACCTTTTTGAAGGTGATCCTCAATCAAAGGCAAACTTAAAAAAGGGATGATGATATTAATAAAATTCAGAATTGTTCAAGAATGATCAGCAGACCAGTTGCATGGTGTGTGTGTGGGACTTGTTTACAGGTTGATGCAGGGCTATTGTTAGATCTTCAGAACGATGTTGGTCATATTTTAAGTATTTTTTTACATTGCTGCTATATATTTAAACAGATTTGTATTGTCATAATATTTAGGGAGTTTTTATTAGTATATATAACAATATCATTAAAGTCAAACATTATTGCTGGCTGAAAATAGATTAACATTATTTAGAAAAAAGTTATAGTCAAACCTCGCACATTTTTAACAACCATTACCACCGATGTCATACATGGTGTGATAAACTTATACGAAAAAATTAATAATTTTCAGATTTGTATGCACAAAAAATGTGCCCCCCTTTGCCCTTACTCAAGTGTATCTTTTGGGTCAGTTTTCTTTGCTCTTTACACCCAGTGGGAAGGAACCCCTTTAGACAGCTATTATACAGGGATATTTTAGACAATGGTGTCCTGTCAGCTTTGTGTCAATATTTTGTCTCTTTACTGTTGAACATAAAAGTGCCCCCATACACAAGGACTGCTCCATAAAACTTTTTTCCCGCTCAGCTGTGGATGACCTAAACCCCATCCAACAGCTTCAAGATGCAAAGTACCACCAACTATGAGACCTTACTGCCTCACATTATATGATATTTTTCAGCCTGCAGTCTTCTGCAGTCTTTATATTCATGCAGGTAGAATACCTCGAGGCCCAAAGCTTTATTGTAAAATATTCGTAATTTCAGCGGAAGTATTAACTTTCACTATATTGAAAGTGGGGCTGTGGCAGTTTCTGGTTACATGATTAATACCCTGTATTTCTTTTTCAAAGTTTTATTCTTAGGTTATAAATAATGTAGGTTTCACTATCTCCTGTTAACACTCTAGTTTCACTTCACTCAGCCGTGTCTCCAGACAAATGTAAATTACATCTCTGTTGTTCATTGTTCTTGCTTTGAACTTCCTCTTTCTCAGCTGTTGCCATGTGCCTCCTGTTGTGATTTCTCTCTTATCCCCCCCCACCCATTATTTTCTTTCTTTCATCATCCCTGTCTCTGATTTTCGCTCTTTTCCTGTGTCTGTTTGTGATTCCAGTGGACCACTCTTTTTCCAAAAGCACCATTTAGAGGCAAGACATTTTTAGGAGCCCTGAAGCTGCCGCTCAGAACTCAGGTGTAGTGAGATCCAGTCAGCATCTTGCATGAGCCACACTCCACCCTCTAGCCACCTAAGTGACCCCCCCCCCGTTCACACCCCCTTTTATCAGCCAATTTTAAGCATTGAAATATGAGGGGAACTCATGTCTCACATGAGTTATGATGGCTTGACCTGCCTGCATCTTCATTGACCCTCAAGTAGATCCAATGTCATCAAGCTGCCCAGTTAAAAGGCTGGATAGAGAGGCCAAACCTATAAGTCAGGGAATTGTCCAGGCTGCAGTGACTTCTCTGTGCTGTGTTTTGCAGAGAGCATTTTTTCCTCTTAACTCTTAAGTTTTTCAATGTGGTGCACTGCAGGGGTATACAGTTCCACTGCCTTTGAGGGCACATCTCTTTTGTAATTTTATACATTCAATTTTGAGTTTCACTTGAGTTTGGTACATGAAAGAAAATGCCTTGCAACAAATACAATAGATGAAAATGTAATTGGTTGATGATAAATGTTTGCTTGGAAAAGGCTCTGAAACCCCAAGATGACTGTGATTTTATGTTTGGCACTAGATGTTGTCCTTGAGTCTCTTGGGCCAACAAGTAATGAAATAAAAATCAAATATTTTCACAAAGTTTGGAGAGATAGCTCTTAAATCTGGTACAAAGTATTCACTGGAGCTGTTGACACCCTGCTTCCAGCTTTAACATTTTGAGAAAGTAAACATGTCCAGACTTTTCCCAGTACTAGATGAGCATTTGTATAATATCAATCACCACATCATGTTGGAGTAGTGTATTGTATGTAAACTATATATTATTATTTGCAGACATTAAGGTCAAATACTCCTCTGGCATGATTTTCTCTTCTGGTAGCTGGATAATCATCATGTGCAGCTCAGTCTACATTTCCTGTTTTTCACTCAGCCAAAAGCTCTTTCCTATATTGTCTTGTCATTTTGTCTTTGTTGTTTCCTTCCTGTTGTCAGATGTTCAGTAATTCTTTCACCTGGGGTCAGAGTACTTGGATCTACTTCTTTCACGTTTTCCAAACTTTTTTACAAGACAAATGATAACAACTGTAGGTTACACAACATATTAACTGCGTCTTGTTCCTATAGTGTTCCACTTGGTTTGGCATTTCTGTTTGTGATTTGTGAACAGTCATCGGTTTCTTTGTCTAAATGTTTTCATGTTTGTAGGATTTGACTCCCCGTCATTTTGACTGCTGACCAGTGTCGAGCAGAATTATAATTTATATTATGTGTAATCTCAAGCAAAAACAACCAACAGAAAAATAGCTTGAGGGCAGGCTTTGCTTCTGATCATTTTGACTTCCCTCTTTTGATTAATTATACAAAATATAATGATCTTACGAATCAGAATTCTATATAAAGTAACAATTTGTTTAATCTGTGATTATGGCAGTTCCATGTGTTTTTTAACTAGTTCAGTTTATTAGAATAGTTTAATTTCTATATAGAAAAATAAGGCAGTTCATGTACCCACTGCTAACACATGACTGCAGTATTGTATTTTTCAGATGTATCCACAGAGTCTTTGTGGTCCCACTACTGAATCCCTGCACACAGTAGTCTCACATCAGCTTATTTAGTTGTAGAGGTAAACACGGCTTGAGGTGCACTGTGTGTTTGACTGGTAGTTTCAATAAAGTGTTTGTCTACTAATATTTAGTTATTATATTTATACAGATGTGTGTTCCTCAAAATGTATAACAGCCTAACACTTTGAATCTTAGTGGAATTCAAAGCTAGTCAGCATGGATTGTTTCTCAAAGATTTTATTAAAAAACTATTAGTTATCATTCAAATTGTATTACAGAGTATATTGATTTCCTTTTTGTACGCATGCTCACTGTACAACTATCCACGTGCTTTTGAAATAATGCAGCGTGGACTAGTGCCACCTGCATTATAACAAATGTTTTCCTGCACGACCTCACTGTGATTTACTTTAGGCTTTCTGGTTTGTTTGACAATAATATTTCATTGTGTTTTTTTCAGGCCAGAGCAGCCAGTGGCATAAAAGGGCTGTTTCACAGAAACCCAAAGCAAGCTTCCCTGGACAGCCATGCTGTTGCACAGCACAGCCGTAAGCACCCATTTGGTGCCCACCTCCTGCGCCGCACTGCCAGTGCACCAACCAAAGGCCAGCCCAAAATCAAGAAGGGCTACCCAGAGATCACCATCGACACCAAAGACTTCAGCTCAGAGGGCGCTAGTGAGGATCGAGAGTCTGAGGACCGGGACAAGGCCTCGGCTGCCGCCTCTCAACAGACCACGCCACCACAACACCCGACTGGGGAGTCACTGGCATCCCACCAAGCCACCAAGGCTCCCAGGGACCATCCTGACACCAATGGGGCTTTTCACCCTGAGGAGGGTAAAGGTAAGAGCCCACTTTTTGCTAGGCGACAACCAATGAGTGAGCCTCCGAAACGAGGCAGTCAGCGCCGCTTTCACGAGTCACCGGACATGAAACCAGGGGTTTTTGCGCGTGTTGCACTTAACAGCTCAGGCCGGGTGGGGGTGTCATCCAACTGCATCTCATGCGTGATCGGCTCAAAGGAGAGTCCGGAGGCTGAAAGAAGGGGTCAGGTTGAGGAAAGGCTGAGATGCAAATCCAAAATGGCTGCAGGGGAGAGACAGGAGGGAAGTAATGGCTCCTCGTCAATCAAGAGACGGGTTAAGCCAGAGCCTGTAGCCAAGCACCAGCCTCTAGCTGCCCAGCCAGAGTTACAGCAGTATTCCCCCGAACTCAAGTCTTGCATGGATCCCCAGTTTCAATCCTTACCCCAGGCTCTCTTCCAACATGTCCCCTTTCCCAAGTCCAAAGCCAGGCAGACTCTGGGTACCCAGCACATCTGTCCTCAGCCTCACTCATCACAGAGGAACACCCGGTCCTGCAGTGTGCCCCGTAGACACCCTGACAACACTGTAACACCCGCGCAAAGCCTCACACCAGACTGCAGGACCAATCTCTGTTGGCAGCAGGCAACACCCCCCAGCTATGGTGCGGTTTGTCGCTCAATGCTCATCCCATTTCCTGCAAATGAAGCTCTCTTGCTGAGTGACAGTAGCAGCTGTGACAGCTTGCACAGTGTGAGCAGCTTTGAGTCTCTTCCGATGCTTCCTCCATGTTCGGTCCTCGACAGCCGCAAGAGGGCTGTAGGCACCCTGCAGCGTGAGATGAACGCCCTTTTTGCTCTGAAAATGGAAGAGTTGCGCAATAAGTCCCCCATGTTCTTTGCTGGTAAGATGTCTCTGACAGTCTTGGTAATAACCCAGTAGCTTCAGTGTAGTGGTTGTAGTGGACCTCTTACATACTGTACACTCTACAGTGTAATGTAGACTTATGGTTAGCCGCCATACGTAACAAGAGCATAAATCTGGTAGATTGTGTTGGTAGAAACCTGTTAGAAACCCTTGCTGTTTACCTGTATGTAGGACTCACATTGATATCCCTTGTTTTCCTGATAGTTTGAAGAAATCTTGTCCAATTTAAAGTAGATTTTTGGGTTATTTTCACTGAATTTCACACATTTTGGCTGATTAATTCCCATTTGTTTGCCTTTCTTCGCCTTAAAATACTTTCCCTGATACCACCCACCTTTTTGGCAGATGAGAAAAGTGGTAAGTTACAACCTAAAATGAATGGAGGTAGTTATGTTCAATCTAGTGACTTTAATGAATGTACTCTAAAGTAGAATTAATACAGAAGGCTCCAAGCACATCCTCTCCCCCTTTTAGTCCCGTTCACCCAGTGCAGCTGGCTGCCCCGCCTCAAGGTGCAACAGTGTTCCAGACATTTTCGTACAAGCTGTTTTGATTTACAAAAACACATTTATTCAGGCCAGTTGTATGCTTGTGTTTTTTATTCAACAGTTTGAGGTCCACATGGAACGTTGACGGTTGTTTTTTAAGATTAGCGAGTCATGCTGCACTATGGTTCTCTGTAAACAAAGCACAGTGATTGCAAGAGAACCATAATCTCCGTTAAATATATGTACTACTTATAGGCCGGACACAGCCTGGACAGGTCGCTAGTCTAAAAAGAACATTGTCACTATCTTTTCCTCGCTTGTTAGACCCATAATTGGGTTTCATCTGAGCATATTGAACCTAATTTACACTATACTAATTGCAAATCCAATTTTCAAAAACTGAAACTTTATTTGAATTACTCTATATTCCCACTATTCAAAAATGAAGCCAAAATCTCCCTGATACAGGTGCTGCTATCGTTGGTTGAGAACGTTATTTGGAGCCAGAGTCCACACAGTAGTGATCTAAGAATGCAGCCCCAGTATCAAGCTCCTGCTGATACATGCAAGTCAGTCTCACCCGTATATCATGACAACCTAGACGTTTTTTATACCATTGAATTACTAACCAAGGAGTACGGGGTGACAAATGAATTGAGTAATGTGTTTTTCTCTAACTTTTTGAAATGAGGAGAAAAGCAAAATGATGTATTCAAATAGAAAAAGTTCAGTATTTATTGCTGCATTAAACTGTGTTTATTACTGATGACCTTGTCATCTTTTTACTGTAACAGAGGTCTACTTAAATTGAATTTAAACATTTAGTCTCTTTTTTACAATATGTTTTCGGAGGCAAAACTAAAACCTTTTAATGCATGCAGTCTAATCCACCATTACAAATCAGTTATATCAATAATTACTTTACCATCAGTTGGACATTGTTTGTCCTACTAAAACTGCTTTAGCACTTGAAGTCACAAGGCACTGATGTCTGGAATGCGTCCAGCTGAAAACTCCCCGTCCTCCATCACATGATATATTTCAGGGGAGTTCAGTTCTTGCTCAACACCAGCTGTTCTATTCATACCAATTCCTCTTTAGGGAGTCAGATTTATGGCCCTCTGTATCCAGCAGATGTGTGATTACAACTGTTAGTCCTACATCGCTGGCTGATGCTGTACTTTTTATCAAATCATGTGATGGGTTTCTCTCCACAGCTTTACCTCGTCTTTCTTCGTTTCCAGTGTAAAACAAAAGCTGTTTGTTTATTTAGTGATTGATCTGCATTAACATCTCTTGTAAAGATACTTTCTCTGTCCTGTGAACTGATTCCTTTCCTCCATTCCCCCTCTCTTCTTTCCACTTTTGCTAAACTCCTTTTTCCCCTCTGTCCCTTTTGCACGCTCTCTCTGTTCCTAGTGCAGAATTGAGGGGATGACAAGAGCCAGGTAAACTGCTGAATGCATGCAGCCTTAAAATACAACCTTCACACCTTCACTTCACCCATCACTCTTTCTTATCCCACCAGCCTGCTTCGTCACACCTCTGGGGGTTGGTTGGGTTTTGTAATCCATTTTGTGCTTTTTTCCCCCATATTTTTGCAATGCAAAAACTGATAATGATATCCACGAGTAGTAATGGGAGCACAATGCTAACAGCGCTCTATAGAGTGTGACCATTTTTGACTAAATATTTTAATAGGTTGCACCAGTGCTCCTGGAATTTATCTTGTCCCCAAAATAGTTTTTAATAAAAAACAACTGGGTCTTTGAAAAACATTAAAGTGATTGACTAATAATGATTAGTTTGTCAGCGTACAGAGGGGATTGTATCGACACACTCACGGACAGCCAATGTCACTTAATGTGAGCACATGCACAATGTGCGTTACTAAAGGGCACATTCCTTGAACAGAACAAACAAAACGAGAGGACAAACACAAAAAAAGAGGGTATATATTCACAATCAAGAGAACAATTGAATATGTTTTAGTCAACTGATGCCATTCCAGTTGTCAAACCTGCCTCCTCTCCTAATCATGATTTACGGTCTTCCGTGGAGATAGCTTCATCCGATTCAGAGCCAGATCAAGATTCAGAGACTACTAAAAACAGTAACATTTAAAACTATGCCTTTAGAAAGGAATGGCTTGAGCAGTCCTCATGAAAAAGAACGGGTTAAATGTCAACCCAACCCACGCTTACAACAGAGTGTATGTGGTGGTGCAACTAAATGATAAAGTTAGGCGCACCAGTGCAACCAAGGAAAAAGTAAGTCTGGAGCCCTGTGCTATTTTTTTTTCTTCTGTTGACATCAATGAAAAGAGGTGCATGTCCAGACAGAGACCCTCACTGGAAAATGCCATTCATTTAACTGAAGTTTGCACATAATCACTTTTCAGTGTTCAATGTATTCAGTCTTAAATTGTATTTGATTGATACAACGTATGCCTTATAATCCAGCCAATAAGTATTTTGACAGTTTCACTCTTTTTTTATCAGGATCAAAACATTTGTTTAGAATTTTAATAATGGACACTATTTTATAAAGTCTCAGCTTTAATTTGAGTAGTTGTAGATCTACTCAACTTTACTTTGTCAAGTTTGGGAATTTGGAATTTGGAAGTTTGGAATCAGAATAACTCCTCCAAGATTCTCTCAATAGAACGGATTCTCATTTGCCAAAGGCAACTGAAGAATTGATTTTCCCATACGAGGCACACAGATGTTTAATGGCTAAATAAAAGAATGAGGTAAATTATTTACTTTTTTGCAGCAGATCTGTCTCCGTCTAAAATGTCCTGCAACACCTTTGTTTCATTGTTTACCTTTATATTTGACCTTTGACCAATTATGCAAATTAATCAGGTACCTTAAAATGTTCCTTGAGAATAAAATATGCAGTGATATACTGTATCTGATAAAGTATATATGTGTTCCCATTATAAACATTTTGACCACAGTTTGTCTTTTTTTAGGTTGGGGGGGGGTTGTGATCCTGTCATTGACTTATTTTCTCCTACCTTTTGTGTAACAAAGTGAATCTTTATTCTTTAATTAAATACAAACCTGTAAAATGTTGACTTTTATTAATCCCTAAAAGTTAGGTCTTTGTTTACTGTGCCAGGGGGCGCTGTGTACACCTCTGATTTCACAGTAACAGGACTTCCACTACCTTCACACCAAATGCATAGATTGTGAAGTGCATCAAAAATAGCTACATCGCAGAATTGGTTTTAAGCATTTAATTTTGCTCACAACAAAATAGGAAATTGGTCACATTTTGAAGATATTAGTTTAATAAGGTTAGTATTAGGGCTGATAAAAAACTATCAGATTAGTTTATTCCCTAAGTCCAGGCACATAATGTTTAACTTTACAGACAAAAAGCCACAATTGACTGAAGGTAATGAGTTCTTTTTTGTTTTTCTCTCCACAGTCTGTTCTACAGTGCAGAGACCAGCTCCCCCGCTTCCATTTCCTGTGCTGAGCTCTGAAGACCCAAGGAACCCACATTCCATCCGTTCTGCAAAAGAGAGGCTTGCATCACATTGTACTTCATCTAGACTACTGCACTCAGCATCCACAGCAATAAATGCAGACTCCCCATTGGCTGTTGCTTCAAATGGGCTGATGGACAAGATGAAAGACAACGTGACGTTTCCTACCCTTTCCAGAACCCTGTCACTTTCCATGACAAAGCCTGCTGAGAATACTGTCCTGTCCCAGTGCAGTCAAGACACCCAGAACAACAGAAGTACTTATTCATTCAACCAAGAAACTCTGACAGAGAAGACAGATGATATGGCAGAATTCAAGTCTGACCACAGAGCGAAGGCTCCTGCTGCATCGGTGTTCCCTGGAACCCCTACAGTCCCAGCACCTCAGAAAGCCCAGGCCAGGAGAGCCCTTTTTAATAGTCTGCCATCACACCCACCAGTAAGAAGAACAAAAAGCGAGGGTCATGTTCGGGTGGAAGTCTCTGCAGCTGGACAGGCCCAGTCAGCCATACCAGAGGTCTGCACTGATGCAACCATGAATGACCGCCTTTGGAGAAAGCTGGAACCAAGCAGCCACCGAGACAGCATGTCCTCCTCCTCTAGCATTTCATCCAGCGACACAGTCATTGACCTGTCCCTGCCTAACCTGGCCAGGAAAAGCATCACCAGCCTGCCCACAGCCGGCAGCACCTGCAGCCCTCCCTGGGTCAACTGCCGTCATTCAGCATTACTCTCCTATGATACCCTGCCAGTCAGCAAGAGCAAGTCAATCCCAAATCTTCAGCAAAGTCATAGCTCCGTAGATGAGCTTAATCCCCGACCCCTGCAGCCCCCACAGGAAGCTTGTATTGACTCACCAAGCAGACTGACTCAAAGGAGGCACACCTGGAGTCGGCTCTACATGGAAGGGCTCAAGCAGTCATCAGCCAACAGGTCTTCCTCTGCAACCACAACCCCAACAGATACAACTTCCATGTCCAAAAGCCTTGGGGATCTGACCTCTGATGACATTTCCTGTAACTTTGACAGCAAGTACCGCAGCATCAGCCGCAGCTTTATTGTCAGGCCAACTAGGGAACAGCTGCGCAAGGGCAGCCCACAGAAGTCTCGTCCATCCAACAACCTGACAGAGCAACTACGGAAATTGACTGATGTGGAGCCACTGACTGCAAGTGACTTTGCCTCAGAAAACAGGCCTAGAGAGTCACACGATGAGACTGTTGATGAGACCTTGATGCGAAGGACCTCCTCGAGGAGCCAAAGCAGAGTGCGCTACATTGCAAACAGGGCCAAGAAGGCCATGGAAAGGCAGAGGCTCCAGGGCCTGGTCCAGGGCAGAAGTGCAAGTTTTAGCCTTGCTGGTAACATTGACAGTGGAAGCAGTGCTAGCCCCATTGAGGAGCGGGGAAACCCCGAAGGGGCGTGTTGCCCGGTCCGCAGTCCCTGCACCAGCCTGGACCTGCTGAGTCAACTTACCCCCCTAGGATCGCCACGACAGGGCGAGTCCTCCCCAATCCCTGAAAACAGTGAAGTATTTTTTATGCTCAAACTCTAAAAACTGGCTGACTTGGTACTGAGTGTGACCCAGAGTTTGACACTTTTTTGGAATACAGTCCAGTTTTTCTCATTTTAATATCTTTTTTTAAAGAAAGTTGCGTTTCTTGCAGCATGTCTTGCAGAAAACTGGTAATGCAGATAATTTCAGCATCTCACAGAAAAATGGAATCGCCTATATTATTGACCCATCAATCTCTCGCCTCGACTTTGTGCGTCTTTTTTTTTACCTGTGCAGTCAAGAATCACTGTCTTGAATATAGTGCGGGGTTCATTTACAAGCAACTACTGCAGCTCTCTCATCTGTTTGCACCAAATGTTGGATAAGTGACAGAATGTATTTAGTGAAAAACTACCAGAAGTTTTTGTGTCTGTTTATGATGACTGATCTACTCTCATGTTTGAGATTTTTTTATAAACATTACATACATCCAGCACCAACAGATCATAATTAGACGAGACCATTTTAAATACTTTTTTTATTTACTCGAATGGTATGCTATACTTCAAGCTGAAGATTAATAGTTGATGTCAAACAGTTTATCAGCCCATGCATCCATTTGCAATATTTTGAAAATAATGGCATGGTATCATATTTAAGAGATAATGTACAGTTCGATGCTAAAGCTGAGGCTTGTCTCATGTCTTTGAAAAAATGGTAAGGAACCATCCCTACAATGCAGGACGAAAGTCTTTTAGTATCTTTGTGTAGTAGTTGCATTGTAACTTGCCAATATTTTGCTAACTTTTCTGATCTGTGGCATGTCACAGCACTGAGCTCCTGTACTTTAACGAAGTGGTAGACACAGAGTTTAGCCCTTTTTTTATTTGACTGCATGTCTTAAATGCACCGTA
Organism: Pseudopleuronectes americanus; assembly: GCA_038501795.1. Taxonomy (NCBI): domain Eukaryota; kingdom Metazoa; phylum Chordata; class Actinopteri; order Pleuronectiformes; family Pleuronectidae; genus Pseudopleuronectes; species Pseudopleuronectes americanus. The sequence continues at coordinate 1,727,048 of CM076725.1, forward strand.
ATGTTTAACCTAAGGCTGTGCTTTATTTTACAATTTTATTTTAAAGATTTGGTAATATTCCAAACTCATTTGTTTTTATGGTGTGATGGTGGTCCCAAGAGCATCATGTCCAAAACCCTGTGTTCTCATCGGTCTGTAGCACTAAAACAAGATGGAAACGATCTGTACAAAAGCATGTTTATTTTTCGACATGCTGTATTGTTTGCACTGCCATGACAGTTCTTTGTGCAAAATCTTAGGAATAATATTTAATTCAAACAATTGTGTAATTAAGACCCAAATAAATCTCAAATGAATATTATTGAAAGTTTCACAGCTCATTTATTTCATTTACAGTTTATCAATCAGCAGCTGCCTCTGTTCAGAGACAAAGACAAGTCGTTAACAGAGCATTTAAACTGAGCCTTATACAAGATGACATGTAAAAGCCTTTGGCCTTAATTGGTATTGGCAAGGTCCGCCTTGCTGCTTTAATTATGGACTCTGCTTGGTTCTGTGTTTACCAGACCTCACCTCTCTCAACCTCTCTGGCGGACACCCCAGACCCCCTGTAGGAAGGGAGAGTGTTCCAGAACAAAGACTTGAGGCTGCACAAGAGTCTACAAGCCCAACCAGTCATTAAAGGAGAGAAAAACATCTTTTAAGTATCGCTTGCCAAACAAGTTCTGATTTTTTTTAAGGCTACAAAAGTATTGCCCAGACTTTTTTTTACCCACAAATGTGACACTGTTCATGGAATAAAATTAATTTAGACCCTGACAGTATGCAGGAAATGGATTTATTCTCTACATTTTCTGGCTCAAAAGAAAATTCATTTACTTTGACAACCTCTCGGATAATGGTCAATATTGAAATAAGCAATCTAATGTGGACGACTTTGACTGGCTGAAATCGACCTAAACTTAAAAGTGCTTTCGGCTTGAAAGCAACACCCGAAGTCATAATTTGGAGAGCTTGCAGCCCCTCGATGGACACAGATTTTAAATTTAGAGGTTTGTCCACTGTCAATTCTGGTTTCCAAAGCTGACAGCCACCTCTGGCGAGCTGTCCGACTCTGCCAGGCCTCTTCCTCAGCTCTGTCAGACTGTGTGAAGCGCGACATGCTCATTTTAGCGCCACAGACTCTGCTTCAGCCAGCACACAAACACAAAAGACGGCTTCATTAGGATTCCAAAAAACCGCAGAGCTCCTTTTAAAGCTGTATTTATCTACACAATTTGGCACGGCCTGGCCTCTCAAATGAAACCTCCAAGCTCTGTCTAGCACTTCAGACTTGGAGAGTTTTTGTCTGAGAGTGATTCAGTTCCTCCTTTCAAGATAAAATCATTATCTGAAAATGTTTTGTGCATATAAATCTTGTTTGTGTCGTTTTTTTAGGCAATGAAACGGGACGGGATTTTGTGGAAACTAAAATATGAATATTGATGGAATCATTGTTAGTTAAATGTGGGGGGTTTAATTCATGCACCTTTAGCTCTAAATGTGTGAAGGCTACTTCACATGATCGTGTGTTGTCAGCACTGTAGTAAAGCAGACATTGTGCTCATGTTGAAGAGTCCCTCAAGGTTGGTCCCCCCCCCTCTCTACAATCACCCCACAATCCACCTCCCTTTTTCAGTTTTCATTCTGCCAAAACCTCGATCCAGCTGTAACAGGCCTATTCCCCCTCTGAGCTCATAATTCCTCCCTCCCTCCCTGTGCTCCCCCATATAAACCCCAACTACATTCTGCAGAGCACAACCCTGCCAACACTTCTCGTCGCTTGCGTTGAAGTAGAGGTCTTATTCCATACTGCAGATAACGGGGTAAGGAGTTTTGGTTTTTTAACAAACATTTCTACAGTGTTTTTCTATTATCCGATGGTATTTCTAGACAAAATGTATTGATATCAAGCGTTTGTCATTATAAATGTTATGGTTTGGGTAAATTGTGTTTTGAAGAAATATTAAAAATTGTGTAATTTTCAGGTTGTGGCAAAATGAAAGGCTGCACTGTTTTACTCCTCTGTGTGGCAGCCTACAGTGCTGGGACAGTCACTGCAGGTGAGACGAACACACAACCTTGCACTGCAAAACATGAGTGTTCAATCAATCATCAAATTGTCTTTGTATTGCCCATATTCACAAATCAGAATTTGCCTCACAGGGCTTAACTAAGTGTGTTATCCTCTGTCGTTAACCCTCAGCAAGAGTAAGGAAAACCTACCAAAAAACTAACAGGGAGAAAGAACGTAGAAACTCAGAGAGAGCCACTAGTGAGGGATCCCTCTCCCAGGACGGACAGAATTGAAATAGATGCAGCACGTGGTTGACCACATCAACAAAATAAGAGTATTTACAACAGTGATTAGAAGAAGCTGTTTTTAACACAATGAAAAGCTGTGTCAATGTTTAAAGTATATGTACATAAGAAAATGTCTGATAAAGATTAAGGGCAATGACAATTGAAATGGAGGAGTTATTGCCAGTAATGGTAGAATATGTGAGTGGGCGTAGTGTTGGTTAGTTTAGAGCAGGGTCACAGGACAGAAATGTTTTTGAGGCCGAGCACAGTTCTCATTCAGAAGTCATTGAACTTGATGGGCGGGATCAAAATCCAAAGAGGGGCCCATGATGCTCTTGATGACGACCTTTTCTTCCTCATCTCTCCTCTGTCATGGAAAACGGCTCATTGTTCACTGCATTCCTCAGTTTTGTTTACCAAAGTGACAAAGAAGACCGTGAACTTATTTGAACTGGCTGCCTTGGAGTGGTCTAAAAGGACTATGAAGGAAACCTACCATTGATTTGTGTTGCCTTTGTTCCCTCCAGGCAAGGTGGACTTTTTTTATGGAGAGACACTAGATCCGAAATAATACAAATATGAATTTCATGATCTGAAAATGAAAAATTAGATTACGTATGATCACAATTGATAAGTGTGTGTATCACCTGTCCATTTGCTGTGAACAACCATTTTCCATTATTTCTTCCATCCAAAGTCGTTCAACAACCTCAGTTGCCAGGTCATGATTTTTACCACAGACAAACCACATCTATGCTTCCTTTTTTTTTACACCTATTTAATTTCCTAAAACCAACCAAACCTGTGACTGTATCACAACCGTAACCACTGGTCTATCATTGTTACTATGACAATGACGGCCGGTTACGCCAACAACTCTGTGGGTTGCATTTAATATTAGTGCCAAGCAGGTTGTTTCAGTCACAACCCTCTCTCCATGTAATTCCATTTCTATGCAAAAAAAAATTAATTGCAACAGCAAAGAAACATATACTGTGGCTGGATTTTGCTAGCGGGCAACTCTATGAATGGAAGCGGTGGACAATGCGAGGGGTACCAGGCACATGACTTTTATATTAGAGTTGAAATCCAGAGTAACGATGGCTCAGGTTGGATAAAGATAGATGGATAGATGGATGGATCTTCGGATAGATGTGAAAGAAGTTTTCAAATTTAAACAGTTTGTGTCTTATCCACTCTGAACTTCCGTTGCTCTATCAAAACCGAACACAGCCCTTCCCTAATCTAATTAAAGATGTTCTCTTCTAACATTTTAGTGATACATTCATTATTAACATTTTTGCTAAATACTTTACAAAGGTTTGAATACACAACATATATGGGTGTTTTGTGGCTCCATCCACTAAGGTTTCACTCAGCCAATGAGATCATCTCCACGCCAGCCTCAGTCCGCGAAGTTGATGCTACGCTCTGTGAGCTCTGGCTAACCGAGACGGGGGTCACACTCCCAAATCATTCCTCACACTTGACACTTTCCCCCGCTTGCCCCTCTACACTGCTGGAGTCCTATCAAACCATAGAGGGGGCATCATCCACTGTGGCAGCCGCACCATTTCTCACCAGTGGAGGGGCCACTGCCTTGCTGTGGTACAGAAAGCACTGTGATAAATCAATTAATTGTATGGGGGGGGGCTCTGCAGGCAAGCGATGAAGTGACAGGCATCTCCGCAGATCGTAGGTCCTGCCATCGTCTCTAGGGGAGACTGACGGGGTGTCATTGGCTTTATGTGAACAAACCGGACCCTGTTTTTGTTATCATATGCAATAATGAAAAACGAGCACCCCTGGCACCCCCCCCTCCCTTCTCTGATGGACCCTGGCAGGGCATGTTAGGAACGCTGTGAATGCCATTGGTCACAGTTACCGCACAAGGAACACAACTCTGAGTGTCATGGGCAGAGTCAGAAACTCTGGTAAAAAACAACAGCAAAGAAAAACATCTTTGATCCCCCTCACAGGGGCCCCGATACTCCCCGGGTGTACCTCGCAACTGTCCACTCAGTGTGGAGGCCTTTTCTCAGATCTCCTGAAAAACAGCCGACAACAAGCCTGCCATTGTCCTCCAGTTGCTGTCTGGCTAATTCACTGCCGCGGCTTAGAGAAAAACACGTGAAGGGGACTCAAAGCAACAATATGCCTCATTAAGAATCAGGAGCTGCTCTGCCTATAAGCCTGTGTGCATGGAACCAAACCACTAATCAGCCAAACAAGTGGCTCAGACTAAATCCTCTCATCTCTGTGCTGATGCTTGGTTACGTTGACTTGCTTCATTACAATCCAGAATTTATTGTGCTGCTTGTTTTTTTTTGTTTCCAATTTAGATGCCAAAGAGTTATCCATCACCACTATAAAGGTATTGTTTCTTTCCTTTACTCTCTGGGAATCTCTTACTTTTGGAGTTTTACATTTTTTTTTATCAGTTATAGAAATTTGACAACTTTTATCCAGATTTTCAACTATTAATCCTCAGAGTTTAAGTCTCATATATACTTAGTTTTGGTTGGTTTGATGTAGATATCAGTAAATGTGAGTCATGGTGCTCGAAAATATGTCCATATGTGTTTTGAGTATTCTAATACCGTTTTTCTCCTCATTGTGAAATATGAGGCTCTACTGCCAGTTGACTTTACCATGTCTGTCATTGGTGATATGTAGTCAAACAGACCTATTTTATGTGCATGTGTCATCCTCTGAAGACTGCAGAGTAATCCTCAAATAATCGTTCGCATCCTGAGATCTTCTTATTTTAATCTAAGCTTTGAAAAGAGATGCCATTGTATCACCAGTTCTCCCTCAGGGATCAATCACACCCAGTCAAATGAGGCTGTTTGCGTTGTTTGTCCAGGAGGACCCGTACACCATGAGCAGAGGCTCTGAGCTGGAGGGCTTCTGCATGGACCTGCTCACAGAACTGGCGAAGATACTGGGCCTCAAGTACAATGTGCACCTGGTGAAGGATAACCGCTACGGAGTCATGGATGCCAGCGGTAACTGGAACGGCATGATCGGTGAGCTCGTCAGAGGGGTAAGTCAAAGGCCATGCAACTGTCATATCACAGGTCATGAACAGCATGTTAGGTTTGAAATTGTGTGATATACTGTTAGGTAATAATATGTACAGTTTGAGTCTGCGGCTTAAAATGTTATGCCGCTTTATATTAACAAAGCTGAGATCAGTAAAAACAAAGAACTGCTCCGACCCAAAGTGTTGGAAATTGAATAACACATTTATTTGTAAAATAACTATATATACATATATGTAAATATATGTTAATAAATGGAGTGAAATTTATCAATGAAGCAATTTTTTTGTATACTTTTATAAATTATTAAATCTTTGCTCAATATTGCCATGTCTCACATATTTTGTATAAAGATAATAAATAATTAGTTGAGGTTTAACAATCAAATAATTCCATGCTTTGTGGATTAGTTTTTATTATATAACAAATAATGTATAAATTATATCAATACAACAGTGAAATGGATCTGCTGCTTAACACTACAGTATTGTGTAACCATGTTACGTACACTGTTGTACATGTGAATGTGTGTGTGTGCATTCGTGGACCATCAGGAGGCTGACCTGGCTGTGGCCCCGCTGACCCTCACTGCTGTCAGAGAGCAACATGTGGAAATGACCACCCCCTTCATGCAGACAGGAATCGGCTTCATCCTGCGTAAGGACGTGACCTCTGAGGAGAGCACCCTCAGCCTGCTGGCGCCCTTCTCCACCAACATGTGGATTGGCATCCTCATTGCCTTTCTGCTAACAGGTCTCTGCATATTCCTGGTGGGCAGGTATGTTTCAGAGGGTCAACATAGAAACCTTTGACTTATGTAATGTCTGCAAATGCTGTAGAAACCAGGACACATAGCTCATGTTCAAGGCAAATTTTTCACTAGGACAATAAAGTTTGTCATCTCGTGTCCTGTCTTCTCATGTCATGTGTTGTCAGGTCCACATTTATTATCTAATTTCGCGTTTTGTCGTATCTTGTTGTGTCCTCATATCTTATCATCTGATGTTGCGTGTTGTCATGTCTTGTCTTCTCATGTCAGGTCTTGTCATGTCCTCATGTCTTGTCTTCTCATGTTGTGTGTTGTCTTGTTTTGACGTTTCCTCATGGCTTGTCTTCTTGTGCCATGTATTGTCGAGTCTTGATGTGTCCTTTCATGTCGAGTCATGTGTTGTCCACATTTGTTGTTAGCTAGTTTATCATGACTAGCTAACAACAAATGTATACGATTTCTTGGCTTTGGTAAAAGCTCCTTAATTGCCATCACACATGAAGTTATATTTCAGTGAACAGAATGCTGCTGCTTTAACGGTGCTGGTTATGCTGTCTTCTGTCATTGTTCAGGATCAGTCCTAGTGAATGGGCCGAGCCGGACACAGATAAGCATGACTTCACTTTGCTGCACAGCTTCTGGTACATCACAGGAGCTCTCACCTTACAAGGTAACCCAGCAGCCAGCTCAACACATCCACAGCCTCAGAAACCCCCTGCTGTTGGTTGCATCAGTCTGACCTGTCAGAATACACACACTGCTCTGCTAACATATTGTTGGATAGAGTGTTGGAACGTTGGTGATGAGATGGTTAAAAACTCATTATTTGTGTGAGGTATAGAGCAGAAAACATAATTTCACCTTAAAGTACATGCTATATATATTAATAAAACTGCATATATTTTGGTATCAGAGCTGCAATCTAAAAGATAACACCTTCTTGACAACATTATTAAAGAAGATGCAACAATAATTGGAATCCAGTGCTGAACATATACAGTGTTGTGTTGCTTTGATAAAGATGAAGTATAACGTCTCACTGCCTTTGATCCAGTTGTCTTTTTTTTTGTATTCTGTATGAGCTGAGCTGAGTACTATATCATGAACTGAGTTAAAGCCATCTTAAAATAATACAATACTGTATCCTGTTGACATTATGCATCATTTAGGGAGGTGTTATCATGGCGTAACCATGTCTGTCTGGATTGTTTAGAACGGAGCATGAATACTATATTTTGTATTTAAAGGGATAGTTCAAACTATTCAATTAACAGAGTGGGCTCTTCTCACCGACCGCCCTCTGTGTCCCCTCAGGTGCCGGTCCTCACCCTAAAGGCCTCTCTGGACGTTTTGTCAGCGCCATCTGGTGGCTATTTGCTCTAGTGCTGCTGGCCTGCTATTTTGGCAACATCAACTCCAAGTTGCACTCCAACATCAAACACGGCTCTATCAGCACCTTTGAAGACCTCGCCAACCAGGATGCGATCGATTATGGCACAATTGAATCTGGAGCCACCAAGTTATTCTTTAAGGTAAATTCAGTTACTCTTACCTTTCCAAATGATCAGAGTCATCCAGCTGCTCTGAGATAGTTTGATAAATGGTCCACATCCGCAAACTGCTTAGAACCACCTTACCTTAATGAGTATATTCAGAATGTCAGAAGTCACAGCATACAACCTCTTTTGGGGTAGATGCAGAGGGAGGTTGGACTTTTTCAGTGCTGCAACTGTCTTACATGAAATAGTCCAGGTTTGTGAAATATAAGGTGATGATTGATTTTTCTCCAGGTGCTTTAAAAAAAAATACAATTTGCACAGTGCCAAATCATAACATAGAGTATCTCAAGGCACTTTACATATAAAGGATGAGACCTTAATAATAAAAGAAAAACCAAACAGTTCCCACAATTAACAAACACTGACCACCGTGGAGAGAAAAAAGGGCAAAACCTCTAGAACCAGACTCGATATAGGCAATGGTTGGGGTGGGCAAAGAAAAAATTAGGGAGAGAAGAGTTGGGTTGAAAAGAGGGGAGAAAAGAGAGAGAGACCAGGAACCATGTAAACCATCTTATTCTAGCTCTCTCCGACTGGTTGTTATAATGAAATGATCAGAGTGATATATATATAGATGTAATTATGGTACTAAAAGTGAGTTACAAGACAAACTATGATTTGTTAATATGGGGCTATATAAAATATTTTTGATTGAATGATTGACAAAAGGTTTCTGATAGTAGAGATATTATTGTGAGCGCCAATGACACATCTTCAACACTCAACAGACTAATGGTGCATCTGCATCAGGAACATTCCAGGACATCATGCTGCACCATTGTCAGTCCAGCCAATAACGTGTGCTGCTGAAATCTTGTGCACTCAGAATATTTGTATAGCACAACAGGATTATTATGTTTCATCTTTCATTCTTTTCTTTTCCAGAGTTCCAAGAATCCTCTGCTCGAGCGTATCTACCATAACATGGAGCGTAAGAAGAGCTTCGTGTCCAGCATGGAGGAAGGTCTCCGCCGTGCCCGGGAGGGAAACTTTGCTTTCATTGGTGAAGCAGTGTCCTTGGACTTGGCAGTGGCTCGTCACTGTAATTTGGTCCGATCACAGGAGGTCATCAGTATGAGAGGCTATGCCATCGCAGCACCACTGGGTGAGTCCTTTGGCCGTATAAGGATGTTTTCTTTTATTTGGAAAGATGTGGGTCACCTCACTGAAAGTTTTATGTGCTTTGGGTTACATTTCCATTGCAGATTCTATGCTCCATGGTCTAATACATCGGTTCCCAAACTGGGGTACATGTACCCCCAGGGGTACGCGAAGTGGTTCAGGGGGGTACTTGGGGAGAACATTTTATTTGCCTTTTCAAAGTGAAAAAGCCCATTACATTTTCAAACTGAGCTATAAATAATCATGCAATAATAAATACTCTGAATAGCCAAGTCGCATTGCCAAAAATAATCATGCATACCCATATTCAGCAAAATAATTACACTGCCAAAAATAGTAACAGGTAGGTTAGTGACCGTTAGTCAAAAGTAGGGATGGGCATAATTAATCGACAATCGTTTAATTGACAATTAAGAGTTTTGTCATCGACGTAATTCTGTTGCGTTCACTGCCAACACTGCAAAGCTATACGTCTCCATGAACACCTGAGGAGTCCACTGCTCTTCTTCAAGTAGGAGGTCTAGCTCCAAAGCTAGCCCCTTCAGACCCGGACAGAACCGGCTCTGGGTGAGGGGTTTAACTGCCACAAGAGTTGTTCATCTTGTAATAAAGATCTCAATGAGGAAATACGCAGTTTTTTTTAGTTTTTTTCACTGCATTTTAATATAGCTTATAAATAGTGAATTGTAATATATTAATATCAACGATTAATTCAAAATCGATCGTTAATTCTCGCGACAATCGATTAACAACTGAAAATCATGATTTGGACTGATTGTTAACTGACAATCGATAGATAATCTCTGTTTGATCTAAACTTCCATCCGAGTCCTGAAATCCCTGACAATTTCACAGTTTCAAGTGTTATAGGCTTTACATGTGCGCCAGGTGGGGGTTACATAGCTGGAGATTGAATGTCTGAAGGGGTACAGGACTGTAAAAAGTTTGGGAACCACTGGTCTAATAGATCAGTTGTACATGTTGAATTTTCTGCCGATGTTTTTATATGCTTCAAATTAAGCACATGTCAGAATCCGAATTGCCTCTGCACCACCTCCATCAAAACTCTCTACTTGAACCAGTGGGTATGGCTGCTTCAGACAGTTTCTATGGATTGTTAAAACTGCTTTAAACTTCTTTCTCAAGCTCTGTTTTTTTATTATTCTTAACCACCACCAGCGCTTCCAGGAGAGTAACAGTTTCCCCCTTTTGAACCTTCATCACAGTAAGACTAAAAGTACCAAAAATGAGGAATAGCCCTAAAGAAAGTCTTACCTACATGTTATTTGTTTCTGTAAAAACATAAAAAAGCTAAAGATAATTTACCTTATAATCCAGAGTTGGGATCTTTTAAGGTTTTCCTGACAGACTGCATCCAGATCCAAGGACCAGGAACAGGAGAAGCTCGTAAGCTGCCTGAGAGAAAAAAGTCAGTGCAAAAAAGCCTGACAATTACTGGCCGTGTTAACAGTGTTAAATACCCTCTCCAATGAAAATCAGGTTTTGTTACCTAGTTAAAGTAACAAAACTAACAACAATACAGACTGTGAGCCCGACCTTATTCGCCTGCCTCTGTGTTGGACGGCCCCAATGCTCTTTTAGCTGAATGCATCCCTGCAGCTGGTTTGGCATTGGATGAAAAACCAAAAGAGTGGAGGCTGTTGGAGCAGCAGGTTAATGGTTCTGGAGGGAGTTTGTTCAACTGCTTACATTTTACCACATCATCTCTCTTTACTCCCCCAGGTTCCCCGCTTGTCAAAAACCTAACTGTGGCTATCCTCTGGCTCAGCGAGTCTGGCACATTAACGTTCCTGCAACAAAAGTGGTGGGCCAGCAGCTGCTTTTGGGCCGACAGGGCCCACACCTCAGAGGCCCTGCAGCCCCATGATTTGAGAGGCATCTTCCTCCTCCTGGGCCTGGGACTGGGTGTGGGGCTATTGCTGGCCCTGCTGGAACTCTTGTCGAGGGCCCGCAACCAAGCTAAGGATGGCAAGGTAGGGAAGGGTATCCCACAGCGTGATCACACCATGGACTAATTGTATTGCTTACTTTTTTCGCCATTTCTTTCACAGAAATCATGCTGCTCGGAGCTGACAGCAGAGCTGAACCGGAGGTTTGGCAGCCGAGAAGCAAGCACAGAGCAAGACAGCCTTGACAAAAGCAAAGCTTAAAGGGAAAGTGTACACGTTAGCTTTTGATAAGGTAGCGGCGGACTTTCTGTAGTGATAGCTTCATGTCACGCTGCCAATCAGTTTGTTTTGTACTTTTTCAGAAAGGCTCTGTTGAAATGGTCCCTACGTGGTCATTAACAATACTAAATATTAAACAGCCTTCTTGTTAGATGTCGACTTCTCACTGACTAATAAACATACATCTCTTCTTGAGATTGAGTCTTTTACTGTTTGTATTTGCTTCTATGTTACAAATAAATCCCCAAAATTCATTGTTTTCCTTTTCTTTTAAGTTATACTTCAGAGACAACAATATGAAAGAGAACAAGACAGCATCATTACTGATATTCAAGCTATGAGGTATATTTCCCAAAAAACATTGAACAAAATTTCAGATTTCATGAAAGGTGAAAAGGGTTGCTCATTGAAACCACACAGAATTATCAGCAACTGTTACTTTCGGGGTGGCTGTGGCTGAGGGGTAGAGTGGTCGTCCTCCAACCTGAAGGTCGGCAGTTCGATCCCAAGTCTTCCCCATCTGTATGCCGAAGTGTCCTTGGGCAAGATGCTCAACCCTGAATTGCCCCTCATAGAACAACAAAGTGCTGCTATTAGAAGCACTGCATGAATGAGTGTGTGAATGGATGAATTATAAAACTTTACTGTAAAGAGCTTGGAGTGGTCATCAATACTAGAAAAGCACTATGTAATACAAAACCTTTTACCAAAAACCATTTATTCCCCTGGCTTCTAGCTGTTTAGCATATTTAGCATATTTTTTGGTTTCACAGTCTCAGATGACAAAACATGCCAAAACAAAAAGCCATAGTTTTAACCGATGACCAAACTATGAAAAAAAAATTTGAGAGTTTTTCCTCAACCTACACATTTATTTTATGTTGGGATTATTATATTAAGTAGAAAGTAAGAATGAATTGCTTGAATCCACTGGGCCTTTACTCACAGTTGTTTTGAAGAATCTGAAGAATTGATTTTATTTACCTGATTAGAGCCTGTGATCCTTGAAACCTTTTTGGTTCACAGATACTACTGATACCCCTCCCCAGTTTGTGTGTGAATCCCGGACTGAATATAATGATGGATGAAATGACAGATCCCCAAAAGTGTAGCCAAATCATCCGCTTATGGCTGGCTGCAGTAGGGGAGAGCGGGGTAATGTAAGACATCGGGTAATGTGAGACACTCCCTGTATCTAGGCAACATAAGGCATTTGTGGTCATGTGACCATTATGTTTTCAAGGCTCTCCCATTCCCCCATTGCCATGAAGGATGTAAAAGTACATTTTCTTGCTCTGAACTTAATCAACTGTTGTGTCAAAACAAATAGATTCAGGTAAAAAAACGTATACATGTTGATGAACTTCCAACATATAAAGCCATGTGATTGATGCTAGCTTAAGATTAGCCTGAATTGCTAAGAGATGATGTTTTTTCTAAAATGGTGGCTGTGGGATAAAGTGAGAAAAATGCTGTGGGGTAAAGTGAGTCACTGTTTCACTTGACCCAACCATGAAGCAAAAGTTAAATTTATTCTTAAACATATTTTAGTGTAATATTACATTACATATATTTGTAATGCCATAAACATTGTAGAAAAGCCATCATGCCAAGAAACTACACCAGGAAGACAACCTGGGGCCAAACACCCCTCACAGAGATGGAGAGTGCAGCCGTTGAGGTCATGCAAGGAAAGAAGTCCTTAAGAAAAGCTGGAAGGGATAGAAATATTGACAAGACAACCCTCAAAAGATACATAAAGACAAATTTTTAAGGGGAAGTAAAATCAGTAGCCTTGGGTGCAGTAGCTGAGGTAAAGAGAATATTCACAGATGAGATTGAGGAGGAGCTGGCCAAACACTTGAAACCACTAGCTGTCCAGTTCCATGGCCTTGCTCCAGTTAAGTGCCGTGAACTGGCATTGAATATACAGAGAAAAACAATATCCCTGTCCCTAGTAATTGGACAGAGAAACAATGTGCAGGTAAGTTAGGGTGTGCAACAGATCACATGATTCTGTAGGTTAACTTAGGCCAACTGATCTTGCCACAAAGCTAAATCTTATAATAATGAATTATCTACTCTTTAGGAGTAGAGTGGTTTGGCAGCTTCCTAGCACGTCGCCATCTCTCTGTCAGAACTCCGTAGGCAACATCCCTGGGAGGAGCTACAGCCTTCAATACAACTACAATGGGGGAGTTCTTTGAAAATCTGGCTGTAGCTATGGACAGGTGACAGAATTAATTCTTTAGCTGCAAACGTTTTATGGAGGCTTTACCTGCAACATTTGGTTTTGATTCTGATAAGGTTTTCCCTTGCCTCTCTTCCTCAACAGGCACACATTGGATGAAACATAACATCCACATAAATGTGCTTAATTGACCAATCTCCATGATTCTGTTACTAGTCCGATATTAGTTTTGGACTGTGTGGTTGTCAATCTAGCTGTCAGGATTTTAACTATTACAACATGTGTTGTTATGGTAGTTTTAAAGTGGAAAAAGTAAGTGGATCACTTTACCCCCTTGATTTATCCCATGTTATAAACCACGCCTGCTCCATGTTAGTGGATTGATTTTTCTCAACGATGGTTTCTACCATTTTAGGTCATTCTATGACACTGTGTTCTGTTAAAGCTATTTGGTTCTGCAAAATTAGGTAAAAGGTAATCAATGACAGCAGAGATTTGTTTCCATCTGAGATATATTGGCTTCATTTTCTAGTGGTAGGGAGTGTAGATGCCTCTTACATTTTCATTTACAGTCCAGGGCATGGACCTACATGTAGCAGTGGTATCACTCCTAACATAATTCTTGTCATAGGTTGATGTTTTCCTTTGTTACAAATGTCAGATTGTGTTCTTGAGACCATAGCAGCCTGTGCCTGCAACATTTTCTCGGACATATTTACCTGGTCTATCAACTTTAAAAGTTGCAGTTTCAAGAACAAGAATTTCGTTGTTATGTTTGTGGTCCCAGTCCCAGTTAGTCCTTTGTAGAAGGACTCAATTCACACCTTTGTGTCCTCTAGTCTGGATTATTGTAACCTTTTGTTTCTGGGCTTCCTGGTGCTAATGGTAAAACTAAATATTACCATTTATATCTTCATTTGTTTTTGAGGGGGTCATTTCTGTCTGATTTGAAGTGGAGGGGGTAATGCTGCTGTACAGGATGTTAAACCTGATATTGGGCTTAGTAACTGTGCATGCATTATTTTCACATATAAATGTACCCGCTGCTTTATGAATACACACTCAATATACATCTGTTGTATGCTCCACTATGTTTGTGTCACATTCCATTGCACAGCTTGCAATACACCCGTGTGGCCACTTGGAGGGGCTGTTGGATATATTTTGGCCGGAAGATCGTGCGTCCCTTGGCCACTTCATTGATAATATATAATGAGTGAAAACCTTCCCTCTCCATATGCATCAAGTGGACTAACCTGCACCACAGAGGCTGCACCACCTCCATTATTAGATTCGGTTAATTATTTACATATACTAGAGTTAAAGGCTGCCACATATAAACTGCTGTGCTGATATAATTCAGTAGTTGTTGACACTAGTGAAGGTGCAGTAAATAAAATAGAGTACATGGCTCACTTGACATCCAGAGAGAGCAGGAGAATGCCAGGGCATCACCCTCAGGGGCCCTGAAGCCCCCAGACTCATTTGTGAGTTTTTTTTGTATTAAGTTGATTTAATAAAAATCAGTTTGGAAAATGAATGAAAGCTCAATGTTATATAAACTGATGAGAGTGCTTAGGCAGATGCCGTCTTATATCTCCTGTCTTGTAACTAATGTAGAATCCTGTTTTATGTTACGTATTGAATATTCAACAGAAAATTACCTCTTTCCTTTCCCCCCTGCAAACAATGGAAAACAAGATATTCTATATTGTAGGTGAGTAAAGTGTTTAAATGAGCAAATAGCCACCACATTCTTGTAACCTACATGGTAACAGCTACATAACAGTTACTATCTGTATGTACATTGGTAAAAAACTGTGTGAAACGACCTGTACTTGAACCTGCTAATCAGCTTCAGGAGCCATTGATTTACACCCTGGCAGGAGAAGCTGACGGCTGAGGCTGGGACTGAGGCAGCAGGGGGTGGAGGCATGAGACAGACGCAGGAAGGTGGAGGAGAAAAAGACCGGTATTGATTTGGTGGCAGGCAGCTCCTGACAGCTGCACTAAGCCAGCACATACTCCTCTCAGCCACAGTCTGCAGCTCGGCCGACAGGGAAGTTTAGGCTTTATATCCCACAGATTTCCTGCTCAACCCCACACACACACACACACACGATCTCTGTATCCCCACCAACCCATCCACACACCAGCAGACACACCGTCTCTCCTCCACAATTAAAAGGTTATTAATGTATGTGAACGCTGATATGAGGGTTTGGATATGACGTTTATTAATTCAGTCAGTCAGTCTTGAAGTCTGAACCCTGATATTAAGAAACCAAAAAGTTATGTTTTGTTGGTTTTTGGGGTTTCCATGTCCGATATAAGAGGCCTGATGGGGACATTCAGCTGCAGATTGAAATATTTGCCTCTGGATATTTGTTTCTCCTAAATCAGGACAACTATCCTCCAGATTCTTGGATGAAACTGTTCAAACGATTGAGATTTGGTTCCAATTTAAATAAGCAAAAAAACAGCTTCCTGTTGGTTGTGAGAATGGTTTAATTTAATTTAATCCCCTGCTAAGTACCTGACACTGGCATTTTTTTGAAAAACGTTATCAAGATGAGACCACCGTTGGCCTTGTCGGTGGTAGGAATTGTGTCACTGGGACTCTTGAGCCATAGAAAACGTGTCTCACCTGTGCTTTTCCTGCTCTGACAAGTCAAATGTCTGCTGGTGAAAATATTTGTTGACTTCCACATGCACATCTTTTCACGACGCTCTTCAACATTTAGACCTGCACTTTCCTCTCACTCCCCTATTTTCAGCCTAGTCGGCTGTTGCAGAGGGAGCAGGATATTTTACGGCACGGGTCTTATCGTGTCTCAGACCTAGTCATTTTTTATTTCGTAATTTTGTGACAGGTCCTAAAACCTTGAAAGGAGTTCAAAATTGTTACTCTTCTTTTTATGTTTTAAGACAGTCCCTAACAAGTTGCTGGAGGAGACTACAGAATCCACAAAGTCGCCTTTAAAGTCTGTTTTGTTTTTAACACGCTCTTACAAACTTTATTCACTTCTGCGAGGTGATGCTTTTGCAGAAGAGGTCAGCACAAATAACCAAATTCCATTATAGGCTGGAAACTTGGAGATGGAGATGCTGAAGTTGCGTGTTGTTTGTAGATGATCTAAGCTTTTTACGCCAGATGATTATATTTAGGGCTCAGTGATCGAGTGAACAAAAGCCAACAGAAAGTCCAATTTGCTTTTTGTTGAGGGAACCTGGGTGACGCTAACTTCCAGGTTGGCGATCTAATATCTTAGCCTGTTCTGAGTCTGCGTTCATCAATGAATATGTGATCCGCGCCGGGGATCATTTGTGTTAATTGGTGTTACTTGCACATTATTGGTTAGTACTCGCCTGTTCTCCTCAGGAAAAGAGGATGATGACAGGCTGAAGTGACTAGTTGCTGTGTTAAACATCTTGTGGAAACACCGGGGGAAGCCATCGGAAGAGAGGAAAAGTACAGGCTGAATTTACTACAACTGCTGTTGTGTACGAGTTAGTGGGTCCACAAGTGTGTTGGTCCATGAGCCCATTCAGAGGAGCACACAGCTCATGGACTTTAACCGGATCTTCCAGGAGCTGTGTCTAGATGAATGAAACCTGAGGCTGAGCAGTGACTGTTTTGATCCTCCTTTAGTGCAGGTTAGTGACAAGATGGAGTCCAGTAAGCTTTGTTCTCAGCGCTGATTGGCGAAGCAAATTTTATAAATTCAGGTTTTTGATAGATGCAAAGAATCACCTCCAACATGCCATACCAAACATATCATTCACATGAGACAAGAGACGCCAAATTCCCGTCTTATCGGGTCTTTGCATTGATTTTGTATGTAATGACACATTGGCATCGCATTTGGAGAGAACGCACCATTACTTCTATTTTATTCCCAATCAATGCCTTGAATTTTTTACTAAATAAACCTTGCTTTTACATGGCTCGCCTGTCTTTATCTGTGATATACATCTGAATTCCTCATTTGCCACATAGAGATGCAAGTTTAACCATCTACTGTAACACTGACAATAACTGGATTCAGAAATATCCTACTGTTCGTTATCATTAGTAGAAGGGCAAAGTTTACACCAGACGAAAAAAATCAGTTGAATATAATGGAAACAAATCTAAATATAACTTTAAAGCAAGAAAGCCTCCATTTGGTCAAAGACCGGCTTATGCTGTTTCGGAAAAGATGTACATGAATTAATAATTGATGAACTGTTAAGGAATACTAAAATAATATTTCCAGTGTATGCTTGAACTTTTTAGGATTCACTGATAAAGCGTGTAGACTTTTAAATAACAAAAGGAATAAAGAAGGAACAGTATACAGTAATCTCTCTCCTTCCCTCTCTCTCTGAGCACTGGCCTAGATTCCTTTCAGCGCGTCCTCTGCCTGCGCTGTAGCCGTAGGCCTGTCGATGCGATCAGAATTATAAATTCTAATGGACGTGTCACCACTTTGAACTGCAGGCTTGAAGAGCTTTGAGTCTGGCGCTCCCTTGGATATGCCAGGCGAAGTCTGCACATTGATCCCTCTGAATTTGTTTGACTTTGACACTCTCTTTCTTTCTAACCCCATTAATTTTCCTGCACACCGTCTCATTCTCTTTCTTCTCGTCTTTCCGCAACACCCATTTTTTACTCTCTGCTTCACACGGGAGTGGAAGAAGGCGTGAACACACACGCATGGTTCACTTACAGTACAAATGATGTGCAGACTACAGCAGTTTAACTGAAGTACAGCTCTCAATTAGTCATTCAGGGAAGTTGCTTCCAGCTTTTCAATGGACTCCCTTTGACTCTAAACTTCTTAATGGACGTGCCGTTGGTATTTTGCTTCTTAATAACCACTGAATATTATTTGTATATGAAAATGAATAATGTGATCTGAGTTAGATCTTCAGCAGGTATGTGCATATATTATGTTGATAGGGTTTGATTCCTCTACAGGGAGGTTAGAGGTCAGCAGCTCTGAAGCTGGAAAAGGATTCAGGGATTTGCTCAAGGACATTTCAGTGGAGTGCACGCTTTTTTAACACAAGGGGCGAGAACCAAAGACAGAACACGGAGGAGCTGCTTGAAACAAACTAGTTTGATGTTTGTCCCAAAACACATCTGAAGTGTTTATAGCTGGTCCAAACTGCCACATTCAAAGGGTGGGACGAAAAGCCTCCTCTTATAAAGGGGGACAGGACGTGATGAATTGTACAAATGGGAGTAATGGCTCACACTTCAGAACAATATTCCTTCAAATACTTTGAGGGATTTTCCATTCGTTTGTTTGTGCACCTGCGCAAAAAGTGACAAAAGAAGATAGGTAGCAGCTTGATTCTCTCCCAATAAATAGCAGCAGTGAATGTCATTTACCCATAATTCACCATTTCACAATCAACACTCACATCATAATATGGTCCAATTGTGGCCTATTCAAAGAATGGAACTATGGAAACTTTACTAAGCCTGAAAACCGAATCAGTGGGTGACTACTGTTGTGGCCTTCTTATGGATAATCTCACCTCTGGCTACTATGTTGACTTTTGGAGCCATTGTATCCAATGAAAACCTCAAATTCCTGCAGAAAATCTTATAAAAGACAAAATTGTGAAATTCTAAAAATAATCTGCAAATACAGGCCTGTTTAAATCAGAGATGCAGATGTTCAATCCCTCCATTCTCAGATCATCATTGATGCCAGGCCAATGCTGGTTTCAAAGTCAAGCTTTAACATTAAGGACTGCTGATAGTTGCATCGTGTTTTACGATTTAGGACCAAGTTATACTTTTCTCAATCTGTTTCCCACCTTGAAGATCCATGAAACATGTGGCTTTCAGCTTTACTCTAAGGTGAGCTTTGTGGTCATATGGCAGGAAACAGATTGGTCCTCACTATGTTCTTGGACTCAGCTCCAGTGCATAGGTCTTGCTGCTCTTTGGCCTCGCCCCTGTTAATACACATGTCCTACAGAGGCCCCTTGCTCTTTTCCGCAACTGCCAACAGTCTGACTGACAGGCGCGTTGAAACAACAAGGAGGAGGCGCTGTTTGTTGTTGAAGCCCCTTGTGAAAGGCTATGACAGTCTGAAGGGGATCCTGCTGACACTAGGGGCACCCTACAGGGTTGACCCTGGGAACCCCTCGGCCCCCTGCCTTACTTATTGATGTCTGCAGATGTGCCTGCCTGCATGATAATAGCCTCCACTCGAGGGGAGCCCCTTATAGTGCCCTTCTATGAATCACACAGGGGACACCAAGCGAACAGAACCTTCTATATGTGTGCATGTATTTTCAAGACTGTGTATTTGGACCTTGTTTATGCGCTTTCTTGCTTTGGCTGTGTGCATATGCTGCTCAAGGATCTCTCACATTGCATTATTGATGGCCCCCTGGGAGAGATGAAAGTGTGAAGAGTGGCAGCGGGGGGAGGAGGACGGGGAGGAGGAGTTGGGAGTGGCTGGAGACAGATATCACAGTGTCTGAATGCATTGGGTAGAACCACTATGCATTGACATCCACATCTAGGGACATCTATAGGTTTGGATAGAATCTAATGCTGATATGTGAGGTCCCTGGAGGACACTGGGGCAGGTGAGTAAATGGAAGGAGGAGGGAGGAGGGCTCTGGGATGCCAATTGATGTGACATCTTCTTGGCAGGTTGTGGATGAACTGATGGTGAAAGAATAGGGTTAGACTGAGGGACACAATGCTATACTTTCTCCTTTCTATAACATCACAGAGGAAATAAAAAATTAAAGGAAACCCCTGGATGAGAAAGAAACATGAATTTGGATTCTTCCTAAATCATGCTGCGTTCACAGATATCGGATCTCAAGCCAGGTGATGCTAGCCGTGGGGAGCCTTTTCCCTATCAAGGTCTAATTACAGTTTTATAACATTATGGAGCCATACCAAGTTATTTAACACACAAACCACAATAACCTCTTTGATACGATGAGTGGAACTGCTTCTCTTAGGGGGTGTCAGATAGTTGTGATGATGATGATGATGATGATGATGATGATGATGATGATGATGATGATGATGACCATGCTGCTCACAGCTGATTTTAGTCAAAACAACCTCCTCCAACAAATCATCACCTTAAGTAATTAGTTTTTGAAACCAACTCCAGTAATAAGAGAAGATACAGACCAGCACCATGCGCTTTTGATAAAGAGATGAACTCTGTGCTGTGTGTCTGCAATTTAAGAAAAGTTTCCTGTTTCAAACAGAATGACATATCATAATAAAAGTGATTTGCATTTTATATATAAGGAACATTTAACCATCATTCACTCACAATAAGTAACAGCTAAATGGATTTTATAAAAAATAATAATACGAAAACACAAACAGGATTGAAATTATTTAATGTTCATTCCACAATCAGGGAATTGAAATCTTTATTTGTATTTACTTCTGAATGTTTTTATTTATATTTAGTTCCGATGAAGATATTCATGTTTGTATTTACTTCTGATATTTGTATTTAGTTCTGATGGTGATATTGTGACTGGACAGATGTGACAGAGCAGAAATCAGTTGCTCAGATGATCATATGAGGATTTATATCAGTTTTGGATCTTGTCACATGAATAGAACAGCTGTTCTGTTTTATATATTTATATGTGTCTGCCCAGGTGCAACCTAGATGTTGTATAGCTTTAAATGTTGCTGCTGCATGAATTATGGGATACCATTCTCCTTTACTTTTGTAATGGATGGTCCAGTGTTTCCTTTGCTTAAGGAGAATAGATAGAAAGCCTTTAGAGAATATGAACCACTGGAACTTATAACGGCGGTCACTGATAGGCAGACAATCTAATCTAGACCCCTAGTTAGGCCTATACAGTACAAAATATCGGGGATGTTTTCTGTAGATGTAGATTAACAACCTGTTTATCTGTCCTCTGCTTAATACATGCCGGGAAAGGCCTCGTCCACAGCCTCGGTTGAATGGATGAGTGAACCCTTTATAAAAAAGAGTAGGGCTCATTCCCCGCTGAGGATATGTGCTATTGGGGGAATGTTTGCATTGTGGGTACATGCATGTGCTGTAGGCCCATAGGGGTAATACAATATTGTAGAGAGGTTGAATGACTGAGTGTTTGCCTGTCTACAGTATGTTAATATAGAGCATTTATTTCTCTGTGTGTATGGATGTGTATGTGCTACACTGTGCAGTTAGGGGTACATGTGCACATGGAAGGTGTCAGGTGGGAGGTTCTGCATGTCTCATTCGTTGGAAACTGCAAAGACTTGACAAGGGTGTAAATTGCCCAAATTAGGCTTCTGGCAGCTGTTGACACCTCATTCTGTTGGCGCTTCATGGTAATGACTGCTGTCAGCAAGGACATAACCCATCCAATGCCCTCCCATGCCTTGGTTATCGATCTTCCCTCTTGATTTTTCTGCCCCTATGGTCTCCTCCTCGGATCATCATTGCTTATCATGAGTGCTAATGTCTGCATCACCTGTGCTCATCTGCTCACTGCAGAGAAATTGCAGCTTCATCAAATCTGGACTTTTAATGCTGCTAACAGTATTTCAAGAACAACAGTATGAGTATGCCCTTAGGACATGAGTGTACTGTATGTAAGCTGTAGGTTTATGCTGAAGACCAATCAGTATTACCTGTAGTTTCCATTGTGGGCCTGCTCCTGAATGATACAGACATGATGAAATCTCCAGGGGGGATTTCTCTGAAAGAAGTGAGACATGAAGGTGTCTCTGTGAGCTACTGTCACTGTAGTTGCCGAGATCTCATGGTGAAGCATAGCAAATATCAGTGTTTTCAGATAACTTTAATTTAAACTTAAAAAAAGGTTAACATGCTGGTCCACAAACATCAGCAGATACAGTCACTTCCCTTGTGATGCTTTCCCAGTCTTCTTCAGCCCTTGTTGTTGTGGTCTCTCTCTGCTTTTAGTCTGGACTGGTCGAACGCTGCTCAAACAAATGTCTATAAAGACTGTACACAACAGTATAGACATTATACCCTGTTCAAGCAGAACCAATGCTTTGGTTATACAGCTGTGTGTCTCCTGAACAGTACAACATACTCTAGATTTACCATTTGTACCGTGCACACCGACATAGCCAGGACACTAAAAACCTTACAGAATCACTGCCGTTGTTCGGGATTTCTGCTGATGGTATCTACGGTCAGTGTGACTGTCTCAGAGGTCTTAATGTGTTTGTGTGCAATAGGGAGAGACGGAGGATGCTCTTCAAATTGTGAAGTGGCAAAGTGGAGATTAAACATAAAACCTAGCAACAGAGAAGTGTGTTTTTGCCTGACCTTGCTTTGCAGTCATGAAAGGATTTTCATCACCATGCAAATAGTTTTGCTGCTGATCTACAAGACTTGTGCTTCTCAATTTTGTCATCCACATAGGCTGTACGTGAACAAATGAAATGCACTGATAATGTGCTCTGAACAGACGACATTTTTTTTGCAATAGCAGATATTCACCCCCAGCGCCACCATTATTTCCCAGCCACACTCCCCTGACCTGTTTCCCAGACAGTTGATACATTTTACTGCAAACATTCCTTCCTCTAAAGCTGACAATCAGCTGAGTTATTTATTATATTGGAGTCAGGACCTGACACTGCAGGTGACTTTATTACTGAATAACATTTAATCGCAATTTAATTCATGGTGATGCCAACAGACCCTCTAACACCATGTCACAACAAAGCCCTACAAGAAACATTTAGGTCTCCCAAAAAGCCCCAAAATAATAAGTTGGTGATTTTATTGTGTGGTAGAGAACCAACATTTTAAAGCACTTTTTAAGAGCACTCAAGGTCACCTTACACGGCTTGTCGGGTTTCCTCTCAGCTGCATCATGATGTGTAACAATGCTATGAATAAAGTCTATACATTTTTCCTTCTTGACACAGAGTGACACTACATTGACTGTGATTCTCACTGGCAGCTACACAGTGTATCATGATGTGATAACTTCGTACCACAGCATGAAACAACATGACATAACCCATTTTGTCAGGTGGATAACTGCCTTGCATGCTAATAAAACCTGTACAGTGAATGCAGGGGATAGGACCCGAGCAGTCTCCTGGACGCCTCTGAATACCCACATCTGATGTTGAATGCTAATCTGCTAACCTTGAGGGCGCCCTGACTGAAAGCCAAAGAGAGAGAGAGAGAGCAAGAGCGAGCTGTCTTCTCTCATCCAAATGCTTTGACTCGATCTGTTGAGTTTCCAGCTTGCACTCGAGGGCTGTTAATGAGGAGTTTTATGAAATTCACAGTCAGGGTAGAAAAAAGGGTGGTTTGAAATGTTTTTTTCAGTGTGGCACGGGGGAGACAGTGAATGGTCTTGATTAGACATTGAATTCTGTTTGTCTATGACAGGTGGCGCATCAGTAATGGTGGAGGGAGGCGACATCTTTGAGGTCAGGACTCTGTATTTGGAGCTGAAGCAAGACTGCAGTCAGAGGAAGAGAGGAAGACAACAGGTGACAGATAAAAGAGAAGCCTGTCTGCAGGGTGATGATTGGAAATTGTAACAAAAGAAGAAGCATACAACAACCATTGGTCTGTACTACGAAGCAAGTTCCATTTAGCCTGGACATCTTTCCGTTATCCTGCTTGACTTAACCCTACTCTCGCAATCAGGCTAAGCAGCCACAAAATGTGGGTTATCAACTCGATAAGTCAACCAAAGGGGCAGTGTTTACTTCATTTGACCAATCATCGACATGTGAACTGGCAGCAGAGCAGCATATTTCACAAGGATCATATTATAATATAACAAAATTACGAGGAGTAAAAAACACATTATCCTGGCTAAAAGAAACACATACATAGCTGCTAAATTGTGTGAATGTGTATAAGTCAATGTTTTTATTGCAAAACTTCTCTCAAATGTTTACATTATATTAATGTGTAATTTATATGTATTCTCATTGTAAGTATGACAGTTTTACTCTTTCAGGTGCCAACCTGAAAGGACACCTATAGGAGTAAATAAAAAGTAAACATAAAAATATACTCTTAAGAAGTAACTAGGCTGATTTTCATAACTTTAGAATACAACCAGTTCAACACTTTCGTTCAATTTCTACTTGACTCGATATACAAGTAAAAATCTCAGTTTACAGATGCAATTTGTTGGTCAGTCTGTTTGTTATTAAGACAGAGGCCAAATGAGAACAATTGAAATAACTATAAAAAATGAAAATTAAAGAAAAGACATTGCTTTTAACGTGTATAATGGAAAATAAATTCAACGCGTACAGTGTTTTTTGTTTTGCTTCTCTGCATCACACACAGTAAACAGGTAATTTAGTCTGTGGTACTGTGAGTGCATTGATCCTATGTGTTGGTCATGTTCAGCTTCAGCAGCTGACAAAGGTAGACAATTCCCTTTCATTTAGATACTAATCGGGGCAGGCAAAAGGATTTTTTGTCTTTCCCTGAAGACAATTACCTCTAACAATGGGGATGACGCTTTGATTGGTCAGTGGGCAGTGGTTTTATACGGGTTAATGTCTTATCTGGACCTTAACCTGCCCTAGAGCAGGTTAGCTGGTCAATATAAGTTACCATGGTGATTTACCCTTATAAAAAATGAAAGAGCTTCGTAAGATTGAAAACTCTGAGTTAAAAACCCAGCTTCATACTACAGCCCACAGATGGCTTCTGAACATGTTAAACCATGATTTACTTGATTCTTACCTCTAGGTCCTCTTACTTTACCTCTAATTCTTAACCCCACATTATGGTCTTTATCAGCAATTGCTGTTGGCTAGTGTCTTGTTTATAATTTGTCTGATGATCAGACAGATGTTATACCAGCTAACAATGTTAAATCAATTGATTGAAATTGTAGCAAACCAAAATAATCCAATTATCAGTACTTCTATGTACACTATGTATAAATGGGCTTGGGTGTTTTGGGGTGAAAGGAGAACGGTCTTGCAGATATCAGTTGGCTTCCAAAAGCCTGATGTCTTTCAAACATTGATACAGTGCGCCAGCCTGCTGAAGATAAGCAAGGACGTCAAAGAATTCGCTATCCAGACACCCTCGTAGCCGATGCCAGCTTTGGATTTGCCAGCTAAAATGACACAACTATCTGAATTGGGTACCTCACACATCCTTCAGTCCGTTCATTATGGATTAAAAAAAGACGGTGGATTGGTGCATTGTTCTGAGCCCACACTCAAACTGATCCAGTGCTTCTAAATCCATGAGAGGTGTAGAACAAATGTTTATGTCAGGAGAGAAAGGACCTTGGTTTGATTGTCTGCCAACCTGTTTGCTCCTACGCTCTAGTCATTTTTGCTGATGACTAAAAAGCAGAGACAACATCCCTTTAGGAAATAACCACTCATGCCAGTATGTCTGTAATGCCATCTTCTTTTAGCAGTTCAGACATGGCGGCTTTAGAGCTGCTTGACTTTAATCCTGTTTTTGGCCCCATTCTGTTCTGAACACTTCTCACAGAGCAGGATGTACTCGGGCTCAAATTACATTTTCTGTGTCTCTCTTGTCAAGTTTGCCGGAGGGATTTCAACAGAACCTAGACAGAAATGTTTGCTGTAAATGTCTATGTGATTTAGAGCAGGTTGGACTTATATATTACTTTCCCACACAAATCCATGATTTAGTCATCTTAAGCACTTATGAGTATATGAACATAAGGGAAATGTTATAGTTGTTGTTCACATCTATTGCAGAGCTCCATCCAACTTCAGCTTTGACCTATACTTGTCTCTTCACAGGGCACTTACCGATAATAATAGAACAGTTTTTATGCTCTCATCCATGTCTTCCCCTTCAAAAAATGTGGATTCTTAAAAAGTAACTTAACCCAGGAATATTTGAAATGCCTCACATCCTGTGCAACAGTTGTTGAAGAATTGTGTGAAT
Organism: Pseudopleuronectes americanus; assembly: GCA_038501795.1. NCBI lineage: Eukaryota > Metazoa > Chordata > Actinopteri > Pleuronectiformes > Pleuronectidae > Pseudopleuronectes > Pseudopleuronectes americanus. Next base: position 1,753,122 of record CM076725.1, read on the forward strand.
GATTTTCACTGACAAACAAGACTTTCAATGTTGCCGTCTTAGAAATGTTTGTGTCTGGACTCCAAGTGGTTGGTACATCCACAGTCTGAGTGTCAAATTCCAGGGAGAGCCATGTCCTGTGCCCTGCATGTTCTATGCTGGTTGGTGTTAATTTCTGTAGAGAATCGTAGATCCTCTTCAGAACTACTATAAACATCCGTCTTGATTTACGTGACAAGTGGACGCTAAGTGTGTTGGCATAGTTCAGATAGCTGAAAAGAATGTAAAAGAGGGAAGTAGTTGTTGACACCTCTGTATAGCGTAGTTGGTTGTTAAGATGTGTTAACAACAAATCTGTAGCGACAACAAAGTTCCTACACATATTTTACTTCCGACTATAATAAACACCTCTGTCAGAATGAGGTGTTGTAAAAGTGGCATCAACTTTATTCAAGAGTATTTGTCCTTGAAGCGTCCGGCTTAGCTGCATGTTTTCATCTGTGATGATTCTGAGATTGGCATTTTCACTCACTACACCACTAAATATTAAATTTCAACAAGTCCATTTATCTTGGAAAGTGCATCATTGTGTTATTTTCTTGTCAGCAAAACCAGTAATTGCTTTTCTTTTATATCTTAATTTTAAAATTTGAGTTAGCAGTTTTCATATGTCTGAGTTGCCCTTTTTCATAATATGAATTGCCTCTTGGGCCAGATCAAGCTGTATCTTTACTAAAAGATCTAATCGAGATTCATTTTTTTGTTTCTGCTGCACTAACAACTGACTTCAAAATTGATGAGTTTGTCATTAATACTCAAATTGCAAGTTCGGTTAGGGTTTTGCACCAAAGTGAAGATAATTGTCAAGGAGAGTTACAAAACCTTAAAGAGAAAACCTTAAAGAATATCTTAAAGTGGCAGGAGAATGGTTTCTTTCTAAACTATGTTTAATAAGTACAAAATACATGTCTCCCAAAATGCATCATCACATCTGGAGGCTATCAACCTAAAAATAATCTTGTTTGAGTTACAATCAAGAGATGTATTGTGCAAATGTCGCTAAAACCAAATGTCAGCTCCCTGCATTGACAGTGACACATCCCTGGTAAAAACAGTCACTTTCAGAGTCCGGGGGATAATTCCAGCTTGTTCTGTCTACCTTTAAAACTGCATTAGTCACATTTGCTCTTGTAATGGCAGAGACAAATCTCTCTCAGCCACTTTCCTCCACAGTCCCTTGCCCTCCACATTTACATTTCCTTCTCTCTCACCAATACATACATTGGTCCTCTCCCACAATTTGTGTGTACACACACACACACACACACACACACACACACACACACACACACACACACACACACACACACACACACACACACACACACACACACACACACACACACACACACACACACACACACACACACACACACACACACACACACACACACACACACACACACACACACACACACACACACACACACACACACACACACACACACACACACACACACACACACACACACACTCTTCCGTGCCTTTCAGGTTGTCATCCAGCCTTTATATGGAGAAAGCCTGTAAAAGCTCCAGAGGACCGGCTGCTATCCCCCACTACGCCAGCGTTAGCTGTGGCTAAATCAGGCGCGGTGGCGGAGGCTGACTCGTCGCTCCTGGGGGGGGGAGTGGGCGTCTGGAAGCTGATCAGACGGGCCCGGCGCTTGGGGGCGGAGGAGCTGCCACCTCCAGCTACCTGGATGCTGAGGGAAGATAGTGGTGCATATGGCAGCAAGCCCTTTAGTCACACTCATACTGACTCATAGGGATTCAATCACCTCCGTTCCCGCATTAATACAGCTCATTCTGGATTTGACTTACATCATCCTATTTATCATTCTTCTTTTCTTTTTCAAATTTATACTTTGTTTTGTAGCAAATTCAGTCAATATAAATTATAATTTTAAAGTTCTCTTTTTGAATAAGTATCCATACCTCAAATCCCCTTTTCCTCTTTCTCCATTGTTAAAATGTTTTGAGGATTCATCCTGCACTTAAAGAAAATACATTTAGTCAATCAAGTGTTATTGACAAACTCCTTGATACATGATAAGCCCATTTGTGCCTACTTCATGTTAATGTGTAACACTTTGTCTTGTCGATTAGAAATATCTCAAGATGAAGAGAGCCGTACACAGACAATGCCGAAAAGATGTCACCTTGGATAGACAATCGGACTCCAGAGCTTTTTGTTGATGAGTTTCGACGCCTGCATGCTGTATCCAGCCTCCACCTCTTATCTGAACTCTGAGATGTTTTGCTTGCTGTGAACCCATCTGACCGGAGACTCGCTACGTTCTTCATATGTGAAAGGCAAAGACACAGACACCATAGCCCAATATTTTCCAGAGATATGCACACCCAACAGATATATTCAGAGGAGGCCCAGTTCTGCCTGTCTGCAGCGTAAAGTGAAATGATTTTGGTTCTGACGTTCCAGTGTCGCCAATGTCCATTCCGATTATTAGAGAGAGCTATTTGTGTGTAAGAGAGAGGAAGAGCCACAGTGGGAGAGAGAGTGCTGCACACAGCTCTTCAATGAAGCGACATTGCAAAACAATAAGTTTTAAATATGGTAGGTCACCAAAGTAATTCATGAAAAACACAACACCAACTTCAAGTGAACTACATCCGTCACACAACTTTTCTTGAAGGTCTGGTGTGATCCGTAAGTTTTCACAAATGTTTTAACAAAGGGAAAAGTTTCAAATTGTGGTATCCTGATCTAATTATTGCCATAAAGCTAGGTCACTTTAAATTGTCTATTTGTCAATAAACTCTCTCTCTCTTTCTCTCTAAGTCACTATGCTTTCTTTGCATGAACGTCAGGTTGAACATAATGTCAAAGCACAATTATAATGATATCAAGGAAGAATAAAAAATAAATAAATATGAAAGTAAAAAACAACTAAAATGAAAAAGGCAGCAAACAGTAAATATATGTCTCTGTCTCCCTCTCTCAACCCCTTGAGGGGGTCATTTTAGGGAGACCAGAGAATTTCACAGGGCCGACCGCCGTGAGAGCCTGCGGCTGGCTGCTGTGAATATCAGACAGTGCCTAGAGTGCCACCGGCTTTTTTATTCTGTACTTAACTTAAAAGGCTGCTTATACACTTATAGGATTTCACTCAAATATCCAATGAGTTTTGGGGGGAGGATGTGACTTTATCAGCATTTGCAGACATATCAATTAGTTGAGGAGGGTAGGGCCTCGCAGCTCAGGATACCAAAGCTCTGTGTGGAGTTAGGAGCCAGTGGACTGGTTATTGAAGTGGATGATGACAACATTCAAGCAGCATAACACCATTTTTAGAACAAAATGACTGAGAACCAAACATTATAGGAATAGAGGCACACAGCAGTGCTAACCACAACAAGTCTCTGCTAGTTTCAGAATGAGTTATTATTCTCCTTCCGGCACCCGCATTGTTTAATTGAATTCATATATGCACCCATCTGAATGCTCATGTGTGTTTGTTTTATTTGGTGTGTTCTGGAGCATTGTAAGTGAATTGCTATCTTTACAAAACAGGTAGTAATTGAGCCTTTGACCAACTAACACTTGTCTGAAGTAAATGTTGCAGTATTTTAGTAAATCTCAAGGCTTAATGTTAAGATAGTAATGTACACACGCAGTTGGACAAGCAGGGTATTTTGCTTCCCACAGGTAATCAACTCATGTGTATAATCTGGCAAATTTTCTATTACATGTCTTTATGATTCCCCCCACTTGTACCCTCATGGTTGAATGCACCTCTTGTAAGTCGCCTTGGATAAAAGCGTCAGCTAAATTAAATGTAAGGTAATGTAAACCTAAAATCACTATGGCAGAGAAGCTAATGTAAGAAACGTTGACTGACCGATCTCACCTACATAAGGAGGACATTGATAAAGTGTTTCACATTGACACTTCAAGAGTACGCATGCCAGCTACTAACCATGTACAAATATTTTGTGTAATTGTAACAATCAAATTAAATGAGATAAAAATGCATATTGGATACTGTGACACATAATACTACTGTATAAATGGCATTGGTACAGCAGCAGGTGCATGGATCATTATTGAACAATGTGGTACAACTGGTTTAGATGGAGCAGACTTGCAGACAGAGGGACAGAAACACAGGACACATGGGGAAGAGAAAATAAGAGTAGAAGAACTGGAAATTTAGTTTTTTGCTCAATATTTTCAAAGCCCTGACCCTTATGAGAATGTGGGGCCCATTAGAAAACAAAAGTATTTTGTTTACTGTGAAATATATACTAAAGTATAATGTACCATGATGCCCTACATTCCTCATTGTGATGACAGAGAGACTGATTATCTGATACACCTTAAATGACATGTACTCTAAAATTAGGAGAATAAAGTAATAATACGACTTTGTTCACAAAACCTGTTTTTTTAAATATATTAGACCCTATTACTCGTAACTAAGAAATTAACAATTCACGAACATTTGAAGATACCACCAACATATTTAGTGTGGGATGATGTTTTCAACATGTTGTGTAGGAAAACAGATCTCAGCAATCTGTGAAGTTCTTGTCAGGTCACAGTAGGAGTTTTTTCTGAAGATCTCTAGCTTTGCCTCACCATAAGGTTTGAATTTATTATGTTGCTGGTTAAAGAGTATGTGTGCTAAAGGCTGATCTGTATTATGATATACAGTGCTGTGAAAAAGTATTTGCCCCCTTCCTGGTTTCCTATGTTTTTGCATTTTTGTCACACTTAAATGTTTCAGATCATTAAACAAATTTGTATATTAGACAAAGATAACCCGAGCAAATATAAAATGCAGTTTTTAAATGATGATTTAATTTATTAAAGGAAAAAAGCTATCCAAACACTCCCTTGAGACATAGTAGAGCCATGGGATAAAAGAGCTGTGGTCATTGCTGTTACTGGGACTGTCTGCTTTGGTTGTTATGATTTTGGCTGCAACATATTATTTCATATACTGGGTGTAACACTATCTGTATGCAAGGTTTGTTTGTTTGTAGTTTAAATCGATCGTGGCAACGTAGGGTAGTTGCAATTTGTTAGATGAGCATTAACCAGTGTAATCAAGGGAAATCCAACAACGCCAGTCCGGGATATTTACCCAGGGAATATTAATTACCTAAGACCAATACTAATAACCATAAGGTATTCAGGTTCAGTATATTAAAGGAGCAGGAGACGTGGTTCCATCCAAAAATTTTACTTTAATAACAATGACAATTTAAATCATGAAAAAAGGCTTCACACACACAACATTCACACGTAAAGGACAGGGCTGAAGCTGACTAGTGGAGATGTGAGCTACTGAGGGAAGGGAGGTATCCCATGAAGGGTCACCCGATCACATGTGACACACACATATAAAAGACAAACACATCAGTAAGGCTCCACACAACTCAATAAAGAAGCAAAAGTAATAAAACAGTACTAAATCAATATTTATTTATATCAGTAAAATAAGAACCTAATTAATCGAAACAGAATAAAGTTTAAATAACGTCATAAATCATAATGTGGGCGCCGATTAATACAATAAAAATAAATAAACAGGAAATAATAGACCGACATAGATTGGGTGAACATGTTATAACCCAAATCAATTAAATAATTAAATGCGCCACAAGTGAGCCACAACCAAGTCTTTGGGGGCTCCTAAACCCACGGCAGGCTCCGAGCTCGGCCAGCTCAGACCATTCCGTATCGTTTTAGTTCAGTGATGGGGAAGGGTCCCCATGCAAAGTGAATACATGTCGTCAAATAATCCGTGCTCTGGGTTAGGAACAGCATCGTCTTGGACGAAGGTTTGTCACATCAGCTACACAGTGTGTGTCGCCTCCAGTTGTGTCGAGTTATCCACTAAAAACGGGGTGGAGTTAACCCCGTTTTTAGTGGATAACTCGACACAACTGTGTGGAATGTCAGTCTTTCCCTATGACCTCGCTCTACAACTACAGTATACCTAAAACCCAATACTAAATAAATAAACAAACCTACTGAAACTTAACAGTTATTATCTTAGATTTCTTTGACCTCTAAATATTCTAATGAAACTGGTTGGATCAGATGACTCAAGTGTAGATAGTGTTGAGTAATTTTTGACCATCTTCACACATTACTGTATATGCCGCTATATGTTATGTATATTGTATATTACAAATCATGTCTGTACAGGAGAATAGTGTCTAAATTCCACAGATACTCTCTTTTCTCTCTAAGCAGTACCCAAGCTCAGGTTATAGATAAAGGGCCAACCAACAGTACATTGTAGTGTCGACGCTTGGGGACCTTTATATCTAACTCAGATGCCTAAGACAAAGAGGCACCAACTTCAACTCTCACCAACTTAAAAGTGTTTGCGTGTTTCACCAATGGCGAGACTTAAGGACATAACATGTAGGATGCGAACACCTACATGTAACATATGAGTGACGGCAATTCTAGCAATTCATGGATGTGCTGTTAGAATGAGTGAAGCTAGTAGTAGAAGATATATGGGGGTGATGTGGGAGACATATTCAGACTTGGGGCTGACAACTGCTCATGTTAATCTATTAGCGTTTATATATTGTTGCACCTTCTGGTCTCTTTGATGCTTCAAGTCTTCATTAAGATCTTCTGCATAAGACATCAGCTGCTGCTTGAGTTCTCCTTTCACCACCTTCCAGAAAACTTCCATAACAAAGAGGAGTATATTCCAAATCCCATTGAGGAAGGCACAGACAGTGACTTCAGTTTGGATCTATCATCTAGTCAGATCATATACAAGTCTTCCAGTCAGAACAGAAGCTTTGAAACAAGCCATGACTCCATACAAATATTTCCCAGTTTTGAAGAAGATGGATTGTTAAAAAAAAACCCTGCTAGAATTGTGGACCTAGAGTTCAGTAAATGTAAAGTCAGCGATAAGATTGAACATAACGTTGACGTTTTGGATAAAAAATAAAGGCAAACTCCTCCCATGCAAACAACCAAAGGAAAAAACTGATGGATAAGAATTTATGCATTGTGTGCAGTGCTATGGATTGTTCCAAAGAAAAGGGATGTGGCGTACTTTTCAGATGCACAAACTCAAGCCTAAGGATAAGACATTTAAACCAGATAAAACCAGAGTCCAAGCATTGTGTGCCTTTGCTGAACCTGCTCCAGTTGGTTTTAACGATGCATACTGGAAATTCTTAAGTGATGTGACATGAATCCAGACAAGATTGTGATTGCCATCAAGCAAGGTGGTTACAGACTATTCAAGAAGAATGATAAGGTATCCAGCCAACACCAGTATGTTTCGACCTGGTCGACCAACTACAGCCTTCATGTTTAGTCAAACCCTGACCACATGTTTCTTTGTTCTGGAGACAAACCAGAGCATCTAGAACTCAGCATACTCACACACTCATATTTATATAGTAAGTACCCCTTTAGTAATTTGTGTTTTTATACCTTATTATCTTCATAATAAATGCTTTTCTTTAAGAAATGTCATTAATGCTGCATAGGTGTGAACCTTTACACTGTCAAGAACTCCATATTCTTTCAACTTTGCTAACTATCGATGTGGTAATTTGGGTTATAGTCATTCATTTAATTATTTATCAAAGTTCCAAATTTGTAGTTGGTACCTTCATGAGACTTAATCAATAGCTTGGCGATCTTTACCATTTGTTTGACGGGTGGTGGCCCGAGGTAATATTATCAATTAAAGTTACTATTTAATATTAATATTTTTAATATAATATTCAATATTTTTTCTGAATACCAAATTTATTGAATGCCCGAAGGCACACCATTTAATGGTGTCACGCTAAACTTATCATATGAACAAAAGTATTTAAGGCAAAAACTGAGAGAACTTGGCGGATGATACTAGCATCAAAATAAGTTACACCTGTGAACACTATCAAAGAACTCATAAAACCTGAAATCGAGAGTAATGTGGCCACTGCTGCAAGGCGGTCTGGATTTAGTGATGAAACTGGCAAACATCAACGTCCATCTCGCACTCGCAAAGTTTGACATTTAAGACATCCTGTCTTAAATTTAAGACATAACTGGTGGATTTATCGTTTGGGCCCAGTCCATCTTTGTACAGTGTCTGTCCTACCACACCTAGGAGTGAAGAAGAACATGGAAGTCTGAATCTCTCTCAAAGATCTGTATGTTGGCTCGCCATCCAGTGAACTTGAATCTTGATTCTTCGGTGGTTGTCCCCTCTGGCACCAGAGAATTTGTCTCTCTCCAAAAACCTGACCATTGAATAGTAAGAGTCCCTGCACTTTCCAACAGGTCATCAGGGTTACCTGACACTTCCACACGATACAACATAATCTTACCAAAGCCGGTAGTGAGCTTGAGCAGCAAAATTGGCAGACAGAATGCAGACAGGTAAAAAAAAACACCACAGAGTAGATTTACCAGAGAGGACAACTGGGTACTCTCCCTACTGCCTAGAACAGGTCACATCAGGTTACCCAATGAGCCTACTACATTGTTATACAAAGTGTACAATCTCTTTCTCTATAGCAATTATAGAATATACAATAATGCAGCCTTAAGAATGTATTTTTTCAGCTTTTCTAGTGTGGGCTACACTTTCCTGTGTGAATGTGTGTATATGAGGTGGCCTGACGTCTAGTTCAAGTCAACTGGAAGCTTAACGTAGAGTAATTAAATGATTTCCAAGTTCAGAGTAGCAAATTAAGAAACGGTAATTAACGGAATTCAACAAACTAATACCAGCCAGTGACGAAAGTTGACGTCACTGGCTGGTACTAGTCTCAGCTGGTCCAATATAGTCAAACTGCTTCTAAAATCTGTCAGGCCTGGACTAAAATTAGGGCTCAGATGCAGAGGTTTTCACGTACAGCACACTTTATTGTATTCAGATCCCCCCTGATGAGTGACAACTTTCTTGGCTATGAAACACTAGATATTTCTAGGACCTGGCAAGAAATAAACCGGGGAAGAAAACTCTAGGAAAAGAACAAGGTTTATGAACATAAAACGATCCCGAAGGATGATAAACAAAAGGCTTGAGTAATAAAACAAAAGCGCTCCCGAGGGAGGAAAACCAAGCTAAGGAAAAAGGGCAAAAGAAAAGGCTCACCTAAACAGGAGGCTCCTTAAACTAACTATAACTCACTAAACATAAATCGCTCCAAAAGGGAGGAAGAAGAACAGATTACAAAAGAACACAAAACGTAGCTAAACTAGAAAAACTTTAACAAACAAAAAATCACTCTCAAAGAGGATACCGAAAACAACTTACGTGGTGTGGCAGAGATCAAGGAAAAAACACGACTATGGCTGTGGAAGGGCTTTGGTGAAACGAACAAGAACGAAACACTTCGGCACAAGACAAAGGGGAGACGCAGACTATAAGCACATGAGGGTGAAGGGAACAGGTGGAAACGATCAGGAATCAGTGACACATGAGGAAGGGAAGGTGACCTGAAACGAGAGGAGAGTTAGGATTTCAAAATAAACCAGGAAGTTACGAGACAAAACCCCAAGACAAGACAGACCTCACCACGGTGTGACAAAATCAAATGGCTGCAACAGAACTAATGGCAGTTTTTTTTCCAGTTCAATTTTAAGTTGTTCTTTAATTTGTCTTTTTCATGTCAAATTTTATTGTGTAACCCAGGAAATTAGTGAATAAATAATTGAATAAATATTATTAAAATGTACCTGTGTTAAGTTGATATTAGTTATAAAATCCATTAGATTTGATCTGATTAAAATTTATTTCAGTTTGTACTTACTTATTAACCAGTAGAGTTCTGTTAAACGTGGGTTCGTTCAGACGTGGTGCTGGTAGAAAGCGACTCGCGTTGAGACTCTGCCTGTCGGAGATTTTTTTTTGTGGCACGTTCGCGCGAATATCATTCACGTTTAGTAAGACGTGAATGATATTCGTTCAAAAGTAATAATTACATGTTTCGTTATTCCTCTCCTGGAACCGTCACCTTATCGTGGTGGAGAGGTTTGCGTGTCCCTGTGAACCTGAGGGCTGTGTTGTCTGGAGCCTTGTGCTCCTGGTAGGGTCTCTCATGGCAGAGTGGTCTCAGGTGAGGGGCCAGACTAAGAATGGTTCAAAAAAAACCTCAATGAATATCGTTAAAAGAGGAGATGTGACCCGGCCCGGAGGAAGCCCGGGGCCCCCGTCTGGAGCCAGGCCCAGACGGAGGGCTCGATGGCGAGCGCCTGGTGGCCGGGTTTGCCACGGAGCCCGGTCGGGCACAGCCCGAACAAACTACGTGGCACCCCCCCTCTTTTCATCTCATGGGCCCACCACCTGTGGGAAGACCCGTTGGGGTCGGGTGCGCAGCCACATGGGTGGCAGCGAAGGTCAGGGGTCTCGACGGACCAGACCCGGGCGGCAGAAGCTGGCTCTGGGGACGTGGAACGTCACCTCGCTGTGGGGAAAGGAACCGGAGCTTGTGAGGGAGGTGGAGCGCTATCAGTTAGATCTGGTGGGGCTTACCTCCACGCACAGTCTCAGCTCTGGTACCGTACTCCTGGATAAGGGTTGGACTCTATTCTTCTCCGGAGTTGCCAAGGGCGTGAGGCGCCGGGCGGGTGTGGGGATACTCATAAATCCCCGGCTGAGCGCCGCGGTGTTGGAGTTTACCCCGGTAGACGAGAGGGTCGCCTCCCTGCGCCTAAGGGTTGTAGGGGGGAAAACTCTGACTGTTGTTTGTGCGTATGCACCAAACGGCAGCTCAGAGTACTCGGCCTTCTTGGAGACCCTGAATGGAGTCCTGTATGGGGCTCCAGTAGGGGACTCCGTAGTTCTGCTGGGTGACTTCAACGCCCACGTGGGCAACGATGGAGACACCTGGAGAGGCGTGGTGGGGAGGAACGGCCTCCCTGATCTAAACCCGAGCGGTCGGTTGTTATTGGACTTCTGTGCTAGTCATGGATTATCCATAACAAACACCATGTTCGAACATAAGGGTGCTCATAAGTGTACCTGGTACCAGAGTACCCTAGGCCGAAGATCAATGATCGATTTTGTGATCGTGTCATCTGATCTGAGGCCGCATGTTTTGGACACTCGGGTAAAGAGAGGGGCGGAACTGTCAACCGACCACCATCTGGTTGTGAGTTGGATCAGGGAATGGGGGAAATTTCCGGATAGACCTGGTAAGCCCAAACGAGTAGTGCGGGTGAACTGGGAACGTCTGGAGGAGGCCCCCGTCCTAGGTATCTTCAACTCACACCTCCGGCGGAGCTTTTCTGGCATTCCTGTGGAGGTTGGGGGCATTGAGCCGGAGTGGGCGATGTTCAAAGCCTCCATTGCTGAAGCTGCGGTGGCTAGCTGTGGCCTCAGGGTCTTAGGCTCCTCAAGGGGCGGTAACCCTCGGACACCGTGGTGGACACCGGTGGTCAGGGAAGCCGTCCGATTGAAGAAGGAGGCCTTCCGGGATATGATATCCTGGAGGACTCCTGACTCGGTTGCAGGGTACCGACAGGCCCGAAGGGCTGCAGCTGCTGCCGTGTCGGAGGCTAAGCAGCGAGTGTGGGAGAAGTTCGGAGAGGCCATGGAGAAGGACTTTCGGTCGGCACCAAAGTGTTTCTGGAAGACTATCCGGCACCTCAGGAGGGGGAAACGGGGAACCATCCAAGCTGTGTACAGTAAGGATGGGACTCTGTTGACCTCAACTGAGGAGGTCGTCGGACGTTGGAAGGAACACTTTGAGGAACTCCTGAATCCGAATAACACGCCCTCTATGTTGGAGGCAGAGCTCGAGGTTGATGGTGTTTCGTCGTCAATTTCCCTGGTGGAGGTCACTGAGGTAGTCAAACATCTCCGCAGTGGCAAAGCCCCAGGGATTGATGAGATCCAGCCAGAAATGCTAAAGGCTCTGGGTGTTGAGGGGCTGTCATGGTTGACACGCCTATTCAACATCGCGTGGGAGTCGGGTACAGTGCCAAAGGAGTGGCAAACCGGGGTGGTGGTTCCCCTGTTCAAAAAGGGGGACCAGAGAGTGTGTACCAATTACCGGGGTATCACACTTCTCAGCCTCCCTGGTAAAGTCTACTCCAAGGTGCTGGAAAGGAGGGTTCGGCCGATCGTCGAACCTCAGATTGAAGAGGAACAATGCGGTTTTCGCCCCGGACGTGGAACTACGGACCAGCTCTTCACTCTCGCAAGGATCCTGGAGGGGGCCTGGGAGTATGCCCATCCGGTCTACATGTGTTTTGTGGATCTGGAGAAGGCGTATGACCGGGTCCCCCGGGAGAAACTGTGGGAGGTGCTGCGGGAGTATGGGGTAAGGGGGTCTATCCTCAGGGCCATCCAATCCCTGTACTCCCAAAGCGAGAGCTGTGTTCGCGTCCTCGGCAGCCAGTCAGTTTCTTTCTCAGTGGGTGCTGGTCTCCGCCAGGGCTGCGCCTTGTCACCAATCCTGTTTGTGATATACATGGACAGGATATCGAGGCGTAGTCGTGGTGGGGAGGGGTTGCAGTTCGGTGGTCTGAGGATCTCGTCACTGCTTTTTGCAGATGATGTGGTCCTCATTGGATCATCGGCCTGTGACCTTCAGCGCTCACTGGATCGGCTGGCGGCCGAGTGTGAAGCGGCTGGGATGAGGATCAGCACCGCTAAATCTGAGGCCATGACTCTTAGCAGGAAACCGATGGATTGCTTACTCCGGGTAGGAAATGAGTCCTTAGCCCAAGTGAAGGAGTTCAAGTACCTCGGGGTCTTGTTCGCGAGTGAGGGTACTATGGAGCGTGAGATTGGCCGGAGAATCGGAGCAGCGGGGGCGGTATTGCGTTCGCTTTACCGCACCGTTGTAACGAAAAGAGAGCTGAGCCGCAAGGCAAAGCTCTCGATCTACCGGTCGATCTTCGTTCCTATCCTCACCTATGGTCATGAGGGCTGGGTGATGACCGAAAGGACGAGATCGCGGGTACAAGCGGCCGAGATGAGTTTTCTCAGAAGGGTGGCTGGCGTCTCCCTTAGGGATAGGGTGAGAAGCTCAGCCATCCGTGAGGAACTCGGATTAGAGCCGCTGCTCCTTTACTTAGAAAGGAGTCAGCTGAGGTGGTTCGGGCATCTGGTAAGGATGCCCACTGGGCGCCTTCCTTGGGAGGTGTTTCAGGCACGTCCAGTGGGGAGGAGACCTCGGGGAAGACCCAGGACTAGGTGGAGAGATTATATCTCAACACTGGCCTGGGAACGCCTCGGGATCCCCCCGTCAGAGTTGGTCAATGTGGCCCGGGAAAGGGAAGTCTGGGGCCCCCTGCTTGAGCTGCTCCCCCCGCGACCCGACCCCGGATAAGCGGACGAAGATGAGATGAGATGTTTCGTTATTTTAACTTTTTTGTACTTTACTTACAGTTCAGTGCAGCGTAATTGTTTGCATTGATAATTAAATGCCAGTGTGAAAATAAATGACCATTTAAAATCATCCAAACTGACTGCCATTTATTTGAGTTCTTGTGATAACATCGCCCCGACATGCTCCGCGGAGATATTGGCGGTGAAGCCCGTGGATCAGCATCGCGGGGGTGGCGACCGGCTCCCCGTCGCTCCGGTACCGGAGGAGCAGCGGTGGCCCTGCTCCGGGGGGTCCTCGTAGCCGCATCAGGGGATGGATTTATAACCATTGCGTACGCACAAAACAGGGCCTGAAACGTGCGCACGCCACTGCTCACGCCAAAGTTGGGATTTATAAAAACGAAATTGACGGGAAAATGTGCTTATTTCTAAGCAAACTTAGACCCATGCGTACGGACGTTTTGGAGACGGGATAATGGCGAAGCAGACGTGAGGTGGTGAACTGAAGCCAGATTATTGATCCACTTCATAATTTACATTAAAAACAATAACTTAGTTTTATCTGTTCCACACAAGCTTTTTATTATAAAATATGAACAACTTAAAGCAAGTTACGTTCAGATTCGATTTAACAGCAGAGTTGCGGAGCCGAGTCATTAATAGTTTTTAATAATATCTTATAACACTGTTCGTGTCTCATCAAATCACTGCAGTGAACGTGACTATGCCATCAGGCGCAATGAGCGCACAGAGTGACCCAGCGCACTGAGTGACCCAGCGCACTGAGTGACCGAGCGCACAGGGCACAGAGTGACCCAGCGCACGGAGCGCACTGAGTGACCCAGCGACCAGAGCGCACAGGGCACAGCGCACAGAGTGACAGCAATCCATGTTGCGGCCACAGAGGCCCTGGATCTGCGGGTGTTAAAGCAAAGGGACCCCGGGGAAGGGGTTAGGGATGGAGAAGAGGAAGGAGAAGCTGGAAAAAGAAGCTCCGTGTGTCATATGTCATTAAATAGAGCAAGTTACGTTCTGCCTCACTAATTAACTCTAACTATAAGCTTTATCAAAAAGAAAGGTTTTGAGCCTACTCTTAAACAAACAGATGGTGTCTGCCTCCCGAACTGAAATTGGTAGATTATTCCACAAGTGAGGGGCTTGATGGCTAAAAGCTCTGGCTCCTACTCTACTTTTAGAGACTTTAGGGACGACAAGTAAGCCTGAATTCTGGGAGCGGAGTGCTCTAGCGGGTTTATAAGGTACTAACAGCTCTTTAAGGTAAAAAGGCGCTATATTATTAAGGGCCTTGAAGGTGAGGAGGAGAATTTTAAATTCTATTCTAGATTTAACTGGAAGCCAGTGTAGCGAAGCTAATACTGGAGAAATGTGCTCTCTTTTCTTTGTTCTTGTCAGGACACGTGCTGCGGCATTTTGGACAAGCTGTAGAGTCTTTAACGACTTACTGCTGGAGCCTGATAATAATGAGTTACAATAGTCCAGTCTCGATGTAACGAAGGCGTGGACTAGTTTTTCTGCATCTTTTTGCGAAAGGACATGCCTGATTTTTGAGATATTACGCAAGTGGAAAAAGGCAGTCCGAGAAATTTGTTTTAAGTGACTATTAAAAGATAAATCAGGATCGAAGATCACTCCCAAGTTCCTGACTGTTTCGTTGGAAGCAAGGGCAATGTCGTCTAGCGCAGCTATATCATTAGATAATTTATCTCTAAGGTGTTTGGGGCCAAGTATTATAACCTCTGTTTTGTCTGAGTTTAATAAGAGAAAATTGCGGGTCATCCAGGTTTTTATGTCCTTGAGACATGCTCGAAGTTTAGTTAATTGATTACTTTGTTCAGGTTTTATTGACAAGTATAACTGGGTGTCATCCGCATAGCAGTGGAAATTTACCGAGTGTGTCCTGATAATGTTTCCTAGTGGAAGCATATATAATGAGAATAAAATTGGGCCGAGCACAGAGCCCTGTGGAACACCATGGTTAACTTTGGTGCGCACAGATGTCTCATCATTAATTTGCACGAATTGGGAGCGATCAGAAAAATAAGATTTAAACCAATTAAGGGCAGTTCCATTAATTTTAATTAACTGTTTGAGTCTTTGTAATAAAATTTGATGGTCAATTGTGTCGAATGCTGCACTGAGATCTAACAGAACGAGGACAGACACAAGTCCCTGATCTGAGGCTATTAAAAGGTCGTTAGTGACTTTTGCCAAGGCTGTTTCTGTGCTGTGATTGGCTCTAAACCCCGACTGAAAGTCTTCATATATATTATTTTCCTGGAGAAACTCACACAGCTGATTGGCTACCACTTTTTCTAAGATTTTAGACATGAAGGGGAGATTAGATATTGGTCTGTAATTGGCTAAAACCTCTGGGTCTAGGGTGGGTTTTTTGAGAAGGGGTTTGATTACTGCTATTTTAAAAGACTGTGGTACATAACCTGATGATAATGACAGATTGATTGTGTTAAGTAACGAACTATCAATTAGGGGCAGAATTTCTTTAAGTAATTTTGTAGGAATGGGATCTAAGATACAGGTTGTTGGTTTAGAACCTGAGATTATTTTGGTAAACTGATCACAAGTGATCAGAGAGAAGCTGTCTAAATAATGGTTAGGATTCTCAGCCATTTCTGAGATTTCTGTTATTGGGAGGGTATTAGTGCCAATTGAGGGCAGGAGATTGTTGATTTTATTTCTAATGGTTAGAATTTTATCATTAAAAAAGGTCATAAAGGTATTGCTATTTAGGGATCGAGGAATACTGGGTTCGGTGGAGGTGTGACTCTCTGTCAGCCTGGCTACAGTGCTGAAGAGAAACCTGGGGTTGTTTTTATTCTCTTCTATTAGTTTTGAATAGTAGGCGGCTCTTGCTTTGTGGAGAGCCTTTTTATATTCTTTAACACTATTCTTCCAGTCTATGAGGTTTTCAACATGGTTGCTGGAGCGCCACTTCCTTTCTAGTTTTCTTGATAATTGTTTTAACTCATTTGTCTGGGAATTATACCACGGAGCTAATTTACCATGTTTGACATTTTTCTTTTTTAGAGGCGCTATTGAATCTAATGTTAATCGTAATGAGTCTGCAGAGCTATCGACGAGTCGGTCGATCTCAATGGAGCTCGGGTTTTTAAAGAATTTGTTCTTTATATCTACGGATAATACGGGTTTAAATGTAATTGGAATTATTTCCTTAAATTTAGCTACAGCACTATCAGGTAGACATCTAGAAAATGAGTTTTTAAAGGAGACAAAACCTGTCTTATGGTTTAATATTAATACAAATAAACATCTTTCATATATTTTAGCAACAGGTAGCAGTCACGACAGGGATGAAACAGTGACGCACAGTGCTCTTGGAAGAGCTGGACACTGTTGCGCAGTGATGCGTTGTCTCCTTTTTTTTCCCCCGTCTAACCGCCCCCCCCTCATTATTTTGAAAAAAAAATCATTGGCTAAACGATACGCCAGTCATCAGAACAATCGGGTGGAATTGGTTGAGCCTTTACACGTCAGAAGAGGGGCAGGCTCTGTCTGTCAACGAGGTGCCTCGTTGGCTATGCAGGCTGTGGACAGCCCATGCCAGCCCATTCCAGCTCTGATTGGGTCAAGTTTACATTGACAGCTCACTTGAACCACTGGGATATGGCTATCCACCATTTTTGGATCTTTGTTTACATGCACAGAGTTACACGTGAGTAAGTCCCAGTTTACACGGAGGAGGTTGCTGAGATTATGTAACAGCTGACAGTGGCTATTCTTTGATGTAATAGTGTGTTTTGGATGGATAATGTTACTGATTGAATCATCTGGACCTTTGGCAATGTACCAACACCGTTTTTGTTGGAATGTTATCGATCTGTGGATTAATATGAAGCTTGTAAGGTGAGTCGCTGCGACTTTGTTATGAACTTCTGCGCTACTTCCGGTCTGACTGAGACATTGAACCGACTGTGGTGATTGGATCTTGAAATGGTTTACATCAGTGGAATCAGAATCTTAGCTAGCTAACGATATGCTGCATTAGTATCTAGCTGTACGGCGTAGTTCTATAAATAACAATGTTTGACGCTGATCGGTAAAACAGCGCACCTGGAGGCGCAATCGGGAGGATGCGCCTCCAGTACCCTGAACCCTCCCTCTAAGAGACAATTTTAGGAGCAGCCATTTCCATTTTTTCTCTGACATTCTCCCAGTTCTTTTTACGTATTTCATTGATTCCGAAAAACACCCCTAGGTTATTTATTCCATCCCTCTTCCATTGTAGGTTTAGAGGGAGAACTGGGAGACCGCGTGGAAGCGGTTGTACAGTATTATGTATGGCTGTCTGCGGCCGTACATGTCGACTGGATGTAAGGAGACTTACATCCAGTCAACAACTTCCGTATGGGGGACGCTTCCTTCCCGTGCCTGGACAGCCCTCTGCTGAGAAACTCATCGGTGATGAAGCGAGAGACATTGGACAGGACCACCTTGGTAGCTGGTTGGGACAAAGACAGTACCTGTACAAAACAGCCATTCACGGTGATCCTCTTCTCGACGACTGAGTTCACCTTCTCCACTCGGTCTAGGAAAACAACCACGGCGCTGTTCATCCGCGACGCCAACACACGCAACTATGAACGACCTTTTCCCCCACATCGGCCCCGATGCTTTCTACGCTGCAGCAGAAGCTCACGCATATTTTCACCCTGTTTGTGTGTTAGTGATCTAAAATTCACACTAGCCATTGCAGCTGCCACGCCAGCGGCAAGAAGCTGGTGAGGGGAAAGACACCCAGAGAAAGACCCAAACCACCAGAAAATAAACTACTGTGACGCTAATGTGATTGAAAAATAATAACATTTACAACACGTGGTTCGATTCCACGGAGAGACAACAAAAGAACCTGGATTGATCTGCCCAAAAATCCAAGAGTCTCTCTAGACCCTGTCTAGTGCCCCTGAGCAAGGCACCTTACTCCTCCAACATCTGCTCCCCGAGCGCTTTACATAGTCGCTCACTGCTCTGTGTGTCCCGCACACAGATGGGTCAAAAGCAGAGATTACGTTTCCCTACCTGCATGAGTGTGCGTTTGCATGTCTGTGCATGTGTGTGGGATAAATAAAATGCATCTGCATCTACTTAATGTTTGCAGACTCCAAGTTACCCTACATCTTGCATACAGATGCGAGCACAGTCGGGTTAGGTGCTGCTGTGTACCAGGAGCAGCAAGGACAGAGACGTGTCAGCGCTTATGCAAGCCGTGGCCTCTCACCGTGTGAAGTTAGATACCCAGCACACAAATTGGAATTTCTTGGGTAGTGACAGAAAAATTCCAAGACAATTTGTATGGAAGTTCATTCCTTGCCGTTACCGACAGTAACCCATTTATCTACATACTCACCTCTGCAAAGCTAGATGCTACAAGCTACAGGTGGCTAGCTTCTTTGTCAACATTCAACTTTCAGCACCCTGTATTGACTGATGACTTCACACCACAAAAAGAGGTCACAATTTGTGAAAAACACTTTGTCCATCACATCATGGATGAACACCGCCGGTTTCCACCTAAGTCATGTCTCTTGCCCAGAACCTAAAAGCCATACCTACAACCTTGCCGATGAAAATCAATGTGGGGGTTTGCCCATCATTCCGTATCTCACAGCAGCTGAGCCGATGGAAAATCAGAGCTGATGCACCAGATGGAGTCTGGAGAGAAACCTCAACCAACTGTGAGGAAGGAATTCCCTGAAATCTGGCTGGTACTAAGAGAATGGAGCAGACTGGAAATGTTAGATGGCATTTTATATCGAAGAGGGAGCACAGGTGTCGTACCAGCTTGTACTGCAAGAAGAGCTGAGGCCCCTGGCCTTGAAGAGCCTACATGATGATGTTGGTCACATGGGCATGGAGCACACAATCGTTCCATTGTCTGACCTTGTCAGAGCGTGGATTTATTGGCCCAAAATGTCCACAGATGTGGAAAACAAGATCCGAACATGCAACCGTTGCATACGAGGCAAACCCTTTCCCCAGAAAGCTGCACCGCTTGTTTACATCACAGCTACAAGACCACTTGAGCTTCAGTGCATGGTGTGGGAGCCTGGCCTTGCTAGGGTTAGGGAGTAAATAGTGTGTACACAAACTGGAAAAGAGCAGTAGCTCAAGACAGTATAATTTCCGTTTCCTTTGGTGGAGGTTTAAGATGGCTCCTGATTGCCTGTTTGATTCACTTCATCTGTGAGGGACAATCAGAGACACCTGGGAGGGGAGGAGTTCCCTATAAGGATCCTCTTGGGTAGTACCGCCCATCCAACGCCATGCCTCTGGATTTCCTTTGTCTGGCTGTCCTCAGCCATGTGGGGCACTGCTCCCCGGCTGGGCCATCACAATGGACTTTCTCACACTAGAACCAGATTCAAGTAACACCAAAGACATTCTGGTCATCACTGACCACTTTACTAAGTATGCAGTGGCCATCCCTACATCGGACCAAAAGGCTAAGACGGTGGCTGAGTGCTTATGGGATCACTTCCTCGTCCACTATGGCATCCCTGAGAGACTTCATAGCGATCAGGGTCCCGACTTTGAGTCCCGTACAATTAAAGAGTTGTGTGACCTTATTGGCACCCAGAAAATAAGGACCACACCCTATCATCCTAGAGTGAATCCTGTTAAATGCTTCAACAGAACCCTGCTAAACATATTGTGAACCCTTGGGAACCAGATAAAGAGTCACTGGCGTCATTACGTCAAACCCTTAGTACACGGCTATAACTGTACAAAAAACAAAGTGACAGGCTTTACCGCTTACGAGCTGATGTTTGGGCGACAGCCTAGATTGCCCATAGACCTTGCCTTTTGTCTACCAGTCCACCACCAACCAGTGACAACAGTTATCGAGTTGCTGCTGAAAACGCAAAGAAAACAGCTGCACGCAACAAAACAAGATTTGACAAGCGCATTGTTAACTCCACCTTGAGAGTAGGCGTCAGAGTTTTCCTAAAAAATTTTGCCTAAGAGGCAAGCACAAGTTAACTGACAAGAGGGAGTCAGACGTGTATGTTGCCCTAATACAATGTGGAGACGTTCCTGTGTATATTGTCAGATCTGAGACCAGAGAGGGTCCACAGAGAACCCTTCAGCGTGAACTTTTGCTGTCATGTGTTTTTCTCCCGATGACCTCGGCAGAGAGTGAAACTGACACAACAAAGACGGCCAGGCAGCCAAAAACCCGACAACATCCGAGAGAAGACAGCTCAGATACTGCTGATGGGAGTGAATCTCAATCAGACCCTGAGGAGTACTATTATGACGGTCATAGAAACCAACGAGTGAAGACCCTGGGTTTCAACCAAGTCCCAGAACAAGTTCCAGACAGGACTACCCCTCAAGATGCTCCAGCAGAAACTTGTGACTTTAACCCACCTGATCCTGATGAAACCTTTTTTACCTCACCAAGATGAAGGTTGCTTATCTGATCCTGGAGAGAGTGACAGACTTGAACCTGAGGAAAGTAACTAATCTCTACAAGAGGAGAGCATCTTACCTAAGAAACAGAATCCTCAAGACCTCCCCAAAGAGGACCTGAACAGTCCCGTCATCCCCTAATCAAGCCACTGAAGAAGGGAATGACATTGAAACTACTAAAGACCAACCTGACATTTAGACAGAATCCCTGAGAAGATCCACCAGAGACAGAAAGCCTATTGAACGATTGACTTACCCTGAATTAGGAAATCCATTAGTTACAATAGTCAAGTCTCTGTTTCAGAGTTAAAGTGACGTATTCACAGACTTACTTGCAGAAACTAACTCCTTGAAACCGCATAGAATTATGATATCATAGTATAGATTCAGTATTTTGCACAGGGACATACAAAAGGTAATGTGGGGAGGATGTAACCCATATTAATATCTACAATAAATAGTCCACATTAATGTTGCCCTCATTAAAAAGTAATAATATAGACAAAGATATGTATTGTAAATGTATAAATAGATAAATAGTCCATTAAATTAAGTGAAACTGGTTGTTGTGTCAGACCCCAATTCATTTCAAGAGCACATACAAAGCACTCTACACTCCAAACCTGCAGAGGGCGACCACACAAGAGATGGTGGTGGAACCCAAGCCCAACAGGAACTCTTAAAGGGGACCATATTTGCATATAACTCAGAGTCTAGGTTAATTGGAATTGTTTGTTAATTCTGAACTTGTTTAAGAACTAAGGAACTGGGGTCATTTTGAGAGGAAAATGTTTACTGGTTTATTAATTTATTTGAGACTAATGCATGTCTTTTTCTGTTTTCAAAGGTTATCAACCTATTCATTCTATTCGATTCCTTGATTTACTTATGTCCACTGAAAGAATCAAACATCAAGAAAATAAAAAGTGGAAGAATAAGAAGAATTGAGTTGTCCTTTGCACCCTTCTATGGTTGATCAAGCAGCAGTTCAAGTTTGGGCAGAGATGTGGTCACGAAAACACACAGAACTTGACACTGGTTAAAACCCATGTTAACGATAAGTTAATGGAGAATATTTAAAAGTCTTCTGACTAAATAGTGGCGCTTTTCCTTTAAGAGAATTGCCTCTGCTGAGGTGAGAGGAAGTGGAGGGACGTAAAGAACGTAAAAGGGAAAATAAGGAGGAAAGGGAGAAGTTTTGCTGCTGAAATTAAGTGTTAAAAAGATACATGAGGACCTTAAAGCAACACCCAAAGTTTGTTTAAAAGAGCATTGCATAATCCTTGAAGAGGTTCTGCGATCCGGCAAACCTGCGAAGAGACACCAAGCGATTGTCCCTTTCACCTGGACCAGACTTCTGCCATTGCCCAGATTGGACTTTGGGTACTCACTGCCAGAGTGGTAAGAGTATCAGCATTTTCTTTGACGTTTTTTTTAATTGAACTGAATAAGGACTTCAGGCGGAACAAAACCCTAGGAAGAAAATAAAGGGAAGAAGAGTGAGCTCCACTCATTTAAACCATCCTTTATTGTTTGAATTATGTGTATAAATGTTTAAGTTTATAATATATTTTATTTATTATGTTTTTAGTAGTGCTGTCAGTTTAACGCGTTATTAACGGCGTTAACACAAACCCATTTTAACGCCGTTAATTTTGTTTGTCGCGCGATTAACGTGAGAGAAAAAATTGCCTCGCAAACTGTAGTTTTTTTCGCTTGCTGTTGCATCAACCTAGCCTGGATGCCAGACGAATTTAGCCCCGCCCACAACATTTGAGGTCGGGCAGTTCGGTCTGGAGTCGCTCCGTTGGGGAGAAATTATGCTGTGCACGAAAAGTGCCGAGCGGGCTTTATACGATGGACAGGTGATCAAGAGTAACGTAATCAACCACGTCATCAAAGTAGCGCTTGGATTGAATGCCTGCCGCTGGAGAGCTGAGATACGTAGATGCTGCATTTGAGTCTGTTTTAGGAGACATTGACAGCGCATTCATTTTGAAAGAGGAACAGAGAACGCGGAGGCGACGCCAAAGCGCCGCGTCGCGCTAATCCCTATCGCGCCGGCGCTTGGCTGTTAAACACCGGACGCTGAAGCGACGCTGACCCGCCGGGCAGCGCTAATAATATCACCTGTTGATCCAGTAGTATTCAAGCATATACTACTTGTTGGTCCAACATTAAGCAACAGCGTCCCAACATTTGTCTCTCTTGGTGTTGTCTTTATACAACATGTTCCGAGGATCATACAACTCACTGCACTTCTCCACTTCAATTATTAATTTAATGTCATCCATGTTGAAGAACTTCTCCGCTGTTTGCTCCGTTAAATGTCGGGTGTGGAGGGTAAATTACGTATTCTCCACTCAAGCCTATGTGGAGAATACGTAGCCCCCCTCTCTCTTTTTATCTTTATCACTGCTTGTGTGGCTGTAGTGGATGGGCAGAGGGGGACATTTAATAATGTCATTGGTAAAATTTAAACTCCAGGAAAACAGAAAGGGACTTCAAAGTATTTAAATTAATTTCAGTGTGTTTCCTGTCGCGATACGCTCGCGTCAAGCGGAAAAAATAGACTCGACGCCGAAACGATCGCTGCACGGAGCGAGGCAGCCTTGGGCAGAGCGGCGCTTCAGCCTCCGGTGTGACCCGCACAAAGGTTTAACATGGGAGTGGATGGGAGCCAGCTGTTATTTAAGGCTTGGCGCTGCGCTTCAGCGTCAGGTGTGAACCCGGCATTAGTAAATAACTCACAATGATTCGCTTAACATACGTCACATACTACGTTGCTCTGATTGGTTGTAGGTCTATCCAATTGAGCGAAGAGGAATTATATTTCCTGGTTCGGTTGAAACACGCCCCATAATCACAGCCCAATGGAGCGGTCTCAGACTCACATTCTGACTAGAATTGTGAGTATGACAACGTCAGGCTAGCATCAACCAGTAGCCTTAGAAAACTACAGCTTCCGGTCTAGCTAGATCCGGCGTGATCTAGCTATACCGGCAGCAAAACAATAGGCACGCCTTTTGGACCTGGAAGCCGGCAGATAGCGGCAAGCTAACGTTACGGTTTTGAATGGATGGTGAGCACGAAACGGCGAAATGGACGGTAGAAAGATTATGACTGGAAAGTTTACATTCAAAAAGTTGTCCGATGGTTCCCTTGACAAGACCAAAGTGGTCTGTCTTTTGTCAGTGTGAACTAAGCTATCATCGTAGCACATCCAGCCTAAGATACCACTTGATGGCCAAGCACACAGCTGATGCGAACTCTCTGCCCCCTCGTCATAGCCAGACAAGAATGGATGACTTCCGACAGAGAAACATGGATACCACAACTAAAAACAAACTCATTGCAGCCATAGCTAAATGGGTGAGTACTGCGTGTAGGCCTGTTAACGTTGTGGAGGACGAGGGTTTAGCTGATATCATAAGCATCGCATCCAACGACTGGACCTATGAATAGCCATCGAGAGCCAAAATTACAAGCCACGTTCAGAAATTGCACGATACTGAGAAAGCTAAGGTAAAGCAGGCATTGGAGAAGACAAGCAGTCGCGCTGACTGGTGATTACTGGACGTCCATCAGTAATCACAACTACCTCGGGGTCGCAGCCCATTTCTTTGATCCACAGTGGAAACTTGAGTCATATGCTTTGACTGTTATGAAGACAGAAGAGAGGCACTTCTCTAACGCTGTTGCAGAGCACTTTATGAAAGTAGCTGGAGTGGGACATTGAACACAAAGTTGTCTCACTGACAACGGATAGTGCTCGTAATATGATTGCAGCGGCCAGGCAACTCCCCTTTGAGCACATGCCGTGCATTGCACACAGTGTGCACCGAGCCGTCACAGGGGGAGTGGTTAATTTACCTTCCCCCATGTTGTATAAATGTTGCTTGAGTCGGGTGAGTATAGTATCTTTGGTTTCGCCGATGTAGTGTTTATTGCATGTGGCGCATGTGATGATGTAAATGACATTGCTTGTATTGAGGGAAAATGTGCCGAGTGCGGGAAATGCTGTTCTACTGTGGGGGTTGGTGATACATTTTCAATTTTTGAAGTGTGTGTCGTATTGTGTTTGGATGGAGGGGTCTATTGTCTGTATATTTAGATTTTATAAGCTGTGAAGATTTTTATTTTTCCTAAAAGCGGATACTATGGTATGGTTGTGAAAAGCTGGATGTAATGTTTTAGTGTGAGTGAAGTTCTGTTTAATGACGCTATGGAGCCGGGTTATTTTGTGAGAGAAAGTGGATATGAGAGGTACTAGTATGAGGTTGGGGTCAGGGTTGTTGGGTGGATGATTGTTTGTGATCCCGGAGAGGCCCACGCCCCCCAGGTTAGGGTTAGGGTTCAGGGTTGTGATTATGCTTGCACTGGCCTACTGACCTGTTTGCTTTGATCCGGTTGGGAAGTTGGTTATGGAAGTTAGAGTTGGTGGCCAAGCTGGGAAGGCTCAGCTCTCTCATACCGGGGCACCATGGTTCGCTCCCCAGGCAGAGCACAACCTGCAAGGACCATGGGGCAGAGGTGGGTACGGCATGTTTTGGTGTAAATGGTGGGCGTCTCTCTGCCTGATGGATTTTTGGGAGTAGATATGAAAAAGGGGGTGCGGGAAGGGGTTTATAGCATTATCAGAAAAAATGAGAAGGTTATTTTCAAATGAATCAACAAGAATTTTATCAGAAAATTTGGTCTAGTGGCAGAGATGACGCCCCTGGTACCGGGACCCCCGGTCGTACCCCCCGGAGCCGTTGGTGTTGACGTTGCGGTCGGGGGGTCCTGGGGGTCCTCATGCAGCAGATCTGGTGGAACAAGAGGGGGGAACAAACAAACAGGGGGTTTGACAAAAGACAGGGTTAGGTACGAGGTATGGACATGCCGTGATTATAGGGACTGATGTTTTACTTATCATTTAGACCTGTTACGGTGATGGTGTCCAGTTTAAAGATCCATAACTTCTCTGCCCATTTCCTCTGCCCAATGGTCTTGAGATTCCAGGCCTGAGATGGTCAAACTGGTAACTGGATGTTGTTGAAAATGCAGCACCAATGGGGTGGCTAGTTTGCCTTCCCCAATGTTATAAAGATGTTGTCTAAGTCTGGGGAGGATGGAATGCATTGTTTCGCCGATATGTTTATTACAGGTGGTGCATGTGATAGTGTAGATGACGTTACTGGTGTTGAGTGAAAATGTACCTAATGTGGGGAATGCTGTTTTACTGTGGGGGTTTGAGATGAATTTCCTGTTTCTGTAATGTGTGTGGTGTTGTGTTTGAGGTGAAGGTTTGTTTTCTGAGTACTTGGATGTTATTAGCAGACTGTGGAGGTTTTTATTTTTTCTGTACGCTGATAGGGTAGTGTAATTTTGGAAAGCCGGCTGTATTGTTTGGGTGGAGGTGAAGTTTTGTTTAATGATCCTATGTAGTCCGGTGATCAGGGGTGAGGGTAATCATTGCGGCAGGGTTGGGCAGTTGAATGTTGGCGGCCTCGGAGCGGTCCCTGTTAGGGTTAGGGTTAGGAATGGGAGAGCTGGGGTTAGGGTTAGGTCTGGGGAAGGGTTGGTTAGGGTAGGGGTTAGCATTGGGGGAGCTGGGGTTAGGTCTAGGCTTGGGGAAGGGGTGGTTAGAATAGGGGAAATTAATCCGCCTCCTTTTAAAGGTGGCGGAAGGTGCACTGTCCTTCCTCCAGGGGGCTACCTGGTCCCAGTTGCGTTGACGGGGACGACCTTGTCGTCTCCCGTATGACACCGTGGTCCATCCCCACGAAAAAGAGTGAATCTGGCTGCAAGTATGATCTGTGAGGTCCTTCCCCTACGGTGGTCAGAGCAAGAGTGAGTTATGAGACTGAGGGCTCCTCTATATATAGACTGCCCCTCAGACTCCTACCCCTTGTTGATTCTACTGTGAGCTTCACTTCTTGTGGCTGTGAATCTTCCTGATACCGTGTATCTATGGATTTTTAAACTTATTTATATATTTTTTTGTTTATATTTTTTTATATTTATATTTTTTATGAAAATAAAAAAATGAACTTGTGACTTTATGATTTTAAACAAATGTTCTAACCTATCCATCAACCACATGTTCCATTTTTAAGTTGTCAATTTATTATCGGAATACACCCTGTAATAACATATGAAATTAAATTTAGGTTTAGGCAATGGTGGTTAGGGTTAGGTTTAGCCCTAGTAGACTAAATTAGGGTTAGGTTTAGGCAATAGAAACAGAGACTTTAGATTTAGGCATAGAATAAAAAATGGTTAGGGTTAGGGCTATGATCCCTGGCTATGTTTTAAGCAGAGCAAACATAAATTAGGGTTAGGCAATAGTAATAAGGACTTAGGTTTAGGCATAGTTTTAAAAAAAATGGTTAGGTTTAGGGCAATCTGCCACGTCCAGTTCTAATTTAGTCTAATAATTTACATTTAAGCCAATTGGCTCCTTCGTATTAAGGAGAAAGATCCATCTTCTCTCGATTTTTTTTCCTTTCCATATCCGTCCAATTCGAATTATGTTGAAGGCCTGCTACCTTAATTGATTGTAGTCCATGTGATAGAAAATGTTTGACCAGGGGAGTATTTGTGTTTACCTTGTGTCTCAAATTATATCTATGTTGTGTCATTCTTGTGGCTATGGAATTTTTGGTTTCCCCTACATATTGTTTTCTACATTTCTTGCAGAATATTATATACACACAATTAGATGTCTGTGGTGTAAAATGTTGTTTAATAATAAAATTTGTCCTGGTGTGCATGTTTCTGACAAATTCAAGTTTGCAAAACTCTTGTAATAAAATCTTGTTTTTCTTCTGATGTATTGGTGTAAGTTTTGCCTTAACCAATAGATCTTTTAAATTTGTATTCCTCCTATAAGCTGAAATAACTTGGAATTTATCCAGTAGTCCCTGATCCTGAATCATTGTTTTAAAATTGTTTTTAAGTTTGTTATTTATTATTCTACTTATAGTGGAAAATGTTGTTATCAGAGGAATCATGTTTGCATCTATTTTTGTTTTTTGTTCTCCATAGTTTTTTAAGCAGTGTCTTAGAAATGATCTGGAATATCCTCTTTTCCTTAGAGCACTGAACATTATTTTGCCCGCTGTTATGAAATCCGAACTGCGTGTGCATATTTTGCGGAATCTCATCAGCTGTGATTTTATTAATCCCCTGTATGTGTGCGTAGGATGAAAGCTCGTTTTAAAGAGCAGTGCGTGTGTGTCCGTGTCCTTAAAATGAACCTTGATGTCCAGTTTGTGTGTGTGTGAATGTTGGTCCTTTAAATACTGTAGTGTCTAGAAAGTCCACCGAATGGTCATTTGCAACATACTTCAAAGTAATAGAAGCATCATGTGTATTCAATACGTTAATAAATTCATCAAAATCCTCCCTAGAGTAGGTCCAAATCCCCCAAATATCGTCCAAATATCTATAATAATGGAGCGTCTTTTTTGGTTATTTTGCCAGAGCTTTTTCCTCCCAATCCGCCATAAAAATGTTTGCCTAGGCAGGTGCACATTTTTTGCCCATTGCCGTACCTTTGACTTGTAAATAAAATTGTCCGTTAAACTCGAAATCATTATAAGGTTTATTTCAAATAGTTTTAATAGCGCCTGATCTGGCCTTTTGATATCGGGATATTTTGTCATTATGTTTTTTTACAGCCAATAGTCCAGCCTGGGTGTCAATGTTAGCATACAAGCTGTCTATATCTATAGTGAAAAATGATGAATTGCCTATGGGCCTCCATCACGTATTGTTCCCTTCCTAATATCACTACCACACTCCCCTTATCAGCGGGTTTAATAACAATGTGTTTGTTTTGGCTCAGTTGTCTAATAGCCTTTATCTCGTTATATGATAGATTAGACTTTTCTTTGTAACTTTTAAAATGTGTGTTAAGAGTGTCGCAGTCTTTTTGGATTAGAAGATTCACCTGTGGTGGAATCTTGTGAGGTGGTGGTGTCCAAACTGAAGGGGCCATGTAAGGCAGAAGCTTTTTATGCTGTGATTCTTTAAAATATGAGGCCAACTTTATTTTTCTATGGTAATCTTTGGATATCTGTTTCTAGTTGTCTTCTCTGATGTTTGTTTATATCGACCGTTGGAATGAAGGTCAAGCCTTTGTTTTAAAGGTCAAATTGTGGCTTTGAAAGGCTGAAATCTTTTGCCAATACCATCACATTTTGTGAGGTAGAACTGTTAGCCCCCTCCTTTAGAAGGCTCGTGGGGCCTTGAAGTTTAAAATAGTGGACCAGTGGACAAGCATTGTCTGTGCGGTTGTCTTGGTCCAATGGATGTTGTCACTCTCCGTAAAAAAAAATGTGTCCTCAAGTTTGATGAGGTACGGCATGTTTCTACGGATGTGATCATTGAGAGTCCGTAAAGTGCTTAGCTCTGAACCAGGCAGAGCCGAAGAAAAATGTATCAATGAGATCCAGATCTCGGAGAAGGGAAAGTGCATTTTTGTGAAAGTATTCTTGGCCTTCTGACCTCTGCAATTGAGACAAAATGACAAAACCACTTTTTCAACTACAGTTTTGCAGCTTGCTTTCGCAATTATGGCCTGAGCGTGGCGGAAGTTGGCCCCCGGGTAACTCTCAATTTGTAGGTCCGGGATTGAATAGGGTGGTATTCTGGACAGATTCGAGTCCCCAATGATGAGCCACTTCTTAAACACAGTCAACTCCCAGTCCATCAATTTTCGGTTGGTGGTCATGTGTCTGGTAACCCTGAATGTCGGTGGTTCGGGTGTCGGAGTGAGGTCCAACAACAGATCCTCCACATCGCTGGGTTCCGTAGATGTTTCCTTTTGGGGAACCAGAAGTTGGTGAACCATTGCTGAAACTACTTGTTTCTTGGTTACTGAGGTTTGAAGAGGGATCAAATTTGGCGTGGTGTCTGCCTCTATTCCATTGTTGGTGTCCAGTGGTGAGTCTTCCAACAATGGTCTAGTGCGACGCCTAGAGCGTGGAGGTATAGACGAGTCATGTCACTCGAATCTATATCCAACGCCGTCCCGCACGAAGATTGTTTAATTGTGTCGTTTCCTGGTGCCTGATGGGGATACTTGTGCACATGGAGCTCCCAGAGCCCTGTTTGAGTTAAATATAAAGCACACGGAGAAGAAAAAAATAGTTCTTTTCTGGTGGGGAGACTCAATAGAAAAGGAGATTGGAGGGAGGTGATTAGAGAAACATACAACTCCAAATGGGTTACAAAAACAGAGACCCACAAGGCGTTTAAAAAGCAAAGGTGCCTTTATAAAAATAGGCTAAAAAATAATGCACATTAAAAAGAGTCCCAGGTGACGTACCATAGAATGGGTTGCAAATGTCCTGGTCCTTAGGCCTGCCGGGTTGGAGCGAGGATGCTGTTGTTTTCCACTTATTTCTTGGTGCCTGGTGGGGACACTTGTGCACATGGAGCTCCCAGAGCCCCGTTTGAGTTAGATAAATAGCACACAGAGATCAAGAAAAATAAGGGGGATATTTCTGGTGGGGAAACTCAATACAAAAGGAAATGGGAGGTAGATCGCCAAGGTTTAGGCAAGTGGTCCTATGGTTAGGGTTAGGGTAGAGGGTCCCTGGTTAGGGTTAAAGGTAGGAAGAGTCCTTGATTTTGGGGTCAGGGTTAGGGTTAGGGTTAGGCCCTTTTAAAAGCCTGGTCATTTAAAAGGGCTGTGTTAAAAACCAATAGTCACTCTTTAAACAAACTTTTCTGATAAAAATGGAGTAAGAGACTAAACAATGATCAGAAAAACCCACAGGCTGAATAAATCACCTTTTCAAAATATTTAAATGGTGTTCAAAACAATAGTCGATCCAGTCTAGCAAAGGATAAACATTTTGTTTGGCATGGCTCCAGGTGTATTGTTAAAATCCCTCCACACATCAGTCAGCTCATTTGACTAGGTCAGTTTATTCACTCTGAGCCCCGATGTGGGACGTGGCTCTAAGTGATTCCTGTCTAAAGTGGGATTTCAATTGTAGTTAAAATTACCTCCTAAAACCATAAAATCATCACCACTACTGGTTTCAGCAGTATCATCTAAAATGTTTAAAATTGCCATCTGTCCACCCCATTCGTGGGCGCATAGACATTTAAAAACACCAGCTTGACACCCATATTCAGCTTGCACCTTTAACAATACACACTGGAATAATCTCACGCAACTGGACTTGTGACTTAAAACTGCTTCCCCATTAAAGGCCTCCTCTAGTCAATCTCGTTGTCTTCGGTGCTGTGGGTTTCTTGTAAAACCATAACGTCTATTCTGTTAATATCCATGAGATTCAAAACAGCCGCTCTTTTAAAATCAGCTCTGGCTCCGTTCACATTTAAAGTGCTTTGTTTATTTCAATTGGCCTGCCTTCTCATAGACATTGTTCACAGGAGAACCTCCCCCCCTGGACTCCCACCCCCGGGAGCGGACTCTCTGGAGCTTCCGCCATGAGAGAGAGAGCGATCACTTTATCGGCTCACATTATAAAACCTAAATGCATACATAATGACGCCCTTTGAAATGTTTGTGCTACATTTACAGCCCTTTTTTAGAAAAAAAACTAAACTTGAATGCCTTATTGGTTAATGTAAGCATGCTAATAAACTGCTAACACTGCAATTGTCATCAGAAAGTTGGGCGTGTGCATGGAAAGTAGAACGTATAGTCACACGACATTGCGCAAGTCCCTTCGATAACTCAATAATGTAACACGTGGATAGTTTAAAAACGTAACCACAAGCACGGTGAGGTTGGTCTACAAGTAGTTTTCACAGGTAGCTTAAAGTTAGCAAACATGTGACGGCAATCGGGGCTCCGATTCCTATTCCCCGCACAGATCAGGAGAAGCTATTCCGCATCCCCAAGCAGCACTTGGGCTGGTGGAGGGCATGTCTCCCTGGGTCTGAGTGGGGCAGCGGTCTGCACGCCTGGTCCTGTCTCCACACCCCTTCCTGTTACTGCACCGAGGCTGGCGGGGAGGCCGGCATCCCCTGCTCCTGGCCCTGCAGCCCCTGTTCCTGGTCCCTAGTTGGCGGAGAGTCAGACGCCTGCAGGACTTGCAGCCCCTGTTCCTGGTCCCTAGTTGGTGGACTTTGGAGCCAGCAACAGCAGCGACCGGGGTGTTTCCAGATCAGTCTGCTATCCTGACAGTGACAAATGATTTGTTATTGTTTGAAACCGAAAATATGATATAAATTTACAATAAATGAAGCACTAAAAAGCTGCTTTTCAGTTTAAAATATTTTATTTGAAACTTGAAAATATTTAATCTCAGCCACAGGCAATGAATACCTGTTATTTAGAACAATTATTCATTTTACAGGTACGTTTGGGCTTACATTATTTCTTTCTCAGAGTATTGACAAAGATTAACAGTCCCTGCTATAAGAAGTCTGAGTAGTAGATGAAATTTTAGATGCTCAGGTTTTGGCTTAAAATCATGTCACATAACACAAAGTATAAAAGTCATGGCTATTGGTATATCAAATGAAATCTTTGTTTTTCAGGGACTGCTCTATTGCTGTTTCATTTGTAGAGAAACACAAACACACACAAGCAGATGGAGGATATCAAAGTGCTGTGTGCGTGAATGTTTGTGTGTGTGTTCCCTCACTTTCACAGCTAGGGCCCAGTCCCACAGGAGTGCTGCTTCATCAAGTCTGGTAGTGGGTAGCAAAGGGCATCATCATTAGATTAGTCTCTGATCACTCTCCCTAAGTAATTATCCTGCTGCCCAGGCTCCTGCAGCATGCAGACTTAATTGATTTAATAGAGTGTGTTCTCTCTCCATGTCTCTGCCTCAACCCAGTGTTTCAAGAGCACATTTCCTCCCATCAGACTTTGGATTCAATTTCATAGTCAATGAGGTGAAAGGGGCCTGCTCTCAAAATGGATTCCAGGATGAGTGCTCATGTCTACCAAGTTTTTTTCTTGAGCCAATTTGGCCACATCCCATCACCTTTTGTAATTTTTGCCTGTATACATCAGCAGACATTGAAACCAAGAAAATAGATCATTAATCAAAGGTTAAAGATTAGTATCTATATGTATCTTAGTAAAAAGACCACTAAATGAGATGCTGCTCCTACTTTTAGACACCAGGGTTAAAAGGGAATTTGCGGAAATCAGATCCTCACAACAAATCTAAACATTAAATAAAGGGAAATTTCGATTCTGCTTTTTGATTTGATTATATTATTTTACATATTTTTTTGTATACATTTTTTCCATTTAATTGTTATATTTATAGTAGCAATATATTGGCTAAAGCAACGTGCAGTATAAATTAATAACAAAAATGTATACACCATAGTAAACCGATATAGCTATAGATTGATTTGTTATATATATTGTATTATGTATATATTATATGTGTATGATAATAAGTCATATTATATTGGCATTGTGCCTAGTGTCAGCAATTTTCTGCCCATTAGCTGTTTGCATATTGAACATTACAATTATTTTTTGCCTCTTATTTTACTTTTGATAAAACTAAAGGTCAGTGTCATTTTTGTTACAGCAGAGAAGAGTCATACAGTGTCAGTTAAACAACAATAACCAACTAAAATTCACTTAGTTGTGACTTGAAGTCAAAAGGTAAGAAAATGGTTATTCGATAGGTGTGTTGATATATGGACATGACCACTATCATTTTGCCAAACTTAATATTGCTCTCTACTGGTCTCAGTGTGTCGGAGGTTGTGCTGACGTCACAGAGTTCAACAGCTGCTGTTGCACCCTGTACTTTCAGGCCACTTCTTTACACAGAAATTGCAGGTGAAGATGACTTTACTCGAATCTAGGATTGTTTTAATTAGGTTTTATCCATGATAACGTCGACTACATAATTTGAGCCAGAAGGTTTGGAGAAAAAGGTCCAAATGGAAATTTCAAAGCTGCATTCTGCAGCTCTAGTGTGGGAACATTTTGGCTTGAAGCCTAATGAGAGAGGAGAGCCAACAAACGTAAAAAAGCTGGTGTGCCTACATTGTTTCTAAACAGCGGCAATGAAAGGTGGAAATACCTGAAACAAAATTATCCCATCCACTTTTCCGACCTGGGAACTAAAATCACAGATGGAGAGGAAAAATGTATGCACACTCACATATAGCATTACGCGCTATATAGCCAAAGCGAAGCGGACATTTAAAATGTTCGGAAAACCTGCATTTAAAAAACTGGCTGCAAACATGTGACCACTAGTACAAATTTACAAAGCCATATACCACTTAGTGAACATCCAGAATCTGTGTATCATTCGTTCTTTTCATATTCAATCTGAAAACCAAAATCAGAAAATCAAACAAGTCATTATATCGTTATCCTATCCTCGAAAATAGGAAATAGAAAATTGAATCATTCAGGCTTTTTATAGTGGTGGTGAACCAGGATCGATGACTGTGGACTATGGTGGATCCTGATCGTGGTGGCTGTTTCAAAAAGATATATAATATCTCTCCTCAGATACTCAACCATTACTGACAGTAATCCATCAATTCATTGCCCTTCCATTATACTACAAAGTGTTTATTCTAATCAATGCTGTTAATACCCTTATCTTTCTGATGTTCTCCATTACACTTAGCAACAATATTTTTACAGAGGACCTTCTACTGCAGCACAATGTAATTACATACAGCCTTTGACTTGAGTATGGCTATAAATACATGTCCTTGTATAAAAGAAGTAGTCCCATGTATTCAAATTAATACCAGTACAATAACGTATGAACCAGGCATTGTCCGCTCCTGCAAAAGCCAAAACTTAAAAAAAGAAATAATCGCAGATATAAACATATTTCCAAAACTCCCCGAACCCCTTTTTTAACGTTTCACTTTCTGAATACATTAATTTGTTCCAACAGGGCTTTGATTGTTATCGTCAGACCAGAGATACTCGTCTACATACCGTAAAGTCCTGACATTTAGTGTAGTACATAATCCGACGTTTTTTGTAGGAGAACACACCTGTAGGCATAAAAGTTCACTTTATAAAAATCGCAGTCCACTTTGAAAGTGCGTACATGAAACTATCTCATATCCCGCCCTCAACATTAAAGCATGAATATCAATGCAAATCACCCCATTGGTATTAAATTATCCTGCTGACCAATGAGATTCCACGGTGAATCATGACCGAGTGGTGAGTCATTACCATTCAAGCAATGAGAAGAAAAGGCTTTCTGACAATGACATCGAAGAGTTTGTTCGTGAGGTGGAGGTAAAGAAAGACAGATTGTTTGGTGGCCAGAGCAGTGATGTCACTAATAAAGAAAATACAGTGATACACATACTTGTCCGCTAATAAACCAGAGTGGTGAGTACTACTGGGACGATTCGGTTCCGTATGGGTTGATCTGTGTAATACTGGCCTCAGTTCAGCACAAGATTCAGGACCACAGTGATCTCCAATGCGTTGGTGCGTCCGATGGCTCAGCCCGTTCACTGCAGCAACTTAACACACACTGGTACTTGATGATACCCAGTGTTAGAAGATATTATTAAAACTATTAATGACTTGGCTCTGCAACTCTGCTGTTTAATGGAATCTGAATGTAATTTGCTGTAAGTTGCTTACATTTTTTTCAATTGAAGGTTCTTATGGAACAGATATGTCATGCAATCAGAAATAACGCTGTTGGTTTTAATGCTAATGATGAAGTGGATCAATAATCTGGCTTCAGTTCACCACTTCATGTCTGCATCGTCATTTTCACCTTTGCATTTTTAGTTTGCAGTTGACTGAGAGAGGCATGGCAGCGGGATCAAAACATCCCGGTCGAAATCAACCGACCGGTTGTTAGAACAACAACTAAAGGACAATACTTAGAACAACAACTAGAAGACAATACTCTGTTACATAGGGAAGAAAACTACATTGTTAGTGTTTTAAATGTCCCTAATACAATACAGCATATGATAGTGTAAGGGCTATCACTCCTGAGAGTGAAGTGACACAAGGCCTAACCCTATTTAAGATTAGTTTAGCACATAAACTGCTTGCACTAAATTACTGCATAGATACACAAGTTTTATTTGAAGGTAATCCTCCAAGCAGTAAATTATTCTTTTAAACAAGTAAAAATGGACACCATCAGTATTTTTGCATAAATCCAGAGAAGAAAAATGGATACAAAATGGAAAAAACTGTGAGGAGGTGACCTTCAAGTTATGAGGTTAGGGATTTACAGGGTAGATATGTGCACACTTGTTAAATCAGGGTCAATCTAGTTGTCCTGTCAATTTAGTTGTATATGCATTATTTCTTACTCCCAGCTCAAATCATTCATTTAGTCAATCTCTTTGCCTTTTCCTTTAATAATGGTTTGTGGTCTAATATTTCCCTGACCTTTTCCACAGGCTTGGGTTTTGCATTATATGTGGATGAAGTAAACCTATCATTTAGAAACAGTAACATTTGGATTGAGTGTAGTTGTGTAAGGCTCACACAGAGTCATGTGTGTATACTCTGAGCCTGCTGTCAAATGATGATTCTACTGTATGTGATTATCTTTGGCATATTGATTTGGCTTGTTTAAAGATTTACTCTGACATGAGCAGCAGAAGCAGATGCTGGGCTAAGTGGTATCAGGATCCATGAATATCATATGGCTAGGGGCAAATGCTCAACCTTATTGCTGCTTAATGAACCGCTAAGAGACAATCAGTACCATTTGCCCACCTCTCTGCATCTAGGATGAATCATAAGCAGGTTTCTGCCAACCAGTTTGCACTCAGCGCTGCAGAGTAACTCAGTTTTTATTGGACAGAGGGTCAGAGCACTTCTCGGGAAACTGTACTCCCCGCAGAGCAGCAGCAGTGACTTCACCTGCTGATGCAATTAAATGTACACCATAAGCAAAAACAAGCATGAACAGCAGCATTTCACACACACTAATCCAAACAAGCACTTGCTTAGCTAGATGAGATAATGAGGCCACAGTGCAATTACAGAAATCAAAGAGGCAGGTTTGGACATATTCAGCCCCACTTGGATCATACTTCCTAATGTGGCATGCTAATTGGCTGGAGCACCAGGACACACAGAGACAAAGCAGCCCGAGGGAGCAGATCAAGACAGTCCCTGAAGGGCGAGACACATAAAGACAGGCAGAAGTCAACCCCATGTCAATCTCTTTATGACTAAGGACAAAATGGGTGATGGCAGCAGTGCTTAATTTGAAAGTTAATGGGCCATGGGATTTTCTCTACATTTAAAGACACTTTGCAGCCCCAGAGTGGTTACCTCCATGCTTCGCTCTCCCCTGCCTGGGTTTTACGATTCTTCAGATGGCAGAGGATGAGAGGACCTTGCCTACGCGGCAGTACATGCATGGCTAATTTAATTAAATGCTCCTGCGTCCTTGTTGCTGGTCACACAGAGAGATACCCAGGCACATCCTGGATGAGCAAAGCGGGCTGAATGCTGGCATCCATTTCATATGCATTGCATATAGTTTCCATATCAGGTTTGAGGAACAGTCTGATGATGAGATGGTTATTTTTTGCATGACTTATAGAAGTTGACAGCCAATCATGGTAGGGGGTGGACAAAATAACTTTGGAATTCTGGGTTTCCACAGGTTCTTCAAAAATCTTAAATACAATCCAATTTTCACAGCTCATAAAAACTAAATGGATTTAGAGGGTATTATAGTTGTGATAAAATTGCTGTCAGAAATAACTCTATGATGCAATAAAATAAAACCAGCATTGAACCATGACTATCCCTTATTGGAAAGCTAAACTAGGCCTTGGACAAAGGACTGGGAGAGGAGTTAATTTGTTCCAATCTGGATTTTTGCGTACCCCTTGCTGCTTGTTTGAAGCAGTATTCACCGATACCGATCGCAGAGGTCTATGTTTACGCCTGGATAAAATGTGTCTGAATCCTACTCAGTACTACTGCTCATTTACTGACTAAATTCTGTCAAGTTGTTTTTTTTAATTCAGACCACATGAAGTCTCTGTCTTTCATCTACGCTGTCAGCAGCTGCAGGAGGTACACTGTGTGGAAATCTGATGTCTGTATTATTGTTATTAACTACATACTAACTATATAAATAGTTATTTGATTGATAAAAGGCAAAGGTTTATTTCAATGGATGTTATTTGGAAGTTAAACTAATAATTAATAATTAATTCAGTGTTACAAAAAGGCCAATGTAGGTTTGTCAATTTGAAAAATATTTTTAAAAAAAAATCGACCTTTTTTGTTTATTAAGATTTTTTTCTGATTTTTTTTTGTATGATAAGTTGGATATTAGATATATAGTAACAACAGATAAGGTTTCTTTCTTACAGAACAATCAAATTATGATCTCAACCCCAGCTTGTATATTGTGACCTTAAAGACCAAAATGGGAGCGTAATGTTTTCCTTTTAACTCAGAAAAGTAATTTAGTTTTACCTTTTTCCCAATGCCCTGCAATGGTATGATCTTGAAAATGACATGGTTGCAGGTGTAATCATATGCTTTGGCATAGGAAATATGTGTTATGTAGCACTTTCCATTTCAGAGTGTGTCTATCTGAAACATAGAGCCGAGACCTGGGGATGAAAAAGTACAAAAGAATTCTTGATTATATCTCAGTTAAAGGTACAAAAGAAACTTTAAAAGAACATTCTGCAGCAAGGGGCATCAGCGTGGATACTCCTCAAATTTTTGTTTTCATGGTGTAGACAGAAAGAAATTTAAAGTGTGAACAGACAAAATGTTATTTTCCCTAAACTTGAGACATCAAAGAACTGCAAGAATGACGCCCGTAAATTTGTGGTGGGTGAGACTTTTCTTGTTAATTTTCATTTTTTACTTTCCTCCATCTTAACGTGTTGCATTTGGATAGTTTTATTATGAGTGGTTGACATGCACATATAAGTAATATTGGTCTGTAAAATATTTGTATTAATTGTTCAGTCCCACTTTCTCAATAAATAAAGCCAATTAATTTCTGTCACAAGTGCACCCCCTCGTGAGATGATGAGTCGCTTGTGAAATCGTGCATAATCAAGGCTAATATTCTGCAATTTGAGGTCAGAATGGGTTCTATATTACAGAAAATGATGTGAGTAATTGATCTTTTCATAAATGGGTAATGTTCCTGTTCTAATACAACTTGGAGTGTCTGTTTCTACCTGTTAATTTCACACTATCTTCACTTGACTTTTCCATCCCTTGTTGCGACCTAAGAGCCGTTAATAACAATATTATAACAAAATACATCAGCTAATGTGACTTGAATTTGTACTTTCAAATTGAGCACAGTGCATTTTAGATCCTACTTTCTTACATTCCACAAATGGAGCTGTATTACCGAAGCCGAGAAGCAAGTGCACCCTGCTGTCCCTGCTTCTTCCAGGCTGCTCACCAGTACCAAGGCAGAGTGTACTGGACCTCTGTACTGCCGGACTGACTGGGCTGAACATCAGTCTTCAGAAATATAAATTCGTGTGAACTTTCTTAGTGAACGTATATATATGTAGTATATATTATAGAGGCATCTACCTTACATGATAGCACAAAATAATTGGATACATCCCGGTACTTTACTTCTGGCCACTCTCTCATGTCACACTTTCAGTCAAAATCTATGAAATCTGATAAGACATTATCAGTTCTTATGTTGTGACTCTAGACTCTTATGTTACAACTCGTTTCAGGGTAGTCCAAAGAGACACAGACTACTGCTAATTAGCTGCTGCTTAACTCAAGCTGAGAGGTCAAATGATCTGAGCTATTTCTCAGCTTGATGGAGAGAAAGACGGGAGATGTATTGCTTCACTCCTGCTGTTCTGTGGTCCCAAAAGGAAGATCTCTAACCTTCCTCAATCCATACCCCCAATCACTCCATCTTCAACTCTGTCTTCTCATTATACAGATTAGTAATGGGCCCCTTGAAGGATCAAGAGATGTCTGTACAGCCTGCTGACTCCTTCCTGTTGCCTTTCTGTAGGCAGGTGACTGTGATGACTGTCTGCTCCAGTGTACTAGAATGGGTAAAATAATCAGGTGTGTATACTAGTTTTCATTGACTTCCTGAAGGCCAACAAGACCTCTCTGTCTGTTGGCCTGCAAAAGACTTGTGGAGCCATTGCATAGACAATTCAGACATGAAACATAGTTTCTCTCCTTCATCCATCCATTACAAAATGGTTCAAACAAAGACAGCCATGCTGCTCTACAATTGGTGGTTTAGACCTTTTGCCAGTATCTTGTTCACTCTGAATAACAAAGTCCATCACCTCCATACATTCAGGGGGAAATGTTTGGGCGCGCAGTGCCTCTTTGTTCAAGATGCAATGAAACGTCAGCAGCTTTCGATCCAGCGACTTCTGAAGTAAAGTCCCAAACCCCTTCTGGGCTCCTTTCAAACTAGGTGCCCCATCAGTAGCCACTGCCACCATGTGGTGATTTTGTTGGCTATTGTCATGTGCAACATTTAAAACTGAAAGCATGCAGCCAAGGTGCTCTCCCCCTTTATTTATCAACTATTTGATAAATCTAATCTAATATACCATCGTAACTTTTTTTGAGCAGTTAAATATATCTCTTGTTCTGCCTTCTTTGTGATATTCATGCTTAAAAAGGTGCCTAATATTTCTATACTGAAATAATATCGGCATTATAATTATAAGCTATTTTATTTAATGATGTTATTGTTGAGGGTTGATTTGTATTTCCTGTTCTAAGCGGGTTGTTGGTAGTGAATCATATTTTGAAAGGGGGTTTTAAAGGAAGTGGGTTCTGTGATGAGTGAAGTTGTAAAATGAACGGAGAATAAACGGGTGTGCTGTCCCGAGCGCATGACCTGCTCTTCTGTCCTTTGTCGGCTGAGGCAGGATCTATGATACAACCAAACGCTCGGCTACATAATTATTATAATTATGATGATTTTTCAGTTGCCTAAATTTTAGTAAACCCCTCAGGACTTGGTGCCCTACGCACAGCGCATAGTGCATAGTGCGCGTTATGGGAGCAACAGCGCTGCTTACTGTTCACGTTAAAAGAGTGGTATGGAATTTTGGCATCGAAAAATTTGGCACAATTATAAAAAGAATCAGCTGAAGTAGCTTGAGGACATGAAGACATGTGGCCTTGTTTACTAACATGTTCACATGTTGTTACTCTCTGCAAAATAAATTGAATGCCTAAAAACACCGCCGGATTAGTTACAAATGCGCACCAGTCAATTTTGTTCTAACCACGTATGTATGTGAATCATATCATTGAAATTGACAGGCGCGTGTTCGCTTTCTGCAATTAGCATACTGCGTCTAGGTAATAACATATGGATGATTCCCAGATTTGTGCATCAAACTTTCGTATGCATTGTTCAATAGATCCCAGTCACAGCATGAAGATGGAATTTAAACAACCAAGAATAGTTTTTCGCTGCAGTAAACTACTGAAGCAGACATGTTTTTGCATCTGACCTCAAGATGTCAAGATAATCCGTCATGTACAGTGAACCAAAATAAAATATCAGCCCAAAAATATAGATAGATATTGGAACTTTTTTCTGTAATACAGTTAAATAATATGCATAATTCATCTTCTAGAGAAATTGTATACGTTTGTCTATGTTTTTCAGTTTCCCTAAAGAGTGTGGATGGACCGTCGGTGGGGTGGCAGGCTTTCCGTCATCAAAACTCAAAACATCATCAGCAGAACAGAGACATTTCTGTGGCATGTTATTTGCAACAAAGCTGCTTGATTACCCCTCCTGCGCTTTCCATTCCGTGTAATGGAACAATTAGTTGCGCTGTGCGCTGCTTGTTTATCCGCCCACTCACCCCAAAATGGCAAAAATGGGAGTAATTGTGCACATTCACCTGCAGCCACTTAGAGAGAAGCCACAGGGACACATGGCTGGAGAGGGGAGAGAGGCTGCACTCATTTTTAGATACATCCTCTGTTTTCCTTCGCATTTCTGTGACGGGTCTCGCACTAAAATATTTGCAATCATGTTTTCAACTCAAATGTATTGTGATATATGCAAATATCCCATATGGGCTTGTGTTACATTACTGCAACGCACAAAGAACCCAACCAAGCAAGAGGCCTGCTATATGACTTTCAAGATAAAATATTTGACTGAGCATGGTCACAAAGCAGCTTTAAGATTGGACTGTAAACATTTCAATTCTCCTTCACCCACACACCCTACAAGTGTACAATACCTTGTTTACTTTATATGATTACAACATTAAACAGGCAGTCAGTCTAATGAACATAACAGTCTGGTTTGTGCGCAAAAGATAAGTCATTAAGATTACAGGACACATATCGTTTTTACAACAATAAATGTGCAGGTGAGTTTGCAGGGTGACCACAATTTTCAAGTCAAAATCACAGCCATTGATGCCAAACCTCCTCCGTAAATGCAATAATGATGTAACTCTAGCTGGTCAAGGAAAGAACCAAGGTTTGGCCAGGTTATCAACAGGGTTTTGGAATAAATCAAATCAGAAAACATTAAAAATGACTCATGATTCAAACAGAGACAGAAGCATTCAGGTGAATTATTTCCACTGCGGAGATCAGATGTTTTTGTCTACAGCTAATCAACACCAGCGTCGGCTCTTGTCAGCAAAAGATCTCAAATGTTGTTCTCTCTCCCAGCTGACGTCTTGATTGTTGTTTTTTCCGGAGATATTTCTCTTTGTTTTCTTTTGTTTCAAGTTTGCGTCTGTCACGGGTTAGAGATCTGGTCAACTGCTGTGGTGAATGCTGCAGAGTGTCTCCTTCTGTGTTTTTAAATGAAGTCACTGACAGTATTTGGAGTTTTTTAATTACAACTGTACGTCTATATGAAAAAAATAATGAACAGTCACATCTTCGGTTTCAAATGCCCACACAATTCCGCCATATCTAGTTTTGTTCTGTTATTGTAGTTCAAGCTTTTTTTCGGCGCTTCCTCAACGCACTGAGGAAGACTGTGATCAATTATTTTGCTCAAACTACAGTCTGTAAACAGGTTGAATTTTTTCAGCCCATATTTCGTACATACCATGTAAAACGGACGGATAAAGAAGACAGACAGAAGGATTAATGAGTGAAGCTGGAGCTGTTGCTCTGTCTTCGACAACATAGACTACATCCAGTCAGTTGAGAGCCACTTGTTGTCAAGCTGGAAACCTATTTATTAACTTTGCTTGAAAGATGTCCATTATTCAAATGACCTTGAGTCTCCTGCAGGTTACAAACAAAGGACTTTTCATGAATGTGGCTTTATTCAATGCTGACAGAGTCGCCACTGGACTCCCTGGGGCTGGCTATGAAAAATTAGCTCCCCCTACTCAGCTGGTACAAACCAGTTGATAGTCACACCATTTTACCCAGTGATGATGGTGGTCTTGTCTACATTACTGTTAAATTCATATTCAATTACAAGTGATACATCCAAAGATAAATAAAATAATCTAATACTTGCTTTATGTGATTGAATCATTCTTATAGCTTTCGACTCAATTTAACATGCTGCTTAGTACGTTTGCGGTTAACCAAACTCAACAATTTATTTGAACTGAAAAAGGTTATTGTAGCAACAGAGATCTCTTCAAGGATATACAATGAGATCTGCATACAGTTTTCTCATAAACCACCTCATTTTTTAAATTTAATTTCAAACTTTATTCAGGATTAATCATGGACGATAAAATTTCACAGTTGTTGCACCAAATAAATAAATACACAATATCCCAAAAAAAGAAAATATATACAAAAATGTATTTAAAACAGAAAAAAGAATACTCCACATTTGCCTTCAGGCTGGAATGCCAGGCATTTTCAGATCCAGATTCAGCAGGGGATGCTAGGTGGAGAACCAACCCACAGGCTCTTACTGTCATTTTTAAACTACTGTGATGCCGTGGAAGCAAATTTGAGTGTTGCATTACTCTCACAAGTTTGGCCACAGGATCATTTGTGCTTACTCATGTGACTGAGGCTAGCAAAACATGTGAACTCAACCCGCAAATATTTGTCTGTTTTCTTGTGGAAGCAAGGAAGACTTCTGGCTGGAGAAGCCAGCGTGAACATGTGTGGGATCATAAGAACATCCCGAGGGACACGTAGCTCGGGGAATTCCACTGTCTTCTCCAGGAGCTGAGTCTTAAAGACTGTTTTTCTCAGAGCTACCTGAGGCTGACCAGTGGCCAGTTTGATAACATGCAAGATCAGATCAGGCCCTAATTGGTGTGAACTCAACACAAGGCATACATGCTCCCATTTCTGTAATAACCAGTATACAGAGCTTTGAAAAGAGACATGTTAATAGTAACTTGCAGAATTTCTGGTCTTGTTCATTAATACTTTTGACAATATCTGTTAATGTCCTTATCATCTGAAACATTGATGATGATTGAATGGTTTAAATATTTAATCTTAT
The DNA here is from genome assembly GCA_038501795.1 of Pseudopleuronectes americanus. NCBI lineage: Eukaryota > Metazoa > Chordata > Actinopteri > Pleuronectiformes > Pleuronectidae > Pseudopleuronectes > Pseudopleuronectes americanus. The sequence continues at coordinate 1,797,322 of CM076725.1, forward strand.
TATTCATAGTATTTAACATATTTTATATCAAAATCTTTACCATATTGTAGAAATTATATGTAAAACTGTATACATTACATTTTCATGACATTACATTTCATTTAGCAGACACTTTTGTCCAAAGCGACTTACAATAATTCAACCATGAGGGTAACAACAGAATCAAAAAAGTTTTTTTTTATTATTTTTATTCAAGGTGTAGTGGAAAGAGATATGTTTTCAGTTTGCGGCGGAATATTTCTGCTATCTTGATAGCAGAAATAGGGGAGCTCGTTCCACCATTTAGGAGCCAGGACAGCAAACAGTCATGTATACAAATGCAAATGTCAGTAACAATTTCACAACAAACATCTAGTTTAGTCAGTTAAGTAATATGCAGCATTTTGGGTAGAGCCTTTAGGCTCAATAGTAAAGCATAACTAATAGTCAGGTATGGACTAAGAAAACAGTACAACAAATACTTGCAAGTTTTTAATGTTCAGAAGTTATTATTCCACACCACATTATTATGTCATGATAGAGTGTTTGTCTTGTGGCGGCCTGCTCTCACTCAGTGGCCTAGCAGTTATTTACCAGCCATTTTACAAGTGAATTAGACCTCAAAGTGTTTCACATTCCTTTTGACAAATTGAAGAATAAATATAAACTTTGTATGTTTCGTATTTTGAAATGGAGATCTATGTTTACCTGACTCAACAAATGTCTTAAAAGGCCTTCTACGCCATAGCATGTAGCTGCAATTATTATTTCCATAGTATTCACTCCCACCTGGCTTAACATTGTACTCATACATCATACAGGGGATGAAGAGGAAATTCCACAACACAAACATACAGAGAACATAAGTAGCTGTAGCTGAGTTGTTGAATGCAATACGATTTGATCAATGCATGTGTTTGTGTTTTTTTAGACGTTGACGGATTAGCAATCCCACTAAAACGGCATCTCCTCAGCCCTTTAAGTCTATATATTCACTTGCAGCAAATTCAAAACTCATGTAAACATTTGTGGGCTTGTGTTGCTCTGACCTGCACCATTTTGTGTCCAGTAAGCATGTAGCAGAGGGCTAATCTGAGCTGCTGTCCATGGTGCTGATGTAACTCACTGATTTGTTGGACCCGTTTCTCTCCATAAACACATTCTTCACAATATAATCTGTACCGGAAGCTGTTAGTTTTAACTATAAAAGTGTGGTGTAACCTGGGAGTGGAGCAGGTTCCGCACATCAATTAAAATTTACTTTTATATCAAGTTTAAAAATCTAGAAAAGTACAGTGCCTGTTGTTACGCCCCTACTCTAGGGGAAAACAGAGACATAACATGATTGCTTCTCCCCATTCTTCCCACTCCCAAGCAGGCCAGTGTCACCAGGTATTTACGGATAGTAGTAGCTTTTAATTTTTGCTTCAGAGGGAGAGAAGGCCAACCCAACAAACAAAAACAATCTATTTCCCTACCTTCCTGCTACAAACCAAAAATGTTAACAAAAAGACAAAAGCTTACGTAACTCCTAAACCAGGAAACACAGGAGAAAACAAGGGTAAAAGAAAATGGCTTCTCCCTCCTACAGGGCTACCCACACACAGTTTACTACTTACATTAATTTTCAACAAACTCAGACAAAGGAGGTTCTATATAAGACAACAAAACAATACTTTAGCCAGACACTGGTCCCAGTTGAAAGTGGGTGAATCGGTGGAGAGAGGAAGACTGCATACAGTCAGGGCTTCAAGTAGGCTCCTCTCTTCACTCTGGCCAATCCTGGAGCAGCCATCAGGCTGCTCACACCAATCAGCAGGTCCAACCTGCTAACAATTCAGGCACACACACACACACTCACAGAAGACGGCTCACACTCTAGGAGGATAAACAGAACAGTATCATATCTACACACAGGGTCGTAACACTGTTCCAAAACTGCCTGTCTGTAATGGGCTGTTTTTATGGTAGAGCGTGATGCAGCTATCTTTCTAAAACTGTAAAGGTGACCTGACCCTGTAATTGAGCTGCAGGATGTAAAGACCGACTGAGAGACTCAGTCCTCAGAACCCTCAGGCCACTACAAAGCTGTTGCACAAAGAGCTGTTCACCTGTTCATTCAAAGTTTGGATGAGCTTTACCCACTACGCAGAACCCCGAACTGGTGAAAGTGCTGTTGTTGATGGTACTGAATAAAAGAAAAACAGACACATTTTCATCATCCAATTTAACAATCTTGAACTAACTAAATGTCTCATTGCATGAAATGATGCCGTCACCTGATATCCTGGCTTGGACAATGTTAGTTCAAATGCTAGTAGTGGATTCGTCTCTCCAGGTTTAAACACAGAGCACATGTTCTTTCTCATTAATTACTATCATATTAAAAGTGCTAGTTGGTTGCTGTTATTTGCCAGACAGTGGCTCTGTGTTAAGGTGCACATGTATGCAGAGCAAATCTGAGTGATGTCTCTGACCACGTTCATCTTTTAATGGCCTCAGTTTACCATATTTTAATGGCTACTTCCACCAGGATAGTGCAAAGCCAAAGTGGTTTTAAACTGGTTCCCTCAGTCTCCACAGAATCCAGTAGGACCTTTGGGATTTGGTAAAACAGGAGACTGGCAGCATGAACGTGCAGAGAAGCTGGTTGCAAATGTAGCTGTGTTTGTGTAGCACAAAATCATATTTTATTGAATGCTGGATATTGTGTTTGCAGAATATTTAGTAAACAGTCTGTGGTGCAGAGTGAAGTTAGAACATGTTTTTATAGTCAATTTTTGGAATGAAATAAAAAATGTATTTGCTTTATTATTGCTTGCATGTGGTTTATATATAAGTTTGAATGATTTGGTGTCATCATTTCATACATTGCATGTCGGCTGTTTCATAGGTCTGTTCACCAATCGACCAAATCTTCAGACCCAAGCTCAAAACTTTTCTAAGTAAAAGCTATGTAATTCAGCTTAATATGAACGATAAAGCAACAAATAGAAGGTTCTGCTTTAACTTTGAGGACAAATCATCAAATAGGAAAAATTATTCTTTGAATGTTCTTCCAAAGATTCATCATATCAGCACCTGTGATGTGTGTCTATGTGTGTAAGATCTGGTGAAATTAAAGTATTCAAATGACCAAAATGATATAGCGGCAAGTTTGGCTTGTGGTTTGACCCAGTTTTATACCACTGGTGTAGTTTATCTGAGTACGTTGAACAAGATTAAACTATTAATACACACTGCACCCTGTGTTCAACCCCCCAAACCCCACCCCACCCACACACACATACACTGACCATTGTTGAGTGCTTGATTTTTTTATTTTTAGTGAACATATCGCGTTTCCAAATCGCACCAAACTCAACACTGTACTTCTAATGACAATTAACAATAGACATTCCCAGTATGAAGCCGGTTAAATCAACAGTTCGTAAGATATGCATTCAACATCCAGACAGACAGACATTTGGTACCTTTTCAAAGCTACATCACCATTCTCTCCAGTCCTACAGCAACTCATGTAACCACACATATATATATGCTAGCTACTTACACATAAATATTCATAAACATCCCAGGGTGTTTTGATCATGTCGTACCAGGGGATGTCATCCTGGACATTTTCATTGTTGCCATGAATGTGAGGCTGTGTCAATGAAAAAGACAGAGGAATAATATTAAATCTGATTTCCCAACATCCACATTCACCACCCCTTCATACAGCCTATTCATTTCTTCCTTCCTATTGGTGCCACCTGCATTCATGTGAGCGCCATGTCATCGCAGTCCTGATTCCCCTTTGACTGATTTGAAGACATCTCCCCCGAGGCAGAACACCTGATGGTTTATTCATGTCCAGATGCATGATTTATTAAAACACACAATTTGTTAATCCCTTAGAAGATGTGGCCCTCCAACGATTCCGTCTAGTCTGCTCATATATGCTTCTGCCCCTGAGAGGAATTCAACGTCGCTGTCCAATTAGCAAGCTCGATCAAATAATGTAGCCAGGAATTACAGAGAGAATGCTCCGTCTGTGATTCTCCACTCCACCATTCTGTGTTTTCAGCTGTGTGACTTTACATGCAGCTAATGATGGGCTTAACCTAATTATTATGGATTTGGTCTTTTTACGACCACTACTCACCGTGTGCACACTTTATGAACCATTGGGAGTATGACCAATTAGGCAAAAAGGTGAAGTCAACCCAAGCTCAACAAAGCAGTGCACAGTTATATTCTGACAAGTGTTGAAATACCTTTTCTTGCAGAGTTTATCACTGCCCCATACAGAGTGTAGCAGCGTGAAACCTACTATATCACAGCCCAGTGTTTCACTGTGTGTCCGACAGAGAATGGTGCATAGAGATGCCAGGTGCGTGCTGCAGGAGAAAAAAAGATATAATGACATCAGTTTAATAAGTTCCTGCCATTTAAAAAGCCCTACCAGGAGGCAAAACCATAAAAAGTTGCGGGGTGGTTTAGTCACTTGTGTGGAGCTGGAATCTTTTATTTGACACAAGTTAATTAGACATGTTCATTTCTTTCAGCAAGGCCACCTTTCTCTGCTAAGGTTCCATAACTTGATCTGGCATAATGGCAACACACAGGCGTTTTGGCACCGGTGTCAATCAGTGACACCGCTCTGTGTTAACTTACTTCTTTTGTTGCACGATTTTATTCAGATGCCGTCACTCTTGTAAAGAAGCCCAGAAGTTTCCCCAAATTAATTGGATCAACGATTAAATGGGAGGCATTCCACCCCACCGTGCAGAAACAAAGACAGAAGAAAGGGTCAACTCAGGCGCCGGCTGAAAATTGACACTTGAATTAGATAATGAAGAATAGAGGGCAGAAGAAAGGGAGACAGGCCTATCGGTGTGAGGTCTTCATGGAGGTCTACACTTGAACTCGCCTGCTGTGGCTAGAGAACTTTTTTTCACTTGTGTTTTCTTTGCTATATTGATTTTCAAATTATAATTTTTTTAACTAAAGTTTTAAATATGGACAACGACCTAGCTCGTACAATACTGGTAGCAAGGACATGCTACCAGCATTAGGTTGTCCTGAAATGCAAAGAAAGATCATGTAACAGTTTTTTTGTTGACAAAATTTGTCAATCTGCGTTCTTGCTTGTCCGTGTGGTGGTGTGAATGATTTTCCAGCATAAGTAGTGTCTAAACACCTGGAAGCAACTCTGTATGACCATACACTTGCTGTCTTAGCATACGATATGAGCCACTCCGCGACTGTTGTAATTACTGTGTCAAAAAATGTAAATTTTTATAAATCCAAATGCAGAGGTTTAGAGTCTGAAAATGTGGTTGATTTGTCAAAGTGAACATTTGTCGAAGAGATGTAAAGGAATCTAAAGTCCCGGGCAAGTCTCTCTCAATTCAGCAGCCCATATGGCAAAACCCTCTGGCAGTTATTTCCAGCCAACGAGATCAGGCTCCTGTCTAGATGAATGGGGAGAGAGCCGTGATCTTGCCTGCAATGGTCATCCGTCATAACAACAATCAGAATCATGAATCAAATCTTATTAAAAACTGAATATGCTTGTACTACCCACAGGCTTTGCTTGCATCATTGCACCAGCATGAATGGTTTTATATGTTCACATTCACCTGCTATGAAGCAGACATTTATTCTTAGAGGAAATAAATTTGTCACACTAGCAGCATGTGTAGTGTAAAAGGTTAGTCCCTCTCTGATACGTCCTTGTGAGATGACCCTTACCACTTATTGCTGTAGAACTCTCTCTGTAAGCCTTTGCTAAGTGACCATCACTACCATGTCTCCTCTCAGGAGCATCACCCCTTAAGCCCTATCTTCTGTTCCCTGTTCACCAAATCACCCTTTAATGTATGTACAAGTTTGATTGTTGCAGTTTGATGGTCCTTGCATTTCACAGTCTCACTGGTACCTAAACAACACATCTCCACATTCGTTTGATGCAGGGTATTCTGATTCTGATTCTGATTCAATGTCTGTTTGTCGTGAACAACTGACTGTCAAATCAATCATTTTAGCATTTTTTCACATTGACTTGTACGGATTAAGCAATAAATGCTATTTTTTCATGTCAAATAAGACATATAATAAAAATAAAAATAAAGCAAAAAATCGTAAAATCTTAAAACAAAGTGCCTTATTTAAAAACATGTTTTATTAAAAAGTGTAAATTAAGTTTGCTCTTTTCCTGTTTTTGTTATTTTTACTCAACATTCTCAATCAATTTTCGAACAATTTCAGCACATTTAACAACTAAACAGCTTTAACAGCTGCTTTTCTCTTTCGAGCTTTTCTCTTATCCGACCCCTAACATTTGTTGTTCAGTAAGAGAAATGAGCTCCAGCTTGTCCTGTTGGTTGTATTGTGGAGTTCAAGGTCTGGATATGATGGCGTCTGCTGGATTCAGTCCACCTATTAGTGACCCCTGACTTACACTAATGTCATTTTTAGTTCACACAAAACCTGCATAAGTTAGTTTTTAGGAATAGTTAATGTTCAAATGTTTTCATGTCTTGAGTAAAAAAGAGTTGTTACAGCTTGTGTATCTGCTTCCATCTACACACTCCTTCACTTAAAGGAATCGCTCTGAAACTCTGACATTCCTCCAAAAATCTACATCTATGATGAACTCAACAAAACTAATTCAACTTGTTCTTTCACTGGGAAACTAAGAATTTATATTGGATAATTGGACAGTACCATTTATTCATTCAGTATCCAATTTACAAGGTACACATGAAGGTTAACATGCTTAGTGCTCTCCCTTTTCCTGGAGAAATATGTAACATTTACCTGATGGAAAACTCCTCGACTAGTGTGAATGTGTTTAAGTGGAGAAGAAAACACCCCTTTGGTAACTTAAACTCCCACAATTGTGTGAGATACTGAAATCATTACCCCACTGCTCATTGAGGATGATGGTCCTGACAGCCACTACAGTATCGCCACAGGTGGATTAACTACCATTCAGAGAATGTGTGTACACAGTGTTGTGTGCGTTTCATCCTTTGCTCCTTGGTGGTCTCAGTGAAGCAAAGGCAGCTCTTGCAGCGAGTTGGGCCATGAGGTAAAACAGCAAGCAAAGCCTCCACTGTCTCTTTCACACTCACCCTGCCCGAGTCAAAACTTGAAAGCACAACCGAGGCGGCTCTCAGCCATGCAAAGGTAGAAAGCTGCTTCTCCAATGCTGAATAAGACGTTTGAAAAGCCCAGGCTCTGCTTCACAGTGGTGAGGAGAGGAGGTGGGGGTGGTAATAACTAGAAGCAGGTGCAGGGATGAGGAGGGGGAGTGCTGCAGTCAAAGCTGGGATGTGCCGAGGTTTTACTGGAGAAGTTTCAGTTCTCTCCACTTCCTAATCCCCATCGGTCCAACTGGAATACCTCCTTTATGACGTAATGGGGGAATTTTATGTGTGTGTGTGTGTGGTTGTGTGTGTATGTGTGCACGTAATGCAGTTAAAGGAGGCTTGCATGCAAACATATGGAGGGGATTGGATTGCTCTGCAAGGGGACTTAAGACATTCAGACAAAAAAAGGGGGGGGGGTGTATGGGCTGGTGCAGTGTGGATGAGGGCCCTCCAGCAGTGCATTGGCATGTATGAGTGTACTTGAAATGAAGTGTGCATGTGAGAACATGCAGGCTCTCACACACACACACACTCGCACACACTATTAAACTTTTTTAATGATGCAAACAGTGTGATTCTCTTTTATTATTCTGTCACATGAAGCCAACACAATTAATCGTATCTTTTTAACATTTCCAACATTTTTAAACCAGTATTGTCTTTGTATTAAAACCCTGATCAGCCTGTTCTTCCCACACATCCCCAAGCGTTCCCATGGCTGACATTTCCCTTCACAACAAACTTGTGGTTTCTCTTGAAACAACTACACATACACTTATACAAATAAGAATAATCTCTTTCACTGTCTCTGGACTGGAGCTTCAGACTGAGGCCAAGACACCCTAATTTTCTGTTTTAGTCTTTGCATGATATGTATTAACTACAAGACAAGTACAGAAGTCCACACACTGATTCTTTGGACAAAAGGAGGATGATAAGGATGAGAGAAAGCAAATTAAATGTTGTGTCCACTGCCAATTAACACACCCACAGTAAAAATAATCACGTGAATCGGTTTCATTTACATTGAGGAAAAATGTGTTATTTCACTGCTGCATCAGTCTCTACAACACACTACATGATTCATGGCAGACAATCATCGATGACCTCCACAGTAATAAAATCTTAAGAGAGGTTGAAGTTTGTTGAGTGGGCTGCAGTCTTGTTCTCTCATATGCACAGAACAGTAAAGTGCGCGGTGTGGCAGTGCAAGCTGTTTGGCCGCGCTCTTTTGTATGTACTTAGTATATTGTGTGTTTGTCTGACATGCCGGTGAAGACAAAGGTAAAGCCAATATGATGAGTGACACTTGCCCCCCTGCTCACCCTCATCCCCTCAGTCTGAAAGGCCCCCTCCTCCTTCATCTTGGTCATATGCAGCCTCTCAGTTTCTTTCTCCCTATCTTGTTTCAGTCGGAGCACTGTTTTGTCTCTCTCTGTCTGTGGAGCTGCCCTCACACTCTCCTCCAGGCCTGTATGTCCTATAGAACCTGTGAAGAAGAGAGCAGTGCTCCTCCATAGGGGTTGTTTCAGATGGAGAGGCCGTCCCTGTCGTCTTGTGTATTCAATGAAAAGAGCAGGGCCAGCGGGGGGCTGACTGTATCTTCTGGGCCTCATTCTTTATAAGAACCTCTCTCTTTCTTCGTCCCCCCTTTCCCTCATTTTCATGATCCTTGGAATGCAGAGGCTGCAGGAACTCTAGGTGGCTGATGGGGGGCGCTCGTAATACCTCCATTCTGCTTCATTCTCCACTCTGTTTTTCTGCCCCAGTCCTACTTTTTCCCACCTTTTTCTCCCCGAGACAGGTCCACGGGGTGAGTTTCTTCAGAAAGCAGCTCAGGCTGTGCTGTATTTATTCATGCTCAGGCCTTATTCTCCTTGTATGTTTGGAAAGACCATGCAGGTTGAAACCTCCCACCCCCCACATCGCTCTGGTTTCTTAAAAGGCTCTCCAGGAGTGCCACGGCTCTTTGAAAAGATTGGTTCTTCTGAGGGAGAGGGAGAAAGAGAGAGAGAGAGACGTGGCAGCATTGAAAAGCTCAGCAATTGGCGTATAGGAGGTAGCCCCAGAGAATGTTGTGGGAGAGGCAAATTAATGGCATCAGACAGCCTTGTGACAGGAAACCCCATTATGTGACAGCCACACAAAGCCTCAGAGACTGGGTTTCAAAGGCTAAAAAATAAAATAAAATAACATATATAAAGAAAACAATCTTTTATACCCCTCCTTCTATTGAACACTTTGGGGAACGAACGTAATTCATAACTCTGGAACAAGCTCTTAGACCTTTTTCATTTCCTTAAGGGAAGTTGACCAGTCAATACAAATGATTTTCTATTCATTTGACATTTTCAAGTATTTCTGTAAACACCTGCATGTTTTAAAAAAAGTACCCAGCTGTCTCTTTCATTGATCGCTTCTTTTCCTGAGACCTGTAATTTTCTTCCCAACTCGCATGGTCACTCCTTCACTCCCTTAAAGGCAACTTGTGACAGATTGTTAACAATCATGTCTCAAGTGTAAGGGGGTAACAAAATAATCTTGACGCTACAAATTAATTAATGACTTAAGCCTCCCTGATCTTGAATCGTAAATAACATTGGCTCTGACAGAACCACACAAGAGCGGAAGAGGTCCATCTGACAGGGAAGCGCTACCAAACGGATGTTACATACTTATACAGGTGCGATTAAAATCAGCAATACATTTACAACTCACCTCCAGCTCGCGCTGCAAAATGTATGATTTTTTTCGTTTTTCGCCACAAAACATAGCACACAATGTCGGCCCTCTTTCTTTTGAAGAAAAGTAAACGCCTTATGCAAGTGTTCTACATTCCAGTTCAGAAAGTGTCAGTAATGCACCTGGAGTTGTTTACCAACCGCCATAAAGACATGACGAAGAATCTTGCACGATTCTGTGAGACTCTCTGGATCCCCAATGTGAAATTGTTTCCAACAAACAGCAAGTGTGTTGTGATGGAAAATCATCTTGAGATTTGAAATAATGAAATTCTCTGAAATTCTGTTTCCTTTGAGTCATAATAATAGTAAACTCTGGTCCAAATCATCAGTGGGTGCATCCTGACGGTTATAAGGTTAAAGAACTGTCAAATCTTTCACCATGTCTGTGGTCTTGCACGTTTTTAAAATTGGTCAAGAGTTCAAAATCCTCCAGTGCTCAGAGGTAGCAGAGGCTTGAAACATTGAATATTTCAATGTAACATTTACTATGATTGGTGTTGAAAGAATCCTATAAAATTCAATATTTACAGGCCGACCTCCTGTTTTCTTGCCCCAATAAACATTATATTATATTAAATTATTTACTTTATAAAAACTATAATTTCAACAACAACATGCCTTTCATGTGTGACATGTAGGATGAATATTTGGCAGGAAATCATACCTGGTTGAAGGTTCCTCTTAAACATCATACAGGTACTGGCTGAAGTAACTACAACTGTTGCAGTGTCCATGTTGGGGAACCACCTGAAAAGCCAGTGCTATGAGAGGTCATCCAGTGGCCGGTTTGATCAGCTTCTAGCTTGAGTTGGTGCCAGGACGAGAATGGCGATTTGGCTTTCGAACGAATTCAAATATTTCAACATGAGGATTGAATGTGATAGACATGAAATTTGAGTCCATCCAAACCGCATCTCTGTATTGACTTTCTATGTAATCTGGACGGGAAAAATGTGTCGTTTTCGCTGTGAACGCAGCATTTGACTACAATATGAGTCATGAATCCATAGTAATCCATTGGATTTCAAACATTGTTCCAGTTTTCTTGTCTCTTTTTCTTTCTGCAACTCCAAACCAAAACTTATTTTAAAACAAAACACCTGGTGACAACATGGAGTAGGGTTACAAGAAACACTGTTTGCAGAGGAAGCCCCCTTAAGACGAGGGCTGATCAGTTTGGTACCAAAAGGGGCTGTGGCAAGAGGAGGAATGCACCTTCCACAAGGTTTAGTTGTCTTATGTTGCATGTGGGGGCCATTAACTAGCCATTACTGTTGCAGTTTAGCCTGACGTTGTCATACTCACAATTCTAGTCAGAATGTGAGTCTGATACCGCTCCATTGGGCTGTGATTATGGGGCGTGTTTCAACCGAACCAGAAAAAAAAATGCCTCTTCGCTCAACTGAATAGACCTACAACCAATCAGTGCAACGTAGTAAGTGACGTATGTAAAGCGACGCATAGCTGTTGTCAACAGAGCTCAACTGCACGCATGCTGGAAGTAGAAGAAGAAGATCAGTAAAAACGATTTTTGCCAGTGTTGTAAAAATAATTTAAGGATACATGGAGATCTTACCAACACGATCAGCATTTTTGAGAGAAACAGTAAATGTAACAGCCCCCCACCAGGCAGGTGTCTTATTGCACTGGTCCGCAAGCGAGGGATGTGGTGCGTCTATTAACATGGTCTGCTCCTCAAACTGCAGGTATTTATGCGAGGGGAGTCGCTACGCGGCAGCCGACCTCAAATGTTGTGGGCGGGGCTAAGTTCGTCTGACATCCAGGCTAGTTGCAGCTATCTAATGGTTGTGTAAACCCTGCTGCTACTCTGTGATGACGGGGTGTTTGATGTGCTCCATGCTGTCAGTCAATACTAGCTAGTCGCCACACCAAATTCGAGTCGACAAGAGAAAAAAATGCTGCAGCTGAATGGTCTGTATTTCATGTGAAAGGATTTTGATGATGAAAAACAATTAGCTGAGAGCCGGCCCCGGAACCATCAGCTTGTAGAGTAGGTGGCGGTATTCACCTTGCTATATGCTATAAGCTGAGAGGAGAAAGGGAGGAACAAGACAAACTTATTGAAGCTCGGGGTGACAAACAGGAGATATTTGAAAACAGGGATGTTGCATGTTTGACTGCTTGCGTGAGCCGGTGTCAAAGACATCAGCCGATACGGCTGGCGTCCCTGGCCCCGGTAGTGATGGGGAGGTTGGAGTGGGAGTATTTTGCTATATTAGTTATAATTCTTATATTAATTGTTATTTAATGTTAAACTATTGTTACTGGGTTCAGTTTAATTTATTATGTAATTTTGTTATGTACATTTGTTAAGAGCTTTGAACTTATTTATATTTGTTTATTTAAGTTAAGTATACTTTAAAATGTTAGCAGTTCTTATTGCTTCTAGGAAATTATTTAGGCATATTGCTCAACAACTTAAGATTTGTTGCTGCTCGTTTATCCCATCTACTTTAAGGTCAAAATTAGGAGTAGAAAATTCCAAATGCGTGTCTCACAGTGTTAAATGTTGTAATAAGGTTGAAAAATTTGAACATGAGATGACATCATGGCTGGCGATGACTGCAATGTCACGCTTTTCCTTAGTCCGTATTTAGAATCCACCACCCAGAGCCAAACAGGGCTGTCCTAACTATGAGGGGAAGATTTCAACCAATTTCTGACTTCGTTACAAGGGGCAATATAACCCTCGTAAACAAGGGGAAGGGGTGAAATGCAATTGGGCTGAAGAACTTTTTCCCCAAAGACCAGGATAAGATGACAGCTCTGTAAACCCAGATATCATTTATTTGTATAATGCTGTTGGTGTTAATGCATTTCCTCAAAACTAAAGCTGACCTTTCATGCCTGGGGTTTTGCAAATGGCCTGGACAAGGATAACAAGGTAGAAAAATCACCTTATTTTTCCCACCTTGAGAAAACTAAGCATGTGAAAAAAATGTGTTATGGATTAAAATGAGTTGTTTCCACAGGAACTGTTTAGAAATTCAAAGAACATCAGATAATTTGGTGCTCTTTAGAAATCATTTGGGACTATCTTTTGATGCCTTTAAGGCAGCGTCTGTGTGGAGACATTTCAGTCTCCTTTAAGCATAACAAGCAGCCTGCATCTGATGGCAGAATGGTAGTGTTAAAAGGATGGGTGTTTCTTTTCAGTCCCCACAGGATTAGGAGACAGTTTACTGATAAGATTGCTCAAGACATCAGCATCATAATCCTGTCTTCTGGTCGACTCAAGATCTTTGATCCCTCTGAATTCATATGCATAAATGTATAGAAAGAGTAACAGATAACGAGACGCCAATGCTCTGGAAGCTAGATTTCCATATAGTGCATCAGCTTTAATCTCGCTTGTATTGATTAGCCCCAAAACATGAAACATACAGAGGATATGCCACATTCACCAACGTTCAAAGATTTTCATGAAATATGAAAGTTCAATTAAAAGATGAGAGTGTGCAGAGCTGCATTAATTAGTTGGTTTATTTGATAGGAACTTTGTAGTGGCTGCAGGATCAACTTCATGCGTCAATCTCCAACCAGCTCTGTCCCACTGATGTGTCTCATTGTGTCTTTGTTCACTGAACGAGGAGCACTCTTGGCTTCCTATCAACAATAACCACCTGAAGTATTTCTTCATGATGCCACATGATAACCCTTTAGGTTCCACAGAGAAGCCCCCAGTCTATCAATTGTGTTTCCAAACCTCCAGAGGGATGTGAATTCACCCAGATGCTTTTCCATTAGTCACCGTTCCAGAATAAACAGCAGTGTTGATTTAACTAATGGGTGTGGGCTCATCCTCTTGTGATTTCGTTAAAGATTGATCTCAAGGACTTTTTTTCGTTTACCGAGCCAAGTCGGGTCATAACTGCTACCGACAAATTCCTGACCTGAACCAGAGCCAACATCCCAAAGCTGATCATCGTCGTCTCTGGCTTCCCTCTGCTTTACAACATGTATTTAACAGGGAGTCACTTGCCAGTTAAATACTAATACTACACCAGTTAATCTATATATAAAACATTTTATGCAGCTTTACTTGTAATAAGGAAGTGAGGTTAATTCTCAAATATTACATAATAACACTGGATGATTTTGTTAGAATAATGTTACAGAATACACAGTAAAGAGTGTAACCATGTAGTAATATAAAATGAAATGTCAACATATCACTCCTTCACCTGCAAACTGTAGCTGCTGTGCAGGAGAATGGGAAGCACCTCATGATAAAGATTATTGTAACATATTAATGTCTAATGAATTACAATCTTCTCATTATAAGATAATATAACTCAAGATAGTTTTAACTCCAGTTTACATTCCAGTGATAATACACATAATTTCAAACTTTGATTCGGAATTCAGATGCTCCCATCATGGATTAAATGATCATAAATCATGAAAGTAGATCTTGGGTTGTGATGATGGATCATGTATAAGTTTATTTTTGATGACACAGCTCAGCTCCCCTGCAATAAAAAACACAACAAATAACACTTTTTGAACTGTGAGAGCATATCAATCAATTATTACATTAGCTTAACGCTAATTTCTGAATAAAACATTTTAAATGTTTGTGCAGCAAATTACAATAAGTGGGCAATGTGTTTGTTTGATAGAAAGAAACAAAAAATGTATGGTTTCATGGATGGATCACGAGTTGTGAATGTCTGTCCAAACATAGAATAGACCAGGGTTCCACCATCATTGGACACTGCCATCAACCACCCAGAAGCAGTAGCATGCAGCCAAAAGCACAACAGTGTGAGTGCTCTTGTAGTTGTGTACATAGATCCAGAGTGTTATGTGGGATCTGTCATGTATTCTATAAAAAGAGGTTCCTATATCATCCTGGAAACACACTGTCAGGCAAGTGGACACCTCCACTCTGTAGCTGTATAATATGATGCAGTATGAATATCCAGTGTCCAGAGAGTATTTGGACTGAGTGAAACGATTCACCACCGTACCTGTCTGTCATTAACTGACCTGCCTGCACTCATGCTGCAAGTGTTCTCACTGCACATGACACAGAGAGACTTACAACACTGAAGCAGAAGCAATAGCCAGGAGTTAGTGAGCAAGACATTGAGAAGTTGGCTATTAGCAGCTGTCAGGCAGTGCATATTCATAGGTGCACAGCTTTGAGGAAAGGGGGGAGGGGGGGGATGCATTTGTCGCACTTTTTCGAGATGCAGTCTGCTCTATCTGGCTTTTTACAGAAGAAACCACTGTAGCTTTCCCTATATGGTTATAATTTATTGTAGTGCGTGGAACAGGAGTTGAAAAGTATTGAAGTAAAGAAGCATGGTGCCTTGGAGCATGGTCATCACATCAGTCCACACCAAGCTAAAAATATATGAACGTCTCCATGAGAGGAAAATTTCACTGCTCAAAGTTTGCTGTTCCACAGCACAGGAGACAACAGTGAGATTCTCACTCCAGCCTCATGTTAGTTTCTGACATGATTCTTTCCTCATAAAATAAGGAAAAGAGGCATTCAGTAAGTCGTACTTGAGACTTAGGGGAGATACCTTGCTTAAATTATTAATGGCTACTTTTTTCTCCTTTTGAAAATAAAATATACATATATACAATTGAGAATCCCACGTTTGTCTCCTGAGATGTAGACGAGCAAACTTTGAGCAGTGAACTTTCTCTCTGGGATTCTATCCCAGTTTTTCTGATCCTGCAAAATATGTACCCTGTGACGAAAGACGTCACTATTGTATACTTAAAAAAGCAAAACTCTGTACAACAAGACATAACGACTCATTTTTAAATACACCAGCG
Organism: Pseudopleuronectes americanus; assembly: GCA_038501795.1. Lineage (NCBI taxonomy): Eukaryota > Metazoa > Chordata > Actinopteri > Pleuronectiformes > Pleuronectidae > Pseudopleuronectes > Pseudopleuronectes americanus. The sequence continues at coordinate 1,813,004 of CM076725.1, forward strand.
GCTAGATCTTTCTAATCGAAACATCCTTCAATCTATCACTAATCCTGATTGGCCACATAGGGCTTAACAAGGTACAACAATCATCTGACCTTAACCCTCAACAAGAAGGATGAAAAAAATTCCAAAAAGAAAAATAACTAACAGGCAGGTAGAAACCTCCCAGAGAGCTGCAAGCGGAGGATATAGAAAAGTCGCTGGTGTATCAGAACGCATAAACAAAACAACTTTCAGGTAAAAAGACAGTGTCCATCTTGTTCAAAGTATTTATACAGAAGAAAAAGTACAGATGAAAGGAGCAGCAACACCAATTGTAATGATAGAATCATTACCAGTAATATACACATGGGTAGAAATATTGTATATCTGAGCAATCTAGTTGTAATAATAATTAATGATCATGATCCATGATCATTATCTGCGATGTGCAGCTGCGATCTTGGATCCTGCATCTAAAGTTGACTTTTTTATGATGGAGCAACACAGCAAACAGAGGATTTCAGCCAGAAGACAATCAGGTACACATCTGGAGGGTTTTCAACAGATACAAGCCCAAGTATATCCTGCATGAAAACAGGTAGGAAGCCAGGGATTTACTTTAAAGGACAGTTACCATGTTTCTCTCAGGCAAGTCACTTGCTATAGATTTGGAAATGAATATAAGTTTATGCAATTGGTCACATTTAAAGGTTAGGTGAGATCCTGGTGTTGCACTTTACTGTACAGATGGAAAGTGACAGGAGAAACTGTGAAGGATAAACTGCATTGAGTGAGTGTGGTATTTCACATGATGTTCAATAACTGTCAAGCACTTTGTTTTAAGCCTACTGACACCTTAATCCTGTCATCTTCTGTCAGATTTATGTCCCTAAGTAAAATGGATTGTAATCCTCACACATCTTCTTTCTTGAAAACTCAACCTCCCTCTACACATTATCCCTCCCTGCTCTTTCTACATGTTATTTTCTTACACCTCTTTTGCAACAACCCAATGAAAATGGCTCTGGAGGGCAGGAGCGTGAGACCAGGTACTGTTTCCTTTAAGCATAATATCCATCTTTTCATCCAGCATTCCCCGGTACCCCCTAGAGAAATGTCTCACATCCAACAAAAATGAAGTCAGCACCCACTAAGCTAAAGGTAGAGGAGACAGTGTAATCACATACTGTAGATATATGCTTCGCTCCAGCTGAACCTGTGGGGGGACATTTCAACAGAGCGAGCTGGAATAACAGACGGAACCGTCCAAAAACAATTCATCCTCTGACTGTTCATTTCACAGAAGAAAAAGAAGTATAGCGGATTGCCAAAACCTCCACAGGCCCATTCATCACTTAGCTGTTGTATGTTCAGTGTACTATGCTCTGCTCTTGGTTCTTTAAGTGTAGAAGCTAGACATTTCAACCAATTATTCAGATTGGAATAACAATTCAGAAATAGTCATGAAGTCCAAAGTGTCAGACCACTTCCCCATTTACTTGAAGTGAATAAGTGGTTCAGTACAGGATTTCACTTTTATAATTTTTTTGCAATTTTAAATTGTTTGTCTTGCAGCAGATTCCTCAGAGCTCCAGTTCATCATAATGCTCTGGTAGCTTTGACAAACACAAGCTTTATTTCGTGTATGATGTTTAAAATCTTGGCAAATGCAAGAAAGGACAAAATCAGATAAACGTAACTAAAAAAGGTGGTGGGCTGCCTGTGTGTTTGTGTGTGTGCGTGTTTGTGGAGAGAGACAGAGACACACACACTAGGCCCAGGTTGTCTAAATTACAATCAGTTACCTGCGAGGAAGAGGCCCAGATTAGTGACACCTCCCGGGTGACGCAACAGGAAAGAGTTTATTCCTACAGGGGCCATCACACTAGATTAAGATGTCAGATCTTATTGTTTTAATTACAATATTCATTATTCTATAATTATTGTAGATTTTTTGATTTGTTGAGCTATGACACAATCTTTCCACATCCTCCCAGCAACTACTGCTCCAGAGTAGCCATACTGTGTACTGTACTCTGTGTTGATTGGGTAATCCCTTTACTCTCATCTAGAGTTTTCTCTCTGCATGTTTTTCTTTTCCACAATACACTTGGCCACAGAGTGGCTGGTCGGGATTGAGCTCTGTAATTTAACAACCCTTTTTTTGGAAGCAGAGACAAGGCATGGAAGGATGGCTTTCCTTTTTTTTTCCACCATGGAAATAACATTTCCAGCCCCGGCCTAATGATACATGATCCAACATGGTGGGAATCAAACTGAGCGTTAAATATTTAACTTGGTGCATGTGTTTTTGCTACACATTTACATTTGTCTGTGTGCGCAGTTTGACTTCAGCACTGCAGGGAATAGTGTTATCTGTGGAATATTAATGTAAGGAATACTGTATGGGCTCCTTACAAACAGTGAAGACCTTGCCTCATCATTCAACCCTCTGGGGCAAAAGGATGAGGCACGGTCTTTAGCAGTAATAAGAGCAGCACAGCTGATGGGATGAGAGCAAATTATAAGATGAACTGGGCAAAAATAAAAACACAACATGCTTTCTATTGTGTGTGTTTTGGGTGATTGGATTAGAGTGAAACCACATGGAAGTACAGGTGAAAATGATACATTTAGAAACGATTGGGGCTTTGGTAAAGTGAAGCCAACTTCAGAATTTAGCACACTGAAGACCAATCAGATTGCAGTTGTTTGCACACAAATAATAATTACATGTGACTATTATAATAAAATAATTTTTCACAGTTTACTTCAATTGTATTGCATTTGGCTGCAACACTGTTTACCCCTGAGACCCCAAAAGTGTTTTTTGGACTTAAGCATAGTGGTGAGTAGTAGTGAATTTTTGTTTCTTACAGTGGACTATCCCTTTAACCAAAGTCACTACTATCCCCACCTTAACTTAAACCTAACTTGGACCATCCTCCTCAATAAATGGTTTCACCTCAAAGGGGATTTACTTTTACCCCATAAGGAAGACACATCTTCATAATATATCTGTGAAAACAGATTTAGGTGGCCACTAGAATAGTAACTCCCACACACGCACAGTGAACTTGAGTGAGCAGACAGGGACAGTTGTTACAGTGTGACCTTGTTAAAGTCCACAATCCTCATATGAACGAGTTAGAAGAGCTGAAGCATACGATAGTTTGCAGAAATGTGTTTCATCAGTTTTACCTCTCGCCCATGTGGTAACATGAAAAAAGCTAAAATGAACCATGCCAGCATTGAAACGGTATCTGCATTAGGGATGACTGACACCATGTGAGATGCTCAGGAGTTTCACAATGCTGCTGACTGTACAAAGCTTGTGGTATTCTCTGGTTTTCTTAGAACAAACAAAACAGAAAGAATTGTTACTCTCACATCCAAGCGGTGTTCCTCCCAGAAAAAGGGAGAAAAAAAATATACAACAGTTTGCTCAACAGAGAAGACAAAAACCTCCCTGCTAAGATGACCTCAGCTTTTGTTGACTTAGTCAGAGTTTGCATCACATACAGAGATTTGAGCGACACTGCAGCCATGTAAACTCAGCCTGGTTAGCTTGTATTCAGGAAGGTGTGCTGTTTTTATCTGAAATATAAACTTGTGGACAATGGTCTTCTTGGAACAGTGATATGTAACTATGAATCTGCTAACTACTTAGTTAGTTATTAAATTAATGTTTATGGTCTTGTACATAGTATATTTGCTAATAATAGATGAATTTGGCCCCTTTCTCATGTTGCAGATTAACACAAAGAATAATGAGAAAACGTTTATGCCACACCATCTTTAGTGGGTCTTCCCTGTCGAGCCTTTTTCAGACATGACCTCCGGAGGAAGTCCTGAGAATTGGTCTGGACTTTCTGCAGAGTTTGCGTTTCACACATGAACAATGCAACAGGAGATTCTCTGCTCAGACATGTTCACCACAACACAGACATCTCTGGAGTGTTCAGGTGAGAAGTGGTGCAGAAGGCAGAGGCAGGATGTAACATTTGAATTCTGCTGCAGAGATCACATCATCACTTGCGTCTGCCCTTATCACCTAAAACCCTCGTGACATATGTGTCTTCTAACTGTATGTTAACACTTTTTACATATTTCTCACAGACCCATTTATTTTTAATGCTCTTCCTTATTTGGCAAAAAGAGCCCACAAAATGGAATTAATCAAATGTTTCTCATTTGGACAGTGTTATACAGTCGGGCTAATACACACACACATACACACACACGCACACTAAAAAAAAACTTACATTATAGTTAATGGTACACCACAGTGTTAGAAAATATTATTAAACGATTTAATGACTCGGCTCTGGAACTCTGCTGTTTAATGTAATCTGACCGTAATTTGCTTTAAGTTATTTTACGTTTTTTTCAATTGAAGGTTCTTATGGAACAGTTTTGTCACGCGAGCACAGATAACGCTGTTGGTTTTAATGTTAATGATGAAGTGGATCAATAATCTGCTTCAATTCACCACCTCACGTCTGTATCGTCATCTACCTGTACTCAAAATGTTCATACAGATGGGTCAGAGTTAGCGTACCCATCCTTCAGGCCCCCGTTTTGTGTGGACCAGACCTTCTAGACCCACCTATAGTGTATTCATATTTATATATATTTATATATTTATCTTGCTCATAGTGTATTCATCGTCCTTATTTCATACTATACCTCTTAATACTGTACTATTCCATATATATTTTTTACTGTACATATATATGGAACTGCACTTCTGGTTAGATGCTAAACCGCATTTCTTGCATAAGTACTTGTACTGTGCTATGACAATAAAGAATCTAATCTAACCACCAGACTACTTATTCTGCATTGCTCTGACTGTATATTGGGGCTCATTGTAATGGAGCTCATCATTGGTACTGCATGCACTGGTACTGAGAGACAGGTGAGAATTTAAACTTTCTAAAACCTCTGTGATGCACTGTGAGTGGAGCCCAAACAAAACAAAACAAAAAGTGTTCAAAGGTCAAGACACAACATCTGAATCGTCCCCTTTGTGACTTGCTGTAGTTCAGGTCATAAACGGTGTCTCCTCTGTTAGTTAATGAAACATTACAAAGTACAATCAATTAGATTTTTCCAAAGATCTTGTTCAAATCACTGATTTATGTTGAAGCGTTCATGTTTATAATAAGTTTGTTAACAGTTTGTTATTTAATTATTGAAAAAAAATGGGGTAGCATCTATACTGACTTGCAATTGGTCAAGCTTGTGTATCAGTCCATATATGTATACTGCGGCTCCACTCTGTGGTCAACACTGAGCAGACTCTGGCTCCATATTACCAGTGCAAGATGGCAGCCCCTGTATGCAGGATATTTTGGCTTCATTTTGTGGGCAAGTGGAGCTGCCATCTTTGCAGTCATTTTTCTGCGCAGCCTTATACTTCTTGTAGTTTATTTTTTCCTTTTCCATGAGCCATTACATTTTTGTCAACTTTTGATCCTGATCGATTTGAAATGGCAGTTCATCAATGTCCACATGATCAGTCTTTGAATGTTAACTGTCCACAATCTACACAGGCCATAGTCAGAGTGTGACACATGAAGAGTCCACTCCCGCCTCAGTATTCCGGGGTTTCATTTATGGGCATGACACTAACCCCTGGTTGGTTGTAAATTCCAAAAAACAGAAGTACAGCTGCTATACTGTGCTCTCATGATTAATGAAATAAAGATATGTTTGTGATTGATATGGGAAGATTGGTATCAGGCAACACGGCCAGGTTTTCAGTATGTATAAATGTGCATATATGTGTACTGACAAATGTATAAATGGATCTGTAAATATATATACAAATGCACATCAATGTAAGCACAGCAAAAACAAAACCATGTTATCGCACATTTTGTCAGGATGATCAGTTTGATGTGATCAGTTGGAAAACAGGGTGGGAGATGGAATCCTGTAGCAAAAGCAAAGAGATTTATAAACATATTCTTACTCTACTACTTGTATGTGTACTGTTTTTCTTTTTGTTTTACCGACGGTGAGGCACTGTTTAAAGTCTGTTTTAACATGAGTGCTTTAGTCTGAATCAATGATCCCCTTTCTGTTACTTGATCGCGATGCTATATCATGGCTACATGATAAAATTGATGCGACAGGTTTCCACAGTCATTCAGAATGAGTACGTATTAAACTGCAGTCTCAGGCAAAGAGGGTTATTACAAAATAGGCCCCAAATTTTGCTACTGGCATTGTTGTGGATAACATTTTATTTCATATTTTTTGTGAACGCTGAACTGAACAAATCAGTTTATAATTGACGAACTTGACACACTGTGATAATTAACATTGCTCATTTTTTACATAACCTTTTAAAAAAACTTGTATATGCCATCAAGTGAACACAGGCCCCGGGGCCCCACCCCCATTCACTCAGACGGCGACACACATTCATGATCCGACACCAGCGTTAAATTACTAAATACATGGTCGTAAGTTAATCATCTAAGTCATAACTATTCCAATAAAAAAATTGAGCAAATGAACGTGAACTAGTTATTTTTAATACTGATTGGTCATTAATGAACACACAGTGAATCTTTATTCTGAAAAGCATGACAAATCTGCAACAGAGACTGACACAGAGAAAGATTATCACAGCTGACAGCTTGAGTGTCTCCCATGACACCACAGCCGTCCTGTGCATATGCACATGTGCGCACTCTCTCTCACACACACACACACATACTGTAATGTACACAAAACTGTTCATACATTATCGACACAACCCGTCCTCCTCAGCTGTTTTCCCTGAGCCAACTCTGATCAAGTTGGCGCGTGACTGCAGCAGTGGGATATTGTGTTACTATGTGAGTGCCTGTCTGTGAGAATGAGTATGGGATGGCAGGATTTAGCCCCATAAGCTTTGCTGGGTTGGGGTGCCTGGGGTATCTATGGCAAGCAGCTTCTTAACCTAAGCCCGTCTTGCTGGGTGCCACACCTGTCCCCACTGACATATGCCATATCACTTTCCCCTGGCTCACATTCACATCCAGGAGGGAGTGCAATGTTGTGATGTGTGGATGTGTATAGATATCTTTGTGAGGACCATTTTGAGCCTTCAACCTACGAAGTGAGGACATTTTGGCTGATCGTGACTTTATGACCCACTTTCAATGGGCTGAGGTTAAGACTTGGTTTTAGGTAAAGGGTTAGAATTGCATTTTCGTTTGAAGGGTAAGGGGCTAAGGGTATATGTTATGCCACTGAATATCCCCACTAAAGGCCAATGTATGCTTCTCCGAGTCCGTTACGGACGGACTGACACTTTTTGATTTATAGTTCTCCGTTGCTGAAAACAATTGGGCGCCAGAACAGTAAGGGGCGCAACGGAAGACGAGCTTAGAGAAGCCTACCTCATGAGTTCTCAGAAGAAGTCCACGTTCATTATTTACCTGCTCCTGGCTTTTCACACACACAGTGTACGATGGTAACTAAATAAAATAAAGTGACACCCAGCGGGTCATAATGCTAATGTTATCGTGTCTTAGCGCAGCGGTTCCCCGGTCTTGTTTCGAACTGCGTTGCTAATTCAACAGCTTGAAGCTACACGGAGGCAGCTAGCTTCCCCCCCAGCTTCGACACACAGTGAGCAGGGACTCCCGATACTAACTACTACCAAGTGTTTTGCTCCTAACCTGACGGTGTTTGAGAATCAGTGTCATGACAGCCGTGGACATAAAGACATGACAGCGGGTTTTTGCACAGTTACCACCGCAGTTAGCATGGTGGCAAGGACCCTAGCGCCGTTATGAAAGTTCGTTATAACCGTATGTGACTGTACACACATGCCGTCAGGGCTCTAACCAGCCACCGTCAGCCGGACAACTCCGCTGGATTAACACACTTGTCATATTAATCGTAGAATCGTAGTTGTGTTTGGGTTTATTGTGCTATAGGGAATGAAACAGGAAGTTTGAGGTCCAGAAATTATGTCGTTCGGAAATGCTGTCGTTAGCGGACCAATCAGAGCCAAGGGCTATCCGTGGGCTCTCCGCCATGCCGACGTGTGTTAGAAAAATCACAGCTGCAAGAAAAGCTCTCTGTGGAGCCCGGAGAGGAGGTTCAACTTTATTCTCATTATATATGCTTCCACTAGGAAACATTATCAGGACACACTCGGTAAATTTCCACTGCTATGCGGATGACACCCAGTTATACTTGTCAATAAAACCAGAACAAAGTAATCAATTAACTAAACTTCGAGCATGTCTCAAGGACATAAAAACCTGGATGACCCGCAATTTTCTCTTATTAAACTCAGACAAAACAGAGGTTATAATACTTGGCCCCAAACACCTTAGAGATAAATTATCTAATGATATAGCTGCGCTAGACGACATTGCCCTTGCTTCCAACGAAACAGTCAGGAACTTGGGAGTGATCTTCGATCCTGATTTATCATTTAATAGTCATTTAATACAAATTTCTCGGACTGCCTTTTTCCACTTGCGTAATATCTCAAAAATCAGACATGTCCTTTCGCAAAAAGATGCAGAAAAACTAGTCCACGCCTTCGTTACATCGAGACTGGACTATTGTAACTCATTATTATCAGGCTCCAGCAGTAAGTCGTTAAAGACTCTACAGCTTGTCCAAAATGCCGCAGCACGTGTCCTGACAAGAACAAAGAAAAGAGAGCACATTTCTCCAGTATTAGCTTCGCTACACTGGCTTCCAGTTAAATCTAGAGTAGAATTTAAAATTCTCCTCCTCACCTTCAAGGCCCTTAATAATATAGCGCCTTTTTACCTTAAAGAGCTGTTAATACCTTATAAACCAGCTAGAGCACTCCGCTCCCAGAATTCAGGCTTACTTGTCGTCCCTAAAGTCTCTAAAAGTAGAGTAGGAGCCAGAGCTTTTAGCCATCAAGCCCCTCACTTGTGGAATAATCTACCAATTTCAGTTCGGGAGGCAGACACCATCAGTTTGTTTAAGAGTAGGCTCAAAACCTTTCTTTTTGATAAAGCTTATAGTTAGAGTTAATTAGTGAGGCAGAACATAACTTGCTCTATTTAATGACATATGACACACGGAGCTTCTTTTTCCAGCTTCTCCTTCCTCTTCTCCATCCCTAACCCCCCCCCCTTCCCCGGGGTCCCTTTGCTTTAACACCCGCAGATCCAGGGCCTCTGTGGCCGCACCATGGATTGCTGTTTGTGGATCGCGCATCGGGGGTTGCAGTGGTGGACCCAGTGTGGCGGATTCTGTGTCGTGTCGGCTGATCGTGGTGCTGGTGGCGGACCCTGTGTCGCGTTGGCACTGGGTAAAGGAGGTGGACCAGGGCCACGGCGATGGCTCGTGGTGGGTCCTGGTGGGCGGCGGTGGACGGTGACTGAGGACTGGAGTGGCCTCTGATCTGGATGGTGGATCGTGGTCCTGCTGGTTGCTGACCATGGACTGTAATTGCAGCGGGACTGCATCAATGCCGCTAAAGACTTTAATGATGAATGTTTTCTACACGTGGCATCTATTGCACTTCTGTCCGTCCTGGGAGAGGGATCCCTCACATGTGGCTCTCTCTGAGGTTTCTACTTATTTTTACCCTGTTAAAAGGGTTTTTAGTAGTTTTTCCTCACTCTTGCTGAGGGTTAAGGACAGAGGATGCCACACCCTGTTAAAGCCCTATGAGATGAATGTAATTTGTGAATATGGGCTATACAAATAAAATTTGATTGATTGATTGATTGCACGGCAAAGAAGGCGGTCCTATCTGTCCGTTTCCGTCAAAACGGAGAAGCATACATTGGCCTTAAAATAGAAATACTAATATATTTCTGAACTTCTTCAATGATAAAATGGTAACTATTAGAAATAAAATCAATCATCTCCTGCCCTCAATTGGCACTAATACACCATCAAGAACAGAAATCTCAGAAACTGCTGTGGAGCTTTCCAATTATTTAGACAGCTTCTCTTTGATCACCCTTGATCAGCTAACAAAATAATCTCATGTTCTAAACCAACAACTTGTATCTTAGATCCCATCCCTACAAAATTACTGAAAGAAATTCTGCCCCAACTGAAAGTACTTTACTGAACACAATCAATCCGTCATTATCATCAGGATATGTACCACAGTCCTTTAACCTAGCTGTAATCAAACACCTTCCCAAAAAATCCACCAGGGACCCGAAGGTTTTGGCCAAATACAGACCGATATCTAACCTCCCCTTCCTGTCTAAAATCCATGAAAAGTTTGAACCCAATCAGCTGTGTGAGTTTCTCCAGGAAAGTAATGTATATGAAGACTTTAATTTGGGGCTAAGAGCCAATCACAGCACAGAGACAGCCTTGGCAATAGTTACTAATGATCTTCTAACAGCTTCAGATCAGGGATTTGTGTCCGTCCTCGTTCTGTTAGTGTGACGGTTCTGTACAAAGCTAGGACTCAGTTGCAAAAGGAAGCAGGGGACATAAAAAATAATGTACAAAACTCAACTTTACTTCAACAATCCAGAGGTCATACACGGGTAGGCAGTAAGAGAAGCAAGTCCATTCAGGGAAACGGCACAAAATCCAAAGTCGGTAAACCAGGCAGAGTCCAAAACCAGGCAAGCAGACACACAGAATTTAACGCTGGAGAGCATGTACACACAAAGGAGACGATAACAATCTGGCAGGGTGAGGGGAAACACAGGGTGTAAATAGGGAAAGCTTTATAACAAACAAGGTAAAGGCGTGTGGGAAAAACAACAGGAAGTAAAACAAGACACTAGACACAAGAAACCAGACAATAAAATGAAACAGGAAGTGAATACAAACAGAAACAGACTCAACAGATTATTACAGTTCAATGTTAGTGTTGCCTTCAACACAATAGACCATCAAATTTTATTACAGAGACTAGAACAGTTAATTAGCATTAAAGGAACCGCCCCAAACTGGTTTAAATCATATTTTTCAGTTTGATTCCAATTCGTGCAAATGAGAGTCATCTGTGCGCACCAAAGTAACCAGGGTGTTCCACAGGGCTCTGTGCTCGGCCCAATTTTAGTCTCATTATATATGCTTCCACTAGGAAACATTATCAGGACACACTTCGGTAAATTTCCACTGCTATACGGAGGACACCCAGTTATACTTTTCAATAAAACCTGAACAATGTAATCAATTAACTAAACTCCAAGCATGTCTCACAGACATGAAGAACTTGATGACCCGCATTTTCTCTTATTCACCTTAGAGATACATTATCTAATGATATAGCTGCGCTACACGACATTACCCTTGCTTCCAATGAAACAGTCCGGTACTTGGGAGTGATCTTTGATCCTGATTTGTGTTTTAATTCTCACTTAAAACAAATTTCTAGGACAGCCTTTTTCCACTAGCATAAATTGATGGACATGTCCGGTTGTGTTATTGTGTGTATTTTGTTGTATTTTGTATTTTTGAATCAGCAGGCTAATAGTAAGCAAAACATTAATGCTTGGATAACATTCGACATCTGCAGTAATAGGGGAATCATGCATCACAACGTTAAAATAAACCTTTTAACAACTCCAAACTGCGGCAGCAACAACAACTAGATGTTTCCATCGTGCTTAGGTGTAGCCTTGAAACCCTTCCATTGTTGTTTTCTGTAATGTGTTGTGTTGTGCGTAATGCGTTGTGTTGTCAAATTCATGAAGATGCATTCTTACTCTGCTTGTGTTTTGTCTACTTGCATGTGTTTTCTTAAGTTGCAGTGAGATGAACTCTCAGGGCCACCATAAAATTCAATTCTGACTACTATAACAAACAATGTAAGATTTACTTAACATTTTGAGTATAGCAATGTTCCTGCCTGAAAATATTTAGTTAACTTTATGTAATTAGTTAAAAAATATATAACTTTTAACTTAAACTCAATGATGTAACGTTTAATCAATATTGTCATGAATGTTAGGTTTAGTGTTAAGTAAATTTTACTTGATACTGGCAAGTGAGTTGTACAGGGCGGCTGTGGCTGAGGGGTAGAGTGGTCGTCCTCCAACCTGAAGGTCGTGGTTCGATCCCCAGTCTGAACCATCTGCATGCCGAAGTGTCCTTGGGCAAGATGCTGAACCCCGAATGGCCCCCCCTTAGAATAACAAAGTGCTGGGATAGATGCACTGTGTGAATGGGTGAATGTGAAACTATAATGTAAAGTGCTTTGAGTGGTCATCAAGACTAGAAAAGCGCTATATAAATAAAAATCCATTACCTGATATTACAGCAGTAAACTTTAGTTAAAAAATGCTACTGCAAATTGTTATGAGGATTTAAGTAAATCTTACAAGTATTTATTTCTGTTTGATATTGTTGCTTTATCAGTTCAGCGTTGTCCATCATGGCCTGTAGTCTGTTTAACCACGAAACACAGCTAGTGTTAGTTTTGTCTTCCAGACACAGTCTCTACATGTCTTCTTGGTGCAATGCAGAAAAATGACAGTACTGTACTGGTGTGTTGGTTTGTTGGTGGTTGTTGACACTGGTCCTCACTGGATCTGATAATTAGCACCAAGTCAGGCTAATTACTAGAAAACTCCATCTTGTTCAAGTGGTCAGCTGGTCTCAGGAAACTCATAAGCAGAAAGGTCATTGGAGTCAGTCAAAAGACTGCACTTTGAGTGTCCTTCCAAGCTGATGAGATTGGGAGGTGGGAGTCTCTATCATTGAATACAAATGAGGAGACTTTAACCTGTGGTGGCTTTGATGGAGTGTGCTTTGAAATAGCCAGAGATACAGATACACTGTATATATTGTAGCACCGTATAGCACTTACCAGGGTAGCCGCGGGGTCTTGAAAAGTATTAAAAGTTGATATTTAAATTTAGGGAAAATCAAGACCCTTGAAAAGTATTAAAAAGTCTTGAATCTTTTTCAAATTGAAGACTCTTTAGAAGTTTAGCCAATGGTTCTTTCCTCTTATACTGTCAGGATGCCTCAGCCGAAAAATGACACGAGAGAAGGTTATTGAATTGGGACATCGCACCCGTGTTTTTTCCTTCACACTTCAAAACTTCTCTCTCGACAACACCCCCTTCTGTTAGAACGCCCCTTCAAAACAAGAGTCCCAACCAACAACCTGCTTATAACATGAACTACACAGGCATGTCTGTCTCAGATCGCCAGACCGGCCAGTAGCGCTTGTCGTCGCTTGTCCATATAGAGGACGGCTAGATGCAAACAGTGCACTATCAATTATTCAGTTGAGGCCCTGGTTGAAGCCCGTCGCTTGGAATGACCGGGAGGCTTACTGCTCTGTCTGTAGAAAGAAGATGACCGGTAGCTTCAATCGGGATTAATGCGCTCCGTTCACATGTGCAAGGCGCTAGCCATAAATCCGCTGCGGCACGCAGACAGCGGTTGTCCTTCGAGCATTGGGCAGGGGCTGCACCTTCCTCGGCTGACGTGGTTACACGACCCAGTACGAGTACGACAGCTGAAGCTAACTAGCTGCTAGCGTTGCTAACGTTAACTCAGTTGTCACCGCTTCAACTGGTCCAGACCTCAGAGTGACGCTGGGAGCCACCAACGCTACACACTGCAGAAGTGTTGTCTCAACACAACAGTAACACAACTCGCACTGAGCTGGTGCGAACTGAGAAGTTGTTGGAAACCAAAGCAACTGAATTGAGGCACATGCCATGAACCATATTTGTAAGGAGTGAGCACTCCCACAGCTCAGTTAGTTTCGTCCATGTTCAAAGTTTACACGAGTTCTATTATTATATCACAAAACTTGGAGAATGAAGCAGATGGTACTTTCCTTCAGATGAGATACCAGACTAGTTTCCCTGTGTGTGTCAGTTAAACACTTTGTTGCACTAAAGACATGCCACATGGTGGCTCTCTTTGAGAAAGTTATAGCATTATATCAGTGACAATGTTGATCTGATTTGAGTTATTAATGCTGCAAAATAGTTTTATTATTTAAAGTATTATAAAAGGGCCTATTGCAGAGTTGACTGAACCATTTACTGCTCAGTGTCTCTGTGCAGTGTTTCTCAGTCCACAAGAAGATTCTGATTCTTCTAATTTCAATCTAGCCTGTAATTTGTGTCTCAAAGTGGACCAGATTGATGCATTTTTACTTTAAAATGTACTATATCCTCTTCCAAGAGGGTCCAGGGTCCATCCACCATGATCTCTACAAACCCTCTGGGAAACACTGTTGTGTGGATGTGTGAGTGAGTGAGCATGTTATTGTTACCGGTATATATAAATACTTGGCTCAGTAACTCAATTTATTCTTTTGAGCTTTATTCCCGCCCTGCTGAATTCTGCTGTGTTGATACAGTGCTACATAGAAGTTCTGGCAAACTTCATTTAATTTTGCAAACTTAATAGTGTCGCTGATGTAACCGTTACAGCTCCTAGTGGTGCAGGGGTCTTGAAAATTTTTAGAAGGGTCTTGAAAAAGGTCTTGAAAAGTATTGAATTTAATCTCAGGAATCCTGCATATACCCTGCTTACAGTAAAACATTTCCTGTGCTTGTAGATTCCACATCTAATGAGGGATTGAAAATCTCTCTCATTAAAACCCTATGTCTTGCTAATAAATGGAACTGGATGCTGCTCTGTTGACAATACATGTTGAACTGATGCTACATTTGAATCTAAGTGGCCTTCAGAGTGAACTTCTTCCACAACAAATTATTGAAGTCTATAAAATTATGTTTTGAAATTTTATATTCACTTTTATTCAGACTTTTATTCTCACCATTTCCTCCTCTGTAGAAAATCCAGCTGAGGAGACAAAGAGGTCAACAAGACCACTGCTACTCGCAAAAGACAACTACTAAGGACTAGAGTGGAGCCCTGCAGCGGCAGCATCCACACTCGTTCACGTGAATCAGCCTCTCAGTGACTGCTTCTTAACTATAGAAACAGTGAAAACACAGAGTTTCTCTGGTCTCAGCTGATCAGAGATCAGCGCCTCAGCTTCTTGATCAGAGCAGAAGATGCAGTTGGTTTCTACCGAGCTGCAGTATCTGTGTTTGCCTCCAGTCTGACCTGCTCTCCCTTTTTGTTTTCACATTTAAAACTAAATATATATTTTTAAGCTATTAGGCTCCAGCTATATGTTTTTATAGAAAAGGAGTTTAATGTGGCTATTAAATGTGACTAAAACTAGACTAAAATGGAATTAGTTTTCATCGACTAAAACTAGATTAAAAATTACTAAATGTGACCAAAACTAATATGCATTTTCGTCATCCGATTTGTAAGTGTGCGGGACTTCCAAGTCAACTTGTAAATATTCCTTTGCTTTTTGTGTATTTTTGTGTATTTAAGATAAGATAATCCTTTATTAGTCCCACTATAGGATAATTTGTAGTATTACAGCCAAAAATACATCAGCAAGTACTAAGTAACTTAAGTATAAGGAATATATATAAAACAATATGTAGACATATAGAAAAATATGAATATAGATTGAGTCAGGAACACTGCAGCAGATTAACGATGCAGCCATCAATCGTGCACTTGCATTTAGTGTGGGTGAGGCATTGTGCTTTCATCGCGGAAATCTAAGAGGGACGTCACATTCACATTGTAAACTGTTACAGACTTCTTCCCTCTCTTTAACAAAGCTATTTTTCAAGGTCATACCATAATAGTTTCATTGAATTAAATTGTTTGGGCTAATTTTTTTACAAAGTTCTTAATTTGGTTCTCTCTCTCTTTCATCTCTTTTTCAAACCAATTTATCCTTTTTATTTATTTTACTTTATTCTACTATTTTCTTAAAGTAAGATGAAAAACATCACCGAATAAGGGTTCCATCCTGTCAGGTAGACAGTATAACAGCAGTGAGACCCCTTGTCAGGGGATTTCTACTACCTTAGACACTGGTCAGTGGAATTTCCCATTACATTACTTTCAATAGATATTTTAATAAATGGACTATTTGGTGCAGTCTGTGGAGAAAATTACATTTCAGTGACTTGATGCGCACTGAGGCAGTTGGAATTGCATTGTTGGTTGTCAGTTTAACACCATTACACACACTGTGGAATGATTCACATCATGGGAGTTTTGAGCTCATGCAACAGTTGTGAAATTGCATTGACTAGAAGTGTAGAGAATCAGTTTAACACATAGCCACATGCATTTAATGTTTCCCATTGACTGAATGAAAATGTACACTTTGGCCCTACCCTTTGTCGTTCCACTAGAAATGGCCTTGTTTTACCTCAGTAAAAACACTATTTAGTGGTGTTGGCTCTCAGGGGCAAGGTTGCTGCAATTGTGGTGAGAACACTATCTAAGGCTTATGAACATACTGTATAGATCTACTTATCATTTTTATAGCTGCTATACAGCCAAACCAGTATTGCTCTTGAGAGACATATACAGAAACTTTAGACATGACATACACCAGCACCTTAGCTTCATCATTTCAGCATGCTATTAATCATGCGGGTGTCATAAGGGGTGTCACTCTGTTGCAGTCCCCTCCCAGTAAGATTATTCTGTATATGTTTCCAAGGTTCAACTAACTGGCTTCCACTATGAGTCCATGAGCTCAGAGGACCACACCTACTTATGAGTGGAGCACACATATGCGTCACAACCACAGACTCAAGCTTCCTCTGTGAACACTCTTAGTAAAGGTTTACTGACCTCCATTGAGTCAGGGCAGAGAAATGTAATCCACTCATAGTTTCCCTCCTCATTCCTTCATGGCACACCCCTGATAAAAATGAAGTGCACCTAGCAACCACCCAGAATCACCATAGAAACCAACCCCAGCCACCCCTGCCATTCCCCATGGCAACCTCTTTGCAAACATTTAGCAATTATAGACCCTTGAAACTAATCACAACATCGATGCAACCACATTAAAAACTTCTACCAACCATCTGGAACACACTGTGGTTCGTAGATGGGGTCCTATTAAAACTTCGCAGGTATGCTCGCTCTCATTGGCTATAGCCATTTTCTGTCAGAGCCGACTCATTACCTGTAATGTAAGGATCTCAAGAAATGTACATCCTGCGCTGTCACAAAATTCACCTGCATTTTAACTAAATTAAGTAAAGTTTGGTGTTGATGAACATGAAGCCTTTCAAAGAGTCCTGGGTAGAATGGAAATGTTAATCTATTCAACTTTAATAAAACCCAATCCAAACATAAAGGCTACTCTGTCTCGAGGTACTTTCCAAAATAAGATTGAGACCTTTCAATGTTATACAGAAAATCGAATAGTTCCCACAAAAGTGACTCGGTTAAATGCTTACTGTTGAATTTGTATTAGTACGTTTCAGTTTTGTTATCCACAAAGACGATATGCCCAGATGCAGTACATTAAGGCCCCTGTAGGCTATGGGTCACACTGTGGTTTTCTGTTCCACTATGGCCTTTCTTCCCCTCGGCCGACCTTCTCAACCTCCCTTTTCGATTCTTTATCCTGCAGATGTTGGCCTGACTTTGTGGTTTGTCGTTCTCAGCACAAAGGCTGCTCTGTTGATAAGGGCCTGGCATTGGCCTGGGCGCCTGCCAGCGTAATCTGTTCTAGACAGCCGCTCACACAGCCACGAGGAGGGTGGGCATGAGCTGGGCATGGAGCATTGGGTTGGGGCTTCTAGAGGGGAGTGGAGTCACAGCTGTGAGGGGAGGGTCAGCTACCCACTCTCCACATATCCACCTCTTCAATAGCCTTGCTACACACTCAGACATCAGACCCTATCTCTCTCATGCAGGAGGACTGGGTAACTGAGTATGTATTCCAGCTCTGAATGCTGATGCAACCTTTTTTATTTTTACAATGTAGACATCTTTTTTTAGCTTCTCACTTAAAGAGTCCAGCTGAGAGAACGTCAACAACTTCAAGCTATTTTAAAAGGCATTGTCTTTATACTTTCAATAAATCCCATAATCCCAGGTTAGCACCAGCGAGCTCAATGAAAATTTTCTAAGTATGGGAATAACCACTTACATTTTCCAGTATCTCAGGGTCTTATTCATGGGTTCGGATTGGGGGAGCATTGGCAGAAAGGAAGGTAATCTTTGCTCAATCCCTAAAAAGTACACTTTTTCGTGTACCGCCTACTTCACTCAGGTGCCCTGTGAATGGTGTATGCATCTTCTGATTTAGATCTTATTTATAAGGGAAATTAATGTTTCAGGGATACTGTCAACACTACAAGAGAGGCCTCTAGCTAAGTGAAACTGATTTTACAGTTGTTCTGTCAGTTAGGCGGGAGTCCCATCACTACCTGATGCTGACAGCTGGCCTGACAAAGTCCCCAATGCAAGTGAATGTGCAAAAGGCTGTTGGCCCCAAGGCCATCCCTAGCCCAGTTCTTCCATCTTGTTCCAGTCAACTGGCAGATGTCTGCTCTGACATATTCAGCTCGACCTGGCTCAGGCTGTGATTCCCACCTGTCTGAGGATCACTGCCATTATCACTCTAGCTGCCTTGTAACTGTCCTAACTGTCAGCCTGAAGTGCTGTGACCCATATCAACAACTCCACCTGATCCAAATCACAAGCTGCCAGAAAAAAAACTCAATCTATGCAAAGAATGTAGTCTGTTCACTTTCAATTAACATTCATTACTATTCCTTCAGCTCTTCTGTAAACGCTATAAGGTTGAGCTCTCTGGTATTGGTTGATTACCTTCAATTTGATCCTAAGCCTTTTAAGGGACAAGCACAAGGGAGTGAGAAATGGACACTACACTTGCCCCAGCAGGACCTTGTGCCCAGTCCTCTGCTACTCAGCTGACTCTTCTCCTATGAATGAATGCTATGCATGCCACCCACGTGTGGGCGATGCATGCTTGTGACAACACAGTAATAGGACTGAACACAATGAAACAGTATGCTGTGGAGGTGAAGAATTTATATTTTCTTCACATATAGAAAATATAAATTAAAATATATATATATATATAAAAACTTTAATATATGTATAAACATTAAAGCTGATCAAACATTTGATTGATTTATATTGCACATGCAATGCCTGAAGAACTCCAGTGCCACAGTGTCCTTATGTAGTAACCTAGACAGTGGGGTGACTAGTAAAATAAGTCTGGCTTGCCAGATAACTTGGGAACATTTGGCATGTGTTTTGACTAAAACGATAACAAGCAATCCAGGGCGGTGTTCCCTCATGCATTCATTACTCATTCAAACAGATTTTTCAATGAACTAACAGGTGCTTCTATCGTCATTTTTCATCTTATTTTCATGTGCAAAAAAGTAGCGCTGTGAGGAGTGCATGTGCACAGAGGTGACTAAGTACTGACTCACAAGCTCTAATTGAAAGTATTCCAGGAAGAATAATGTGTAGCATATGGAGTCAGGTTAACATGACCAGGTGGAGTATTATCCAGGCCAGTCACAGTTTACAGCTTCTCCATGGTGACAGCACATGTGCTAATCACAAAAACATGCAGGAGTTGCAGCCTGTGAAAGCCTGAGATGATCCGCTAAAGTAAAGTTTCGAGGACAGGAAAGAGGCTGACTGCCGTTTTAGTGAAACAATCTAATGGCAAACAAATAATGGTGGCATCCATTCCAAGATTCTTCCTTTTAAGCTTTAACTGGAGAACCTACAGAAAAAGAGGTCACCATTATCCAAGGAGTCATAGCACTGTTACACTCTCATGCTCAGCCCGAATGACAGGCACACGGAGACAGCCATTAAAGACACAATAATGTAGATGCCAGAGATTTTGTATTATGGTCCACTGATACAGCATTACACAAGGATTTATGGTGTAATGCTGTATCAGTGGACCGTAATACTAACCTAACACTTCCCCCCCTGCCCACACACACACAAACACGTGTGAAAATGCGATGCAAAAGATTGTTGGCTTTATTCACCACAGTCGTGGCCTGATGCCCTCACTTTCTCCCACCTGCTCAGCTTCTACAGATCACCAAACTAACACCTACTGATTGAAATGGAAGCATTACACTGATTCCAGCCACAGAGAGCAGCGCTCCACTTAGCGAAGGAGGAAGAAATGCCATCTTTGACATGATTAATTATACCTTCAGCCGACACTGATCCCTGAGAGTAGGTCATGTTTTTATCACATCACCCTTGTTTTATATGAAACGTCTCTCACTTCTTTTGTATTTGCGTTTTGTTGAGGGAAGCTGTTGTTAAAGTGCTGATGCTGTTATTCTAAAGTGCATTGTATTTCAAAACTCGATTTAAGAAATTGATTGGTCATGCCACCTTAACCTCTAGGTTTTGGAAATTCCATAATCACACGCTTTATATTTAAATCAAATAGAAGATGTATAAGAGCCAAGTTCTCCAAAACACCCTCTAAGTTGTCTTGGTTTAACATGGCCCACTCACGATGGATATAGACTATTGGCCCCTGAATTTTTGGCCCCTGAAAATATGTTTACAGATATTGTTAAAATATTACATTAAATTTGTAATGACAGTAATAACAGGAACATTTCCGTTGGTCGTTAGTCCCATGCTGGCTCTTTGGCGCCACTGCTCTGAATGGCAGACGTTACAGGCCTGAAAACTAATTCATGAGAATCCTGAGGGGTCCATGTCCTGTGTTGGTGGCTGCTGGTTCTCGCCAAGTGAAACTAAGCTGAGTGTGTGTGATGTTTCATTGGCCCACACATGCTGCCCAGCAACAGACATCGCGACTAACTCAATCACGGTGAGGACCATCTGGGGAGCTGAATGTGTCATGCTGTGCCAAGCTGCAGAAAAATAACTCATCATTGCACTGCCCTCAGAGTAAGACAGAAGGCAGAGGAAAGCAGTGGCAGCTCTGCCAGCGATGTTCACAATGCCTCATTATTTTGTTGAGAACCTGGGACGGGCCAGTCACCACCTGCCCTTTCATTGTCTCTATACTGACTCCGTTTTTGTGTCAAAGTCAACTCAGATTTATTTGGCTTTGCAGTTGCATCATAAATCACCGGGCAGTCAAAAGTCACTCCCCCACAGAGCCGGAGTGAAGAATACTTCTTTCTAATTGGCTTGCAGGTGCCATTTAAAATTACTGGTACATCTTATCCTTGTTGAAGGTAATAGGTTAATCATTGTGTGTTGGACTTCATGTAACCAGAGCAATGATACAAATACTCCGGCTAATTAACTTTGAAATATACCAGGTGAGCTATGCATCTTGTGGTGTATTTGGTCATTGTTTCTGTGTGTAATAGGACTACAGCGATTTCCTTTTTTTAGCACAATTCTAATCAGAACAACCACTCAAAACAATTTAACGCTTTAAGTGACATTCTCTCTCACACACACACACACACACACACACACACACACACACACACACACACACACACACACACACACACACACACACACACACACACACACACACACACACACACACACACACACACACACACACACACACACAACACACACACACACACACACACACACACACACACACACACACACACACACACACACACACACAGTCATGTAGTGCTCCTCTATGTTGCACCAGTAGATTTTTCTTCTGCACTTGTCATCTCTGCCAGTCTCTCAACTGCAGCCACTATTCATCCCATTCAAAATTTCAAACATCCAGGAGGTGACTGTGAAGTAAACTCCTCCTGTCGATGGAATAAATGTATGCCAAGGCAGTGTAATTGATATATTAATAAACATGGCGATGTGCAGATGAGTTTGTAGACTTCCTCCTATCAAGTATGCACGTCTGGTGCATCAATGGAGTTGATTTTGTTGGAAGGTTTTTTGTCATGAAAATGTTAAATGTGAATGTTTAATGAGAAGGAAATAACATCCATCACCAGCGTCAGTCCAATCCCTACTGCTCGAAGCAGATAATGAGTGTGTGTCTGCATGCAAGGTGGCCACGAGTGATTCAGTCCCGCCCGGCTGCGTGGCTCTCACGCGTGACGAAAGATTTGATCGTGCTGCTTTCTGGATTCTCATTCTGCTCTGCCTCAGTGATGCAGTCCAGACTGACATGACTCACAGCCCAGCAGGCAGCCTCCTCTCTGACCAGTTTGTCTGCTGCTGTGTCATCTCCCTCTGACTAACTGCACAAAGAGGCGATGTATGGTCAGAGAAATTCTCAGCTCTACTCTCATCACCTCACATCAGCCTCTGTACACCCAACTACAGCACAGTTTTACAGTCAGGTAACATTTAAATCTGCACACATACAAGTATTGCTCAGTTACTGTAGACTGGAAATTATTGCACCTTATTTTAACATAAATCAAGAAAGGAGATTTATTTGTCTCAGATATTTTGAAATATGATCCATGTTAATTCCTCAAGAGAGAGTCATCTAGCTGTGGTAATATCTAGTTTACCAACTATATATATATATATATATACAGGACTGTCTCAGAAAATTAGAATATTGTGATAAAGTTCTTTATTTTCTGTAATGCAATTAAAAAAACAAAAATGTCATGCATTCTGGATTCATTACAAATCAACTGAAATATTGCAAGCCTTTTATTCTTTTAATATTGCTGATTATGGCTTACAGCTTAAGAAAACTCAAATATCCTATCTCTAAATATTAGAATATCATGAAAAAGTATACTAGTAGGGTATTCAACTAATCACTTGAATCGTCTAATTAACTCGAAACACCTGCAAGGGTTTCCTGAGCCTTGAAAAACACTCAGCTTGGTTCAGTAAACTAAATCACAAGTATGGGGAAGACTGCTGATCTGACTGCTGTCCAGAGGACCATCATTGACACCCTCCATCAGGAGGGTAAGACACAAAAAGAAATTTCTCAAAGAGCAAGCTGTTCACAGAGTGCAGTTTCAAAGCACATCCACAAAAAGTCTGTTGGAAGGGGTAAATGTGGCAGGAAACGCTGCACAACCAAGAGAGATGACCGCAGCCTTAACAGCATTGTGAAGAAGGGTCGCTTCCAGAATTTGGGGGAGCTTCAAAGACAGTGGACTGAAGCTGGAGTCCAGGTATCAAAAGCCACTGTTCACAGACGTGTCCGGGAAATGGGCTACAATAGCCGTATTCCCATGGTCAAGCCACTTCTGAACTCAAGACAACGGAAGAAGCGTCTGACTTGGGCTATGGAAAAGAAGCACTGGACAGTTGCAGAGTGGTCCAAAGTCCTCTTTTCAGACGAAAGCAAGTGTTGTATTTCATTTGGAAGTCAAGGCGCCAGAGTCTGGAGAAAGGCTGGAGAGGAGCAAAATCCAAGTTGCTTGAAATCCAGTGTGAAGTTCCCACAGTCAGTGATGGTTTGGGGAGCCATGTCAGCTGCTGGTGTTGGTCCACTGTGTTTCATCAAGTCCAGAGTAAATGCAGCTGTGTACCAAGATATTTTAGAGCACTACATGCTTCCGTCTGCTGAAAAGCTCTATGGAGATGAGGATTTCATTTGGCACCTGCCCACAGTGCCAAAACCACCAGTAACTGGTGTACTGACCATGGCATTACTGTCCTCGATTGGCCTGCCAATTCCCCTGACCTGAACCCCATAGAGAATTTGTGGGGTATTATGAAGAAGAAGCTGAAAGACACCAGACCCAACAATGCAAATGAGCTAAAGGCCGCTATTGAAGCATCCTGGGCATCCATAAACCCTAAGCAATGCCACAGGCTGATTGCCTCCATGCCACGCCGCATTGATGCAGTAATCCGTGCAAAAGGATTCCCAACCAAGTACTGAGTGCATTAATGGACATTTTCAAATGTTTGACTTTGTTTTGCTGTTGTAAATCTTTTTTTTACTTGGTCTGAGGAAATATTCAAATTTTTTGAGATAGGATTTTTGAGTTTTCTTAAGCTGTAAGCCATAATCAGCAATATTAAAAGAATAAAAGGCTTGCAATATTTCAGTTGATTTGTAATGAATCCAGAATGCATGACATTTTTGTTTTTTTTAATTGCATTACAGAAAATAAAGAACTTTATCACAATATTCTAATTTTTTGAGACAGTCCTGTATATACCAGGGCTGTCAAACGATTGCTCAGATCACAGGGTAGCTGTGATTAATCCCGATTAATCACCATTTCTAAATGCCGGGAAAAAAAAACATTTTCTATGTATACTGTTGTGGGCACGGAAAGATAAATGACAGAAGGCCGATATATACATTTAACATTTGTTTTTTTTATTGATGACAAGTCCAAATGATAGTTAAAAATTTTAAAAAATGTAATAAAATCAAACTAAAACATACCACACCATAATTAAATTTGGTTGTCTCTTGGCTATTTCTCTGAGCAAACATAGGATGATGTTTTTTCTTTCATCAAACAGAAAGATAAGCTTTATCCTAAACAATTGGTGCATCTTAGCTTTTGCTCTTTTTGAAAGCAAACATAGGATGGTTGAATAAAACTTGATTAATTTTTTTCACCTAGATCATCCCAATAAGAATTCTTAATAATTCTTTCATTTTGACTTTTTGGATGTTAAATGTAAATCTGCCTTCTGTCATTTATCTTTCTGTTCCACTGAAAATATATATAGAAAAATGGGATTTTTCAGGCATTTAGAAATGATTAAGTTATTTTAATCAGCTAATATACATATATACTCTAAGTGCCAGAACAGCTATATGTTACCTTGCTATATGCAAACTGAGCTCCTTGTTGTACAGAGGAAGGCAGGGAGAGCTTTTAGAAAGGGACACTTGGGCCCGGTTTCGCAGACAAGGCTTATATCAAGCCAGGAGTAGGCCTAAGTCAGACTAGTAAAGCTAGGTCATGTAAGTGGCTTTCATGAGCGTGGCTTACATTTGTCTTAGTTAGTCCCAGACTGTGGAGTCCTGGAGTAAGCTTAAACGAGAACACCTGGGTCAAGCCTCATTAGCCTAAGTGGGAGCACAGCCTGTTAGCCTATTGGTGCTCATAAAAACCTGGAATGGAATTGAGGAGAGCTTTGCTGGAGGGAATTTTGACACCAAACATGGCTGAAGCTAAAAGAACACGCTCAAAGAACTATACTGAGTATGAAAAAACTCGACTTAAACAAATTGTGGGAAATCATGCTGTTATTGAAAGTAAAGGCCATAGTGCTGCTATTGAACAAAGGAAGAGGAGTGCTTGGGCTGCCATTTGCAGTGAATTCAATGCAAATGAAAATGTAACCACAAGAGCGTTACAGCAACTGCAGGTGAGACATGTCTATTATGATCTGTATATCACATATGTCATATAGTTTTGTGACATTGTTTATATTGAATGATATCTGCCTTCATAGACTCTGTGGAAGAACATCAAATTAGATTTGAAAAAAAGGAATGCAGAGGCCAGAAGAGAGAGATTTACTACTGGTGGTGGACCCCCACCTAGTAAAGACAAGACCGATGAATTGGCTGACTTGTTGACTGGGATAATGGAGGACCAGCAACCTCTGGATGGTATACCAGATGATGACCATTTGGACAGTGGACATGAAGAACGGAGCACAAATGGTAAATATACCATAGAAAGTGAATTAGTTACCCCATTCTGTACATACAGATTATTCCACTGTCTGTGTCTATCTTTATTTTCAATTCATTCTAAGGACCATGTGATGTTTTTGTGATGTTTTTTCCCAGAGGAAATCATTCTAACACTGGTGGAAGAGCCAGTGCACAGTGACTGTGCACCCTCCACATCTGGTATGGCATCCCGGAGAAAAGATGCTGCCACCACCTTCCAGCAGAGACCAAAAAGGATGTCCATGCATGAAAAGTTAGCCTTTGAATTTCATGAGCAGAAAATGAAATATCTGAAAGAAGAGCATGACATGAAAATGAGAATTCTACAGGTTGAATTGGATATGAAATTAGAAGAGAGAGCTGTTCAAAGAAAGATGCATGAGAGAATGTCATGAAATACGTTGTGAAAATAACATTATTCTCACTTGACAAGAGTGTGAGTGTTGTAGTCACCACAACCTACATTTTAGAACAGCCTTGGTTAAGTATCTCATTTAATTTTTCAGCACACTATTTATATATGTTGTACACAACAAACACTACTAAGGCAAAAACAAGCCATAATCAATACATTCCATGGTTAAATGTATCTTTTTTCTAACTGAAGTGCTGCAATGTGAAAGCAGCTCTGAGCGCAAGTCCTCCTTGGTTATTTCCTGCCACGGGCATGGGCACATCTGGATCATTCTGCTCTTCCATTGGAGGGTCAGGACAATTATGCTGCTTCAGGTAGTTGTGCAGCACAGCTGTAGCAATGATCACCTTGCAGCATCTTCTTGGCTCAAAACGAAGTGTATTGCGTAAAGACTGGAATCGATTCTTCCACACTCCAAACATACGCTCGACCATCCCTCTGGTGCGAATATGAGCTCTGTTGTATCTTTGCTGCTCAGTTGTTGTGGGATGTGGCCAAGGTGTGAATAAATAGGAACTCTGAGCATATCCACTGTCACCAAGTAGTAGTCCACTATGTTGCCCTCTCTCAAACTGACCACACAATGAAGAGTTGTGAAAAATCCTTGAATCATGTGTTGCTCCTTTCCAACGGGCAACAATGTTTGAAAACTCTAAATTGGGAGTGCATACAGCCTGAACATTGATGGAAAACCAGTTCTTACGGTTCCTGTACTCCTCAGCATCAGGGGTTGATGGACACTTGATTTCAACATGACATCCATCTATACAGCCAATCACTCCCGGGAAGTTCCCATATTCATAGAATCACACTTTATAGTTGGCTTGCTCAGCAGCATCAGGGAACTTAATGTACAGATTTCTCAGTTCACAAATGGCACTGCAGACATTGTGAACTATTCTACACACTGTTGCTTCACTGACACCACACAAATCACCAGTCTCACGATGAAAGGTTCCTGATGCCAAGAATCTCAAAGTGATCAGAACTTGGAGAGAACTGGGTACAGGCCTTCCTCTTTGAGACATGCAGGAAAGTCTAGGCTCAAGCAAAGTAATGATCTCCAGTACATCTTCTTTGTACATACGGAAGCGGTCTCGGAAAGTTATTTCATCAAACTGATTCAATGGACTACTCCTATCCACAAGTATTTGTCTGGCTGGCCTCTGTAGCAAATATTGGTCTTCATTTAGATATTCCAAATACTCCATGCTCCCAAACCATCTGTGCTCCCTTTCACAGACAGTACTAAGCTTAAGTTAAACCTGCCTCTTTGCAGGATTAATATAAACTTCAATTTAGTCCTAGAGTAGCTCTAATCTACCCTCTTGCAATTGGCTTTGTTTAATCCAGAACAGACTAAATCTATGACTATGTTAAGTTAAGTCTGTGCAAGTGACTTAAAGTTAAGCCAGCTCAAACAGCATTTCAGTCTGGGACTAGGCTTAAGCCTTGTCTGTGAAACCGGGCCTTGATCTCTTTTACTAATGATTAGTTGTGGTTAAAGTTGAGGCAACACTTCCTGCTAAGGATGAAATGTTCTGTATATTGAACATATCGCTGGCTGACTCTATTGCTCATTTATTGAGAGCTTTGGATAGCTTTCAAGTGTCATTGAGGTCACTACATTCACTTCTTTATTTAGATGCATCTGCCTTCAATTGTCCAAATGTGCCACCAATCCAGCAAAATCAGGCACTGAACTCATCAGCTTTTGGAGCATGCCCACTAAGAACCATGACAGTGTAATTAGTTCCCCTTTAACAGGTGCAACAAAACTAAGAGGAGAGCGAGCGAGATGCCAGTCCAGCACCGTCTGTACACGCCTACACAGTCCTGACTGTACAGTCAGGCTGAGTGAAGCGAGGCCACCAGGTGCTGCCAACGCCTCCTACAGTCAGCTGCCTGTGGGAGGATCCATTTTGTCAACTGCTTTTTTCCTCCACACTTCCATGAATTTTGCTGTTTGGTTTCATAAGCTTGCTGTTGGACAATAACAGTTTTAGAAGAGCAGTAACATGATCGGCTGCAATGAAGATAAGACACATCTTAGGTTGGATCCCTCACACAAGACTCACTCTGAGTTTTCTACAGGTTTTTTTCCTTTGATAAGGTTTTTTCCACACTCTTGCTGGGGGTAAAGGGCAAAGGATGTTGCACTTTGTTAAGCACTGAAGAAAAGGAACTTAAAGGTTTTCTTCTAGAAACTACTATCATGTGTATTACCATTACATGTATTGTCTTGGGGTGAACCGCCATGTCAATTCAGAATTTTTTTTCAGTTGTTTCGAAAAATATTTAACTTCTCCTGCATCACCTCCTCAGGTTTATGTTTATAATTACTTACTTTCGCTGGTGATTACAGCATTGTTGGAGGATTATGATGTACAAAAACAACGTCGGCCGGTGGAAAATCCAATAGTAAATAAAAAATTTACAAAACATCCCTCCTCTGTCTGTGTGCGTATGAATTAACTAATTCAGATTGGTGCGGCATGTTTGGGATGTATAATTGTGTGATTGAAATGGCAGGTGTAAGGGCGTGGTTTCTCTCTGCAGGTCCCTGCCACAATTGCAGCCCGGGGGTTTCCTTGTAGTCCATGAATGTTCAAATTGTGTGGCAATCTATTCCGCCATTTTTATGACCACAAATTAGGTTTTCCCATTAAAGACAACAAACTGCATGATTATTTACTTTTGAACATTGACACTTTGCATCCACTTTCTCATGGGAAAAGCTGTTTGGTTTTGGTTCTGTCTTGAATTGATTTTTCTTTTAAGATCGTATTTCTCCGCATCCTTTGACAACTCAGTAGTCTTTCACTTTTACCCCTTAAATGGTTTTCTCTCTTGATCAATGCGTCTGGCTAAAAACATTTACCGCTGTTCACACATATTCCCTCAACAATGTAAACTTCCTCTTGGATCCACAATCCTTTCAGCGTAGATCAATGATCCTGGATGACTGCTGTCAAATAAACAGTAATTTGTCATAGACAGTGGGAGGAGGGGGAAAAGAGTGCTGGGTGATTGCCTTGCAGCTGACACAATCCAATGCTATGGCACAGATCGGTGGATAATGAGGGCTCAGGGACACAAATGAAAATCATGTCGTATTGATTAGGTAGCCAACATGCAGGGGTTCCAATGGATTCCTTTACAGTTGTGGATTGTTAATCAATGGGTCTTCTCTAGTGATCACCCCTGGCCCACTCTCCCACTTCCACTCACTATCACTTCATTACTGAAGGGAGACAGATGGCCCTACTGTTGGACAAGCTGTGCTGGCTCATTACTGTTCCACCCTTACAATAGATGCATTTTTTTTATTGTTTTGTGTGTAGAGTAAGGGCTGCTGCACACTAGGGGATTTTCAACTCTTGACTGATTTTTAAAACATGAGAGACAACAGATATAATCATAGATTTAACTGATCTTTTAAATTAAAATCATTAGCGCAGGCACAAAACTTGCACTTTGTAGAAAATTATTTCACAGTGGTGATTCCGGAGACTTGAAATCTTACAGAAACTCGCGATATCTTCTCCTTCACTTCTTTTATGGCGGTTTACAAACAACCTTTATGTGCATAACTGCCACCTTCTTAACTGGAGTGTGGAACACTAGCATGATTAAACATGACTTCACAAGTTGTGTGTTCTGTCTTGCAGCAAGAAAAGAAAAACTCTGAATGTAGTCATGGCTGGGAAGGCGCATACATTTTGCAGCACAAGCTTGAGTTCAGTTGTTTTTAGTCGCAACTGTACAAGTACGCAATGTCCGCTTGGGGATGCTTCCCAGTCTTCTCTCTCTCTCACTCTCTTTCGCTATTGTGGCTTCTTGTAGAAACCAATTCTGAAGGATTATTTGGGAAGATACACAGCACCAAGTGCCCTCCAGTTGACAGTGCCCCTGCGATTGTAGACAGGGGAAAATCGGTTTATCTAGTGTGCAGCAGCTTTGCAAATAAAGTAATTATTATTATTATTATTATTATAAAGTTAATTCCCATAGAGTAGAAGTTACTAATTTGTGGACCATGGTCCAAATCGGTATCCAGACATGTACTATTTTAATTAATATGAAGGCCCCATGCTATGTGGCACACTGTTACAGCTGCTCCTTTGTTTTTTTTCTTGAATTGCGTCTCTTTGTCACTTTTGTCACTTTATTCTTTTAATCTTTCTAAGTACTTGTCCTTGGGACTTAGCAGCAATGGCTACGTGTTGTTTAGCAACTTTTGTCCTTTTTTTTTCTGCTACTTTCCACACTGCTGCTACCCTGCGAGAGACCTGAAATTCCGAAGGCGCTACAGAGGAGCAGATCTGGAACTAAGATCAGACTGAAGAGGAGGGAACATAAACTTTCAGTTCCAGCAGTCATCATTGGAATGGTGATGTCTTTGGGAAACAAGATGGATGAGCTCAGCGTACTGATTAAGACCCAGAGGGAATAACGTGAATGCAGCTATGGTTGCACCCCGATTTTCCCGGACCACAGCGCGGCGTGACACAGCTTCACGACTGTTCGGGTGGACAGGGATGTTATACTGAGGTATAAGAACAAGGGAGAAGGGATTGCACTATATGTGAGTGAAAGATGTTGTTATCTCGAACATAATAATCAGAAAGAGCATCTCTGTAGCCCGGACTTTGAACTGCTAGCAGTGGGAATGCGCCCTTTGCTGAAGGAGTCCCTGTGTTCATTCCTCCATCATTTGATTCGACAGGTAGCTAGTGACACCATTCACTCCACAAACCCAACATCCCAATGCTTTTATAGCCATCACTGGTGACTTCAATCATGTCAGACTGGCCAAAACTTTACCCTTATTTCATCAGAATGTTAACTGCCCCACAAGAGACTCTAAAACACTGGACCTTCTGTACGCATATGCTCTGGATGCATACAGGGCCACTGTCCTCCCTCCACTGGCCAGATTAGATCACAACCTGTGCTGTGGAGGATTGTCCATATTGTCCAGTGGCAGCCTGCATCCACAAAGACTGTGAGGATGTGGACTCAGGAGGCCGCCGTGGCACCACAGGACTGCTTCCAGTCGACTGAATGGGATGTGCTCTTTGAGTCACACTGGCAGGACATCAACAGCATGTTGGACTGCATCATGGAGTATATTTAATTCTGTGAACAAACCACCTTTGCGACCCAGACTGCACGCTGCTTTCCCAGCAACAAGCCCTGGATCACCACTGAGCTGACTGTTCTTCTCAACAAGAAGAAGAAAGACTTCAGGTCTGGGGACAGAGAAGTCTTGAGGGTAATAAAACATGACCTGAGAGGAAAGCTGAGGGAGTGCAAGGACTCCTACAGGAGGAAGCTGGAGGACAGACTCAAGCATAACTATTTGAGGGATGTGTGGACTGGAATGTGGGAAATAACTGGGTTCAAGGCGAGAGACAGACAGCCAGGAGGCAGCCTAGAGAGGGGTAATGAGCTTAATTTGTTCTTCAACAGGTTCAGTGCACAATCCTCATCTGTCCCCCCCCAACACTTTCCCAGGCTTCCACACCACAATGTGTATGACTTCATCCACTCTACCCACCCTGATGTGCTCCTTAGACATAGCCCTCCCTCCTTCAAAGTGCTGCTTCTCCAATTAAGGGATTAAAACCTTCCACATCCCCCGCCTGTCTGTGAAACTGGCCAGGTGAGAAGATGGCTGGAGGGGCTTCATCAACGCAAGGCCCCAGGACCAGACGGTATCAGCTCCAGGGTTCTGAGGACCTGTGCTAACCAGCTAGCTGCTGTTCTCCAGCTTCACTTCAATCTGAGCCTACATCCTATCCCTTCCTCTTCACACTGTACACCTTTTGACTTTCAGTATAAACTCCTAGTCATGCTACTTGCAAACTTTTTTGATGACTCTACAGTGGTTGGGTGTATAGGTGATGGGAGGGAGGGTGAGTACAGAGCGATGCCGGACGGTTTTGTGGAATGGGCTGGTAGAAATCATCTGCTTCTGAATGTGGCCAATACCAGGGAGATAATGATCGATTTCAGGAGGAGGACGGTTTCACAGCCACTGTGTATTCTGGAAGAGGATGTTTTCAAAGTGGAGGATAACAAGAACCTGTGCGTCCACATCGACAACTGACTGAAGTGGAAAACCAACACGACACTGTATACAAGAAAGGGATGAGCAGACTGTATTTCCAGAGGAAGCGGAGATCTTTCAACGTTTGCAGCAAGATGTTGGAAATCTTCTATCAGTTTGTTGTAGCCAATGCACTGTACTTTGCTGTGGTCTGCTGGGGGAGAAGCATCGGAGCTGCTGACATAAACAGACTTAAAAAGCTAATTTAAAAAGTCTGGCTCTGTCATTGGCTACAAATTGGAGTCTTTTGAAGTGGTGCTGGAGATAAGGGGTTTGAACAAACTGGTATCCATAGTGGACAATCACGAGCATCCTCTTCATTACTTAGTGGACAGACAGCTGAGCACTTTCTCCAACAAACTGGTTCCGCTACACTGCCACTAGAAGTCTTTTCTGCCCACAGCAATAAGACTGTACAATTCTCACCTGTTATAGTTTCTATCCACAACAACACTCTCTGAGTAATCGTGCAATAGCTGTGAACCTTTTTTTGATGTTACACATATTATAATCATATAAATGTTTTACTGACTTAGTAGTCATATTTATATTATTTGGTCTTGCTTATAACAAATATTACTACTTTACACGCTTGTCTCTTACTTGTTTCCAGCAAAACGTGGGTAGATTTAATTAAGGGATTGTAAAGGATTTAGATTTGAAAATTGGTTGTTAATTCAGATCTGAAGGCTATTGAACGCTGACCCTTGTGTTTCTTTATTTCGAGAAGTGACCAGTAAAGGGTGTGGGGCTCGAGGTGGTGAAAAGGCAAGGGACCCGACACCTAATTATCAAACAATGGCCAAAACAATGAATGACACCCACTTGTAATAATCCAGAAATGTTCCCCTTTTGATTCTATTGACTTATGTATCAGGTGTCGGTCCACTCAGTGACCTCTGCTGCAGTCAGAACACCATTGACCGAGTCCAAAAGCAGATGTAAGTGGCTTTCACAGCCACACGAGCAAGTGCAGAGGGTGGGTGGTCGTAGAGAGTGTGAATCTTGTAAGAGAGAGTGTATGCCAAACAATCTCTCAGTGTGTGCGGTGTTATCCACGCCTGCTGCAGACAAAAATGCTGGCTTCCAGTTTTTGGCATCCAGAGTACCGTCCCTGGTGTGTCCCCCCAGCCCAACACAGGGTTGCTCGATTTCAGCTGTTCTCATCCGCCAGAATTCACTTCAATAGTGTCGAGAGCTTCTGGACACCAGGCCCTTAATCAGCCCATACTGTGTTCATTCCTTAGTAAATTGGGGCTAATAATTGTAATTACTGGCAAATAGGGGGAAGTATCACAGGTACTATAGGTGGTTGCATGAAAAGCTTGAAAATGAATTCCACTTATAGATTCTGACTCTAAATAGTCTCCCACTGTATTCAACTAGGTTCAGAAAGTTCTAGCCTCTTTTAGTGTTCAGTCAATATGCTCCTGAGGGTCCTATGATATGACCCCATTGTGTGTCTTTCTTTCAAACTTTACAGAAGACATCCATCAACTGACTAATACTTCCACAAACAAATCAGCTGGCTTTATTGAGACAGGTCTTCTGGTGTTTGAATGATTGACAGCTGTCTGAACAGCAATTGAAAAAAAAATTAAGTAATTAATACTGTGAACTATGCATTGCAATTGAGAAGCATGTGGAGTCATAGGTGAAGCCCTTTCTGATATAAAGCAGTTCAAAGCAAAATAGAGGTCTGGTTCTGTCTAACCCTGAGGTATTGAAAGGCCACAATTAGAACATCTTTGGTGAAAGCACTTTGGGAACTGTGGTATAATGTTAGAAAAGTAATAGACCCATTAAGTTTGAAATTAACCATTAAACCTCCACAACACTGTACAGCTCATGTCTCGCTCTATATGCCTCAATAAGGCAATTCAACACTTTTATATTGTAATATAAAATATTATACCATTTGCATAATGCTGCATCATAACATTAATTATTGTGTGTTTACAATGATTGGTTACACTGGCTGTGTGAGCAGCACCTGCTCAGCACCACTGATCTGTTACATGTCATGTGCGCCTTTCAGCAGTGTGTGTGTGCAGCAGAGCAACAATGTGAAGTTTCTGGTATGATCACTGTATTTCCTTGAATACATGAATAGCTATGAGCGCAACTCATGCCGTTGCATCCTTCGCTCCTACAATACCAATCAATTCTATTTGTATAGCGCCAAGTCATAATGCACATTCTCTCGAGGGCACTTTACATAGAAGGTCAAGAAAAGTGATAGATAAACCCAACAGTTCCCACAATGAGCAGCACTTTGGTGACTGTGGAGACAAAAAAAACCTGTAGTAACTGGAAGAGACCTCTAGCACCAGACTCCATGTGGGCTTCCAGTAGACTAAGGCAGTGTGCACTCTCCAACCTGAGAACGTGTGCATATAAATGAAAAGCTATACGTCCCGCAAGACACATGCGCCACTCACTCATCCCGCTCGGGTATTAGACTAAATAACCTAAATATAATTTTTTGAACTGTATTTTTGCTTTAACATAATTTGTTGATATTCCCATCAAGTCTGGTGAGATCTGTATATGCATTGTTGAGTTATTTGCTTTCCACACACACACACACACACACACACACACACACACACACACACACACACACACACACACACACACACACACACACACACACACACACACACACACACACACACACACACACACACACACCAGGTTGAAGCTTAATAATAATTCAATTTTAAAAATTACAAAAGGTAACATTGTGCATAATCGGCACTTTACTTTTTAACCTTTGAGTTATTTTCCTTATAAGATTTATCTTTCCATTCCTTTCACATAACTCAGTATGGAATAGTAAAAAAATGTAAAGATCTAAAAACAATGCTGCACAACTAGCAATATCATCTTATTACACATGTGTCTTACCCACAATGCAACTTGACTGTGGACAGTTCAGTTTGTAATTCTGGTATGCTGTCCAAATGCAGCCTGGAGCCCACAGCCTCAAGCAGAGATGAGGGGCGGTCCGATAGTCGTGGCTAAAGTCACAAACACTCGATCAGTGTCTGTCCCGTGTTATGTCAGAAAACAACAACAATACAACTGCGACATCAGTTCTGTATATCTGATGCATCATCGCAACAGGGAAATAACATCTCTATGGTGCTGGCTATGTTTAGCTGTACGCTCAACTGTAGCTGAATCAGATGTTCAGTTTTTCTGTCAGGCCTGCCAACACACAGTGACCAGCCTAAGTCTAAGGACAACAGGGAGGCAAACACTGCCCTGCAAACCAAAATCACAGGAGAAACCAGACCATGTTATTCCAGATGTGACTTTGTGGAACATTCTGTCAGAGTGTGTGGTAAATCCAACCTTTTATTTTAAAGGAATGTTCTGGCCTATACTGTAGGTATGTGTCCCAGATGGTGGTAAAAAGTGTTTGTGTTGATATCAGTTGCTAGAAAAGCCTGCAGAGTCTTGCATTATCCTCTAAATTTCCTCTTGAGTTGATTTTAGGTCAAACAATCAACTTCTCAGCCTGAGATACGTAGTTTTTTAACCTTTCTTATGCTGCTGGGCTAAAAACACCACTGTCTTCCAATTTATTACCGGGAGAGTAAAGGATCTTTCATAAGAAAAAAACACAGAGTAACCTGTAATTTGGCACAATTAGCACAATTTACTTAATTAAAACACGATGCAAAATATATTTTGTATCTATTTGTCAAAACTTGATGAAACACAGAGGAAAGATTCAAATCATGGAAAATATGAAGTGAAAACATCCCAAGATGTTTGGGGTTATTTGATACAAAAAAGATCTAACGAGGTCATCATAAGCCAGTGCTCACCGTGGCTTTTACCATATAAAATGACGAACTACACCAGTGGCAGATTACATCAGCTGTCACTAATTTATGTCAGTTTTATGGGTGGAGTGGGGGATGAGGTCCATTGGGGGAGGGAGTGGTGCCCGAGGGTGGCACATTCCCCCTCACAAACTGGTCCACTGCTGTATTTGTTTATGTATAATTTATGTATTTGCCTGGTGAGTTTTACCACTCTGAGCATGAGTGCCTTTAATTAGAACAAATGGCCTTTGTGTGGGAATGAACATCACTGAGTGATTAGAATTAGCAAACCTCTGCACCAGGTTCAGCACATGTATAAATAGAAGTTAAGGGATCCTGACGAGGACCTAGAGGGATTTGCATAAGGAGATAAATGAATTCCTCCTCTAAAGGCAGAGCCATTTTTCTACAGGACTGTGTGCTGATGATAAATGGTGTATCAGTGGAAAGGCCACACAGCTTTTACACAACATAGGTGTGACTAATGTACAGATGTTGGCAACAGAGAAGTGGCTGAGCGCTGTCCAACTCCAGGACGCCCATCCATCCATCCATCCATGCGTTTTCTTTGGAGTAAGGGGGTTGTTTGGCCTCAGAGCCTCTCTGCCAATTGTCCTTGTCCGGGTCATCACCATGCTGGATGCCAATCTGTCACTGCCGGCTGAAACGCCCCTATCCCACGCCTCATTTTGCCCCCCTAAAAAGCATTTGGCATGGATTCTTCCTGTGCCTGCTGTAGCACACCCTGCTGCTCTCACTTAATTAAGTAGCAGGGAAGCCCTGTGTGGTGGTGGCATGGTGAGAAACGTGGAGGAATGAGTGGAGACAGTGAGGGGGGAAAGAGAGAAAACCCAGTGCGATTTACAACTCACATTTGCATAATGGGATTAATAGGACCTCTGTGTGTATTCAGCAGTGGTGGGTGAGTAAGAATGGGGAAGAGGGGGGTCATGGCAAGGGGAATATAGATCAAGGCAGAGCGAGACAAGTGCAAGAATACACCTGCTTGACTGGCCAGTGACAGGAGCGGCTGGATCAACCCCCCACCGTGGGGTTTTGATAACATGGCCTCTGGGGGCAGGGGGTTGCAGTGAAGCGATGGGGCCCCGCCACGCTGAGCAGACCCCCTCCTTTAACCCCAAGTGTGCCTTGACAGTTGGATCAAATCGTACATCTCATTTATTAACCACGGAGACGCTGGAGGCATGTATGGATGTCTCCTGTGAGGCCTCGCTCAGATGGCCGGCAGACTGGGCAGATGGTAAACAATGCTGCGCTGAGCAATATATCTCATACAAATTGTACGCTCAGCTTCTTACACATTAAAGAAATTCCACTTTATAAGAAGGCATATACAGATCAGTTATCCATGTAAATTCTTGAATTTCAAAAAAACTGTTATGAACAATGTATTATTAATTACTACTGCAGACTTGATAGGTAAAACCGTTTGTGCTTTTTTGACATTGGCTTTACTTTATCATAAGGGTTTGTGCTATGTTAAAAAATAATGGCAACATTTCTCAGACTTTTTTTACTATTAACACCCAATATGTCAAGAAAAATCTTGAAGGGCTAACTCTTCCGAGGAATGAACAAGATAAAGAAATAACGTAAAAGTACTATTATTAAGCTAAGCACTGACTTTGCATACCAATACACGCAGAGAAAAAACAGAGTAGTTATAAAGTGCACGGATCGCACATGATTATGGCCCAGTTCATAATATTGCACAATTGACCACAGTTAATAATACAGGAATTTTGGACTCATTCAGCATTGGATGATGGTAATAGGTAAATAATTCAAACAACGTTAAAGGTGCTCCCCTCTCTCTGAGATGCAGACGTAATCAACTGCACAGAAAAACCTGAACAAATTTCAAAGACAACCTTTCATCCTGTCCACCTCCGTCATTAGTGGAACATCAGGGTATACCACATGTGACTGGTCGTGCTTCAGCAGAGAGAAAATAGGTGAGGAGCAAATGTTCCTGCCTGCAGCATCATCACTTTCAGAGTTTCAGATCAGAGCTGTGGGTAAACGCTGCCAAAAATCACATGATTTGCGGGCTCACAAAAGTGAAAGCAGATATCTGGAAAGTGCATATTTAATTGTCTGAGAACTTTCAAAATAGAATTTTACAAAAAATAACAAATTATATAATTTATATTTGAATAATAAAGGTTTAGCCTTCAGAACAAGTTTCAATGTTTCCAACGGTGACAATTTAGAAACTCTGAAAATGTGTTGGAAAAACACTGTAAGTTCTGTAATTTTGCTGATGGAAAACTGATTTTTTTGTAAGCCTATCAAAACAACTCAAAGGTTGCAAACTTTAATCCTACAAACCCCTTATTAGTTGCTTTTTAATGTAAGACTCAACATGTATGCAAACAGACATCACATATAGGACTCAATATAAACATTTTATCAAATCTCCATTTGCCAATTTTCCATTATGATTTAGGGCTGCTGTGGCTTAGGGGTAGAGCAGTCGTATTGTCCTTTGGCAAAATGCTGAACCCTGAATTGCCCCATTATAGAAAAAAAAATTAAAAAGTGATGCTGGTGTTTGAATGTGTGTGTGAATGGGTAAATGGCAAAAAAACTGTACTGTAAGTGCTTTGAGTGGTCATCAAGACTAGAAAAGCTAGGGAAGAATTAATACAATATGTTCTTTTAGAGTTCACATCAAAATTGTTTGATCTCTTCTGATCCTCTTGTAAATTCCGGCCTAGTTTTTTATCTCTTTTAATATTTTATTCTTTGATGCAGTGAATTATTTAACATTTTTCACAGGCAGGTGAAGTTTGTAAATTGATAAAATGTTTCTAATGAAGGCAGAATATAATCTCAAAGTCACAAAAGGGATCTTTTCCCAGATTCTAACATTGATATATTTTCTTCATTCCTTTCCTCTGCATCTGTCTCTGTCTCTTTCTTTGGAGATGTTAAGATGCTGAAATCAGGCCAACTAACCATCACACACCAGTCATAAATCTCTCCTCCAGTTCAGGCTTTTTCTCCTCCGTTTCAGCCCTGACCATTGTTAAAGTGACGGCACCAATCCAAGACCAGCTGTCGGAGCAGAATACACCCCTAACTCTCAGTGGTACGGTACAAACTGAACCCCATCTGTGTTAGACCTCCACAGTCACGTCTGTTGATTGTTCCAGTCCTACCTCTGGTGACGTACAGGAAACTGAAGTCGGGTTTAAAAGGTGGTGACATGCAGGAGCTGACAGAGTTCAACATTAAGGGATAGTACTGATACTTTAAAACCCATTTTCCATCATTGTTGGTCTAAATGATTAATAGGGACAAAACCCAGCAACTGCAAAATGGCTGCACAGCAAGCAAAACAATGTCAACTAGTGAGTCATATAGAGAAGATTGTACTCATGTAACAGCTGCGTTTATACTGTCCATTGAAAAGAATACAAATAATTAAACAGCAATGGGTTGTGCCTGTGAATTTCTAAATTATGGCTTGAGGGAAGCAGGCAGGGTTGTAATGTAATAATTCCATTGGGGAGATTATTAGTTCTTGTTTACTCTCTTGACATCCTTGGCAGCGTATTCATCTTTTTATCTGACGACATATTATTTTCCTTTTTGTTTTTTCCTTTTCCTCTTAGTGTCCGTCACGTCTGAGAAACCTCAACAAACCCACTCACTTGCAGTGCTTCCTGTGGAGAATTTCCTGCTGTTTTCTCACATCAGCTCATCCACATTTTCAGTGGAATCTATACTACAGGACTGGCTGGTGAAACTCTGCAGAAAGTCCAGAGGCTGTCACTCGGACATTTTTGCTCACACAGAAAGCCCCTCTGGAGAATGTCCGGGGGTACTCCGGAGTTAAGTGCATGTGTGAAAGCAGCTTCAAGAGAGAATAGTCATAATTCCTTCAAGAACTAGAGTTTGTTTGGCCTGAATACAGAGCAGAATGAGCTGAACCCAACTTCTGATGAGGGAATCTTTATCTGTATCTTGGTTTCTAAATTGGAAAAAAAAGTGCAACAAATAAATCCTTCAGACTGGTACTAGCACTTCAAGGAAACAGCCACAGCCTTTTGTAACACAAATGTAGCTATCTTTAAACAGCGTGGGTTGTTCAAGCTAAAGTTTATGCAGCTTGATTTTGGAAACCAAGCTAACATGAAACTCAAAATTGTGTGTTACATTAGAAGCATCACAGGTAGTAATAGTGACAGTCTGTATTGTCTGTATATTTTGCACTGTTGCTTGGACTAACCATGCAATCAGAAGACATCACCTTCAAATCATCACAACTGGTGCTTGTTACGGATGCTTGTTACTGATAATGATCATCTCCAGTATATTGTGTTCCACCACAGGAGTTGTGCGATGTTTTCTTATAGAGCCTTGTCGCTGCACTCGGGTTAGCTACAATGTGGCCCTATACTTCTGTCTGGGTCACTTAACTCAGTGAACATTGTGCTGTGCACCTGAAAATGTTTGTTATTCGTACTGTAAGCAGATGGCTTATGTGCATGAATTTCAATGTGATAGTGATCATGTGTATTTATGAAGGTTTATTTTCCCATGCTGCCGCGCTCTGATACGTTGTGAGCCGGGTGGGTAAAGCAGGCTTACTCTCTGTTAGTGAGAGAAGGGAAACAATGAGTCCCGGGGATCACGCTAAAATCCCCCATGCCTGGTTCAGCCTCCAGGTTGCTGGAGTGCCACCCCTAATTAAATTACCTCCCCCTGTCTGAGAGACGTGCTGTCTGTGCTGGCTGCTGTCCCTGCGTTACATTAAACATACGCACTCTCACATACACTGTCAGAGATCCATTGGGGAAAAGTGCAGGCGGCAGAGGCCAGCCTTTCAGAAACGAAACAGACTAGCACGGGTTTTTGCGCACACACAAACACACAAACAGCGGCACAATCCCCTCTGAGCAGGTGAGAGCTGTGCAGATGCTCTTCAGTCGGCAGGAAAAATAAGCCCTTAATTACCACCCAGTCTGTCTCCCTCTTCCTCTGTTCCTCTCCCTCCCCCTCATCCTCCACTCCTCCATCGCACTGCGGTTGCGGTGCTCGCCTCAAGGCTGGTGAATGCGGCGCAGGGCTCCGCCGAGAGTCTTCCCTTGTTATTATCCTTAAACAAGCAATTACAGCCAGT
Organism: Pseudopleuronectes americanus; assembly: GCA_038501795.1. Lineage (NCBI taxonomy): Eukaryota > Metazoa > Chordata > Actinopteri > Pleuronectiformes > Pleuronectidae > Pseudopleuronectes > Pseudopleuronectes americanus. The sequence continues at coordinate 1,853,936 of CM076725.1, forward strand.
CCCCGTGTGGCGCAAAAAAAGATTGGGCACACCCATAGAAAAGCTTTAGGTTCCTCAGACAAACGGATAGCAAAGCACTCGTGGGTAATTTTGTTACTGAAATTGGCTGCACACTCCCACCAGTGCTGTGATGATGGAAGAAAGTCTATGGTGAGCATAAAAACCAGCGAGCAGGGGAAAAGAAAGCAACGTTTAAATAGCAGTATCGAAAAACACAAGCAGAATTGCTATGTTTGACATGAGATGGTTACGAAACACATTTTTCTATTTTTGCAAAGGCATCGCAGTAATTTTCTTTCTGTCTGGGTTTTGAGGGGACGGTAAATTAGCAGGCAGCACAGGCCCGAGGAGCGGCAGCTCCAGTTCAGATCTTCTGCAACAGAGAGACAATAGAATAAGGAGACTCCATCCATGTACATTATAATGTTAAATGTTTTCAGTCTGCAAAAATCAATCACAAAATCATTCAAAACTCAATGCTTTGTTGGGTGGACCACTCTTCTAACACATATTTGAGGATTTTTCATTCTTTCTACAATTATCATGGGGGCACAGAACATGCAGCCCACAAAGCACACTTCTTCAGACCCCAGTGCAGGAGTTGACTAAACCATGGGAATATGTAGAATCAGAAGAAGCAACATATTAATCTTAAATCTTTTAAAAATATACTCACTGTACTGCTTCCAGGAAATAGCCACTGCCTTGTGTATCAAAACTGTTCTCACATTGGCTCCTCTGGACTTTCTGCGGACACTATACTAGTGGGCCAGTCGGAGAAGGTCAGCAGAAAGGGAGAGTGACATTAGTGTTCACACAAACAACAGCGCAAGAGAATGTCTGGAAGATCTCTGGATTTCAGTGGATGTCTGAAAGCAGTGTGTGACCTGAACAGAGGATTGTCTGCTCTACTGCTTATAGTTATTGTTATGTTTCTATATACTGTACATCATATTTAATTGAATAAATACTCTGGAATAGGGTACCTACCACTGGGGGGAGCCAAAGTTGGGCCGTATTAGCTACCACATATAGTGGCCCTAAAAACAAAACAGTTTCAGTCAACACAAGAAAACTGGATTTTGTTATGATTGGTTTCACGTGCAATCACAACAAATCATCACAGGCACTGGCCAATGCCCTGTTCTTTTGTTTTTGCAGTCTCACTGTGTGATTTGGATATTTTGTTTCCCGGGTGTGTTTGACTCTCTTCTTCAGGTTCTGTTTCCTACACAACACTGTGCACTGTGGTCTGGCAAACATTAGTGCCAATTCAATCATTGCCCCCTATAGTACGTATTCCCCTCTCTCCTGTTTGCTTCCCTGAAGTTACATCACAGGCATTACCTCACTGCACAGCATAGCCTAGTCTAAACACACTCACTGTGATGTTGCCATAACAATGTGTTCCACTGGCTCTCGGCTCAGGTCGGCTTGTCCAGCGTTGAGGCAGCCCATCACTCATAAAGCTGTAATGCCTCGAGAAGCAGAAGTTCTCCACCCCCCACCCCCCCCCTTTCAAATTGCTGCGATGACGGCAGATTGTTTTTCACGAGGAAAGCGGGGTGGAGAATGGATTCACCAGATGTGCTGTATTAAATAGACAAATGGACCATGGGAAAGCTCTTTATGAAAATAATGGTGCAATTTGAAAAAGAAGGACTTCAGGGTGGAAAAATAAAAAAGCATTAGCTTTTAGCTTAATGCAAGTCTTGTTGGGTTTGTAGATTCCTGATGAGAGAGGCTGAACTTCATGTTTGAAATAAGTCAAAGGCAAAACAATTATTCTGTATATTGTGCAGACGAGTGGTGCTGAAACATGTCGGAAAGCTCAAGTACATAGACAGTCTGCCAAGATTAAAACTGGTTGGTTGTATACATGTATGAATATAAATGTTATCACATACTACGTGTGTGTGTGTGTGTGTGTGTGTGTGTGTGTGTGTGTGTGTGTGTGTGTGTGTGTGTGTGTGTGTGTGTGTGTGTGTGGTGTGTGTGTGTGTGTGTGTGTGTGTGTGTGTGTGTGTGTGTGTGTGTGTGTGTGTGTGTGTGTGTGTGTGTGTGTGTGTGTGTGTGTGTGTGTGTGTGTGTGTGTGTGTGTGTGTGTCTGTGTGTCTGTGTGTCTGTGTGTCTGTGTGTGTGTGTGTCTGTTACATGTACAATAGTTACATCTGAGTTGCAGCATAATCCTCTATATGTGGGAGTGAGAGCTTTGTTTCTGTGTAACATAAAGTACAACTGTCCTCTGCAACACTCTCCAGAAGCCCTCTGTGCCTCATGACTCCAGTTGGGCTCCATTAACAAGTCCCTTCAGGATTTTGGTTCAAATTTTTTTAGAGAGTGAATTTTTGTTGTTGTTTTTTTTGATAGAAATAGTAATATGGTTTAAGCTGCAAGGCTTTTCTGATATGACTTTTTAAATTCAAGTCCCACAGATACATTTGGATGGTTCACATTTCGGTCAGTTAGAAATGTCCAACCCCGGGTCGAAGAAGTGTTCATAACAGTAAGTGAAACATTGGTCAGATAGATAGGTGAAGTGGGCTGAGAGATATGTTTTGTAAGAGCTATGAGAGACAATACGTCCGTGACAACAAGACTTCTGGAAGCTGTTTGCAGCTGTTACTAACAAATACATGTATTCAAACATACAGAAACAGTAAGAAATAATAATTACTGAAGACAATGATTCTTCCATTGTTTGAGTTTGAATAATTATTTAGTGTTTGGTGTCTTTCCCAAGCAAAAAAGAGCAAGGGATCAAACCAAATAACTTCTGGTTAGTGGACGACCCGCTCTATCTCTTGAACCCCAAGTCCATACGCCCCCCCCCCATATGCCGCATTTGCCGATGTTTTCAGAAATGGTGGAGCCCACTGTGGGTTTTTTATTGGCTGGTATGTTAATGTAATTCTAGTCATATATAGTTTTTCTTTGTAGTTTTATAATACATCTGAAGAAAATGTTGATGTTCTACGACAGAGTATTGGGGACATGTTGAAGAAAAAAAATTATAGAGATTTTGAGAATTTTACAAGAAAGAATTTGCAGTTTGTTGACAATTAAATACTAATTCTAGTGTCTGTGCCACAATGAGGAATGCATCTTCTGTAGGTCCCGTAAGTAAAGGACCTTTTTGTTTACGTCAGCAAGGGGGAACATTTGGCTAGAATGAATGTGCATTTTTTTAGAAAATACTATGAGGACTGAATGATATTGAATAAAAACGATTCAAATTTAATTGAATTCTTTTTTTTGCTCAAGAAAACCATGTCTTTACGAGGTTTATTAAACCATAGATCCGAAATACAATAAGACATTTTAAATAAATATTTGCTTCTACATTTGACTAAACCCCCCGCCCCACTTTAAAATAAATTACTCTTTTGTAATTTCGCCAACATCTTTACATCCAGACATTATATTTCCTACATTATATTCCTGCCTTCTGGCTTGCAAAATTTTCTACTTGGCGACTTTGCTGTTGCCTAGCAGAAGTGTTCTCACTATAAGCATAATGTCTTCATACTGTTGTAACTGTGTTCAAATTAATTCAGTATGAAGGCAGCATAAAGTCATATTTTGCGGTTACCACACAGTATTTAAAAATAAGAGGTGTCATAATTAAAACTTTTCAGAACAAAGTCGAGATGGTGAATATCCCTTTTTAAGCTGTGAACAAGAAATATATAATACAAATCTATCCTTTTTGGATTCTGATTTATTCTCATTTTGAATTTGAAGGCAGTAAAATTCCTTCAGCGTACTTGTGCACACACACACACACACTGATTTTCTGAACTGTTGCTTTAAACTTCTCATGTGTACATTTTGTGAAGATGCTGCTGAAAATCTAAAGCACAGGGTTTTCAGACACAGACCAACACTGACCGATGAGTGAACCAATAACTTGGAGCGTCCCAATAGGGTACGTCATGTGTGTCAGTGATGAAGACCATGACCATGATATCAACTTTCTTAAGCTCATAAGGAAAACACACAGTATCAATTAAAAGCATTAAGTTGTGTGCTTTAGGGCTCAAGCAGTGAAGAATATTGGCTTTTAAAGAAAATACAAAGATCGTCCTGCAGGACTGATGAATGAGTTCATCAGCGATGAATGAGTTCAGCAGTCCTGCAGGAATGCTGAACTCAGTCCTGCAAATACTGATATGCTGAGAATCTCATTTTCTAAACCTATTTTCTTTTTTATGTGTCTGCACTTTCTGTGAATGTGATTGTTTGCTCGTTAATTGTTGCTCAACTTGACTGATTATTTATAGTATTATTATTAGTAGTTATATAATTATAACTCTGCCCCAGCCACAGAGCTGTAATGAAACCTGATATCTCACCCAATTACCTTCGTCTGACATTTTGCTTCACATCCTACCTTTTCACAATAAGAGTCTTGCTGGTGCATTTAAGGTTAGCCTGAATACCCAAATTTGGAGTTGAAAAGCATCGCACTCATGAGCTGTATTGCTGGAAAATCAAACTCCGGGAAAGAAACACTGAGAAAACAAAAGTCTTGTTAAGGGAACATAATTGTTCTTGTGTCATAAGGTAAGATTTGAGGAATAAAAATACAATATTACTAAAATCTCACCCATGTGTTGACAATCAATCTCATTTTGAGTTGTCAGGGCTACAACCAACATAGTTGGAGCATGACTTGTACAGGCTGAGATAGGCTTGATTGTTGACTCCATTCCAGGCCAGCCTTTCCACATTAGGTACCACACCTCCAACTTTGCAGACTAATCCTATTGGTTGATGAAAGGATTACCAGGCTTGTTACAAATCTGTCCACTATGTTCATTGGGGAGGAATGTTATCGAAATAACAAAATACATGACTTTGGAACTGACCAAAAAGTACTCACTGCTCTATGCCATCTTGTTGATGTCGTCATGCGGCTGCTACAAAGATTTTTGATAGCGAGCTGTAATGTCTCGCCGAGAGAGCTGATGATGTCCTTTGCCTGATAAAAGTATCTGGGAGGTCTGTAAACGCGTTCCTGCATGCTATATTATCACTGGTCAAGTTGACTGTTCTATGGCCAGAAGGTACATCAGGCCACAGGGAAATGTACCAGTGCTCCTTATGTGCAGCCCACCACTGGCCATAACAACAGCAACTGATTGTTGTTTCACATTTTAGACACAAACCATAGGTGGCTTTCCAGCTACTATGCTGTGCTAGCTGTCCATGCAATGCTAAAGCCCACAATGAAACAAATGTATGCACATCGGGTACACCAAATGTCTCGGCCTCATTCCTACATTTTTAGGTCAAACAGGTTCTGACAATATATATATGACAAGTTTATTTTAAAGTTTAGACTTTGCCCCCAAAGATGTTCAACTTTAACTTTGTATGTGCACGTTTTTGCTTGTGTCAGTACAACATAATTGGTGTGATATTTTTCCATATTTGACTGTTATAAAATCATCTGTAAATTGATTTGCTTATTTGGCAGGAAGGGCAGGACATGTGTACAGCATGGTGTTTGGAGCAAATAAAGACAAATTCATCTTGAGTCCCAACATATATTAGTTGTGAGACAACATGTAGTCTATACTTCTACGCAGTGTGATTCATGTCCACTCCCTACATTCAGTGCCAGTGCAAAAAATGTTGTGTCCCTTTTTGTAGTGAGCTTGACACAAAGCCTTTGATGTTGAAGAGGATTTCTACCTCTGAAGGGAACAGTTCCCAAAAGTTGCTGTGTGATGTCAGTCTTGTCAGCCAAGGCAGAATGCTACAAAATCATTTGTATCACTGGGGCGACTGCATTGATTTTGATGTGACCTTTGTTGAAACTGTCGATCTTGAGTTGGATGGTGTTGTCATAGCTTTAGTGCTGAATCAATGGAAGACTTGTTTAACTCGAGTACTGAACAGCACTCAGATGTGTTTGTGCTGACTCAGTCCTTTCGTCATCTACATATTCTATGCTGCATTACCCATCACAGCAGCAATGTAATGGACCGCTGCACAAGTGCAACTTTTAAACGTCTCCCTGCCTTGTTCATAAATGAACTGAAGCTAGTAGATTGCTGATTGCTCAATCCTGAATGATGTGCTTTGTTGGAAACGAACTATAACATTTGAAGTCTGTTTACTGAACATTTAAAGCCGTAGTTGTAATCTTTTTTTATGTTTTACAAGGTTTTATGTGGAGAAACAAGTGTTTGCATATGACCCCTTCTATTTATTTTCAAGATTGAACTTATTTGTTATTGTTTTTTCTTTTTTAAAGGAGAAACTTCATGGCTCCTACGAGTCACATCTGTTTTGCAGGAGTCAACTTCCTCCCAAGGCTCCCAAAGACTTGATAGCTCTGTCAGGGTTAAACACATAGTTTGAACACACACACACACACACACACACAACACACACACACACACACACACACACACACACACACACACACAACACACACACACACACACACACACACACAGAGACTATGATGAGTCAAATTGAGGGTTGCTAATTATAGCCTAGGGAAAGTTTTGCCGTTTTGCTCATCATCAGCTCTCTTTGGAAAGAGGAGAAAAAGAGAAGCTGTTGGTGGGGGGTTAATGGGAGGTGGGTGGCAGCTTCTTTCTCTCGGCATCCGGCCTGTCCTCTTCCTCAACCGTGCATGCTCATCATGCATGCTCCTTGCATCTGGACCTCTTCAGCAACCCCCAGCCCTCAAGCTCTGCCCCCTTCCACTGCTGACAGTATATTGTCTTTCTTTTTGGTTTCACAGCATGAGAATATTTTTTTTTATTTATTTATCCAAGTTGTCCTTTCCTCCATTGAATAGGCTATTCTTCTTTTCTTGTATGGGAGGGTCTGACTGTCCAACAGCATACAGAAGGAATATATGATCCTGTGTTGTACTGAATTATTTAAAGGTTTTATTTGAAACAGCATGATCAAGAAACTGATGGGGGAACGCATTTTTCTGTTATTTGTCTGGTGTTATTCTATATGTGTAAAGGTCAACTAATCACTAGAGAAGACCCAATCCAACACTGTTTTTGTCCATCTCTCATTCCTTTGTCTAACTGTAGACTATTGGTTGCTACTGAAGATGTTAAGCTTAAAATAAATCTAATAAATCCATTTAAAAAGCTCAGTTGTATCCTAAAACAGCTGGATACTGTGGTTTCATTAACTATTATTTAAAGAGGAACATTTGCTGGGCATTATTTTCAGCTGAGGATTCATCCATATATTCTCCACTGAGAATATGTGGTTTCTGTCAGTGAATAAAAATGAACATTCTCAGTGTGTGTTCATGGAAATGAAGGAACAAGTCCCCCAGTGGAACAAGTTGGCTGTCTGATATGTTTTAAAAAAAATATATAATAAGCATGTATACCGATTTCCAAATGTCTTAGCAAATACATTAGTATATTAATTATACTGTGTATGAGTATTATGTATGAGTTGATGATCAGGTTTTTGTGATGCCATCAAGACGATGCAATTAAGATTGTACAGTTTTCTGCAGTGACAGAGCCTCTTTATTAGTTGTATTTTTGGGGTTTTTTGAAGAGGCCATTAAATATATGGGACTAACTTATAATTTTATGTTCTGTCAACATTTTCCAAAAGTAAAGCTCTATTAATGATTTTCTATTCTTGGCCAGGAGTGATATTAGACCTATAGTGGATATATTTTTCAAAGGAGATAAATGAACGGTAACAGCTAGCATTACAATCAATGTATATGGGTTAGGCTAGGCAAGACAAGCTAGGTTAACTAGCATGCAGCACGATATCCTATAGGCTACACGATTTGGAAATGTTGCTCTGGGATGGAAAACCCAAGCTCACGATATATGTGCCAGAAATAAATAAAACAGTTTGGGGCTATGGTAAATTGATCATAACAGTCTATACTGTCATTACTTCCAGCCAGGAACTCATTTCCTACTATAGTGATTAGCCATTTTGCACGGACGCACTGAGGGAGAAGGTGTGGATTTTGGGTGAATCGACTCGTGACTCTGCTTCAACTGAGCCTGATGAGGGCCAACCAAAGTTGTGGACATGTGAGAAATTCACCGAACCCAATCGATTGGACTCTAAAATAGGTAGTAGGACTCAGAAATTGAGTGAAAATATTGAATAAAATATATAATATAATGCTCTATAGTCAGCAGTGAAACATGGAAGAGAAGAGTGGGTTTCTTAGAGACGCCAGTTTGCAGTTGTAGCTGAACTGATCTCATGGGAAACAAATAGGTCTCAAAACAGTGATAAGCTCCCACTGAAATTTAAAAATAGGCACAGTAACATTATAAACAAATATCTTCACACAAAACAAAAGGGAAATTTATTTTATTTCAATTGTTTTGGACAAAAATACAGCTCTGTGTTTCAGAGTAATAAGATATATTAGATACATACACAATACTTGGTGAAACCACATTTACAAATACCACTGTGAATACCAGCATTACCCTTCTAAACCTTGTATACATCAGACCGATTCTACTTAATGCAACGTACTCTTCACTGTGAATCGCATAACACAGATTTGTTTGAACCAAAAAATGTGCATAAACTATCAACATGTGTTTACTCAGATCTTCATCCACGGCGGCGTCTGTCCTTGTTGATAGTTAGTCTGCACTCGCAGAAGGAAATTTATCTGGAAAAGCTGCATGGAGGCTTTCACTTCTACTTCATGTAAACATGTTTCATGTGCGAGGCAACACTCTGTGATTATGTGTCTACACACACACACACACACACACACACACACACACACACACACACACACACACACACAGTGTATGCATATGTATGACACCCCAGCGTGCTTCAGTGGCCTTAGGCTGTGGGAATAATATAGGCAGCTTGTTAGCGCTCACCCCTTCCCCTTAACCCCCTTAAAGACTGACTGCATCTCCCCCTCTTCTCCCCAAACACAACCATCGAGACTGACAGAGCCAAAATGTCCCACTCATGGTCAATTGCCCAAAGGATGCTGGCTAAGCATGAGAAGAGGCATATTTAACATTTTGTCTTTGTCGGATAGAAAGAAAATTGTATAGAGTACCTCAGGCCAATTTCCAGCAATTTAAATCTTTTATTTCACCAATAAGCACTTCACTAATGTAAATTCAATCACTTCACAGCTTGTTTATGCAGGTACAACGCTCTGAATCATTCCTAAAAGGGAATGTACACTCAAAACAAAGCATATATGGCTGTTGAAACACTGAGTTATATGAATAAAAAGTAGTAAACCATCTTAATTTAGTCAATTAATTGGATTTTCTGATTAATTTAAATCAGATGTCAATAGGTAGGCTCTGAATCATCCGATTTATAGCTCTAAAGCATTTTACAGTATGTATGCAAAGAAAATTTGACATCACACAGCAGAATAAACAGAGAAAAACATGCACATGACTACTTTTACACAAGAAAAAAGTGATATTTATGGCCATATTCAAGGCAAATCCTGCTAAAAAACATTGTGCAGCAGTAGCAGCTCCTTTGCAGAATATGTTGTTGAACTTAGAGAGAGTCTAAATATTGTGCATTGAATGAACAGATGCTGTAAATATGAATTGATAATAATGCGAATATTGTGCATTGAATAGATAAAGTTGCACAACTGCCTTTCTTTTGTGTATATTTATGCTTGTACGTTAAGCCTTTAACAGAAATTGCTAAAAATAATAAATATGACCCTCCTCAAGGTTTTTTTTGGAAGGTATCAGGGTGGTAAATCTCGGCTTACGTTTAGGATATAAAAGTGATCTTGGGCTCGAAAAGGTTGGTGACCACTGCTTTATAGATTTTCTAGTCGAATAAAAGATAACATTTAAATCACTAGTAAAGCTTAAAAGATGCTTTTTTGAAAATGTTTTAAAATAAAAAAAAATTGCTACTTCTAGATTCATTGCAGTTAAGACAAGAAGAAAAAAAGTGGGGGTGGACATTAGAGCTTGACGCCTCTTTCCTGTGTTTGCATGTTCTCAGGACCCCTGTGTGGTGTCGGGGCATGGTGGCTGGAGATAAAGCTTGGGGGAACTGGGGTGTAAAAGCCTGAAGCTGTTGGTCCAGAGGATCGTCCAGAAGCAGGATGCAGCCGTGCTATCGCCCTGCTTCCCGTGTGAATAGAAACCCAGATCCAGGCTCTGTTCTGGGGATCCCCCTCACACACACACACTTACACACACAACCACCAAATCCCCCAAACCCGACCAAACCCTGGCACTACACATCTAGCTTCTGCAGCCCTCTGCTGTTCTCCCCCTTGTCTCCGCTTTCCTCTCTGGCCCCTAATTGCTTTTATGCCTTTATTCTCACAGTGTGAGAAGTTTGACAATGTACATAAACGAAATTCCAGAATAGCAGCGGGATATGGAAAAAACACATGTGGAAGCAGTTTGCTGCCCCTCTGGAGAGGACTGGGAATCTGTACTTTTATAGATTTGTCCTGAGCAGAGGAGGATGCTGCTATTAAAGCTTAGGTCCCACTTCCACTTGTTTGTACATTAGAGAGGCTACATCCTTGCTTTTCAGTCCTTGTTGCACTATACAGGGCTTTGTTTAAAGGACAAACCACCCCATGTGTTTGTCCCTGATTTATGGAGCTCCTTGTATAACTACTCTTCCCCATGCCAATTCACTGTGGTAATACAAGCTGAAAATGTTCTCTGTCCAAGCAAAGTAAGTTCCTCACGAAGAGTGCATGGGCACCTGACAGTGATTAGTGTTGGGCTGTTCTGAGCTGCTCTGTCAGGCATGGTTGTGTGTGCGTGTGTGTGTGTGTGTGTGTAGGGGGTGTGGAGTGCTCAGCTGCAGGCTTACCAGTAAAGGCTGGGATGTGCTCAATGAGAAAGCATTTGTATGATGTGTTACCAAACAATGTCCGCAATCAAAAGTGTCTCTAGTTGCTCTGAATGGTCACGCTCAAGGCAAAGTGACATGCTGTCGTAGAAAGAGTGGGAACTTTTAAATCTAGAATAAGAGCCCACATTTCTACACCACCTCTCCTGGATTATAGTCATAATGTTGCATTCGATCACAGGAAAAGTTCAGAGAAAAAACTGGTTAAAAATGAAAAGAACGCTAAAGAGAAGAGTTCGAACTCTGGCTCCTTCACAGCGCGACCTGGGTGTAACTACTGGATCACACGTTTCAGAAAGTCATCCCGTCTCTCCGAACTTAGAACGGTGTAGGAGGGTGGGCTTTCAAAGCTACTTGACCATTCAACAAGCAACTCTGATGTATCAGTCAGCTTTAATACGTTTGTGCTAAAAGCATGATAGTATTTTTATTAAATCTATATCTATAATTCATAGGTTAGTGAATTACAAACCCTTGCACAGGGTTAAAATGACACAACTGACTATGTTTACATGGAAACCAGTATTCTTGCTATTGATCTTATTCTGAATCACACGTTAATTTGATTATGGCGTTAACATAAGTTGCTAAAAGAAAATCATATCTATATTCCCATTTACATTTTACAGAATATTGTCTGATTATGACTCATGTCATTACTCCATTAAATCCAACGTTATTCCATCAGTTTTAAAATCCCTGAAAATGTTAAATGTAGGACCGTCTATCAATCAGGATATTTTCTTTCTAATTTTGCTCCAGCTAAGTATGTTTTGCATCATTTGCTGTAAGTCTTCAGTTTACATGATACCGTCTTATTCATACTATTGGCTTATTCGGGTTGATATCAGTATATCGATTTTCATGTAAATGTAGTCAATGGCAGCTTTCTTTCTCTTAGAAATATGGAACACTATTGAGTAGTGGTTATAAATACAAAGTAAAACCTAAATAACACTGAGAATCAGTTAACACACAGACACAGTTTTTAAAATAACAGTAAAATCAAGACTTCATACATTTCTCTAAACAGATGAATTGATGACATGGACATACAAAAATGGCTTTAGAGAATAAGTGAAAACTGATATGTATGAGTAAAACTGAGATCTGGATAACAGTGATGGTTTGTTCTCTCTCTGAGAATAATTGAATTACATTATATTAAACAAAACACAGAGTGGCTGATTGTGACACTTGACACTATAATTTCTCCACAGCAGCTACAACAATAGTTCTCAGAAAAAGACATGAGCGAATTGATAAGTAGCAGTGATACTATGTCTGTCAAATGGAGAAACAGCTAAAAGTGGTACTATGTTTTTATGGTTGTCATATCTCAACGAATGAGATGAAATAGAGAGGTACAACCTAATTTAAAACTAGCAAACTAGAGTGATACTTAAGTAAAAAAAAATAAAACAAATGGGTCATTTTCAAAAAGCACAGGATTATATTTTGACAGGTAGCCTAGGTATTAAATGTGTGTGGGAGTGTGTGAGGGTTTTTGTACATAATATCATTGGATTAGGCTGTTATTCAACTATCTCCAGTTTTATTTGCCAAAAACAGCAGATTGATCCGTCTATTGCTTCCATACAAAGTCAGTGGGAGCTAAAGGATTTCATCATTCTATCGAGGAGAACTGTGACTGATCCATAGCAGGTGAAAAAACCTTGCAAACAGCGGAATTATTGGTGTATGTGTGGGCCTATGCTGACAGATTAATATCCCTAATAAATCCCTTTAGCAGTAGATTAACCTTGTTTAAAATAGCTTTATGAATGCAATGTTAAGGCATTCAATAAGGATTTATATAATGCAGCATTCTGTGTAGCAGTGTGGGCACTGTTAACTGTCTTTCTAGAACAGTTCCATTGACGTATTCAGCAGTTTGGCATTTGGGCACATTGTGTCTTCTATACCGTTGTCTCCCTCCTCACTCCCTTTGACCAAATGCAGACTGGCTCAGAGTCATGTCCTGTTTGATGCTGTTTAAACACCAGAGAATTTGACTCTCATCGCTCTGGTTGTCAGAGTTGACGGGGGAAGCTGGGGAAGGAGATTAGCTGGTAAAGGTACAACCAGCTCCAGATGTGGGTCTGCGAGTAAATCCTTCCCAGACAGTATAAATCTGTTGACTTGGGCCATAAAAACAGGTTCTCCCTGCGTCTTCAGTGGCATCCCACAACCTCTTGGGTCATTGAGATTGCTGCTCTATCTTCTACCAGTAAATAGCCGGCACCGCGTCCTTCCATCTGGACCAGTAAAAAAAACATTCCTCAGAATTGTTTCTTTCACGATAAGATTATTTGACATGTTATCATCTGCATATTTTTGCGCTCTCCTGTTTAATTTGTATGACATCTTAAGTGAGTTTTTGAAGGCATAAACTTTATATTAAAGCTTGCTTAACATTTTACCAATTTCGTTCAATTCATTCATGTCTTTACAATCGGCTTTGGGAACTCATATTCCCAACTTCCATTGCTGAGTCTATGATGCCAAAAATGTGTTTCCAATCTGAAGACATTAGCATGGGGAACAACAGTTTGTGCTCACAGCCTATGAGGGCTGTTAGAGGAAACATTTACTGACAGCGAGCTCAGAAACTATGAGCCATAACCGGCAATCATGCTTTGATAATTCAGCTCCTCATGAAAACTTCACCGTTAGAATTACAAGTGGAACAACTGCAAATAATATTTCGTTTTCAAAAGACCAGGATCTTAAATGGTCTGATTCCCACCTACTACTTGCTCACTGGCACATTTGACAAAAAGGTTTCTGTCTTCAATGCTACTTCAATCTGGCCCAATGAAAATGTGCTGTAGTGTTACTCCCATCACACCACTGACAGTGCAAGCAGACTGTTCTAAATCTGGTGATGCATGTTTATGACTGCTATGTTAGCATATGTCAAATCCCTGCAGAACTTTATCAGCATTAATCTCATTTACTTACTCATGAATATTTCTATTTTGCTACATTATAAGTCCAAACTGTGACAGTAAAAAAGAAATTTAGAGCAAATTGCAGGTCGCAGGTTTAGGTGGCCATGCAGAGTCCTACAGTTCTCAGTCAGGTTCACTCACCACTCCTCTGGACGTATGTATGGTTATGGTTATGGTTATTATGGTAGTTTAACTAGCTTTAGCTAACAGATGGATATCTTCACACCGGTTTGCCACTTGATGGGAAGTCTGTAATGAATAATCATACTTTTTTTTCTAGTTTATTTCTTTTATTTTTGCATCTGTCGCATGTTAGAAAAGTCATCAACACGCCCGCTCACCTGTGTTTAATCTTACTTTTTGCAGACTTTACTATACTCAACTAGGGGACTGGTCGCAGAGAGTCTGGAAGTTAACACTTTGACATTTGCTTTCACACGTTAACCCAATCTGGAGAATGTTCATTGAATGTCTGAATGCAGCTTTAGAAAGCCCTTCCTGCATGGATTTGGCTGGTTATTTTAAGTGCAATAAGTTTCAGATGAGCTGGTCTCTAGAACCTGAACTGTAAAAGACAGTGATATACCATTCTTCATGGATTTATAAACTGATCATGTCTACTGTCACTGCACCATCAGTCACCTCCATATAGGCAATAAAGAAGGTCTCAGTTCAGTAAGAGATATTGGCGTGCTCCCAATTCATGACAGAGCTCTCCATTACATCAAGTTGAAATCCTTTGAGGGTGCTTTTCCTGGTCAGACACACATGGAGGGTTGGAGCACAAAAGCTCCAATATAAAATTCCATTGGTTTGGTTTAGGCAGGACATCAAACATCAGTGAGTCACTAGTGTGATCACTGGGTGATAATGTTAAATATTCTTGCATACACTGTCCTACAGTTGAACACATTGATCTCTGTCAGAGGAGTCTCAGAGGACATCTTCAGGTTTCTTTCTTTCAGAATCATAAATCTTATCGTTAAAAAAGTGAGGTTGGTTCATTTGTTTAAAATACTGTACGTCCAGGTCTATGAACTCCGAGTCATTCTGCCAGTGTGCCTGTATCTATCACCCCTGGTGCACATCCAAGTTATCTCTGTTGAACCAAACCTCTGAACCCTTCATATATACAGAGATCACATGTTTTTGTGAAAGCACATCGACACCAGTGTCGGCCCATATCACGAATTAGAATCAGAATCAGAAGTATTTTTTTGCCAAGTAGGTTTACACCTACAAGGAATTTGCTCTGGTAATTGGTGCATACAATGAACATAGAAACATAAAAACACAATAAATACAACATACATGGGAAAAGCAATAAAAATAGAAAACCAGTATATATTTACTTCATATTTCCTGTTTTCCAATATTTGTACAAAGTAACATTTATTTTGACATAAACATTTCTGAATAAAAATATATAAAAGATAAAAGATATAAAAAGTGAAGTAAAAAGTGAAATGCAAAATGCAAAACAGTAAACAGTGTCAGATTGCAATATGCAATGTAATGCAGTATAACATAATATGATATAATGTGTTAATTTAACACATCCTAGAGGAGTGGGGGTGGAATAAAAGTCCTAGTCAGGTGGGGGTCCCGGGCCTTGTTGATAAGGCCAACTGCAGCCGGGAAGAAGCTGGTCTTGTGGCGTGAGGTTTTGGTCCTGATGGACCCCAGCCTCCTGCCCGAGGGAAGAACCTCAAAGAGGTTGTGACCCGGGTGGGAAGGATCAGCCACAATCTTGCCTGCACGCCTCAGGGTCCTAGAGGCAAACAGGTCCTGTAGAGATGGCAGATTGCAGCCGATCACCTTCTCAGCAGAACGGATGATCTGCTGCAGCCTCCTTTTGTCGTTTGCGGTGGCAGCAGCGAACCAGATGGTAGTTGAGGAGGTGAGGATGGACTCGATGATGCAGGTGTAGAAGTGCACCATCATTGTCTTTGGCAGGTTGAATTTCTTCAGCTGCCGCAAGAAGTACATCCTCTGTTGTCCTCTTTTGGTGATGGAGCTGATGGTGCCCAGGAAGCGGAAGGACTCCGCAGTGACGACTGGGGCGTCTCTCAGGGTGATGGGGGTAGGTGGGGCTGGGTTCCTTCTGAAGTCCACAACCATCTCCACTGTTTTCAGAGCGTTGAGCTCCAGGTGGTTCTGCTCACACCAGGTCACCAGATGGTCAATCTCCCACCTGTAGGCGGACTCGTCCCCATCAGAGATGAGCCCAATGAGGGGGGTGTCATCCGCGAACTTAAGGAGTTTGGCGGACTGGTGACTGGAGGTGCAGCTGTTGGTATACAGGGAGAAGAGAAGAGGTGAAAGAACACAGCCTTGAGGGGAACCGGTGCTAATCGATCTGAATTCAGAGACATACTTACCCAGCCTCACACGTTGCCTCCTGTCAGACAGGAAGTCTGTGATCCACCTGCAGGTGGAGTCAGGCACACTCAGCTGGGAGAGCTTCTCCTGTAGCAGATTCGGGATGATAGTGTTGAAGGCAGAGCTGAAGTCCACAAACAGGATCCTGGCGTAGGTTCCTGAGGAGTCCAGGTGCTCTCTAGGCATTAACGTCTATGGCTCTGCGATTTCCTCCTGAGATATTTGATTTATTTTTGTTTATTTAATTTCTGCCTAAGTCACGTGAAGGCAGTCACTCAGGCTTTTGCAGCTCAAGTTTTTTTAATGAAATTACTCTTAAATGAAGTTGAAACATGTTTTGTATATAACATGAACATCTAAAAACATTTATATCTTTAAATAAATATATGTAATAGTTGCCGAGGTGAATCACAAAATCAATGCTGAGAGCAAGTGTGCACAAGAGACATTACTGCACAAAATCATTGAGCAAGTTCACTTTTAAAGTATTACTTTATAAATCTGTTTATCTTCTTTTCAGTGGAGACCCTACTGCCCAGATAAAATCTGCCCTATCTTAAAGCGCACTCCTAAGACAGTGTTGGTCAGTTTGTGTGAGGAACTAAATGGGAGCTGGCTCTGGTCCATGTATCGCTGCCAGGGGCAGGGATTAAAAGCGTATTGGGTCAGCCGGAGCTGTTAATCAGTTCCTGTTCCCAGCACTAACTATAAGCTGGTGTCGGCCTCTATAATAGGTGTGGAGTGGTGTATCTCAGGTTATCGTGATATAAGTCCACTGCCAATGCGTGCTGGATTCCAGGAGGTGGGCTGAGGCCTTTTTGGCAGCCTTGATAAGAGGTTGTGATGTTTGATACTCACTGCTTGACCCTCCATCAAACAGTTCTTCCAAATATTTCTATTTTCTTAAGGTCCTCTACCTTTTCTGTGCCAATTGAAATGCCAAGAAAAAACTGAAAGTATTAATGAATGAGCATTAACATTTTGAAACAGATTTTTAGTAGACAACACAATAATATATAAACTACCTTTATGTCAAATACAGCTTTTATATTTCATTTGAACTATTTTGGTCACATCCCATTAGTCCTATAATAGTCCTATATAATAAATGGCCACCGACAAAAGTTCTGTATAACAGTAGCTGAAAGACATTGACTTGTCATGTGAGCACCTTCTCAGCAGGTGTAGCTGTTTGCTGTGAGGCTACAGGGCTCAGTAGATTATTGACCTCTTCAGGTTAGAGCTAAAACCTGCACATTCATTCCAAATGATTTAATCTTGTTGTTTTTAGAACATAGGACAATCGCAAGATAATTATTTTGGACAAGAAGACATTGAATTTGTCTACCAACAGGACACGTTTTTAGTCCAATCATTTCAAGTTTAGAACCCTCTTATATATTTTATATAATTTTAAGTAAAGAAAAAACTATAAACAAATCTGAAAATATTGTGTAAAGTTCAGTTTATGCATGTTATGGAATATTAATTTAATGAAATTTGTTAAAATATTATTAGGTCCGAAACTAATAATGTAACCATTGAATTTAATGTTTGTGATAATATATTTGTATAACCATCTCTGTTTTTTTCATCCCTTTTTTCAATGCATTGTGACATTTCCCTTATAAGTTACATCATGTTCATCATTCATTTCATAATGACCAATATTATTTCATTAAATATGTCACACTGACTTGTGTCAGTGTAATCAACTAAAGTCAAGTCAAGTTTTTATTTATTGAAGAACAATGTCAATATTAATGAGCTATGATTGCAGTAAAGCAAAATCTGTTATGGGGGCAACATTTAGATTAGGCTTGATAAAAATAGTAATAATAAATATATATCTATATATATATATATATATATATATATATATATACTATCCTTATTTATAAACTGAAAATGTCCCCTTGTGACAGAGAACAAATTTGAGTAACATTCACTAGAAGTAACCAAAGTGACATTTTCTTGTTGTGTTCATAGAAAAGTATACCATGTTACTCTAACTAATAATGAATTAACTCAAAGCCTGATCATAAGAATTTAAGTCAGAGATTGACTCAGTAAAGTTGCAACATACAATCCTAATACCCCTCCCCTCCCCTCCCCATCCAAACATGAAGCTATGGTAGCCTTGATATTTAAATGTAAAATGTCCACATTTTTTAGTATTTTGACAGTTTTTTTCCAGTGTAGGGTTACTAAACTGGAAAATACAGTTACTTATTTATATTACATTTTCTACAGTTACCTTAAACACTATGGAGCTTCACATCTGACCAAATATTTTGATGATGAAGCTCGTTTTTAAAACTCTTTTATAAAAACAAGACACACACCTCACGCATACATCACCAGATTAAAATGGCACAAATGGGACTCAGAAATAATCTGTATTTGCTCTAGCAGCACTATTTCCATGCTGACACTGAGCTTGTCCTGCACCATGTTTTTTCATGTACTCGAGCTCTGGGCGTTGCACCGGGTCTGTAATAGTTTTTTCAATCAATCTGCAGCAGCTGACACTTTGAACAAGTGTGGAGAAGACAGAACTGTGAATGGAAATGGAGGATTTGTGTCAGATTCCACTGAGTCACTATAAAGCGGCGTGCCTCCCTCCCTCACCTCCCCACATCTGGACACAGTTAAAATTCCTCACCGCTCATGCGCACACATGCACACGCAGACAGAAGCCCTGCTACATGTCTAGCTTTGAGGATACTGTAGATACAACAGTTAAGGTGCAGTTGTTTCTTTTATAAGGTCCGGATAGAACCCTCACACACCTCAGTTACATCCAACTATGTGTGTGACACAGTATGTATATTGTGTTAGGAATGGAGCATCAAGGGAATAATACACTGCCTGAGTTCAAGTAGCAGCCACACGACTTCCCTCCATTTCTCCTCAGAACACAGACACAGTCCCACAAACACATCCCTGAGTATCAGTCCTGAAAATGACCTTTTGTCTAATAACTTTAGATCAGCATTTATTCTATTCTTTAAGATGTTTAAAGTTATTTTAACCAACACTGACTCACTGCTGCAGGAAGTGGAAGCATAAAGCTTCCACTGCACAAAATGTCTGCATTGAATATTTAGTATTTTACTTAATATTTAATAATTAGCATGAGTGTTACTTTAGAACAATGGCTTTGATGTTCAAGGTTTCCTGAAGTTAGATCTATGATAAGAGGAACGATATTTCCAAACTAATATCAGTAACAACTTCAGTCTGACAGATGCATCACTTTCTTTAGGCTACATCCACAAAAATAAATTTTCATTTTTCAAATGGTATTTTAAAATGTCAACATTCTCAGTCTTGTTTAACTTTTAAACTTTTGTACCAGAACTTACAAACAACTTCATACAGTTTGCTGCTTAGTTGCAGAAAATATGTATGAACAGAAATGATGAAAAGTAAGAGCATTAGGTGGAACCATTACAGTAATGCCTGGGCTACACTGGGTTTGTGTGCAGAACATGACGGTTGCGTCTTGCGCACGTCTGTTGTTTGCACACGTCTGTTGTTTGCACACACATGGAGCGTGTCTGCTGCGTGCCTGCGGTGGAGCTGCTATACAGGTTTCTGGTATGAAGCCGTACTGTACATCTTCTGGTCCTGCAATAACAGTAACAACCTTGTTAAAATAAAGGATTGGATTCAGTCGATTGCTTTTCTTTAAAACTGGTACAGGAAGTGCTGCAAATATATTTTTTTGTCACATATTCAACAGAAAAATAAACTATGGTGATAAATCCTTTTCATACACACAGAAATAGGCTCACACACGTGATGCACATCTGTGACACATCGCTGGTCTATTAACACGGGCAGGAAAATGAATACCAAGACGTTCTTCAGCGCAACCGGGCCGTTCATGCATCCAGTGTGGCCCAGGTGTTGGAAACCGTGATAAGAACTGGAAGAGAACATGAGAGACTGGACCAAAAGTCTATGTTTCTGTCAGGGACAGCACTGTTGCCAAAAGTCTTGATTTGAAGTGCTCAAAAAAACACAGGATACCAGGCATAGTTATTTGTTTTAAAACCATAACTGCAAAAATTTGTGTGGACGTGGCCTCGTTTGACACATACAAGTCAATGCATTAAGTACAAAGCTGCAGTCAGTTTAATCAAAAATCTCAAAATGCTTGACTGTTACGTTTGGAAATGAATTCATAACATTTATTTGCATTTCGAATGCAGTGAGCCAGCAGCACCAGAGTTGGAAAAGTCACCTGAATATATCAGTGTGAAGAGACTTCCTCCCCTCGTCACTGAGAGAGTGAGAGGAGTGTTCAGCGCCTCCAGTGTGGAGCCTCTCCTGCGGGCGCTGCAGAGGAGGGTGGAGGGACCCCTCCCCCGTCCCTCGGCTGACCCCGGTTTGAAGCCAATCCGTCAGGGAGTGAGGGCCTATAGCTCTGGGCGCATACCACCTTAACAACCCCCACTCTGTTTACCTGAGAACTTGAACTCCATTCACAAACTGGTGGGACCTGTGTGTGTGTGTGTCTGTGTGTGTCTGTGTGTGTTTGGAAACAGCTAGCTGTGTGCAATGTTACAGCCTGCAGGTTTAATCTGTGAAAAACCTTTAAACTGGCTGCTTGACCAAATAAATGTAAGAAGATGTCTCGTTCTCCATCAGTCTTCATTTGACCTGTCTAAATATTTGCAACTCCATGATACAGTTTACTCACTAAGCAACTGATAATCTGGAAAAATAAAAACCACAATAACTTAAATACTATGGCTGTGGTTCAGGAGGTAGAGAGAGTCACAAAATAAAGTCAGGTCAAAGCAAATTGCCACACGGAGCGACAGACACTCATATGATTATAAAAACTATAAAAATGTAAAGAAATACAAAATATATACAAAAACGACAGTAAATACTATTAACAATATATACAAAGCTAACAGTGAAAGTGAATTCATTGTCTAAGGAAGCACTGCGGGTGCAGGTCGGAAGCAAAGTAAATAAAACTAACGCTTAATGGAGTGACCCGAAAGGCATTGTGCAAAGCAGAAGTACGTCACACTACATTGTGCATGTAGAGAATCAGCTTTGAGTGGTCTATAAGACTGGAAAAGCACAGCTGTCTGAGCGCAGTTCATCAGTTCAGTCCTGTTGAACTTAGGACACACCAAGGCTAGTCTGTCCAGCCTGAGCTAAACTAACCCCCTCCTTAGTCCCTGGACTGAGATCCATCTGAACATGTTTTGTTTAGGAAAATAAGCAAATCAGTATTTTTCAAAAATGCGAAACCTTTTCTTTAGAGTGTTATATTCATGTTATGAATTTGAACAGATAAACACAGGTCTCCAGGACATTACACAAAACGAGAATCCATTCCAAACTGAGGGAAACATTCCAGGAAACACGGGAAAAGCAGCTGGGAGCTTTAATTTTGGCTGTTTCTATTTCAGTTCCACTTTCCCAAATACAAGTGCACACGCTGTAATTTGGTGAGTATTATTAGTTTCTCACTGTGTTTCCTTTTTTATCCATAAACATTTGTAGAAGACCACCAAACACAAGTTTACTGCTTACGGCTGTACAAAAAGAAAGAAAACAACATACCAACAAACATAGAAATCTACTGGACAAGAAACTAGGGCCACTCACTGTAAATCAAACTCAAACTGTTTTCAGACGTGCACTGAGATCCTCTGGATATTCTCCAGAGGGAGCTGTATGTGAGGACACAGCAGGACATTCACAGCAGGATTCACTGTAAGACAGTAGGTGTGTCAATGATGTTTCTAAAACACAACAGCAAAAATGAATCAAATATCTCAGGATGTAAAAGCAGTGGCACACAGGGAGCTTTTGGTGATAAGAGCTGGCGCTGGTGTCATGTGATCTCCGCAGCAGAATCAATATGTAACGTCCCCCCTCCGCCTGCTGCTCCACCCCTCATCAGAACGCTGCCGAGATTTCCATGTTGTTGTCAACGAGTCTGAGCAGAGCATCTCCTTCTGCTTTGTTCAAGTGTGAAAGGCAACCTCTGCAGAAAGTCAGGACCCAATTCTCTGGACATCCTCCGGAGGTCATGTCTGAAAATGGCTGTAAAGCGATGACACAGTACTGCCAGCGCAGTCTTGTTGAAAAGTGTTCTCTTAGGAGCAGGCTGTAGGAGCCGAGCTGCAACTAGCACTTTGCACAAACATGGAGATGAAATCAAGAAAAACACTGATGTCCTGAATTCCCACTTGTAAACCGCAGACACTGAATCTTAAAATTTACTTGGACGCAGCCCCAGCTACTGTCTGCAAGCAAAACATGCAATTTCCTTTGGCGGCTCAGTGTGTCGCTGGTGTGGCGAACCCTTTGGGTGAACTTGAGACTGGGCTGGGCAGCGATGGGTTAAGGTGGTGGCGGCTGGTGTGTTCGCAGCAGGAAGGCAGCGGCCGGTTCTGGGCTTGCCTCCAAACAGATGTTGGTTTGTTTCAGGGCGGTGGTTAAATAGTTGGATGGCGTTCCAGCACACAGGGGAACGAGGAGGGGATTAGAGCTGTGAGGATTGCAGCTGCACAGACAGAAAGAGAGCAGGAGAAGGGAGAGAGACACAGATAGAGAGAGCAAGACTGGGAGCCAATGATGCAGCACTGAATAAATATGATGGTAAGCTGCGTGAACTCCAGAGCTTGAGCACCACAATGTAAACCACCGGCAGACACAACAATTAATTATACTTTCAGAGGATGTTAAATTTGTGCTTGAATCGTTTCATGTTGCCCCTATTCTACACAACCATATGTCAAAAAAGCAAGTCTGGCTACTAAATGTTATATTTGATTTTCTCTAGATGGACTGAAATCCTGAATATAGTTTGTGAATTTTGAGAGATGTGCTTTATTTCCAACATTGAGATGAGAAGCTTGATACTATCTTGTATGTGTGTGTTAGTACTGAGCCGGAGGTGGGACGTTATAAGTTTAGTTTAGCTTAGTTTTGTGGGAAGACTGTGAGCAGGTGCAAACAGCTAACCCTACTCCAAGTTCAAAAGCAAACCTACCAGCACCTCTTTCTATTGTGTTTAACATTTTATTTCACCATACCTTTAAAATGCATTACATGAAAGAACACAAAATATACACCCCTCTGTATACACACCCACATCCATTCAGACACACACTCGAGACATCCGTAAACATGACACATATAAATATACATATACATCTATCTATCTATCTATCTACATATATATCTATAGATAGATCTATAGATAGATATACACATGCACACACATATACACAAAAGGAAAAAACAAAAGGAAAAGGAAGGAAAAAACAAACAAGGCACCTCTTAATCTGGTATCAATGATACAATTGAAATACTTGTAACTTTATGTAAAGTATGAATCCCTGGATTTGAGGCAGAGGAACGTAAAAGTGACATTTTATTTTCTAATTGATTACTAAATAAGTCAACAGCTTTATGAGCTGATAGTGTTAAAAATGGTTTTATGACAAAATAAAATTTGGTAAAGAGCAGTCAGTAAAAGGTAGCCTGACGTTGTCATACTCACAATTCTAGTCAGAATGTGAGTCTGATACTGCTCCATTGGGCTGTGATTATAGGGCGTGTTTCAACCGAACTAGTGCTCAACTGCACTAATGCTGGAAGAAGTAGAAGAAGATCAGAGAAACAGTAAATGTAACAGCCCCCCCACCCCACACTTCCCCAAACATGACGCAGAGTTTCTCTACTGATGTCACACGGCTCTTTATTGTTCACTTCATCGTAGCCGTAAATACACCGTAAAACTGGAATGACATTAACTACACGATATTTTAATCCATAAAACCAAACACAAACGTTAAAATACAATAAACAAACAAATCACCACAAGACAAGTCTGATGCGTTAACGTGACATAGCGACTCCTGTTCCGCGCTACCTGCAGCAAAGTAAATGGGACCAGCTTCCTTACCTCGTTCCGCTGGCGAGGGGTGTTAAACTATAGTTTTTGAGAAATGCCGCACAGCAGGCGTCCGGTCGCCAGTGTCTTATTGCACTGGTCCGCAAGCGAGGGATCTGGTGCGTCTATTAACATGGTCCGCTCCTTAAACTGCAGGTAGTTATGCGAGGGGAGTCGCTACGCGGAAGGTGTTGGTTGAAAACCAATTCAACCCAAGCGCACTTTGATGACGTGGTTGATTACGTTACTGTTGATCATCTGTCCATCATCGTATAAAGCCCGCCCTGACAATCTGATTGGCGCGGTCGCTTTGGAACCGGGCATAATTTCTCCCCAACGGAGCAACTCCAGACCGAACTTCCCGACCTCAAATGTTGTGGGCGGGGCTAAGTTCGTCTGGCATCCAGGCTAAAGGCCGAATTATACTCTTGCGACTGCAACCGCGGAAGGTCACGCAGCTGCATCGATGGACTCGTTTTGGTTTATACTTCTCTAACGTGCTGCGCGTGTTGCAACGCAATTCACCGCCAGAACACTGGGTGGAGTAACATTCTTTTGTCGAAGACAAAACACACAAAGAAGAGACGACTTCTTCTTCGTCGACTCTTTATTTACGTCGCCGCTCCGGCTCCTCATATTCTATTTCTGGCGGGCAAATCGGCCAGTCAGTGACGGGTTATACAAGTGGTCCTACTTTCGGATCTCTTCTGCCAAGTGCTCATCTATTTGTTCCATATTCGTTCTTCTAAATCTTCCGTGATTTCCGCGTATTATGGGGCATGAAACCGGAAGCTAGACTCCGGACGGGAAGTAGTAAGCAGACCAATCACAAGCCTTACGGGCTCCGTGAGGCTCGCGTCGTTTTGTCGGATAGTTAGAAAAATTGGCTGACGCACGCAACACACCAGAGGGCACAAAAGGGGCGTGTTGCGTGTCTTGCGTGCATGCGTGCGTGCGTGCAACACGAGTATAACTCGGCCTTAAGTAAAAGGTCCCATGAAGACAAATTCTTACCAGCTGATGAAGGAGACAAAGATGCACCACTGTTCTTATGGCTCATCATGGAGCCACCTAGTCCAAGTGTTACAGGTATAATGTGGGTTTATGCTGAAATCCATTTCAAGAGAATGCTTTGGAGGCTGAGTGAGTACTAAGCAGTGTGTTTAGTAAATGCTATCTAGGCTGACGTAAGTGAGGTTTACTGGAACGCTTCTCAACAGACTCTCCAAATCAAATACAGAGGGAACAGAGCTGCTTACTTTAGCTCTGACAGCATCCAGTACTGGGTCCCACACAGGGGTGGAATTGTACACAGTAGGTGGTGGAAGTTGTTTTGAAATATATCATCTGTCATCCCACAAACTAATAACTTCTATGCTTCTTTGCCCTACGTAAGGATATCTTCCCTCCTGTTACAGCTCAACCTTGTTTTTTTTGCAGCTTAGGTCAGATCTGATTAATCCTTTCTGACACTACTTTATTCATCTGCTTGGAGGTGATAAACTGAAAGGGAGGGGTTTAGCAAATGGTCGGTCAACAGGATTTTTCCACACTAAATGTTTTGATTTATATCATTTATTGTGGGTCCTTCAACTGAAAAGGGCTGCATGCTGAGTAAACAAAGAGACCCGCTGCTCAAAGAAGTTGCATAGTTATGTCACACAAATCTGTGAGGTCTTTTTTCCTTTTTATTAGAGTGAAAAGTTGCTTGGACTGTTGAAAAAACAAATCACAACCGGAGATCAATTTGATTTTAAATCAATAAAATACAACAGAATAAAAACAAATTATGTGCTAAGCTAAAACAAATTAAAGATAGCCTCTTAAAAATGGCTGAAATCACTAAATCACTAAATTGTACCCAGGTAGATAATAACCAGCATCACCTTAACAAAACACCAATGACTGTTCTTACAGCGGCGTTACTAAGATCCAAATGTAATTTTGTGTAAATACACTTTTTTATTTAATTAACCAATAAATCAGTGTCTGTCTGAAGTGGCCCAATACAACTTGTGGCCACTATCAACATTTCAGACACATTATATCTTGTATATTTCATCTGTCCACAGATAGAAAACCACAATCATTTGTGGTTTTAGGGAATTTAAATTATGGAACCCTTTCTTAGCCAACAACAGCAATGTGCTGAGAATGTAGAGCTTCCAGACATCTTGTTGTCACAACGAAGTTGCCAGACTTAGTACATTCGTGCTTGTAAAGAGAGGAAAACCTGTGGTCACTGAGCGGGGCAACATGCATCTGCGGGTGGATGGACGCACTTTTCAGCAAGAAATACAGTATTTCCCTCCCAATAGAACAAAAACAATATTTGTCTTTTGCATATTTGCCATTGAGAGATCAGCTCCAAAGATTTATCATGTAGAGATACCCTCCCGACTAGTATTTCACACAAGTCTGGTGAGCATTCACCCATGATTTGTTGAGTTATTTTCTAAACACACGCAGGCACGCATTCAGACACACACATTGGCACTAACGTTGTACTGTGGGGTTACAAGTGAATATTCTGAACAGAGCCTTTGCTCCTTTATGTACAAGTTTGGATGTTTAACAGTGGTCTTCAAAAGGTGGCTAAAACAGTTGGTAAGTTTAATTTGAAAATGAAAAAAAGGTTGAGAGGACAGAAGGAGCAAAACACAGAAAAAAACCTAACAACAAATAATGGAGAGCAGGCGCACAAGGTGGGGCAAAGGGAAGAGCACCATGTTTTATATAGAATATTTCGGTTTCTTTTATCCGATTAAAGGAAATTGTAGATACTGTGAGTTCCAAAAAAGAACATGTGCCTCCAGGGAGGAGAGAGCAAGGACAGGAAAAACTCCACCACTTTTTGCATAAGTAGCACTTTGAAGTCAGTGATGGGGAGATGGGGAAGCAGGAGGAGAGGAAGGAGGAGAAGAAGAAGAGGGAAAAAAAGAGTGGCTGTGCATATGAAAGAAGTGCCGTGTCAAAACTTTTTCAAGTGCAGTTCTAGTTAAATCTGGCTTCTCGGCCCTCAGGGGCCCCGGCTGTACTTGCATACTTAGTGTTTCACCTCTCCTCCTCACCTCTCTGCAGCCCGCCCTCCATTAAAACTGCAGATACTGGCTTAGCCCTTAGCTTTAGCTCACACATGAGCCTTGATCTCTTTAGACAGCGAGCGTGAGAGCCGCATTTTGAAGTGGATTAGTCCCTATAGTATCTTTCAAACTCTTTTTAAGTCCAGGGTGTCCGCAGTTACAGCCAATTAGCTCACAGGTCTGGCTTTTATACGGTCTTAGGGTTGTTGGTGGATGACGAGATTGTGGATGGATATAAGAGACGAGTGCTAACATATCGTACTGAAACAGAACTCAGCTAAAAATCTTAATGGCAAACGTTAGGCCACTGAAATAATTGGGAAATACACCATTTCTTGAAACATCCTGCCCTTGTATCTGTAGCTTCTAATGTAGCAGGATGCCCAATAATATGTAGTTTATTTTGACCTGCAGTTCTGACACACCACTTTGGCTGACCTGTATTTTTGAAGCATTCAAGATATTCACCATTGCCTCTGACCACTTGGTTTTTAATTTGATAGATTTGGTTATTTGTTCATTTGTGTTCAATAAAAGTTGTTTGTCATTTGCCTGGATCTGGATGCAGATCTATCTGTATTGATATTCAGTTTTTTCATCAAAAAATGCACTGTTTGTATCTTAGATTTTTTGGAACATTTACCAATCCTAAATTCCTTAAATCCACGCTTCCTTAACAGTAGTCTTCTTCCTCCCTGCCATTATCACTGCATTTTTGATGCGCCTGTAAATCAGCAGACTAGTGTTAACCCATCGGTTGAAATCTTTGTAGCATCAACTGTCTTCTTGTTGTAGTGAATGTGCCCATCACTCCCCCCCGTAAACGAATAGAGGTTGAACCAATCGACAGGGATCCTTTACAGTTCCATAATGAACCCAAAATATATGATTTATTTGACACATATTGACTTCTACATCCAATATGATAAAAATACTCTACACACACACAAACAAACACACACACACACACACACACACCTACAAACATACACATACACACACACACACACACACACACACACACACACACACACATACACACCCACACATACAGACAAAGGTGTATAGAAGCATGTCAGAGTATTTCTCTTCTTTTTTGAGAAGGAGCAACAGGGCTCAAGGGGGCCTGTCTACTTGGTTACTTCAGCCCTACCAGCTGCTGTTCAACCAGTCATAATGGTTTCCAGCCGGACATCAAGCTATTTAAGGTCATGTATCTCAATAACCTACCCAGGTTCAGTTATATAAGTATCTATATAGTATATCAGCATCTCATCTTACTACCTCAGTTAAATTCAACGCATGTGTTAAAAAAAAAGCAACTTCATATGATGTCATCACAATTAATTCACACTGACCACAAAGGCATATGATCTGAATTCAGCCTAGCTGGTATGGAGACGAATGTTACATTAATTGCAAAGTGGAAATAGCCCTCACAGATTCCATGAAGATAAATGCAACCAACATTTCAGAAGTAAAGCTGGTCTCCAGAAGACAACTGTCATAAGCATGCCTCTGTTGAAATGTTGGTGTAATTTAACTGCATTAAATCAATAAGTCTACAATCATCTTTCTCAACCCTGCACGTCATAAGATAATTAGTTTGTGCCCTGCAACCATTGAGCTGTGCCCTTTCTGTGCTGGCTAACAAAATGGAAATGTCATTAGTTGAGATGATTTTTACATAAACTCACATAAGCGTGCATGTACTTTGAGACTCATTTGAATATACACACTGATATATTTTATAATACTTAAACAAACTGATGAATAAAATGACTGTTTTATCCTCATCTGTGGAATGTTCTTAAACTGCTGCAGATGGGTCAACATTAGAGTCTGTGTGAGAACATTCCTTTGGCATACGGTTGTGTGTACATGCAGAGAATGTATGTGTGTAGGGAGGCGTGTGATGGAGGGTGCACCCCCATCCAGCTGTACAGTCTGGGATACACCTGGGCCTGCTGTCTAAACAGCCCTGTGCTGCTTTGCATGACTGCTCCTGCAAACATGTGATAAGTGTGTGTGTGTGTGTGTGTGTGTGTGTGTGTGTGTGTGTGTGTGTGTGTGTGTGTGTGTGTGTGTGTGTGTGTGTGTGTGTGTGTGTGTGTGTGTGTGTGGTGTGTGTGTGTGTGTGTGTGTGTGTGTGTGTGTGTGTGTGTGTGTGTGTGTGTGTGTGTGTGTGTGTGTGTGTGTGTGTGTGTGTGTGTGTTTCTCTTTAGGTTCTATGCTACTACTGGGGACAAATATTTCACTAAAAAGAATCCAATTGTACACAGTTTGTGTATTTGGGGACAGCAGCTGGGTTTTTGGTTTGTATAGTTAAGGTTTGGGTTTGTTCGCCATAGAATTTGTTCCAGACTTTCTCAAGAATTTGCCTTTCATTCAAGCACAACACAGCATGGGATTCAGTGCTCACAACAGCAACAAATTCTCCTGAGATTTCAGGTTAGAGGTAGTGCAGCGGGGAAGGGCAGGACCTAACATACCATTTCTGCTGCCAAGATCACGTTTTTTTGTTTACAACACATTAATACTGGCATCAGCTCTTATCACAAAAACTCTCTTGACATCTTCGTCTGTGTCTCCTACATGTGGGGCACCGCTTTTTCCTCTGAGATGTCAGTATTCGTTTTCATTGCATCTGTTAGAAATGTCATCCAGTGGAATATCTTAGTTGAATCCAATAGCATATGAAAATGTTGTTGAATCGCTTTGAAAAGCGTTTCAAGGAAATCACTATTCATGCCGTCAAGACAAGCATGTAAGCAGCCTGAGTGAGAGTAACGAGTAACGCTCATTACCCCTGCATCCCGTATATGAAGTTTGAAAAACACTCCCCTGCTCACATTATAGTAAGTCACGTGACGTTGAAATTACCGATGTAAACATGCTAACTGACTGTGTATTGATCAATAGATCAATCCGTCCTGTCTGTTCTACAGTTGTCAGGTGTAACTATTATAATGTTGGTTGATAACGGTTGTTAGTTGATGATGTTTGTGCTGGCTAGCAACATTGATGTTGTGGCATAAGGTTGTTTCTGCTGAAATCTTTGTTTGTCTAGTTGTGTTCATGTTTGAAATTTTTAACGATTTCACTAGGGCAGGTGATGTTTTTCCCAATTAGGCAAACACAGGCATGACCTGCCCTACACTACCCCGGAAAATAATTGACTTGAGGCACACAATTGAATCACCAGAGACAATTTAGTAGTGGGTATACCTGCATATACCCTTCACTACACCACTGCCTGTGAGGAAAAGTGTTGTGAAACCTTTTGAGGGCAGATTCTTCAAATATTTCAGATTTAAATGAGGAAATGATATTCAGTCTGTTCTGCCCTTCACAAAAAGAATATGTTAAACTCTGGACCTGCTCTGGGTCAGGCTGGCAGGTTTTCTCAGTTCAAAGTGCTTATACCTCTGATACTCTGATACCTGCCCCCCATTGTTCTTGCTCAAACAGAAAGTTGCATTTTTAGTACGTAATACTTTTTATATTTAGATAAATTACATATATTACTATTGCAGCTGGAGGGGCCCAATTTTCTAAGAAAGATATACATTTTTTTTTCTTAAATTGTGTCTATACCACATTATAATCAAAACACAGTATGAAGAAAAATGTGAACGTGACTCCCATCCCAGCATTATAGTTTAATAGAAAGCCTATGGGTATTTTGGAAGCCTGAGGGTGTCAAGCCTGGAGTCAGGAGTGGGGTCAGATACTGGCTGTCTGTGTTGAGCATACATTGCTCAAATTGTTTAATGTGTCTGCAACACAGATGGCTTCGACCAAGACTCCTTCCAACTGCTGCAGTCAGGTCAGGAAATCAGAATGACATGATGATGATGATGATGATGTAATTTCTAGATACCTGTTTCATTCGGATGTGGTCTCTTGGGGGACTGAGCCAAAAGCTATATCACTCATAAAATCTCCTGCCACGCCAGACATTGTGTCACCCTTCAAATAATGGTGTTTACACACCAACAGCTTCCTCACGTGCTGCAAAAGCAGTAGAGTGTGGTCCAGTGTGCAAACACTACCTTGCAGGCCTGTGTGAGATAATGTTTAACAGTTGATATAACCGCCTTAAAGTAGCACCTTGGGGGGTTTACCAAATCGAGAGAGTGTTGTCTCTTTATCATTCATTAAAAGTGTAGACATTAATCTACCTATGATGGCAGGTAGGTCAGTGTTGGGGAACATGTTGAAATCACGAGAAAGACGTCTGCGAGGTCAAGAAAAAGAAGCAGTCAGAGGATCTGATGGTCATAGCTGTAGTACTGCTCCCAGTGTTGTGCATGAACGGGCTCATAGGAATGGTGGCAAAAGCAGCTGGAATAAATCATTCTAATTTATTCTATTTGATAAAATCCAGATATGAGTGTGTGTATGGCAAAAAAAACTATCAATGAGACCTGCAAGGTTGAACATAGCACACAATCATAAGATCTTTTTTCAGCGCTCATCTAAAATAGTTGTAAATTTACTACTAATACATCCTATCAAATTAAACAGTGAGTAAAATACAATATCTTAACCATGAGCTTTTCTCAACTTTTACAGCACAAAACACAAACAAAGCAAAATAACCACAGTGCAGCTCATTTTGCAGTGGTTCTGTTGAGACCTCCTACACAGTCATCTCAGTGCTCTGTTACTTTAGTGTGATACCTGGAATCTTAACATCGTCTGAAGAGTACTAAAAGTACAGTATGATGTTTCCTCTAAACCGAGGTCGGTCAAGTTGAAAGGGAATGCTGCCTGCCGGCATATTTGAGTTTCCACCGCTCTTTGTTACACAGAGAGCCTCATTTCGCAACAACAGACTTCTAGAAAAAAAGAAGAGCGAGAAATTAAGTGAGAGAACAAGACCTCAGAAACAATACACTGAGGAAGATAGTTCATGGCAAGTGCAGGCTAGACTCAACCTGAATTCATTCAGCCCCTTTTGTCCTTAAGAGTTATAATGCACAGTACATGACTCTACCTCTGCTGCTGTACTGTACCATCCCTCAATGAAAATCAGAACAAAGGTTTGGGAATTCTTCTATGTTCTTTAAGATTTGTGACATCTGCGATTTAGTACCAATGATAAAAAGAGAATTCTGATACCAAAGTTTGAAAAAAGTAACCTGTTTTTTCATATTCTGACCTCATTCGGAGATTAGAATAGCTCAGTAGAGCGCATTACTCCGTCAAGGCCTAACAGTTCCTAACACATTTAAATTCACTAAATCCAAATTTGTGTTTGGATCTGCCCCCACATTTTACACACTCATAAATATCAGTCATACATGAGTATGTGGGATTTTTCTTTTCATCAGGCTCCATGAATTATTCTCTGAAAATTCAGCAAAAATGTAAAAAAAATGACCTATGACTTCAAATCTGAGCACATATTTTATACCAGCTATTGGTATATGACAGTTTTCGATACCTAGCTCTATGGGCACATTTTACCAACTGACAAATAAAACAATTTTAATAAAACCCCTTTTTATTCCAGCTTCTTAATGAGGATTTCTTGCTTTTCCTTGTCTTATTTCATATTAAAGTGAATACAGTATGTTTCCATTTGGATTGTTGGTTGTTTATTTGAATATCAATGCAATTTGGGTTTGTAGATTAGTTTGTCTGCTAGGATAAATTGTTGGTTTTCATTTTCCAGTTGTGTGTACTCTAACTAGTGAAGCGGACAGATGACAACAAGGTTACATAGACAGAAGATGACAAGTCAAAGTTCATTGAACAACAACCTAGAGATCACAATGAAAATTATCATCTTTATTTCAGGATCATTACAGCGCCCTCATCAGACCCCCACACACCTGATGATTCCATCTCTTCACATGAGCACAAGCTTCAATTGGATGTCAGGATTTATTCATTAAGTATGTTTGCAATGCACTAGGTCACATTTTTTGATTTCATCAACTGTTATTTTTCACCTTTTTCTGACATTTTACTGAGAAATTATGAATTTATTAATACAGAATGCACTTCATATTATTAATACTTGAGCTTGAATTATACATTCTTCACGTCAAAAACGATCGTGAATTCATTACAGCTGTAACTTCTTTGTTCTTTATATCCATGGCAGCTGAGGTTAATGGGTATTAAAGTATTTAAATGCTGACAATATCAGTTTCTTTAAAAACATTAATTCAAAACTCAGGCCTTCAAGAGGAGTATTATTGCTTTAGGAGGGGCATTGTATAAAGTCGGTGAGGATATCAGACACAATCAATCAAATTTTATTAGTATAGCCCATATTCACAAATCATAATTTGTCTCATAGGGCTTTAGTATGGTGTTCCATCCTCTGTCCTTAACCCTCAACAAGAGTAAGGAAAAAATACTAAAAACCCTTTTTACAGGGTAAAAATACATAGAAACCTCAGAGAGCCACATGTGAGGGATCCCTCTCCCAGGACGGACAGAAGCGCAAAAGATGTCAAGTGTAGGAAAACATCATCAAGATACAGGTTTTAGCAGTATTGATGAGGGTAAACATTTTGAAGGATAACTTCAATACTATATATCAAGCAGTCCTGCTGCAATCATAGTCTATGGTCAGCAGCCAGCAAGATCATGATCCATCATCCAGATCGGATCCACTTTAGTCCACAGTCATTGTCCATTGTTAGCATCCATCAGCGGCCAATCCAACCCCCTCTCATAATGAAGACACATTTCTTGTACCACCACACAACATGTTCAGGAGAGAGTTTGGTCTGTTCTCACCTAATCTTCCTCACAGTTCAGTATCATGCGCTGACTGTATGATCAGGACTGACAGATATACTGTTCCTCCCTCTATCATCTAAGTTTATAGTCACACTACACCTCTCTCCTTGAGCTAACACTCCTGTACTGCAGTAAAACACACACACACACACACACACACACACACACACACACACACACACACACACACACACACACACACACACACACACACACACACACACACACACACACACACACACACACACACACACAACACACACACACACACACACACACACACACACACACACACACACACACACACACACACACACACACACACACACACACACACACACAACACACACACACACACACACACACACACACACACACACCCCTTGTTATAAAAACTTCCAGTCATAAAGCTGAAGCAGAGTGTGTTCCGCTGCTGGCTTTAAATGACCCAGGTTCCCTTTCTGGCAGTACATTTTTAGCAACTGGGCATTAGATTTATCTAAATGTGGCACAGTGGGGGAGAGGTGGAGGCACAGTGCGCTGATAGAACGGAAAATATGGGATTAATTTCTCCCCTCTATACATGCTGGGATTGTGTTTCAGTTGCTGGCAGCACACATCGCAGAGGTGAAGTCACTGGGCAGTGTGGAGTGAAGAAACACAGAGCAGGCCAAACACACATGCACTGCAGTGCATACTTATGCTGTACGTGTGCACACACACAGGCACTGTGCATCAATGAGGACACATGTATTCAGTGAATTCAGTTTTGTTATGCACACACAGGATTACAAATAACCCCACAGAGATGCTAATTTAGATTGCAGTGGATTAAATAGAGAGAATCTTGGGTTGGGATCATGCCAACTGTACTCAGTAGTCATTACTACATTATAAATACTGTACCTCTTCATTTTTTGTATCTCTATTACACACCTGTAAAGTTCTGTGACTGTATCTTGCACAGTTACCCACCTACCATACTTCTCAAAACTGCCCCTATGGCAGTTTCTACTATAATTGTTGTCTAAAGGAACATTTTGCTGACACACACACACACACACACCATCTCATACACACACATACACAAACACGACCCTCACAATTATACATAATAGCACCTGCACTGCCATGACGGGCAATATGTAAAAACTTTCCTCATCAGTGTATTCATGTGAACAATAATTCAATGACCATGTGTACTGTGAAAGTTGTCGTTTGTAGCGAACATTTAGCGCATTATTTAGATTTTCCAGGAGCAGCGGATTTTTTGTAAAACTAATAAATTGAATAAACCATCTGTTCTGACCTGCTCAGCATCAAACGACAAACAGACAGATTCAGCGAGGAGCTGGTGAACAAGGTGGAGTGTTTTTATTTGACAAGACTACGGGAGTGGATGAGATTCACCCTGAGATGCCGAAGGCTCCCATTTACAATAAGTAGGACTCGAGGGTTTGCTCCATCTATCAGGGTATCACACCGCTCAATCTCTTTATCTCGGAGAGGAGGTTCTAACCAATTATCAAACCTCAGATCCAGGAGGAGCAATAAAGACTCAGTCCTGGTCACTGGACAGTGGAGCAGGACTTTTCCCTATTGGGAGAGCTAACAGATAACAGGTGCCTGACTGCAGTCTGTGTTTGTGACATTTTTTAAATAAAATGATTATTTATGCATATTCATGTGCATACTAAAAACATTAAACTAACGTTGAATATACACTCCTGATCAAAATCTTAAGACCAGTTAAAAAATTGCATGAATTTGCATGTTGCACTGTTGAATCTTAGGAAGGTTCTAAGTAGAGCTTCAAAATGCAAAAAGAAGAAATGGGAACAAGAGCCCAAACATTGTGAGCAGGCAATTTATTGAAAACAACAATTTAACTCAAATAGGCTGTTCATCAGCTGATCAAAAGTTTAAGACCACAGCCTTTAAAAGCCAAAATCTGTGCAAAAATTTGGATTCCATGTCATTTCCTGTCAAGTAATCACACTGTGAAGATCTCTTGATGGCAAAGGCAAAAAAAGCTCACCGTCTTTGAACGTGGTAGGATTGTTGAACTGCATAAACAAGGCCTCTCACAACGTGCCATCGCTGCTGAGGTTGGACGCAGTAAGACAGTCATTTTGCATTTCTTAAAAGATCCTCAGGGTTATGGAACAAAAAAATCAAGTGGTAGACCCAAAAAAATCTCACCGGCGCTGAGCCGGAGAATCCGAATGGCTGTCCGTCAAGACACGGGACGATCCTCGTCCCAAATTAAGGCCATTACTGGTGCTGACTGCAGCCCAATAACCATCATACGGCATCTGCGAAGGAAGGGCTTCAAAAACAAGAAACGTCTTCAAAGGCCACGTCTCCTTCAATGCCACAAAATTGCCCGTTTAGACTTTGCAAGGGAGCACCAAACATGGGACATTCAAAGGTGGGAGAAAGTTTTATTCTCTGACGAGAAAATATGTAACCTTGATTGTCCTGATGGCTTCCAACATTACTGGCATGACAAGGAGATGCCACCTGAGATGTTTTCTACGCGGCACAGTGGAGGGGGCGCCATCATGCTTTTTCCTTCAATGGAACAATGGAGCTCCAGGTTGTGCAGGGGCGTCAAACAGCAGCTGGCTATGTGGAGATGTTGCAGCGGGCATCCCTCATGACTGAGGGCCCTCGTCTGTGTGGTAACGACTGGGTTTTTCAGCAGGACAACGCTCCAATTCACAATGCCCGTCTGACCAAGACTTTTTTCTAGGAGAATAACATCACTCTTTTGGACCATCCTGTGTGTTCCCCTGATCTTAATCCAATTGAGAACATTTGGGGATGGATGGCAAGGGAAGTTTACAAAAATGGACTTCAGTTCCAGACAGTGGATGCCCTTCGTGAAGCCATCTTCACCACTTGGCGCAACATTCGCACTAGCCTTTTGGAAACACTTGCATCAAGCATGCTAAAACGAATTTTTGAAGTGATCAACAATAATGGTGGAGCTACTCATTACTGAGTCAGTTTTTTACACTTTAATTTCTGTTTTAGGAGGTTTTTGGTTTTTTTTGAGCTGTGGTCTTAAACTTTTGATCAGCTGATGAACAGCCTACTTCAGTTAAATTGTTGTTTTCAATAAATTGCCTGCTCACAACTTTTGGGCTCTTGTTCCCATTTCTTCTTTTTGCATTTTGAAACTCTACTTAGAACCTTCCTAAGATTCAACAGTGCAAAATGCAAATTCATGCAATTTTTTAACTGGTCTTAAGATTTTGATCAGGAGTGTATATTCACTTCTGTTTGTCGATGTTTATACAGCTTGTACCTATTAAAGCTGAGCCTTCAGCAGCAAAAGGGGAAGACAAAATCTTCCATAGTCATTGAATATACCTGCTGCGGTTCACCTTTCACATGACATATACAGTGAATCATTGTCTGGGACTGTGGTCAGAGGAAATTGCCATTGCAGATGACACAATGGAAACTAAAAACTAGTGCATTGTAAATCGGCACCATTGAACTGTGAGTGACTCACAACAGAGAGATGGAGACCAAAGCTGTTCGATGAAGGTAGGGCTCATGAAATGAGGAAACCGGATAGTGTTTTCATCCACCGCCTTCACACTGTGGTTTTGACTTACTCACAGGCTGTGTCGTCATTCTTTTACAGAGGGTTCAAAGATTGCATTTGCCTCGCCTGTTCAGGTGTTGGGCGGTCAGACAATAAGCAGCAGTTTTTCTGACAGATCTTTCTTTCCTTTCTTCATATATGAAGGAGAAAGATACATGCCACATGTGTATCCTTGTATGAAATTCAGTCTATCCTGATAACATGTGGATGACCTTACCTGCAATGTAGTAATGCACTTTTATAAACTGGAACTCAACATGACACCCACAAAAATGACAGAAAGCTGGTGGGCAGTACATTACAGAAATAATACAAACAGGCAACATCAAATCATTTATTGGACAGACTCTGGAGGTCAAGCACATGAACACATAGAGCCAAGATGTGTCCAACGCTTTGTACACGCTTGTCCACATGAAGCTGCTACTAATCGTCAGTTTTGGGATGAAACTTGTAGTTATTTGTGTCTCATCCACCAATTTTACAGCCTGAGCCGTTGATTGGTATATAATATTCACCATACCACCACACAAACGTAAGATTGAAGTAGCATGACTCATTTCCTCAAAGCGGTGCTTGTGTGTGCAAGTATGCAGGAGAAAAGGGGAAAGAGAAGAGTCAGAGGAGCTGAGTCAGAAATCAGAAATCAGACATTTCTCAATCCTCCTGACGAAATGAAGACACTGTATGATGTGAAATGGTTGAAATGCGTGCCTGAAATTCAACAAAAGGGAATAATGAAACTAGAAGATAATTTTGAGGTGTTCTCATGTAAAGCACCTAAAACCATCATGGCAAGTTGCTATAGTTAGTAGAACACGTTTTAATTAATGTTATTTATCAATACAAACCATGGTCACGTTAAAGTCAGATCTCTAACTAACAATCTATTCTGACCAACAACACACAAATTGTTACATTGTTCTTGTCCATATTGTAAAACATCAATAAAAACTTTCACAGGGCAGGTTGGAAAAAACAAGCAATCAGCTAATAACATCAAGAAAAACCTCACTGGAATGAGGAGGCAGGAAACCTGTTACCTTGTTACTGTGAACAAGAAACATTTGATGATGAGAAACCTGCCTTGACAAAAAAGAGATCTCAGAGGACATAACTGTTGTTTGCAAAAGCCTGAGAGGTCTGACAAACTGCAGAAATGGAGACGATTTATTTCTGCATCAACTCTCCCTAGGTAGCCAGTGACAATGACTCCAAACATTAAATGCAGAACACTCCCAGCCCACAGACCAAAACTGGCCTTCCACCAATAATGTCATTTTTATTATTAAAAAAAATATTGACACAGACAATCACAGGTGCTTATCTCCATCATGGCAACAACAATCATTTTATCACTTCTTAATCACAAAGTAAAATTAAATGTAAAATAAAATGTTCCCCTTTCTTCCTACAATGCTTTATATCAATATGATCTTTAATTTGAAAAGTTGTGAATTTGGGTCAGAAGATTGTGTCAGTTGATCAACAGACTTGCAGTCCAGTAAATAATTTCGGACTTATATGAGAGCCACATACGTGAACACTAATAAAGCAAGTTCAGTTTTCACTAACACACAATAAGCTCCAATGCAGATCAACCAGGTAAGGATTAACGCAAAGTGTCTAGCTTCACTCTGCACCATAGACTGTTTATAAAAAGCTCAGCACACAACATCCATCAAGCAAACTGAAAAAGTGACAGTTTATTGTAGAAGTGTTGAGGAGGACTCTCTAATGACAAAGAATACTTTGGAGGTGGTACAAGATTCTATCAAAGAAGCAATCATTCTTAAAATGGTAACACATTTATGATTCACAATATGGAAAGGGGAGATCAAATAGAGATCATTATGAGCCTTTAATTATTAAAAAAATGTAAAGGCATGTACAATACCATGTTATCATGATAGTGCATTCATTGAGAACACTCCGACCTCAAACACTCGGAAATTATAATTTAAAATATTGAGCCCTATCTTAGTTACTTACCAAAAGATGGAACCAGATGCTAGCTCAGAAAGGAGAGCATCTCAACGGCCATATAAAACCTCCAGAGAAGATAGAATTGTAAATAAATAAATTAGAAAATGTCAAACTGCAAGAGATTTAATGTAGTCCAATAATAAACCAAGTGGGATCAAACAGTTATAACTCTCTGCAGAGAATCACATAACATACACGATGAGTCACTATCTTACATTTGATACAGTATCAAAACTATTAGATCTAAGAAAAGCACCTCAAGAGGCAACACAAACTTCTGGTAACCCAGACTTTCAAATCAATTATGTATCAATGGAATCCCACCAAATGAGTGTGGAAATTAGGCAGAAGTCTCAAGAGATGACTCCCAGAGACGTGCTCATAACCCTCAAGGGAGGCCTATTGAACCAAGACAAGGCAAGAGTAGAGCTGGTGTATAGGACTTGGCAAGTTTCAGCCGGGAGACTCCTCTCCTTCATCATCTTTCATCAACCACAACACTTGATGGATACCAGCAACATTGCTTTTGCGTCTCAGGTCGACTTGAATTAGTGTGGAGAAGGGTTAGTAGTGGAGGAGTGGGATCTATCAAAGACTTTCGGGCCTTGCCCTCCTGTCTGCTCCCTTTTTCCTCCTCTTCAGATCACTTTATACTGAGGGGCCTTAAAGTGAGCGAGCGCTGCTAGCACTAATTAAGCTGGTGAAGATGGCACGGGCCCCAACGCCAGCAAAAAGCCACGGATGAAAGCTTCATTAATGAATCACAATGCTGTGACAACACTGATAATTACCTCCATGGGCAACGAGATAAAAGATGAGGTTTAAGAAAAAATATCAGAGCTTTACTTAGCTGAATAAAACCCAAGTGAGATTTGGAAGCAAAGAACGCTGTGTGTGCGTGTGCGTGTGTGTGTGTGTGTGTGTGTGTGTGTGTGTGTGTGTGTGTGTGTGTGTGTGTGTGTGTGTGTGTGTGTGTGTGTGTGTGTGTGTGTGGTGTGTGTGTGTGTGTGTGTGTGTGTGTGTGTGTGTGTGTGTGTGTGTGTGTGTGTGTGTGTGTGTGTGTGTATACTCAATTACAACCCTGGGGACACATGAGCAGTGTATGAATGATTGTTTGAATGAACCACTGGTGATTCATTAAATGAAAACTCAAAAAAAATTTTAAATATGTGTATTTTATTATTTCTTCTTTGTTCATTCACACACATTCATACTCTGACATTATTAACAATTTCTTCATGTTGAGAATGTCATGGTAGTCAGCATAACCCCTGGATATGTAGTGTTAGATGATAGTTTACGTGCAGGAGGTTGTAGTTTGTGTTTTGATTATTTCATTTAATTGTGCCAAGCAAATGAAGCGTCCATTCAGAGGAGGAGCTGCAATGCAGGCAGAAGTCCAGCTCATCTCTTGGGCTAGGCTATTAAATTTAGCCAAGCGGGCTGTCATTGCCAGCAGACATTGTAAGGCAGCAGCAGGTGTGCAGATTTCACAGGCTGACATGGCCATGTTACTTTGAAAATGCAAAGACTGAAAGCAATAAATGAAAAAAAGCATCTCAATAAGTGTCTTCTACATCTCCCTAAATACCAGGAGGTAATCACAGACATATCAAGTCAGATGTTTTTTTCAAACTTAGTAAGGTATAGAGATTTTGTCATGTTCACTGTGGACGGAACATCTGCTGAAATACTACTTGGGTCTACAAGACCTACTTCCTGGTCAACTGTCATTGTATTGCTTCTTGCCAACTCCAAAGCCTTATTTCTATTTCTGTACTTGCTAAATTCATACCTACAGCAAGAGCTTTGGAGGGAAGCCTTGACACAGCAAGACTTTTTCCCAAGGAACAATGTGAATTGGAAAAGTCTGAAGGGTTTTTGTGTTGTTCACTAGCGTTTGACACATTTGGTCATTTCGATAACAAACCATAAAACAATTAATCTCTGATCTGTAGAAAAGCTAGATTTTTTTCCACAGCAAATTCTGAAAAACCAGAAAATTACTATTAAAAAGGCAATGCCTTTCAATTATTCATTTAGGACAATTCCCAACCAAGAAATTATCCACAGCAAACTTCCTTGCACTATCACAGTGGACTTTTTTATACTATGGGCATTTTTCAGGCTGGATTCAAAGTGAAAAATATATAATTCCAGAAAAGACGATACAAGCCATGCTGTCTAACTTAAATTGTATTCAAACTGAGACAGAAGATTAGTAGATTAAATTTACGTCATTAATCCTCTTAATGCATGTTTTGTTCAGTCCAGTGTAGGGCTGGGCGATTTTTCGATCTCGATTCGGGATCGCGATAAAATGTTGAATCGATCTCGATAATCTCGTTGTGACATGTATTCGATCTCACGTGGCAAAAGTAAGCGCAACAACAGTGTCGGAGTCTGCCGGCTGCCGTCTGCAGGTAGGACACGACACGCCCACTTCCCATCGTGAGAGTAGGTGCAGTTGCGAGAGAGAGAAAAAGAGAGAACGAAGTTGGAAAAAGGACGGGAATCCGTCCTGACTCCGTCCTGACGGGCTCCCGTTAGCATCGCTGATGGGCTCCCTCTAGCATCGCTGACGGGCTCCCGCTAGCATCGCTGACGGGTTCCCGTTAGCATCGCTGACGGGCTCCCGTTAGCATCGCTGACGGGATTGATTCTGTTCTGTTAGCAAAACAACAGTCCATCCAGTCGTGTTTTGCAGCCATTAACCAATATGAAAAACAATCGAAGAGGGGCAAAAATATAACGAGCGCTATTACTTATTGCTTAGCTAAAGATATGATGCCCCTGAGCACAGTGGAGAGGGACGGCTTCAGGAAACTTATCAAAGTGTTAGACTCCAGGTACGAGCTCCCTGGCAGAAAGTACTTCTCAAACTGCGCTGCCACAGCTTAATGATGAATGCCGTCGTAAGCTGATATACCTCAAAAAAATCTCTGGGAGGTAAACCAGTATAATATTATAGTGGTTTAGTTTTTTACATTTTATTTTGTCTTACAGTTTAGCACTTGAATGTGTCAGAGGGTGTGACCCACATGTTTACTTGTTTTTTGTAAGTTGTTTACAAAATCAAAATTTTTTAACTATAGTGAAAAGTGACCAATCACTTAGTTTGCACTAAGCATATAAGACTCTGTATGAGCTGAGAGCGCTGCTCTGAATTTTCTTTTGCTAGTTATGGGCCCTGCTGCTCTCTTGATCAATGGAAGCATGAAGACCTTCACAAAAACATTTTGTGCTCATTATTGGAAGGCATATTCTTGAATCGAGAATCGAAGAATCGAGATCGATCAATATGGAAAAACATATCGTGATAACATTTTTTTGCATATCGCCCAGCCCTTCAGTGTAGCATGACACGTACTGAAGAATAACTGAGATTATGAAATAAAGCCAGGTTGTGTAGACATAACATGTTAGCCTGCTTACATTCTTGCTGTACTGGCAGGATGCTCCGGTGTCTCGGGGATAATCTCGCCATCTATTCAGGGAGAGGAGGCGACAAGAAACCTCCAGCCGGCAGGGGAACAAGACAGGATATGCCAAATACAGCC
Organism: Pseudopleuronectes americanus; assembly: GCA_038501795.1. NCBI lineage: Eukaryota > Metazoa > Chordata > Actinopteri > Pleuronectiformes > Pleuronectidae > Pseudopleuronectes > Pseudopleuronectes americanus. The sequence continues at coordinate 1,897,099 of CM076725.1, forward strand.
CGCATCGCTTGGTTATTCAGCTGCTTCTAACAATAGGATCCTCTTAGGGATTTAATTCATAAAGACAGAGAGTAGGGGATATTGTTCAGGGGCATGAATTTATGAATGCAGGGGGGACAAGAGTTCCTTCACACTGTGGATATTTTTGGGTTGGGCCTGGTAAACAACTTAGAATAATTGAAGAGGTTATTTTTAGTTTACGGTTGGTCCCAAGGGTCATGACACAGTAATGTTACAGTTGGCCCTTTGACAATATGTGGTCGATATGCAAATGTTACATCATCATCAAGAAGCTTAGACTAAAACCAGAGGCCATCACATATCAGTGGCTGATTGTATTGCTCTGCTCATGTCTGTTTTTATATCCACTCTATGGCAGGGACATCAGATAATGTTGGGGATGATTGTAGTGACCTGGGTGTTGTGATCCTGTCATTTCATATTCTGCCTGCTCCTTCTCTTTGTATGAAGAGAATGTACAGTCCCTATGATTTCAAATCAATACTGCTGATTAAAGTCAAAGAGAAAAAAAATGCATCGCTTAAGAGTAAATTAAATTAAAACTAAGTTTAGTGTTGATAACGTCTTGCCCATTCATCTTTTGCCAGAGCAGAGATTTGGACCTTCCCCTGCTGTCCCATCTTATATAAGCTTACCCTAATTCTAACACACACACACAGAAACGGCGCATCATCACGTACACATTTTAATCCAAGTTAGTTAACAGGTAGGATGAGGCAGCTTTAATGACTCCACTGCTCTGAATTGTTAAACATGTACATGGAACAGAAATGAGTCATTTTCTGGTGCACACTGTGTGGGGAGAATGTCTGCCACCTCACTGCTGTGCGGGTTTAACATTTCTGAACATCCACTCCTACTGACATGGAGTCACACACGATTAAAGCATGAAAGCTTAATTATTAGTATTGCCAACACTCACCCACTGTGTATGTGCAGACACAGATACGATAGTGTAGAGTGTGTATAAATTTATATTCTTAGAAATTAGGTAGGCTTAGCCTTGGGTAAATATGGTTTCATTTTGAAATCTGGCTTACAAAGATGGATGTCGCCTACACGCTATTGATCAAACAACAAACACACGTTCTTCTGTAAAACAATGAAAGCAAACACGTGGACGACGTACTGCACCTTCCGCTCACTTTCAGACAATAAAGCGTTGGCTTTGTTTCTTTACTCTGGAATAAGCACGAGACTGTTGGACAAAACAAGTCCATCAAATCTGGGCAGAGTGAGCTTTGATGACTAACCTCGCTCCCCTATATCTGTTCTCTGCCGCTCTCTCCATTTGCCAAGCTTCTTCCAGCCTCAAGCATCTCTGTCGCTCACTCATTTACATCCAGCTATTTAAGTCTGATTCTTACAGCTTCTGTTTTGTTCGGCTTTCCCCATATGTTAGCAGTCGTGTAGATGTGACCCACATAATGCTGGTCATTGTAGTTAGGTATTATATGACCTTCAGTTTAAAATAACCTTATTGTGCAATCAATAAATCGGAACTGCCCCCGGTCTTGTAGGGGCCACTGAGGGTCTGTTGCAGCTTTACCAAAGACAGCCAACATGATTTTTTGTGTGTGCACTTTCATTTTAGCATAAGAAGCAGTTCAGTCACACAACTCACGTTCAAATGTTTATTCAACAATAGAACAAGTTTAGTGTTTGGCGTCTAGGCTCCAACTTAATCACTCCCCCATATGATTACACAGGAATAATGGGAGTGATGAGCTTATACTGTAACCCCCCAGTTGGAGCCTACAGGTGGATGCTGGGGTGTTGGAGGGGCTGAGGCAATTATCTGCAGTACTGCGTAGCAGTTAGGAAGCAGAGAGAGTGATGGGAATTCCCTCTGCTTAAATAGGCCACCTAAAGAAGTGGATGAGTACTGTGGATGGTTGTGGCAAGTGAAGTATGTCACATGATGTATGTCACATGATGTAAGCAGCGCAGCTCGAGTTGCCTGCCAGAACTAGCTCGCCGGCGTCGCTCCATAAGTGTTACCAAACATTAAACATATCTAATAGGTGTAATTTCTTCCATTTTAAGATCATTTAGTAGGTATCTAGATACATGGGTCACATTCTGATTCAGAGAAGATACTTTTTAATATGGAATGACTCGGTGCAACTCATTCGGATTTGTTTACTCTAGACATTCTTTTGCGGTCATAAATGACAATAAAGCCATTCTATAAAATGCATATTTTCCAATGTTAGCCAGCTCTTGTTAATTTTTCAAGGATTTACAATTGAAGCTTTCAATTCTGTGAAGATGCACCAAAGTGCATGATCTCAAACTTATGTGGCGGATTTTTTCTTCATCAACATCCATGCATTATGGGAAAATGGTAAAAATTTATAAAAACATCCCACAATGTTAAAGACAGTGAAAAATCTGCTGGATTCCCCCCCATGATACATATCTGTGTTTACATTTTGATATATTCCTCTCTGACCCACACCACATCATGAAAAATAACCAAAAACAAATGGACAAAGGTGAAAGCATATTCCCCTTGGCGGAGGTAAAAATGATAAAAGTCCAAGCCTAAGATCTACATTACTGTGTCTTAATCTCTCACAGATTTGATGGTGCAGCACAAATTGTGTTGGCATTGTTGAACATGTTGCTTTTATTTTTAGCTGGCTGACATTGCTACACTAAGGTTATTGTGATCTTAATCCAATTTGACTAGTTAATCACCCTATGACCTCTAAAATTGATTGTGAGCACAATCATGTGGTTCTGGTTTAAAGAGATACTAAATAACTTTATACATTTTTTTTTATAAAACATTGGTCGCCATTTGTTAACATTTGCTCTCTTGCCACGTTTTCTGTTAATAGTTTGTCTACTTGTAAATATTGTTGTTTTAAATTCTATGCACCAACCACACCAAGTAAATTTCCTGTATGTGTAAATCTACTTGGCCAATGAAAGAATTCTGATTCTGCTCTGCTTAGTGAGTTATCCCATCAAAATCCTCAGGCATTGTCTTGAACATCAGCTTCCTTGTAAAAATGGCTGCCAGTTAAGGAATGATTTGCCACGCCTCTTAGTTAAACCATGTTGGTGCGGAGTGCAGCTCACAGTGAGACACTCCTCAGGCGAAGGGCCTCCAGACCCCTGCAGATCTGATCTGAAATCAGCCTCCTTTTCTGTCCTGATACGCCTCCCACACAAATTGTTTCCCTCTGTGCACATGTATCCGGCCACAGGACACAAATGACTAGATGCAGCTCCCTGTAATGACACATAGTGGACAAAAAAGGCTAGAATTATGGAGGGAGGGAAAAAAATCACTACTTTCATCTCGCCTGCTGGGGCTGTCGTGCTCTTAAAAAGCCTCTGGTCGGGAATTCAAAATTGTAGCTATGTCAGTGGGGGGAGGAAACACACAAGCGCACAAGAACATACATGCACATGCACAGTAGGCCTCCGATGCCCTGTGGGCGCTCACAGGGGGTTGCTTTCAAATACTGCAATTTGGAGTGTTTTCAATCTCAAGGCCCTGCACTATTTCATGGGGCTAATATTGGGTGACTCAAGGTCAGTAAATGAAGGGGAATGTTAAGTGAGACAGTGAAGGCAGACTTGCTCCTCCAACTGTCTGTACTTCCTTTGATATATTACATGTTCAGCTCTTAGCACAGCAGGAAGACAATGCTCTCAGCCACAGAGTCACTCGATGAATCATTTAAAACTATCAGTAATTAGGTAGAATAATGTTATATTACACACATCAGTAGACTCAGAGAATGGGGGGGTCTAGGCTCTTTATGTTTGGTTGAGAGAGGAGGAAACCAGAAGACCGGGCGGGGGTTTTAAAGAGAGGTCTGGCTGTAATTAGGTCTTCCAGGTGTGGAAGTTTTACACTCCTCATTTTGTGGCAACGACAGGGGCATGGCTCCAAAAGCCAGGATGATTTTTCCTGGAGGAACAGAGGCCTTCTCTGTCTCTGCAGCATCTGGCCCAGAGCAGATCGGAGGCAAGACGAAAGCAGGGGCCTCACCTGGGCCTCCAGCCAGGGCAGGTAATGCAAAGTTCACCAGGAAATGGAGTTCAGGGATGTGGAAGGGCTTGTTGCTATGTCTGTGGAGGTGTCCTCCTGTTTGGTCTTGGTAAATACCTTGTGTAAAAGCAGGTAATTTATGTCTGTGCAGACAGTCTGTACGCGTGGCTTTGCCTGTGACACAGCTTTGATCTTCCTCATGTCTTTTGTCTGGATTGAGGTGAGACAGGTTTTGGGGATTGTCTTTTTTTTGTTCCAGGTAAAGGATTGTGTGATGGATGATGAGTTAAAAAACACAGACATTTAGGGCAGTTCCTTTAAATCAGCATTGTACAAACAATGAAACACATGCTGGTCCTTTTTGTTTCTTCACACACAAAAGTATTTTTTGAGAATTTAGCTGCCTCTGTATTAAAGTCAATTTTGCATATGCAGATATGAATAAGACAAACTTGGTTTTGCTCGTGTAATGGTTTTTCGCTGAATGCAGTTGGGATAAATGAAACATAGTATGGGTAAGGCTGTCTGATTAATTTGGAGTTTTTTTTTAATAAACCTTTTGCCCCAATGAGAGTGAAAGAAATGTTATAAATGGATCTGATAACTGAAATGTAACTTACATTTGACTAAAACTAAAACAAATTTTCATCAAAAGACTAAAAATAATGCGAAAATTTAAACTGGAAATGAAACAAATAATAAATGTATAATTGTCAAATAATTGTTTTTGTTGTTGATTCCAAAACATTCAGGGGACTTTAATAAACGGTTCAATCTTGTTATGTAGATATGTTTTAAAAAAGCATTTAAAGGTTTCATTATGTCTATTAGTTCACAAATTGATTTATTGAATGATATTTTTAATCTTTAATTCAGTCTTGGACTGACCTAGTGAGACTACAACTGTGGCTCAAAGTAAAAGTGTCAAGCATACATAACTACTACCGTTCTTACCTTTGTGGACTATCTCCCGACATAGGAGAGAGAAACCTGGATGTTCAAGATCACTGTACTCAACACTTCAGTCACAAGGCTTAACGTTTGGTTGATAAAGACCTCGGACCTTCATATATTATACGTATGTAGCTGAGGAGTCACGCTCATAGTGAAGTGTTTCTAACATAATGCAAACCAGGCCATGGCTGGATTTACCTTCAAGGGGTCGCAGCTGGAGGTGACTGCTTTCTTACTTTCGTGGTATCCTATTGAAGCATCTGTTCACCCATTTTATTATTTATTCCCACTCACGGTAGTTGTATCCAGCCATGGAGATAGTACAGGTTTATTTCAGGTTTTCATATTTAGTTTGCAAATTCTTGTTATATATATAAATTAGCCTCTTCCTACCAATGTGTGTCAACAGATGGATATGTAATAAGATATTGTGCCTTCTATATAGTCTTTTATCTCAGTTGTGAGTCCGGTTTCTAAAACCTAAGCTGAGTATCAAGTATCCTTCATGATGTGAAGACAGGAACCTATATGCTTTAATAATACTCCCCCGCAGTGAATTTATTAACTTGCACATCACATCAGCCCCACTGTGATCATCAAGGCTCCGTGAAAAGAGCAGCTCAGGTATACACAATCTCATCCTACAGCCTCATCACAGCCATGTCACTGAGGGGCAGCGGTGGGCATGTCGGCAGCACACTGGGTCCAGTAGCCTGAGAGGATTCATGTTTCCACCACAGAGCGCATCCTGCATCACATCCACGTGATGCCACTGTGTTACTCAGCTGCGGGAGAAATCTGACAGGATATACAAAATAAAACGAACACACACTTGCTTATTAGTTTGTACAGGGCATTGTTATGTGTGTTTATGCTGCAATATTGAACAATGATCTGAGACTTTGTTGTTATTACCAATTTAAGGGGTTAAAGTCTCCGCAAATGAGAAATAATGTTATTGTTCGGTCAGTGTCATTTATTACAATTATGTATTTATGTATTTTAAAGAGTCGCGCCTTGACCTAACAGCAGGCAAAAAGCTCAGACAGCAAGGACATCTGTCGTTCATTGGTTATGATCAAGTCCTCCTTACTCGCAAACAAAAATAACCTATCAGGTCTGGTCTTTAGACCTTCATCATTCTTACAAGCAAACCAGTCTTACCTTGTCAACAGAAACTCTACCTGTCTGATAACCATTACTGTGTTTTTATATTGAGTGCATTAAAAAGGTAAAAAATTATATTTGTGCTGACATTTTTGGTGCTATTGACCATTTTAAGCCTAATTAAAATAAGGAAACAGTAAAAGTAAACACTTTTCCTCTAGATACTTGAAGTCTACAAGATAACTCACCAAAGTTCACATGAAGGTACTTCTTCTAAGCTTTAAAGAGCTTTAAATGTATGAATGGGTTGCCCTTTACACAAGATATGTTTATGTTTATTGCACCACTTAAACAATTGCTTAACACAGACATAAGATACTTACAAAATTGCATTTAAAAGACATGAAAACAAGCAACAACAACAAAAGAAATGAAGATTACATGGTTGTGTATGTTATTTATTGGAAAGCTGCAGCAGAGAGCAAGTCCTGATATACGTGAACTGAGAGTTTCAGCAGACCTCAGTTCCAAAGGTTGGGAAAATAGCAACGAGAAACTGATTGACACTGGTAACTCTTGGATTCTGGGAACACTGAATAAACCTGTCTTAGGTGACCGGAGGGGTCTGATGTATTTAAACCCGAGGACATTTAAGACCAGTAATAGGATTTTCAAATGAATCCTTTAACATGGGTAACTAGTGCAGTGATTTGAGGACTTCCTTGGTGAGAGGACTCTGGATGATCTGTTGCCAGCTGCTTCATTTTGTTTACTCCTACCTGGAAAGACACTGTTACTTCAATATTGAAGCCTGCTGACATTAAAGACTCTATTATTCTTTTAATTCTTGTTAATGTAAAAGTGAAGTGAAGAGTTTACTTAGCCTATTAATTCTCTGTATGGTCCCTAAATTCCTTTTGAGTTGAACAACCCGCCTTTACCTACTGTGCTCAACACAGAAAACAACCTGCTAGACACAATTGAATACTCCACACCAGTTGGTTTCATCAGCTTTAATTTGGAAGAGTATAAGAAAACAGGAAGAAAGACCTAGAAAAGGCAGTAAGACCTCAAAGAAGGCAATACCCTGAAATACCCCACCCAAACTTGGTACAAAATGGTTACAGTAGAGGACAGGAAATCCCAAAAATATATGTAACTGGAGCTTGTGATCTAGATCCATATAAATGCTATAGTAGTTGGTTGCACACTTTAATTGGAGAGTATAAAGGGAAACTGTGATGATGCCAAGGAGCCAGGATATTCAGCAAAGGGGTGGACTTAGAGAGGATATAAAAATGTGTGCGATGCTTCATCCGGTCTCCGACAGGCACCCTGGTCCACCGGAGGAGGATCAGGGAAACAAGCTCTCACAGAGACCCACCGTGGGTGCTACATGACTAATTCTAACTGACTTACTTACCAGCCCTTACCCGAAGAAGAAAAAAACATTTCGAAACGTCGCAACAGGGCTTCCAGACTAAATCAAAATTGACCTATTACTTACCTTACTTACCTGACTAAGCTACGAATCCTCCCTCGGTAGAGGAGAGAGAAATAAGCATAAAAAATGCTTTGTACATAGTTCGTTCATCTGTATTTTCAGCTTCTTTAAAGTAAATAGTCCCTGATCTGTAATTTCAGCGTGTAATAACTGTATATTAGCAGCTTAGGAGCACCACCAGAGGTCCTAGCATGGCCCGTGCACTACAGCGGTCCTGTTAATTCAGGCCCTGGATATTATCGTCATCACCTAACCCTTAACCTTTCATCCCTATCCCTAATAATCCAAACATGTTTTATTTAAACTTTTTATTTAAATTAGTTTTTTAAACAACATAAAAACAACTGTCCAATATGAACAACAGTCAAAAAACTGTCAAATATGAACAAAAGTCAAACACATATCAAATGTGAACAACCTACAAAGCAGCTGTTTAATGTGAACAAAAGTAAAAAAAACTGTCAATATGAACATCAGTCAAACACATATCAAATGTGAAAAACAAACAAACAACTATCAAATGTGAACAACCTACAAACCAGCTGTTAAATGTGAACAAAAATAAAACAACTGTCAAATATGAACAACAATCAAACACATATCAAATGTGAACAGCATATAAACAACTATCAAATGTGAACAACCTACAAACCAGCTGTTAAATGTGAACAAAAATAAGACAACTGTCAAATGTAAACAACATACACACAGCTGTTAAAAACCCTGCAACAGATGCACTATGACATGTTCATTGCATCATCTTGTACCTCCTCAGGTGGAAGGCTTTCTGATTCCGTGCAGTGATTCGTGTTGTCGGCAAGCTTCGACATATTGTTTGTAGGCGTCTGCCAGTTTAACCTTTGGATCCACATTCACAAGGGACAGCTCAATTGAGGACCAGTACCTCTTTGTGGTCACAGGAAGGCATCTCGAGCGAGTATGGGCCACCGTGTGTGGGACATCATCGGCATCTACAGCCTGAACATCCTCAAAAGGCTGCTCCTTCACTTCTTCCTCCACCTTTGCCTGAATCTTGGGAACCACATCCTTTGGGCTGTGGCGCCATCCTGTAGGGTATGCTGTCATGGAGACGCCAGACACTGAGGTTGACGACTTTAGGGAGCAAGAAGCGCGACTGGACCTGCAGCTTCTGAAGGTCACTCTGTGAGACACCCATGTCTCTGATGAGGTTACCCAACTCCTTGAAACTGATAAAGTCCCCATTCTGAATCATGCCAACACAGCTGGCGAAAGTGAGGACCTTAAAGATTGTGGCTTTCCCCTATTTGTGGAGGGAGTCTGGACATTACATTCCCCAGCCATGGCATCCCATGTTCTCTGTAGCGCTCCAAGTTGCGAGTGTAGGTCAGGGAACGCCTCTCGATCTCGATACAGATGTCACCAGTCATGGCTGCACCCCTGGCCTGTGGAGATGCTTCCTGGCCACTGATGTGAAGCTCTATGTAGTCTTTAAAGTTCCAATAAACCCTCTTGATTTTTCGGGCATCCCAGAACTTTATGGCAGGGAAGTAGCGTAGTTTCAGCTCCAAGAATCCAGCAACCAAACACTGAGTAACATCCTGTCCCGCGTCAGCGACCAGCTGGCGGGGCCCTCTTTGAAAGTGTTAGGTGCCGGGAAAGCATACTTAGTGGCCAGTTCCTCTGCAAAGTTTTCGATGGTGACAGAACCCTTGAGTGTCCGAGCTGGAGTGGAACCTTGCATGTCTGTTAGTGGGATCCTGTCATTCCGTTTGAACAGATCACCCAGGAGCACCCGCAGCAATACTGGTCCAATTATGGACGGCTGTGCACCCAGCACATCAGTAAGCGGAAACAAACGCTCAATCCTTAAGACCTGTGGTTTATCCCGTGTCCAGTGCAGCAGGGGAGGAGGTACTTCACCGGCACTTAGCGCTGCTGTGGGGAGCGAGTCCTATGAAGCCCCTTCTGTGTGTGACACTGTTGGGGTTCACTGAGCTAGTACACAGGCTGGTGCTCAACTGTCCATCCGTTGTGCTCAATGGGTGCTAGAGTCCCACAGTGCAAGCTCGTACTGAAAGGCCCTCCAGCTTGCCTCATACCCTCTAAGACCTGCATGTTTCCTGTACAGGTTGCTGAGGGAACCCACCAGGAACTCCAAGACCTCATGCATGATGTGCAGGAAGCCCTGGCCATCAGGACCAAGCTTATATGGCAGAATAACTGGGTGGTTGATGAACAGTCCCTTAACCTTGTCATGCACAAAAGTATAACTGGCTGAAAGACTAGGAGGAGGCACCCCACCTACAACCAAAAACACCTGCTCAATCCTCAGTTGGAAGGGGCACAACATCTTGCTAGCAAGATCATGCATGTGCTAGAGGTATTTTTCTGTGCGATTTTGCATTGTGTCACAGCCCGGCTCAAGACTGTGGCAAGGAGGGAGACGACACGGGTGAACTGTAGCTCTTTTAGAATATTTATTTAACTGAACAAACAATAATCAAGAACCAAAGTCTCCAAAACAAAACATAGAAGGGTGCTGGCGTCCGGGAGAGCCAACCTTGTCCCGTAGGTAGCACGGAAGAGAGAGCGTGTTACACCAACGATTGAAATGAATGTTTAGCTCTCTGGCGAACTCCATGTGAGTCTGTTTACCAGATTTCTCCCATGATCTGAATCTCTGGCGATATGCTTCAGGAACCAGCTCGTATGATTTTAACACCGCAGATTTAACCAACTCGTAGATCTTGCTATCAGCTATACTTAGTGCGGAGTACGCCTCCTGAGCCTTACCTGATAACACGCACTGCAACAATAAAGTTTGCTCGGAATCCGTCCAGTCTCTACTGTCGGCGACGCGCTAAAAGAGAGAGAAGAACGTGTCTACATCCTGTTCACCAATTTGAGGAACTAGACGCAGACAACTGTTCACATCAAAAGAGCGTGACAGCGCAGGAGAGAGATGGACCTGGCCCTCAACATGAGATATACTCAATCTGCGAACTTCCAGCTCCATTCATTTAATTTCCCCATGAGTCACCTCCCGCTGTAACAATAGCAGTTCTTTACGCTGTTCAAATGTTAACGCAGCCTCGGAGACAGACTGAGCAGTAGCATAAGACCCTGGAGAAACAGTGGCCTTGAATTTTGTGTCAATAACTCCAATTTCCACCAAATTATCACGGAGGATACTCATGACATTCTCCTTTAAACGTTTATCTCCGACATCCATCTTGAAGTGATCAGCAATTTTAATTAACTGATCCCGCGAACAGAGGTTTAATAACTCCTCTGACGGAGCACTCAGAAACTCATCCACAGTAGCCATGACTGAAAAACACAGCTAACCTGCCTGAATACTAACAATTTAACTGTGTGCACCGGTGGTCACACTCGTAAAGCTGTACACAGCAACACGTCACTGCAGCGCTGTCCCACTGACTGCCTAACCAGAAACTGACTAAAGCTCCCCCCTAGTCTTCAGGTGCTAGTTGTGCTGGGTATTTATACACTGAATCCCGCAAACCCGGCGAAGCAACCAAACTGGCGGCTCCACCTGCAGCCTCGGACGTGCTCCCGAGACAACTGCTCTTACCACTTTCACACCACACTACCAAACCCCAACGAACTCCAAAGGGAGTCCGCCCTTCAGCCTAACCGGGACAGAACAGCAGCCACTTACGACAGTATACGGGCTCACTTGAGCTAAACAACACCAGGAAACACCCGGCACAGCAACACGGAGAAACAAGCCAACACACAGAGTCAGTTCACTTACCGGAACAGCTCCCCCACAAACAAACTACGCCGCTCATTCACAAAAACGAGCACTACTGACTTGGTGTGTGACGCTCACACATTACCTGATCACAGGTCTCATTCACAAAATCGCCTTCTCCGCCTATCCAGTCTTTCACAAATGCGGAGGAAAAGCGTGCAGCGGACGAGCCCCCATTTGTCACAGCCCGGCTCAAGACTGTGGCAAGGAGGGGGACGACACGGGTGAACTGTAGCTCTTTTAGAATATTTATTTAACTGAACAAACAATAATCAAGAACCAAAGTCTCCAAAACAAAACAGAGAAGGGTGCTGGCATCCGGGAGAGCCAACCTCGTCCCGTAGGTAGCACGGAAGAGAGAGAGCGAGACCAATCAGGCCAGCCTTTTTAAAGGGCAGAGCACACCTGGCCGAGATGTGCTCTGATTGCTCCTGACACCCACTCCACCTGTAACTCTGAGGAAGGAAGAACAGGGACACCTAGTGTCCAGGTGAGGGTGGAAGGGGTCGTCACAATTGCCTTCGTGAACTGATGGTGAGAGAGGCCAGCAGTAACAATGATTCCACTCACTGGATGTTTAAAGGGGCTCTTTATGTGGCTGTGGGGGGAGTCCACATACAGCTGGAGGAAATTCAGTGTCACTGTGGGGCACATGTGCCTAAGAGTAGCTGTTATGTCCAAAGGCTTGTTCTCAATGGACGTCTGAAAATTAACTGCCTCGTGAACTCCCAGGGCTGTGTACAGGTTCCCCTGATAACCCACCAGGTCCTGTAGTCCAGAACGCGACCACATCATCAACAAACTGGGGTCCTTTGCCTCAATGTTGCACCCCACGTGGATGCTTGTTGCTGTGATGGATACAGGATCCACAATCTCTTGCAGCTTCAAGTCATTTTGGCTTTTCATGCCAAACTTCTGCAATGTCTGGACAATCTTTATATGGCTGGTGATTGTCTCGGAAATGCATCTATCTAGAAGTGATAGGATAAATTCTTGGTCCTGTTCCAAGATGTTCATATTTGCCAAGGATGAAACACTTGTCTTCTGGATTGTTGGCCTCCGCTTGTCCTTGATGGGGAGAGCCTTGATTTTTGCTACAAAGCGTTTCACAATGCCATTCAGGGTCTCACAAGTGTGATCCCGGACGAAAGCATAATTGGTCATGCGGATGTCAGGGTTATCCAGTGGATTGGGGAAAGCTGTGAGGTCGAGGAAGAAGCCTCCGTCCACCTTGGCTATGGTGACGCCGACCATAGCACGAGTTGATGGCCTCTACACTGAGCCCAGTTACAGTTTTTTCCTATCGTTTTCGGTCATGTACCCATACTATGGTCACTTTTCCCTATCACTTAACACAGTGGGCTTTAGAGACACACACCTCTGCATATCTGTTAACCTTTGGTGCAAAATGCACTACAACAACCACACCACAAACAATGCTGCCATAACTTAACACATGTTTCCTCTCAGAACACTATGACCTAAAAAACACTAACATCTTGAAGCATTGCCAATTGCATATATAAAATGTTGCTGTGTCCTCCAGTTTGGCATTGATTTCCTGTAGTGTTGCATTGAAAAAAAGAGAAAAAACACAGACAAACACTTCTTTGGACTACAGTAATAAAGTTTGTAATATTACAGTATGACAATCCAAGCCAAGTGTCTGCTGACAGTGTTCATATGTCGGTTTACCTCCCACAAAAGATGTCACAATTGAGTGTGGTAAATGTACTGTAATTGTAAATACAGTAAATACTGTAAGTGTTTTATGAGAAACTGAGAATAACAATTTTCAGTTTTTGTAATGCAAATACAGTAAGTACGTAATATATGATCCAGAAACAAATCACAAACAACAGTTTTTTTCACTGTGCTTTACTTTTTGGAGATTTTGTCACAGTGCAAGTGTTACACAAAACAGAAAATACATTACAAAGTCAAAAAATGCAATGCACAAAACCTGCACATACTGTATATTACAGTAGCCCAACAGTGGCGCAGAATTGGGCTAATCCCTCCTATCCTCCGCATTTGGCCACAAATTTTCATCTACGTCGCAACGTATGGTTTCTCTTGCCATACAACGTGGATAAAATCTTTTGGAATGCCTTATCCAGGCCTGGATATCTTCTGGGGCTATGTCCATACACCCAGCAGCCATTGCCTCTAATAGGGACATCTGGTCCTGAGGGCGGTGGTCATAGACCTTCCATCTCCACGCCGAAAAGAATTCCTCGATGGGGTTGAGGAAAGGAGAGTAAGGCGGAAGGAAAAGTGACATCATCCTAGGATGCGCCGCAAACCACCCTGTGACTTGCCGGGAGTGGTGAAAGGCCACATTGTCCCATACAATTACATACGTTGGTAGATTCTGCCTGTCTACCTCTCTTGCTGTGAGCCTTTCGTAAAGCTCATCTATGAAGGCAATTAGGCGTTCGGTGTTGTATGGGCCTATGCCGGCCTTCTGCAGCTGCAGTCCATCGTTCGAAATTGCTGCGCACATGGTGATGTTCGCACCCCTCTGGCCTGGAACATCTATCGTGGCCCTTTTCCCAATCAGGTGTTTTTGCCAGGTTGAAGCCAGCCTCATCCACAAAGATGAACGCATGTTCATTCTCACTGGCTTCAAGTTCCATGGCTCTCTTCAGGAAATTAGAGAATACACAAGATACCATAAGACAAAAATGGCATAGCTTACAGTTTTGTGCAAAATCACAATCAACATGACAGTGTGTCCTGTGTTCAGTCTTACCTGGACGTATTGGTACCGGAGTTCCTTTATCCGCTCAGAGTTCCTCTCGAAGGGGACAGTGTAAAGCTGCTTCATTCGAATTTGGTGCTTTTTCAGCACTCTGGCGATGGTCGTGGTGCCAACATTCTCAATGTTGGCAAATACACCAATGTCTGCGATGATGTTTGCACAAATTTCTCTTAGCCTTATACTATTGTTAGCAATAACCATTTGCACTATTGCATTTTCTTGTGGCAAAGTGAATTTTCTTCCCCTTCCACCTGAGTGGGGCAACCGTTGGGTCCTACAATAGTGAGTCAGACACAAATGCACTGATACGTCAGGAGAGTTTTGGAGACTTCTCACATCACATTACTACTGTTACAAACACATCAGTCAGAATGCATTAAATACTGTATAGTACCTGTTAGTTTGTGTGAAAACCCTCACGATTGATGCCACCGTTGATCTTGGCAAGTTCGGCTGAACCCTCAGACCAGCTTCCCTCATGGACAGACCATGGTTGATTACATGGTCGATGACAGTTGCTCTGATTTCATCAGATACAACTGTCCTTGCTGCTGCTGCTCCTCTCCCTCTCCCTCTACCTCTCCCTCTTCCTCTACCTCTTCCTCTTCCTCCTACTCCACCTTCACCTCTTCCTCTTCCTCTTCCTCCTACTCCACCTTCACCTCCACCTCTTCCTCTTCCTCTACCTCTTCCTCTTCCTCCTACTCCACCTCCACCTCTGCCTCTGCCTCTGCCTCTTGCTCTTGCTGCATCCATTTTCCTATACCAACTACGTAAAGAAGTCCAAAGCAAATGCCAAAGAAGGCCCTTTTTCAACGAGGCACAAATTACATGTAAAACACACCTGAGTAGGTCTTTAGCTGAGTAGGTCTTTAGCTGAAATGACCACCAGGTGTTTTGCATTGCAAAACTTATCCTCTGTGTTTTGTACAGATCATTGTATGTAGTGTTGCTTTTACGTAAAAAAAGTAATTCCATGCCAATTCACCAAGAACTATGGTGCACAGGGGGAAAAAAATCTAAATTACTGTAAAATAAAATAAATAAACTATAAACTAAATATTTTTTCTTATTCAAACATGTAACTTCATTTGTCTGTCCAAATGCAGCATCTTTCCATCTACAGTGATCTAAATTACTGATAAGTTAGGTTTTGAACAGAAAGTTCACTGTTTTGAACAGAGTATCTAAACATTGGTCAAAATATGCTGTAGTTCCACAGCGTTTTGCCGGTAGTGAACATTGACTGGGGCAGGTATCCATGAAATTTGGAAGAAGGCGTCATTGCCAGCATTTGTATCTTAGCATAGGGGCAAGTAACCACAGTTTGGTTCACATGGTCTACTGGTATGCTCACTGTGTGAAGTGTTTAGGGAATGGGAACATGGTTTAGGTAAATTGCCTAAAACGATAGGAAAAAACTGTAATACATTGAATCAGTGTGTGTTCATGATGATTCAGACCCTTTTATATTGCTTTATCTTTAGTTTCGTGCCACTTTTAAACCAAAGTTCTCACTTTTTTACTTATAAAAAAAACTCTACAGCTACATCCATACTTCTACTACTTATTTGCTGAATTATCACAGATTATTCAAATAACAGCTCGTCTCCTATATATGTAATAAGTTGTATCATTATAAAATACAGAATTGAACTGGTACAACAGGGTCAGCACCCCTTGTAACTGATTATCCATGTTGTGTTCTAAGCTAGAGCTGAGGCTTGTTTTCTTCTAGAAGAGGGTGATCTGATAAGAGTTCGAGGAGGTTTTTACATCACTGTTTCCAAAAATCTCTTTTCACCTGTTCAGCCTAAAGCACAGCACCTAAGTGATGCATATTTAGATGAAAAAGTAGAAATGTGGATGTTGCCTAATATGCAGATGACAAGAAAGAGTGTCTCATACTCCTCCCTGCATCCCCTACTCCAGGGTTGCTGTTTGAAACACCAATAAAAAACATTGAATTTCTGACGGGTTGGATACACACATCTTGGTAACATGTTTTGAAAACCCACAACACAGCCTTTACTTTGATGAGTATTTCTCTTTTCATTCACATTCCCATCCAACAACTGAAATATCAAACAGTGATGTCACAGGGCTTTTAGACAGCAGCGATGCAGAGTATGCATCACGCCCCTGTGGTGCAGGAGCACAGAGCTGTCAGGTTGTGCAAAGAGCTTTGGCCTTTATCCTCCTCTGGTGTCAGTGCTTGTTCGCTTTAATCTGTCCTACCGAACAAGCCTGGGTCAGAACACCTTCCAGTGAGACCAGGACTAATTCCTTCCCCAGCACCTGGGATTTGTAGTCAGCAATCCTCTGATATCACCTAGAGGGGAAAAAAAGAGCCAACTCCCAGGCCTCGCCGCACTCTGTTACATGATAAGGTTAATGAGAAAGACAGGGGAGGCCGGTCCCTGCACCGCTCCATCTACACGGTGCTGCCTTCCTCCAGAGACGATATCAAGCTATTCACTTTGAACGGGTTAAATCTGAACCATAATGACCGTACAAATGTCCTAACACAATCTGTGTCACGCCGCACTGACGCTTCTGCGTGTCTGATGCTCTAGCAGGAGATTGTGAACAGTGAGAGGCCGGTGTTGCTGTTGTCTTTGTCCAGATGGGGATGTCATTGATGAGGAGAGGCGTGGGCCAAACTGTCATAACATGCCTCGTCAGTTAGACATTTTAAAGGCAGCGTGTGTGTGTGTGTGTGTGTGTGTGTGTGTGTGTGTGTGTGTGTGTGTGTGTGTGTGTGTGTGTGTGTGTGTGTGTGTGTGTGTGTGTGTGTGTGTGTGTGTGTGTGTGTGTGTGTGTGTGTGTGTGTGTGTGTGTGTGTGTGTGTGTGTGTGTGTGTGTGTGTGTGTGTGTGTGTGTGTGTGTGTGTGTGTGTGTAGGAGGGGGTTTGTTGGTGGCTGTATAGAGCTCCCAGTGGAACTGATTATCCCCATTTTAGCTTATGAGACTTGGGGGTGGGCAGGAAGCAGGGGTGGAGGTGGTGGGATCGTGCGGCTGTGAACAGCAGGCTAATTAATTACACAGCGGCTTGTGGGAATATTCTGCCTAAATGCCAGTCAGGTCCCTGTGAGGCAACACACTTAGCAACTCGCACACGCAAGCACACACAAGCTGTAAAACACACATGCTCAAAGTGAGTGAAAAGAAAAAACAAAATTCTTGAGGGATTAACCACACGAACTAGAAATTTTGTAAATGTCACGTACTGCGTCAAATTGATATATTTCAAAAGGAAGATGTTTCCCACTCAAAGGCTTGGGTTCTAATGGCCGCATAATGATTCTGGCATTTTTATGAAACTAAAAGACACATGTGCAAGTGCTTTGCCACTGCTCAAACATGTAAACATCTACTGCTGTAAAATGAATCATCATCTATATGAACAGGAAATTGCTGAAAATCCATAGTTTGTCTGTGTTTTGTCTCAAGATTTTTTGCAGCAAGAGCTAATCTCCTTTAGCGAGTTCTGGTGTTTTATTGCTAATGAGTTCAGTTTAGAAGGGAAAACACTTGTAGTGTGCCTTAGAATAAATAATTGGCATATGATCTCCCAACATCTTAACAATCACATCTGTTTGGAAATTGTTGCACAAACTTCAGCCAAATTAATTGTGAATCAGACTTCATACAACCTAATGCAAATATATTACATGAGAACATTTTAAATACTTTCAGACATGCTCTGACCTCCGTATGTTTAAACGCAAATGCCTGATTGAGAAACTTTGGACTTTCTCCCCTCCAGAATAAAGTCAGCAGAAAGACTGAAGGAGCCAATGTGAGAAACCAGCAGGAGATCCTCCGCAGGATTCCTCACAGCGAGTGGGCGTGTAGATTCTATCATTCAATAGACCCCAAAACATAAAGAAAAAAAACACATGTATTTCAGGAAGAATAAGTGGGGCCACACACTTAGAAGACCCAGAATAAGATGTCAAGAGAGCTTTTGGCAATAAGAGCTGAGGCCGATGTCAATGTGCTGTATAAAAACATGTGATATCCACAGCAGAAGCAACAAGTTATGTCCTAGCCTCTGCCTGCTGCTCCACCCCTCACCCAAATGCTCAGAGATTACGGAGTTGTTGTCTGAGTGGAGAATCTCCTGCTGTGTTGTCAGTTTGTGAGACAAACTCAACTTCTGAGGACATCCTCCAGGGGTCACGTCTGAAAGCGGCTACAGTTAATGTCCCAGAGAACATCGAATTAAACAGGTTTAAAATTATTTAGCACAAAAAGCTAAGTCATTTTTGGAGGAGGGAGAAAAGGCATTTCACATGTCTGCCTGTGAGCCAGCATACATGATTTACATGCACAGTTCATAGAATTTAGACAGTTTCACCTCTTCAGTTCTTCAGGCTCTGAGCTGCAGCGCATTGGATTAGAGATAAACTAATGGAGGCTACTCTGAAGTGCCAAGTCTGAGCTCTAATTTGAGTGGGTTAACATCAATATAAAAAATACTGTGTGGGAGATACAGCACTTTAAACACATTTGGTCCCAGATGTGTTTAAAAGTAATCAGACATTTGGCTACTAGATTTTCCTTGTTCTTGTTTCAATATTAATTCATGGTTAGCGTATTACAGTCATGTGTCTGTCTGTTCCTTCTTATGGGTTTCTAAGTCTGTGTGACAGACCTCCAGTCCTGCCTCCTCGTCGCAGGTTGAGCCTCTTCTCCTCCTCCTCCTCCTCCTGCACACCTGCTCTCCATCAACATCAACTCTGGAGTGTATTTAAGCCCCGGCCTTCAATTCACTTTTCATCAGATCATCTGCTCACCTAAAATGGTATTGTCGACGGCTGCTTAAATTGTGGAATTTGTTCAGTACAGTTTGCTTCAATGTGTATTTATGCCATTCTAATCCATCTTTTTTGTGTCTAGTGTTTTGCCTGCCACTGTCTCACCAGCTTGTTCACTGCCAACTCAAATTGCCTTTTTACTTCCACTCATCCCTCCTCATCCACCAACTCATCTTGACCTGACACCTGCCAACCTTACCTGACTGCCTTTGTTTTAAGGGTTTTATTGGGAAAAAACAACAACTTCAAACCGGCCCCTGTGTTCTTGGGTCCAGCTCACAATGAAATTGCAAAAACTTTAGATAAGACGTTATTCTTTCTGTAAGAAATTCTTCCATATTATTTATTTATATATATTTAACATTGTTGAACACTATCAACAATGTTAAATATAATATAATACAGTGAATAGAACAATAGAAGTTTAAAATATGTATAAAGTGTATTGTAAAGAGATAAGGTGCATATAGAATTATGTAGAACCATTTCGATTCATTTTGATAGAGGATGAATGTGTTTGTCGGTGATCATTCTGACATGTGAAAGACGCAAAATGAATAGCAAATATAAAACATATCTGCATAAAAAAGCTTTACAATGCACTTGATCATTGCAGGTCAGGCTTGAGTGTTTTTACTTTGAAACGGGTACAGCAAGTGTATAACTACGTTTGTGACATAAACAGATAAACATTGTGTTTCACAGCAGAATAAAAGAGAAAATTACCTTTCACCTGAGTTTGAATGTTAATCCTTGAATCTGTTGAATCCATGTCACAAACATACATGGTTGCAGTAATTGCATAGGCTTGAAAAGCTGGGTTACCAGTGCGTTGGAGGGTTCAATTAAACGCTGCACATTCTCTGCCGCGCTTTGCCAAACTGCAATGTGATTCAATTATTTCACTTTACTTAAAATGTGAGTGGTAGTAGATGAAAAAAAACGTTTTTCGCCACATGAACACTGACATTGGCTGTCCTCAGTTTTGACTGTGGCACTGTCTGAGAAAGGCCGGAGCCTCTCACTTCGATATTTGCGTTCTCACATACAGCCCCTCTGGAGAGTGTCTGGAGATTATCAAGAGTAACATGTGTAGAGGCAGCTTTGTTGTTTGTATTGTAGCTTATTGCGAAGAGTTGATACTAAATATAAATATGTCACATGTCATAGTTCAGACCAAATTTTCCAGATCAATGACTATAAGCCATTTGATTTTTGTTTTCTTTCTTATTTGAGGGTTCCCCACCTCTCAACCGGGTTGCGCTCTCTCAGTTTATAACTGAAGATTTTTCCCTTGGGTACAGCCTGACAATCAGTGCTCTTAAGTTTTATTCCTTCTGGTAAAATGTAGTTGTGAGTGGCATAATGTGAATGCTTTGTTGTAAAGTAAAACCATCTTCTTCTGGATTTTAAAGTAAAACCAGAAGAATATTGAATAATGTTGAGTGTTTTTTGTTCGCTATTTGTCACCTAATTACTTTATAAACCACCTTTGGGGATAAAATCTGTTTAGATTTTTTTTACCAGCTTCACCTTGTGCAAAAGTTTACTGTGCACATAGAACAAGTAAATGTAGATGCACCTGACAGCTGAAATAATGTAAAACTGCTGTTGAAGCTAATGAGTAAAGATGTTGAAGGAAGTTCTCTCCAAATAACTCATTCTTTAAATTGAGCAAGCAGTTTATGGTGGGTGTGATGTGGAGTCAATAATTCAGATGTCAGTGAAGGAAAAGCTTTCTTCCGGCTCCTGCTGTGAAAGGGATTTCAGGAAGGATATAGCTACTTAGTCGATGAATGGAATTATGTATGAAGCAGCTTTGTGGTTTCTCCATCGTCACAGACAATGCATGCATGCATGTCAGCTGCCTTGCTTTAGATTCTACCAGTGTTCAAAGATTTTTCTGAAGTGCTTGTGTACATTTTTGTTTCGATGAAATGAGTCATTTGCAATATGAAAAACTAATTATAACTATGATTCTGTGGTGTTGATTGCCGCATCACACGTTTCTCTTCTCCGCCCACAGTGAGGCCTACAACAAGCTGTCCTGTGGTAGCAGATGACCCCAGTCTGTAGGCGGCTGCTTGTGTGTGGACTTTTGCTTCAATTGGGATCCCACATGTCTGGAGGGTGCTCATAATTTGCCTTACCTCCACAAGAACCCCAGTGCCTGGTCTCCCCAGCCTCAGCAGACTGATGAGTGTTTGTTCAGTTCTTTGTATCCTCCTTCTGCGTGTCTGATGCTCTAGCAGGAGATTGTGAACAGTGAGAGGCCGGTGTTGCTGTTGTCTTTGTCCAGATGGGGATGTCATTGATGAGGAGAGGCGTGGGCCAAACTGTCATAACGTGTGTGTGTGTGTGTGCGTGTGTGTGTGTGTGTGTGTGTGTGTGTGTGTGTGTGTGTGTGTGTGTGTGTGTGTGTGTGTGTGTGTGTGTGTGTGTGGTGTGTGTGTGTGTGTGTGTGTGTGTGTGTGTGTGTGTGTGTGTGTGTGTGTGTGTGTGTGTGTGTGTGTGTGTGTGTGTGTGTGTGTGTGTGTGTGTGTGTGTGTGTGTGTGTGTGTGTGTGTGTGTGTGTGTGTGTGTGTGTGTGTGTGTGTGTGTGTGTGTGTGTGTGTGTGTGTGTGTGTGTGTGTGTGTGTGTGTTAAATTACAGTATCTGTATTCAAGTGTGGTAGCACGTCTTTAGCTTGCACATGTTAATTCAGAGCAGAAACAACGGTGTCATGTGTGTTTCAGTGTGTAAAATTTGAGTATTTACATATTAATTATGTGCGCGTGTGATTTGTACCAGAAATGTATCTCACTTCTTGTGTGTTCCTGTTTCCTCACACATTCTGCTGCTCAGTTCACATGCACACAGAGAAGTCCGGCATGGATTCTGCACAGATTCCCACCATATGTTTCTCTTGGCCTTTTCTGGCTAGACTGAGAGAATCTGTGAGGATTGTGTAAAAATGTACATACACAATTATTGCATGGCTGTGAGCACACATGTCTGTGCTGCCTTTCCAAACACATCTGATGCATATGTTCAATGAAAGTAATGTTTATTTCGTCTCTTGTGAGATAACTAGCCATAGCCAGTCAGTAAACAGTGGGAGGCAGGGTCCTTAGCATATCTCAGGCCTCCACCCCTTAGCTCAGTGGTAATGTCCTTCTATCTGTAGGCCCATCCTGTGGTGAATTCAACACAAACACATCTGTTTAATGTGGGACAAATTATTTTTATTTTGCATCTTCTTTGCATTGAGGAAAAAGGCCAATATCAAGTGTATTACAGCTAAATGAGCTGGAAGGACAAATACTCTTGGATAAAGTAATTGCTCGTCAGAGGACTTTGATGTCCCACATGCAGCTTCCACAAGATTGAGATAATCATACTCGTGTAAGAACCATTTTCATCTTCTTATCTTGAAATTCTTTTACAATTATGTCCGATTTAGCAAATGCTCCTATGCTGTTTCGGGTGTGTAAATGAGATAGCCGATGACACACACTGGCAATTGAAAGCAACTAAGTTGCTTGCAGGTAAATCCAAACTTAAGATAATTGAATGAATGAATGAATAATTTTGTGGCAGTAACTCTACTTCCGCACATGTGTACATCCATGGTTTTAATGGTTTTGTATTTATATTGCGCTTTTCTAGTCTGGTGACCACTCAAAGCTCTTTGCAGTACAGTTTTAAATTCACCCATTCACACCCATTCATACAGTGCATCTATAAGCATGACTTTTGTTGTTCTATGAGGGCCAAATAAGGGTCCAGCATCTTGCCCAAGGACACTTCGGCATGCAGCTGGGGAAGACTGGGGATCGAACTATCAACCTTCAGGTTGGTGGACGACCGCTCTATCCCTCAGCCAAAATGCAGACAGTTACTACTGATGGCTAGTTCATCCACATCCAATGGTTTGAAGAGTCTCAGTGAGACTTTGAAAGCCTCTGATCTAACCACATTATAAAGTACGATTTGAACAGTATGGGAGAACAACCATTTTCTCCTTCTATAATCTAAGTGCTGCCTTTTCACACAACAGTCATTGCTCTATTAAAGATATATTAAAGAATACCGTATTTTGATTGGTTAAAATGTTATCAACCCAAATAAATCTGCCCAGGCTGCCTAGTAGAATATACAGACATCAACTAAGTCTACGAGAGGGATGAATATTGTGTACTGTGTGAACAGAGTATAGTACCGGTCTGCAAATATTTATAGAGGAATAGTATTGGGTCATGTGGTTGATGAAGTAATGCACAGCTTTGCACAGAAATGCTGGAGTTGTAGGTGAGGCCTTCATTCTTTACTTGAAAAAATCACGTAAGAGGAACTTCACTCCCAATCTCTCTTCACCTTTCATGGGAAAAAAGGTTACTTTGCCAACAGTGTACTGTAGTATTCATCATCCTGGCTGGCTATGCCAAATACTGAACGACTGACGGAAGGTGAAGGTTCTTTATTTCCATTTGATCTCTCTCAAGTTGGATCCCCACCGCAGAAGGTCTTTGATATCCTCCAAGAGGATGTCTCAGAGGAAGTCTTTTATGATAAGCCAAGCTGGGGTCGGCCCTGAGAGCGATGCATGTAACTCGCTGCTAAGCCAGCCAGCATGTTCATTTTCTCGCCTCTTTTTCCAACTAGGCTGGGGTTTCCTTTTGTCTCTCTGTGCTTGAGTCCATTTGCCGAAGAGACCAGCAAGTACACTTTGTTCTCTGAGTCTTAGGAAAAATTCCTGCAGTTTAGGCCAAGAATCCCAATGCTTCTCAAAAGAACTTCAACTAGGCACATAGAAGCACTTGCAAGAACTAAAGGAAGTGATATGTTACAACATTCAAATGAAAGATTCCACATAGTGTGACGGAAAAGCAGGAATGTGATAATAGAATCATTAAATGAAAATATGTGCCTCTTGTCTTAAACATGTGGATTGACTTACAACTTCCTGGTAGCCTTTAATGAATCATCTTTGGTGATGCAGACAGAGCATGGGTGACAGTAGTCCCATGGTTACCAAAGAAAATATTACACCATAATTATTTCCTGTTGTTTTTTAACTTTGACTAGTTTACTGCAACAATCTCTTGATCGTTTGCCCCCTCCTAGTGCTTTAATTTCACCGTGAAGTTTGTTTTATAGTGCATCATAAACATGTCTCGCTTTTGTATTTTTACTGCCAATACTCACAGTTAACAGCAAGCTGCACCACTCAACATTATATATTGGATTAAAGGATTGAGATTATTGAGGAAAGTGATGCCCACCGAGAACTTACTTTGAGTTGCATTTGCATTGTAAACAATAATACTAATAATAGCAATTATAATAATCAAATGAACCTTTCAAAACATAGTTACAATGTGCTTTCGAATAATAAAATGGGAAATTGAAGGCAAACAATAGGGAACAATTAAGGTGTTTGGTTTTGATCTATAGATCTGTGTTTACCATTGACTGGATATGAACTGTTTGACTTCAAAATTACTGTGTAGCATTGGCTACCAAAGATGCTGCTCGATTTTAAACCCAAGCCCCCTCCTGGAGCGGGTTTAAAAACAGCTTCCAAACAACCGATTTTATAAAAGTGTCTGCAACCTTTTCAAACACTCCCCTGAGCAGTACTACACAGTGGCAGAATCTACCTGTTAGTTGCTGGTCTTCAGAGGGGGAAAAAGGCCAAGGGGTGATGGTGGTTTGAGAAGGTGTCACCACAACGGTAATGACATTAAAGCAAGCAAAGGCAGTGCCACAGGACAGGGACTGGTGACAGTATTTGGCCTTGACCAGTGCCACTGCCACCATATGGCAGTCATGTGCAAATGTCAGCCTGTTTGTTGCCTAAGAGTCGAACAACCCTGTGCTACATGATAAACACATTAAATACACTCATCCTATTCTTCCTTACCCATTTCGTCCAAGGAAAATAAATAACAAATCTGACAAATATTATTTATATAGGCAATATTTCCAATCTATCACAATGCCTAATAAGGTGGAACATGATCTCCCCTAAACCCCTCTAAAAGGGCCATATTTCAAATTAGCCTAAAAGTGGCCCATTTGTAGAATTGTAAATGTGGCCTAAATATCCCCAAAAAATGTATGTATTTTTGGCAAACATGGGGTAATGTAGGCTGGGTTAGATCTGGATAAGAACCATGTGTTAAATGGAAAACATGGCCCAAATTGCACAAAACACTCTAGCTTTTTTCCCATTTCTCTCACCTAATGTCAGGTGGGATTGGTCCTAGTTCCCTCTGCAACCCTCAATGGGCAAGTAGTATAGATAATTGATAGCCAATGAGCTGTGTGAGTTTCCGCGGAATGTAATGTATATAAAGACTTTCAGTCGGTGTTTAGAGCTAATCACAGCATGGAGAAAGTCACTAATGAACTTTTAATAGCTTCAGATCAGGGATTTGTGTCTGTCCTCGTTCTGTTTGGTCTTAGTGCAGCATTCAACACTATTGACCATCACATTTTATTTCAGAGACTAGAGCAGTTAATTGGGATTAAAGGAACCTCTCTGAACTGGTTTAAATCGTATTTTTCAGATTGATTCCAATCTGTGCAAATTAATGATGAGTCATCTGTGCGCACTAAAGTTAACCATGGTGTTCCACAGGGCTCTGTGCTCGGCCAAATTTTATTAACTTTATATATGCTTCCACTAGGAAACATAATCAGGAAACACTCAGTAAATTTCCACTGCGATGCAGATGACACCCACTTATACTTGTCTATAAAACCAGAACAGTGTAATCAATTAACTGAACATTAAGCATGGTTCAAGGACATACAAACCTGTATGACCCGCAGTTTTCTCTTATTAAACTCAGATAAAACAGAGGTTCTAATACTTGACCCTAAAACCTTAGAGATAAATTATCTAAGGATACAGCGAATCAGAGATTGTGATAGTAATGGCGGATCCTGTAACGTGTTGGCAACTGATCGTGGATCCTGATGGCTTACCCTAGTCCACAATCAATCGTGTTGGTCCGACCGTTATGGCGGCTCTTGTATCGTGTTGGCAACTAATAATGGTGGTGGACCACGATTGAGGTGGCAGCTGATGGTGAATCCTAATTGGGGCAGTGGATAATGACTGTAGACTATAGTGGATCATGATCATGGTGGCTGCTGACCATGGAGTATGACTACAACAAGACTGCTTGATATACAATATGCCTCCTTTTCGGCCTTCATGGGTTGTCAAAAGCCTGAAAACCACATGTTCTCTTTGTTCGGAAGAACTACTAAAAAGCCAAGGAACTCAATCTCCCAGGATGCCGCAGTTCCTTTGTTCCGGAAAACTTGAGGGTGGCGCCCAGAGGTAACTTTAACCAACTAAAGTTATGATTGAATATTAATATTACAAAAATTAATGTTTTATATTTTATTTTGATGACCACTTTTATTGAATGCCGAAAGGCAAACCATTCTATGGTATCACTTTTAAGGCATTATTGCACAACAACCATTACTGACAATAATCCATCAATTAATTTACTTATTTTACTCAGTGTAGAGGTTTCTACGTTCTTTTTACCTTGTCAAAACGTTTTTGTTTTATTTTTCCTTACTCTTGTTGAGGGACAGAGAATGTCACACCTTGTTAAAGCCCTATGGGACAAATTGTGATTTTTGAATATGGGCTAGAAAGATTAAATTTGATTGATTGATAATTGATTTATGGATTATGCCTGGCCCACAACTTAACCTCTTGCTTGGCAACTTGGCAGTGAAACTCCGTACTTCTCATTAGCTAAGATGTAACAGAGTTTCATTTGATTTCACTGGTTTATCCTTGGTGTGATCACCATTTACTCATAAAGAAGGAATTTTACAGTGGACAGGGATTCATTGGCACTGCAACAAACAGACAAGCAGTAACTTTCTGTTGCTGGTTCAGCTTTTAATACTTTAGGAGTGTAACTCTGAGTATACTATAGGTACTGAACGACTAAAGCAGTTCTCTCTTTTGCTGCCACTTCTTGCAAATATGTAAAGACCGTGTATGTTGTGTGTGGTTTATGTGAGTGTGTTGGCAGTGGTCGTGGTGCTAGTGGGAGGCGGCAATCATCTAGACACAATAAGAGCCAACAGATGTCTCTCCATTTCTCTCTTCTTCTCTTCCTTTTCATTCGTCTATGCAGTACGTAGGTGGAGCTCACCAGCAGAGACAGACGGGGGGTGGTGAATAAAACAAGAAAATGAGAGCAACGTGGCTTCGCCATTTTCCTATCACATTGATTTATTCTAATTTTTTTAAGGCTGTGCAGAATTGTTTTTTTTTCTTGTTGTATCTCAAGTACCATAGCAACACAGCAATTTTATTCCATCTTGCCTAGGAATGGCCCTTCAGAGATCTGGGTCTGTATGCTTCATGTGTCTGTCATGGAACAATGCAGATATCGGCACACTCATGCAGCACAATATGAAGTCTGCTGAAAAGAGGTGCAAGACTATTTGGAAAGACTTGAGAAAACAAGTGTGAACACCTGCGGTTGTGAAGAATGGCATAAGCTTTTGCTGATCGTGATGGCAATAGATTGTAAACTATGGTTACAACTAGATTGCTTAGATGGACGTGATCAAAAAACATTTGTTGCAATTTAGAAAATTAAATATTTCCAAACAAAAAAACGAATGTAATGTTAAATATATTTATAATGGATTCCCCTGTTTAACCTTATGTAACAACTGTTTCTTGAATGCAGTTATCTTACTAATAAATTACCAATTTAAATCTGACTGATGAAAGAGGATGTCTATATTCTAATAATTGCAAGTAAATTTGAATAAGCTTTAATGACAGGATTTATTCTTGGAAGTCCATTTATTTCCATGAAATTTTTAGACATTTTTCTTTTTCTTTCCCCCACCGGATATTTAATTTGTGATATTTTTGCAGAGATACTCATTTATGCTCCTTGTACTTCACAGATACAAAACCGTGTTTTCAAATATGCAAAGATGGAGAAGAACCACAGAGTTTAAATTAATTTGCCAGTAGCTCAGCATTCTCTGCCTGCTGATCGGGATTCCTCCCACGAGTTATTCATCATAATATTCAGCCTCTCTTCCTCAGTGCACCCACAGCTGGTCCTTGTTGGCCTGGTTCGTGCTGGTGCCTGTGGTGACCACTGGTCTTACTGTACACACAAGTCTCACTAAAGGCCAGGTTTTGCATCTGTGTGACATACATTACTTTGCTCAACTGTTTTGTGAACTGAAATGAAAAATATAAAGATCCATGGTGTGTCTCCACATCTTCCCACTTAAATAAAATTAAGCAAAACTATCCCATGCCCATGTTGCTCTGGTGATTTGGGACCGCAGCTGCAATGTTTAGAATCCCACCATTTTTCCTGCCTGACCAATGACTTCTGAGGCTGTTTTTATATCATCAAATATCCAAACTTGCCTCTGGTAATAATGATCTAAAATGAGAAACCATTACTGGAAAAACATGATTCAGAATCAGCATGGACATATTCATTTGGCTTTTGTCCCATCTGGTTACATGGAGGAGACAGGTTTATAATTTACACTGAAGCCAGCCACCAGGGACAGAGCAAGACATGTTGGCTTCATTATGAGCTGTCAAGTCGTCCATCTTTACATACAGTAACTGCTATGTTCCAGCCTTCACATCCTCGGTTCTGTTCTTGTGAAGCAGTACGACACAAGCTGCTTGTCGTCAGGACGTGGCTGTTATGTTTACTAATGTGCATGTGCTGAACATATGTGTGTACTCATAACCCTGACTGAAACGTGTCAGCTGGAGCTCCATTTACATGTTTCCATCTAATCAAACCTAACACATCTTGGCCTGACTTCCTGGTCCTGCAGTTAAGTTGTGTCCATCTCCAAAATTGATCCTCCTGCACTGACTTTCCATTCATTCACAGTGCCTAGCTATCTCTCTCTCTGAACAGAGGGTTAGAAACCACCTCCTCCTCGTCCACTGCTAACGTCTGGAAAAGAGTCGGTCTATCCTTCCAGCCCCCTCACCCTCGGCCCCCTTCTCTTTCCTGCTCTCAGCACAGGCTCCTCACCTCGATGTTGGAACCACTCCAAGCAGCAATGTAGAGGGAGGAAGGGAGGGGGTGGTCGCTTGTGACAGAGAAATGAAGAAGCTCTGAGCATTGCTGGGCAGAATGAATGACCCTCAGCCGCCCCAAAGCCTGAGGGACTGTTGGCTCACTGATGGCTCTGTTCATGATGTCCAGACACAGATGCTGCAAGGTTTGTAGGGAGAAGACATGGCTTCCAGCACTGCCCCCAGAAAACCCCACGGGGGGAGAGAGGAAATGTGTGGGCCATCATGTCATGCACTGTAAAAAACAACAACAACATGACATTTTACAATGTTATAGATAATAATATTATGTAAGTTATAGTTTGTGAAAAAATGACATTAATCTACAATTTAAGCAAGACCAGTGAACGGTGTGTGTGAGTTGCAATAGGCACAGTTGGAACATTTAGAAATCCCCCTTGACGGTGACATGATTCTAGTGAACACCCCGACATATGATGTTATTATTAACAACACAATACCCCAAAAAAAGGAATGAAGTAATCATCAGTTATAAAGTGCTTAGATTAAAAATATTATGAATTCAGAAATTATTAGTATTTTCTCCCTCATTAATATATTTTTGCTTTGAACGAACTATTTGCGCTGCGGGATCATATGTGTTTGTCGCACTTTATGTACAAATCGTGCGTTGCTGGCGAATATGTACCTGCCCTCCCCTGGAATAGAGGAGTACTACGTGCTGAAGCGACCACAGCTGCTGCATTGTACAGCAGAAGAGAGAAGAGGACTAGCTGAACTGACTACAACTGCTGAGGTGTGGGTGTTGTGGAAACGCCAGAGAAGCTAGTGCCATTGTGTGTGGCTCCACAAGCCCATCCAGCACACAGCTCGGGAACTTTCAGCAGCTCCTCCAGGAGTTGTGTCTAGTTCGTTATCGTGCCAGGGTCCGGTGAATTTCATTTTATTGTTTTGTTGTTGTTATTAGTATCATTATCAATAATAATAATATTTTTTTAAGAATTAGGAAACACACACAGCTTGGCCATTCCATTTTGTGAAGTGGCTTATAATCACTGTTATTTTCCTCCTTGTATTAATAGTTTTGTCAATGTCTCTTGTCTTGCAATTTAAATAAAGAAAAGGAACATTTTAACTTTATACATCCAGAAGAACTGATGGTTGCTCCAGGAAACTGCACACGGCATGCAGTATTCATGTTTGACTCTGTCCAGCTCCCAGGAGATTTGATCATAAATCTTATCACAATGGTGCAATTAATCATTCAAGGCTTTTCCATTGGCACAGAAGTGTTGAGTGTTAATTGAACTGTGTAACCAGAGTGTATAACCTTGACACATACACTCCCAATGTGAACTGAGGAATGCTTTCAAAGAGCCTGTAAGCCAATAGCAACAAAGGCAGACAGCAGTGAAAATCTTCCGATGACCAAATGTGGCAGTCGTCTTGCCGCCCCATTCAGTTGATTCAATAACTAGAAATACAAGGAAATTGTCCTGCATTACAGCCTCTGAATAAGAGGGAGGTTGGGCATAGCTGACATAATCGGTTGAGAGATCCCTTAGCAAATACAGTTGATAACAAATAAATGTTTTTTTCCTAAGATGTTATGCTTTTCCTGTGTAAGGATTTGCCACCTTTCTTTTTCATATGACAGAAATGATGGTCAGTCAAAAATAAACAATTTCAAAACACAATGTTGGGCACTGAGAGATCACAGAGCGTGCATACCTCCACCAAGGCTAACACTTTATCATGGCCTTTTTAAAAAAAGGAAAGAATCCTTTGATCTGCCCTTGGGTCATGCTCCACCCCTTGATACAATTTCATGAAAATTAGTTCACTAGTAATCCTGCTAATATACCAAACAAACAAATGAAAACAAAAACTCCTTGGTTGGGGTAGTAAAGAGAAACGTTGTTTGCAGCGACAGAACGGTTACATACATCTCAGCATTACATCTGAAGCAGCTGGTGACACTCAGCGTATCAAAGGATATAAGTAGCTTTTGCAATTGTGGCCGTCAGACACAAAGACAGTCGTGTGTGTAGCATCCATACTGGGACAAAAGGGAGAAAATACAAAACCACCTGGAGAACAATCAATGACTCCATTCTTCTTTTTTCGAAAGAGAAAAAGAACATTGTTACTGAATGACTAACAGACCTCAGAGAGCATTCAATATATTGAATTTATTGAATTACATTTTTCACCTTCAATGCCTTTTTTGGGCGGCTGTGGCTGAGGGGTAGAGTGGTCGTCCTCCAACCTGAAGGTCGGCGGTTCAATTCCCAGTCTGAACCATCTGCATGCCGAAGTGTCCTTGGGCAAGATGCTGAACCCCGAATGGCCCCCCCTTAGAATAACAAAGTGCTGGGATAGATGCACTGTATGAATGTGTGTGTGAATAGGTGAATGTGAAACTGTAATGTAAAGCGCTTTGAGTGGTCATCAAGACTAGAAAAGCGCTATATAAATGCAAATCCATTTACCATTTTACCATTTTTTAAATTCTTAAATCCATTTTGTAATATGTATCACTTCACAAAAGCCTGTGTCATTTTACAGTACACAGAAAATGAATCTAAGCTCAAATTAAAACCACTTGCTAGATTTTCAATCTTTTTGCAGTGTGTCCATCTGGTCCCACTGAGCACTGTGAGAGAAACTGACTATTCAGCCATCCAATGGCACCGGGCCCTGCCCAGCAGGGTTTTGTAACAGAAGTGGCCCAGTACTGTTTTGTCTGACCCATAATTCAGCGGGGTGGCCTCAGAGATAGTGAATATCCCTGCCAGAAAGCATGGAAAAACGAAAAAAACAACACTATGCTAAACCAAGGGTACCACATGAAGGAGACAAGGAACTGCATCAAGCAGTCAAACAACCATGGGAAATAGCAGTGAAAGAAAAAAAGCTGAAACCACACAAATGCATCCCGGAATAGATGTCTTAAGAGGAGCAGACATCTGAACCGTTGCCACACAAAGATACCAGTGACGGCCTCCACTCACTCATCCTTAATACATTCCAAACAACGCCGGCTCCCTGAGGAAACATGTTCATTCAGTGCATGTCAACAGTATGCAGCAAGATGGAGCATTTGTACAGCTGTGGGCCTGTTAGTAACTAAGCTCTCCATTAATGTGTTAATGATGTGTACAGTTGACTTATATATACAGCATCAGTGTTGTTAATACTGAAATCAGATTATATATTTTTGATCATTATTTTCCTGACCTAAGGAGCACTGCACATACTGTATATCTGTTTGTTCCAAGAGTGAGGGTTAGTGACAGAAAAGCTGTCATAAATGGCATCACGCAATAGTGTGAGGACCTTTATATTATGCAAGAATATTCCTGGTTCACACAATATGAGGCTGCTAATATCCCACCCATTCATTTGTGATGCTCTGTCAATGCAGTTGAGCTCTGGCTGCAATGTTTGCATTTTTGGAAGACAACTTACATACATCAACCAATAGCATTTTTGAAAATTAAAGATTTTACAAGATCATTTTAGAAAGATGTTTTCATGTTGTTATGATACATATCTGTGACCCATCAGCATAAGATATAATTGAAATCTGTTCCAACAATCAAGCCATTGTCATTTATGTCTGTGGATGGAGCTAAATATTTGTTTATTGAACAAACTAGGGTTACATTCATACTGCAACATTCCCGTAGAGCCCCTAAACTTTGGTTCCGTTTTAGTTTAAAAACTAAGCGACTGAGGTTTAGTCTGGTCGGGCAGAAACGGAAATTATTACATAGACAATCACTGATTGAAGAATAAGCAGAGATTACCTTCTGTTTGAAAAGACCCAGGCTCCTGTCACATGACCCCTTCCAAAAGAAAAGAACTGGCATTAGCCTCGGCTACCAGTGTATTACACAACATGGATAATCAATTACAAGCATTGCTATACCTGTTGTCTTTGCTAACAGCTGTTGTGCAGTTAAGTTCTGTATTTTACAATGATACAAATGTTTAATGTGCAGGAGAAGTGCATGCAAAGTGCACACGAGTGATGACATGATATGTGTTTTCAGGCTTGATAGTATGGATATGGATTAGCAGACTGGTGAGATGGGTAACTGGCTGCGGATCCTAGAAACAAAGGTGGATATGGCACATTGACAAACTAAACGATCAGGGAGTAGGGGCCGGCTGTTGGTGCACAGTTGTTATATCGTGCCAGTGATGGCTTCATGTGTTGAGGTGTGTCGATTCATAGCAGCCAAAGAGGAAAGACTGTGACAGAAAACCTATGTGTTACTAAGTTGTGGGTTCAACAGTGAAGTTGGTCCTTGGTACCTTGTTCCTAATCCTTACAAAGGACAGAATATTGTATAGCGGCACTTCAGTCGAGCTGCAGCAGCATGGTCCAGCACCTTTTCAGTAGGCGCCAGTTATTTAGAATGCAAACATGCCTCTATAAACCACTGGAGATGCTGTAGCATACAGTACGAAAGCCTCAGATAATAGCTGTTTGTTGATTGTGTGAGAGCGGCAGCAGCAGAAGACTGAGTACAAATAGTGCAGACAGACCACCGAGCTTTGAAGAAAAGCTCTCCCCTGCGAGCTGGCCAGCTGTTTATCACAGACTCAAACCAGTCTGTCTCTCGCACACTATCTCATCTGTCTGTCTGCCCATCACTCAGTCTGTTTATATCCTCTTATCTGTTCCTCGCGGAGCGCCCTGCCTCTCTCTACCTCTCATCTTGTGGATCTTTCTGCGATGGCGAGTGCATTTGCTGCAGTGGCCAAAGCAACCTCTTATCTTTGCAGAATTAACTTTTGGGCATTTTTGCTCGGGAGGAATTAAACTGTGCATCAAGAACCATCATTACAAAACGGTTTGTGTGCACCTTAAAGGAGAAAAAAAACATTCTCCTGGTAGGTGTTTTGTATTGGATTTATGAGTGTGTTTCTCTATTGTAAACATTTTTATGGTAGACATTGGATTGACTTTGGTGCTCCTCGTCTGTGACCCCACCATCCAGGCCTATTCCCTCTCCCCACACTAATCTGCTGTTGTCCTTAATCCAGCTCCTCTCACTCTAGATGGGAAATCCACTGCAGCTCAGAGACAGGTTTACACTCACCAACCCACCCCCGCGCCGGGCCCTCCCGAGATTTTCTTTCTCACACTCTCTGTGGGGTATCATGGGAAATTCCTGTAACCACGCCTTGAATGTTGCTTTCTCTCGCTTCTCTAATTCTTGGAATACAATTAACATGTCAATCACTTCCCACCACTTCTCTCCAAATGCGCACCTATGTCATACTTTTCATTTTCGTCTTTACACTGTAACTCATTTTGCAGCTTCTTGCAAAGGGAACACCTGTTATATTGTCTCCTGCATTATTTGTGAGGCTTCATACAGTAAATTAGAACATGCTCAATGTTGTATTGAGGTTTTATGTACTATGTTTACACAGACCCGATTGTTGTATGTAAAGACAATCTTGGGCATCATTGGTGTCCATGGAAACTAAGAATTAATAACAATCCGTCCATTGTGAACAAGAACAATCATAACATGTTGTGGCAGTAACAGCAATGTTTATCACTGAACGGAGCAGTGTGATGGATGGATGGATGGATGGATGCATCCACTGAGTAACACTGTCGGTATTAGACACTAGCTTGACGTGTGGTCACGTGCAGTATTTATTTTCCATGGCTTTCAGGGTCAGAACACAAAGACCAGTCACAGCATCAAAATCTGCGTTTAAATACTGTATAATATTAAGTGAGTAGTAAATTCACAGGGTGGGTGATGGTGGTGGTTAAGGGGAAGTACATACTTCACAGGTGGTCTCTAATTTCTCTCTACCCACTGTTATCTTTGACTGTTATGCTTGTGCTACTGTTGACAATGACAGTATTTCCATTGACATGCTATTTCCCCCGCTCCACCACCGCTCTCCACCAATTTCATCTGGTCTTTGAGGCTTATTGCCCACTTAATTTCCCTGTTTCAGTTTGATCTGCCTCGTTCGCCTTCTTTCATCACTTCTCTCTGTTTCTTCTTATCTCTGTCTTTACTTCTGCATCGTTCACAGTCTCCAGACTGCTGCAGCCCGTTGTCAACTAAGCCCTATAGTACCAGTCTTTATACCCTACTTACAGATTTGGGCATGGAGTGGCTTTATCTTCACTGTCTACATCTGCAGGCCTCATCTGTCACAATCACTTTCTGTCAAACTCTACCAGTGACCCTCAGTGCTGTCATATTTCCACTCATTATGCTGCGTTTCACATTCAGTGGGTGGAAACATTGGAGTCGGTCACCTCTATTTGCTCCATGAACTCTGACTTGTGAGTGTAGTGCCTCACCTTAACAAAGCCGTCTCCCCTCCCAGGGGAGTCACAGCAAAGTCACATCAATTAGACAGCGCTGGTTGTTAATTAGCTGTTTAATGCGTCATAGGGAGGTGTGTGGGACAGAGCGAGGGGATCACAGCTCATATCTACCAGCTTGGGTTTCTCATCCCCTTTTACTGTGTGCTGCCACCATTAGCCACTTGTACCTTGTACTGATCTTAATATGTGCATTTTAAGATGTTTTTGGGTAAAATATTGAATAGAAATACCTTTAAATCCATGCCAGTGTGAAGGAGCATCAATTATCTGCCAAACATGATGATCAGGTTAAAAGGAAATGACGACTGTAATCTGGATATATAGAGAACAAAACCATTTTTTTGTCCTTCTCTGTATTTGACTGTGCTTCATATTAATTAGAGAAATGTGTTTTAAACAACAAACTTAGACAAAACGTGCCTATAACATTATATATAGGGACTTACTCAGGACACATATGGAATCATTAAATTATAAAAGAATGGCATAGACAGAGGGTCTTCAGGCAGATATTAGATAGCAGGAAAATGTTTGTTATCAATCACTAATGTTATCTATTAAAATATAATCAGTTTATGAGAGCTTGTATAATTCTACAAAAACTGGGTCTAACAGATGTTAAAAAATTCAAACAAAGTCAATAATAACCTCTCAGCAATCGTTTCAAATTAAGAACAGAGAAAGAAAACACTATTTTATACAAATTCAATCATAAACACATATAACATCAACACAATTCCCAATTCACGTGCCTGTGCACTCAGAGATTCTTATTCTTGGTCTTTTTCCAGAAGCTTTGGCCCTAAGAACTCATGAGAATAAGTTGGTTAACCTTAGTTTGTTAAAAGCTAAGCTCCTCATTGATAGACAATGGGGAAATGTCTGTGGTTTAACATATGAACCTTTGGAGTAAAGAGCTTTCTTCTTACACTCTGATTGAAATACTTGCAGTCAAACAATGAATCAAGGCCTGATAACTGACTTCCTAAATTTGACATTTACCAAGTGAGACTGACTCTTTGTCTCTCTCTCTTTTCTTTTTAAAAGCTTTGCCTTGATGCATGTGGTAATTGATTTTGAACATTTGGTTATGCTATATGCTTCTGATCTGTGATGTGTGAAGATACAGATGAGTCTTCTTATTAAACTGTATTAATAATTTTATTATTATTATAAAGTACTCACATTGGCACTAATTTTGTACTAGATGGGCTGTATTTGTGTGGATCTTTTCTATTTTTGATTCAATATGCAGGACAGACTATACACACAAATTCATACAGTGTATCTATGTGCAGCCCTTCCTCATTACACATCAATCATACACTGCTGGCACAGCTGTCAGGGGCAGTTTGGGGTTCAGTATCTTGCCCAAGGACATGCGGAGTAGGGTAGACTGGGGTGGAACTGCTGACCTTCTGCTTTTTGGATGTCCCATACCTCCTGTGCCATGTCTGTAACATTTCCTGAGCAAATTCCTGATGAAAGAATTTCCATTTTGGACACTCACGACAAACTTGGTAGTTATTATTGTAAGAAGTTCCTTTCTCTTCTGAGACCGTCTGTCTTTTTTTCCCTTTTTTATTGTCTGTTTTGCCCCAACTGATATTTTCTCTTTTGTGTTCTGGTTGTAGTTCTGGTTGGAGGGATTCTGCTGGGCCAGAACTCTAACCGAGTCCTTATCCTTGCCTTTATGTACATTGAGGACTGATTCTTATTATAATATAATACATATTCTATGCTAATTCAACCACTAACAAGAACTATCTCTGGAGAGCGGTGTGCCTCACTGGAGTTGCCCCAATGTGTGTGTTATATGGAATCTGTGTAAATTCAGACATTCTGTTTTGCTGTTTCCCCCCAGTTTTCTTCTGCCGTCCTACAAGATTAAATGGAAAATTGTATTTTCTCATCGCAGCACAGTATTGTCTAATTAGCCTATTTTTTGGCCTTGAGCTCATGTATCTCCTTCTGCCTCGTCTTTTCTTCATCTTCTCCCTCTTCCCTTTCCACCCTATCTCAGGAGACCACCAAGCTTCTTCTTCTGCTCAGCCCAACTCCACCGAGAAATGTCTTCATTCAAAAAACCTGTACACATGCTTTAAAATTAGGCCTGGACGTTATGACACCACCATGCTTTGTGGTAAACACCTACTGTATCATTTTGTCGTCCAATTCATCAGAGGGGTCAATGCCAGTTGTCTGTAATGTTACCACACTTCAAGAAACAATCTCTTTGCAATTAGCAGCCAGACCCATACTGGTGATTGTTTTGTTACTTTTTTGTTGCAGGAGCCTAACTGCTCAACTGGCCTGATATCACAGTGCCTTTCATTACCAAAGGGGGCAACAGCAACACAAACAGTACATGGCTTTGCTGTTGCCCAGTATCTTACAGCTGTGTAAACTCACATGCATGAATACACAAACGTATGCTAGCATGCCTAAATACACACACATATGCAGACAAATGCATGCACATATACACATAATGATAATTTGTTCTCTCACCCACATGCAAACACAATCTTTTTTTCATATCACAAAAAGAGAACCTTTCCATAAACAATTTCCCTGTGGCTTTTGTCTGGGCATGACCGCTGGTTTCCAAATATGCACAATGTGATGTTCACACAGAGCTGTTCTTTATCTCCTGCAAACACAGATGGAGAGATGGTTCCCCACTTTAGTCATCAGGGTCTTCATTTTAATCCTGTGATATATCTGGGAACATTTTTAGTGGTTCTGAGAAAGGGACGTAAAGGAAAGCACATGAACAGTAACTTTAAATATCTTTGAACAAGTAAAGGGTTAGGGTTAGACCTGTTACATCCACGCCTGACCAATACCATCAGGAACTAAGAGAACATGGTATCATTCCAGTGAACCTGCTGATTTCAAGGGGTTATCACTCACTCCTATCTCCCTGCTCTTCCAGCATCAGTGCTGCCAAAACTGCTTTTTACTATAAGATCAGCAGTACCACTCAGAAATGATTGTCTACCAATAAAACATCACTCATCCTTAACCACCTCCACCGGACAAACTTCTCAGCTGTGGCCATCAGTAGCCGCAAACACTCAATCTCCAGCAATTTATTATCACCCTCCACACTCAGCCTTGAACACCTGACCTGCAGCTGGACTGCTACATGTCCGTCTCTGTCTTCCTGAGTCAATGGTGCAAAATTTCCTTCATTCAACACTCCATCTGAGAGCAAGGTATCATTCATCCTTTTACATGGACCCCATTCCTACCAGCTTCCTCCACGCAATAGCTCCTATCATTTTACCAGCAATGACACTTGATAATTGCTTCTCTGTTAAAAAATTAACACACTTCCAACTGTTTTTAAACAGGCCCAGGTAACACCTCTATTCAAAAGGCCTTCACTCACACTGCTCATGTTGAGAATTATCAGCTGGTCTCTTTCATTTTGTTCTTATCTTACTGTTAAGACTATCTCAGAGTATCAAAGGTGGAATTTTTTCAGGTCACAGATTCAATTACAGGTTAACTGTGCTTTAAGAGCGGCCACTCCACTAAAATGGCTTTAAAGCCCTGAGGCCAGTTTGAGCTGATGTTCAATACTTGGTCCTTATCATATTGGACGTATCAACAGCCTTGAATACAGTGGACCACTGCAACCTACTATCTTTACTTTCCGATAAGCTTCCGGGGCCAAACACATTCTTGCTGTGAATCCTACCTCACTGGGTGTTCTTTCAGTGCATCATGCTAACAACAAACATCCATGTTCCTTCACTTCCTCACAGGGCTGCCAGAAGGCAAAGAGATGGAAACCCTTCTCATTGTAAAATATAACAACTTCTTTGGCGCTGAATGTCCTCTGACATGGATTTTCACATCACTACAATACAGATGATATCCAGCTACCTGTGATTCCCGCCAGATGCAGGACTTCTTTCATGCACAGTGAAACACTTACAGAACTACCACAATGTGGCTGCACTTCGAGCTTGTACTGAATCATAACAGGCATATACTTATTGGACAACCTGTTGTGGTCTCTCGTTGTTGGACACAGGCACTTCTGTCTCTATCTTCAAGAACATCTTAGAGGCTCATTACTTTCTATAGTTCTTTCTGTCCTAAAACCCCTAACATCTTAATAAACCTAATTTCCTGATGTCTTCCTGATTTCCTTGCACTTTGTCTTGAGAAAATATAGAAAAAATTAGTACTCACTGCTTACTACAAAGTATCTTGATGTAATGTTTTCTTCATTTGTTAGCCACAAAGATAATAGCATCTGTCAAATTGGAAAATGAAAATGTAAGACACCATACAGTAGCTCTTCTCTAGTAAACTGACCTCTGTGGTGTTAAGTTGATGAAATTCACAAAATGTGCCCTGAAATTGACTTACCTATCAACATGACCCCTGCTATTTTCCACCAGAATCCTTCTCTTCCTCCATTTCCCTATCTAGTTCTACCTTAACATGGACTGTCGCTGGTCAAGCCTGGCCTTGTGAAAGCTCTGATAACAGTGAGAGGCCCTCTCAGTGTTTATCACAACAGCCTGAGCTCTATCTGCTGCAGCCCAGACTAGAGCAAAAGGGATGCTTATCTTTTGTTCAGTGATAACACGAAGGACTCAGCTAGCTCGACACAAATTGTACGTACTGTTGAACACAGTTAAATTGTCAGCCGGTTTAAAACAGAGATGTTTGAATCCTGGTTTTTTTATTTACTATACATAATGTTTCCTTCAACTATACAATATAAGCTATGGCCCCTTGTGCTTTTGCTTAAGCCTTCTTGACAAGTCAGACAACACCTGATGGCTTAAAGTATAACATATGAAGCCACTGCATGGTGGCCAGTTCCCCTGTGGGCTGCCCTCCATTTAACTGACATCAGGGGAGAAAGCTGGTGTGAGGCTCAACAGACGCTGGAGGAAATATGTGAATAGGACAAAAAAAGTCTCAGTTGGACGTGTTTAAGTTACATGAGACAGGTTTGAAACTGTATATAGTGTTCCCACCCTTAAGAGGGATATGTCTCATGTTATTGAAAAAAAATCTGGCAGACAATATCTGACTGTCTATAGTTTTACCTTGTCTACCCTTATTATACTCTTAGAAAATAACATTCTTGCCTTCTGAAATGGCCTATAATTTGTCTGTTCCTTCACACTGTCACTAGGGTTGCAAAATTCCAGGAATATTCAAAGCTGGAAACTTTCCATGGGAATATACGGGAATATACGGGAATTAACAGGAATAAACTGGAAATTGTGTGGGTAATTTATACTAACTGTATTTATCTTGTCATATACAGACATAAATATAAACATTGTGTTTTGTCATAGGCCGATTTGAGCCCTGAGGAAACTTTGGGCACTTGACTATATGCTTCTGGATCTTTCTGTCATTCTTAACATAGGTCTTTGCACAGTATTTGCAAATGTACACAGCCTTTCCTTCTACATTGGCTGGGGTGAAATGTCTCCATGGAAATTTCCCGGAAATTTTCCGGAAATTTACCGGAAATTTTCCGTCCCTTTGCAACCCTAACTGTCACTAATAACTATTAGAGTTGTATTTATAATAATGATAAAATAATAATACACATTTCACACAAGAAACCTCTAATAGACTTACTAAGGATGATCATGTTGTTCTAGAGGGAACATAGTTAACTAGAGAGTCAGCTATATAACTTGGTCCTCGCCCATTCAGAGCCTTGGATATAAGGAGGAGAACATTAAAGTCAATCGTGTGTGTAACAGGCAACCAATGCAGAGCAGCTAGAGCTGGACCAAAATGATATACATGAATCAAAGTGCACAATTCAAAGAGAAATTATTGTGTGGTTCTTGTGTATCTATGAGCCTGCTCAGCTCTAAGCTTGTGTCCTCCATCTCTCCATCCATCCCATGCTCATTTCCGTGTTTACTGCCTTGATGACCTTTTTTACAGGTGAGTCCTTTGGCTCTCCATTAGTGCTGCTCAGTCACACACTCAATAACCTCACTCTCTCTCTCTTTACTAGTGCCCCATGAAGGTGGCCTTCTTATTTTGAAGAGATCTTCCATTAAGAAATCAATCCCATCTACATGCAGCCTACAAGCACCACAGTGGCCTCTCTATGAGTCAGACAGGGAGGCCTGCTCCTATAAATCAGCATAGCTGAGATATTTGTGGCCAACTTGGAGGAAGATTTATGCCAGCTGGATATTAGAGAGCGTCTATCAGGCTCTCACAGAAGGGCTGGGGGCTGCTAGGGGCGGGGAGGTGACCGTAGGCAGTGGAGGGTCGTGGATGGAGGAGGGGATGGAAGGAGGATCTCTGCCATCAAAATAAGACAAAAGGTTCCTGAAGAAAGGTTGTGTCTAATGAGAGAGGGTAACATTTCGAACATTTCACACACCAACGGGAAACCTGAGTGGGGGAGTAAGCTGCGATGTGAAGCTCCAAGGAGGTGTAGCAGGCAGAGAGATGGATGGGGAGTGGGCTGCAGAGGCTAAAGGTGGTGCCAGGTTGTTACAGAGAGCCATGAATTAACTGTGGCTGTCGTATATGGATAACCTGAGAGCAACCCCACACACATCATCCAGCTGCCAGATCCAGGATATCATCGAGGATGTCAGTTCACTAAACCCTACAGTAAGATACGGCTCAGTATCTGCACCTGATATCTGCTATAGCCGACCACACTTAATAGATAAAATGAATAATTATCTGAAGACCAAGAAGAGCTAAATACTAATTTAGAGATCATTTGTAAAAAATATTATGTTTAAGCTAAGACTTGACAACTGAGATGAAACTTGCACATTATCAAGGGACCACATTTTCTATACCTTGCCTCATCCATACTTAAGTGTAAAGGAGGTCAGTTATAGCCTCGCAAGGTGATGCTCACATATCACGTGTCTAGGGGTCTTTTACAGACAAGCTATCAAACCTTACAATGTGGGTTTCACACAAAAAGGTTTATAACAACATCCTTCATCCTGGGTAACATCAAGGCCAAAATCTTTACTGGCTGACACACCTTAGCACTGAAACAGTTATGATGCTGCTGCAATGTACAACACCGCTGTAAACAGGCTGTTGCTCTGTTGCAGATCCTGACGATGTGCAGAATGTTAACCAGTTAGCAAACTATGAAATGTTACTGGTGGTGGAATGTACATGTATTTAAAGTGTAGTTAAAGGGAAACTATTATTGTATTCATATGTCCTCTATTCACTTATCACATCCACCTTCCAGATGGGATTTAAGTTAAGGCCTCACTGTGCTTCAAATAGTTAATGGATGTAAATGTATATACTGGTATTTACCACTTTTTCTCAACTCATAGCGCTTTTCAGTACAAGTCCAATTCACCTGTTCTCACAAAGCTCCATGCTTCACCTTTACTATGACACACCATGTATAGCCATCATGGGCAATTTCATGTTTAGAATCATTCCCAAGGAAACTTCTGAATGCAGATTAAAAAAAGTCTCTGGTTAGTGGACCCCCCCCCTTCTCGCTCTACCCCCTGAGCCACAGCCACCTTAATTAGAGCAGGTGGGGTGGTTTAGTAACTCCAAAACAGATAATCTTACACCATTTGTAATTTGAAC
Source organism: Pseudopleuronectes americanus (assembly GCA_038501795.1). Classification (NCBI taxonomy): domain Eukaryota; kingdom Metazoa; phylum Chordata; class Actinopteri; order Pleuronectiformes; family Pleuronectidae; genus Pseudopleuronectes; species Pseudopleuronectes americanus. Next base: position 1,940,095 of record CM076725.1, read on the forward strand.
TGTATGAATTTCAACAGGGAGTGGGGTGAACTTTGTAGTAGTCTGTCACTTGTCATGTGCACAGTCAACACCATGAGCCACTTTGAAGAGAGTCTGAGACAGGCACCCACTGAATGGGTCGTCTGAACACTAAACACTTTTCCCTCTAAATATGACCTCACATACTATCTAGTTTATTCAAAGCATGGGGAGACCTTTACCCTTACCTTACCTCAACCTGCCCTCTCGCTCTGATGAAATCTAAGAAGCATGAGGGCGGCTTTATTCACACACAATTACTATGCTTCCACACTAAACATGCTAAATGGAGAAAGATCATCAGACTTCATGAGCTGTAGTGCTGTGCAATGATGTAATTCACAGGCAACATTTACATGTGTCCGATGGCAAGAATGTCAGAGAAGCTGGTGAAGAAATTATTATTAACATATCAAGTCTATATCATGTTGTTTGCTTGTTTGTAGAAAACATAGCTGGACCATTTTTTACTTTTTAAAGCCAGTGTTTTCAAATTTCTTCACATATACTTGATTGATCGGGTTGAACTGCTGCAACAGTGAATGAGATATGGGAGGTTGTTTTGTTGGAGTTTTTTTATATCAGAAACATTTTTAAACTTTTGAAAAAGCTTCCAATGTCTCCCCCATGAAATGTCCAGACGCCAAGCCAAGCTCAAGCTTGAAGCAGCCAGTGAGCCAGTGTCCAACATTTACCCATTCACCCCAGTTCACACAATGACTGTGTAGGTGTGATCGTTCCCCAGAGTTTATATATATCTACTGGTACATATTGTACAGGTTAATATTCGATGCGCTGAAGTATTTACATCTTACAGTGTGGGCTGTAATCTAAAGCGTTACCGGACTATGCTCTTGGTTTTTTATCTTAAATTTCTGGGGATACTGTCTGGGAATCAAGCTCTGAGGTATTGTTCCTATGCTGTCGACATGCCACATAAAGACAAAAGCTCAAGAAACTATCCGAGCTTCGTGTCCCAAAAGCCTATAAAATGTCACACCTATACTTGTCCTGTGGGCTTTATTTCTGCGATGGACGTCAAGAAGTCTAGGGTGTCAAGTGTCCAACCTACATACTAGAACAATGCTGTAAGACAATGCTGGGGAGCAACTTTGTATTAGTGGTTTCAATCAAATGCAAAGCCAGAATCATGTCAGTGTGTAACTTTCATCAGAGGGAAGAGGAAGGCGGCCATTGCTATATTAAAAAGAGATATCACTTTTAATATTATATTTCAATTCACAATCTATGACTGCTTGATGAGCCAGCAGGAGACAGACTCATCATGTTTGGCTAATATCGAATCACCATTCTTCTTAGCTGACCCCATATGTTTGGTTTCATCTTTTGTATTAAGGAAATGAAAGTGAACAGCATTCAGGGGAGAATGCACTCACCACCAGACAACCAGCGATTCCATATGCTGCAGTATTCCATCTAATTACAGATCATTGCAGAGGCACACTTAATAACAAGGGGATGTAACAGTCTGGTGGATTCTGATCAGAACATCAAGGCGACAGTTTATATTGTGCAAACTAACAAAACCAGCAGCAATGTTTGTTTTGTTTTTATTGTACTAACACCTTCATCACCTTCTGCTGATCATAATAAAGGCAAATGTATAAATTAAGGAACACTGAAAAAACAGCCAATTTGTTTTACATCACTTAATCAAACCCTCAAATTTTATTAGAAGACTTTCCCCCAGCATTATCAAAAACTATGAGTGAAGGAGCAACTTGATGTTAGTCTTCACTTTATCTGGGTTATCTGATCTGCTTTGCTTGTGTGGCTCTTTCCCCAGTTTGTCCTTTCCTTTCTCTCTCTCTCTGTCCATCTGAGTGTGTGTGTCACTGTGTGTGTGTCACTGTGTGTGCGTGTACAGATATTTTTTGTTAGGATTTCAAGCCAAGACTTTACAGAGAGAGGACGTTTTAAGATCGATAGAAGTAGCTTGTGTGTGTGTGTGTGTGTGTGTGTGTGTGTGTGTGTGTGTGTGTGTGTGTGTGTGTGTGTGTGTGTGTGTGTGTGTGTGTGTGTGTGTGTGTGTGTGGTGTGTGTGTGTGTGTGTGTGTGTGTGTGTGTGTGTGTGTGTGTGTGTGTGTGTGTGTTGTGTGTGTGTGTGTGTGTGTGTGTGTGTGTGTGTGTGTGTGTGTGTGTGTGTGTGTGTGTGTGTGTGTGTGTGTGTGTGTGTGTGTGTGTGTGCCTCACTTTTCTCCCTTATCCTTTGACAGACCTATGTAGCCATTTAAAGTTTTTATTTGGTGTCATAGTTCCTTCTGTCATGTGACTGTTGGTGTGGCCTCCATAAACAGACCCTTAAAAAACAGGTGTTATTGAATATAAGGACATATTTTTCAATACAACTGAAATTTGTCAATTCAATGTAACATGTCCAGTGCCAAATCCTCTGCTTCAAAATATGTTTATATTACATTGCTATTAAATTCATACCTAAGAAGAGATGAAAAAATTGAATAAGGCTGTACATAGTTTGAGTCACTGTGAAATCCAACAAGTGTTAAAATCATTAAAGGCTAACTAAAAATAACATTGAAATCTAAATAAAAATGAAAAGAATCATATAAACAGTCCCATGGCTGTCATGGGTCCATGACATGATAAGCATACCAGCAGGTGATGATGAAAGAGGATCGCTTCAACCTAAAGCATCTTTTTATTGAAGATTATATGAGAGTGAATACAAATATTGTTTCTTTCTAATAACTCTTAAAGGGTCCATATTGTGTAAAACACATTTTCTGGACTTTTAATCCGTAATTACTTGAAGGAGGTCAGTAGGGACACGTAAAGAATGAAAGCAGTCACTCCACAGTCTCGTTTCGTACTTCCTCCCCGTATGAGTCACAGGGGATCGCACTCGTCTCTCAGCCCCACCCACCCAGCCGTTACCAGTCCAGCCTCCGAACCCACCATTCCCGCTCCCCGTCAACACACCGAATGCGACACCAAGCAGACTTGTTGCTGAGCTAGCAGCTTGTTAGCTACCACAGGCTAACCACAACAAACAACAGTGAAGAAACACTGCAGTGTAGAGGGATGTAATGAAGAGAATGTGTCTGTGCACATTCCCTCCCTAAGAACGTTACTGTTCGAGACCAACGGTTAAGCTTTATTTCTTCTGACGTGGCGTGTCGCTGTGCTCTGTACTGAAACTCCGTACTGTAACTCTGGACATTACTCCTACATCGCGACTGTCCTACTAAAACATGAAAAGACAACTTAACTTAATGTCATGGACACAATAGTGAAGACTCTGGTAAATGTTCCGGCGCATTACTTAAAAGTATTATTCTTATGACTTGAGATTACAGCTTGCATGAAGGTTAATGTTTGCGGATGGTTTTCTGCGTGATCTCCGGTAACATTTAAGTTACTTTCAGCAAACTTACCGCAACAAACAATTTGCGTCCACACCTGCTGCCGCCACGCTGCACTTACTCACACACACACACATGAACGGCAGTGGAGGGAGAGAGAGGGACAGGGGGAGAGCTACGGTGTCCCTAAATAGACGTCGCCAAATCCCCGCAGACTATATGAATCACCGTCCTGTCAGGTAAATTAAAATATCAGAAGAATGGGGAAAATAACACTGCTAAAACTATAAAACTTTAACAATTTACCCCGTTACATGTCTGCAGTAGACAGGCATTGGAGACGACATGGAAATACACAACAGTTTTTTTTTCACTTTAAACCACTGATATATCATAATAGGGGTACAAGTACCTCAAATTAAATCCCAGAAAGATGTCAAATATGGGCCCTTTAAGACACTGGTGACACTAACAAATGACCACTGGTAAAATAATCAAAAGGAAAAAACAGTAATGGAAATATGAAAAAATGTACTTTAATTAGAATTGAAAGGGCAGGGATACATGACCACCAACATCCTCTGTATCATATTCAAGCCCAGAGGCTTTCCACAGGAAAAGTTCTCAAGCTTTAGGAGCTCTTGGAGGAGACTCTTACTTTGGTAAAGTAGAAACGTTTTCCAATGAAATAAGCCTTCCTCTCCTACTCTACCCAACTACATGACATTTCAACTGAATAATTGATCTGAATGCAAGAGTTCATGAACTTTTATTTTCCCCAGAATGACGATAACTGATGCTTACCCATTACTGGATGATCTCCAGAGCCAGAGCAATGTGTCAAAAGCCAACGTGCAGGTCGTTAGCACTCATCTCAGTGTATGCCAGTGTTGCCACAGTTACTTTGAAAAAGTAACTTAGTTACTTTACAGATTACTTGATTATAAAAGTAACTTAGTTAGATTACAAGTTACTTTATTTTAAAAGTAACTAAGTTAGATTACAAGTTACTTTATTATTTACAATCAGCAGCTGCCAACAACATCCCCGCCCCGCCGCCTCAAAATAAAAATGAGAACCGGTTTTGCCAACACTCACTTTATTAGAAACCGCCGGAGGGGGCCCCCCGCGCGAACGGAAGGTTCCCCCAGCCGTGTCGTAACTGAGGTGATCCGCGAGAAGGGACATGCGTGCAGAGTCGCTGCCGCCGACCGCCGTATCCGGTCCCCTCCAACCGGTCCCCGCCTTCTGCACCGGCGACGGACACCGACCCGCGGCCCAAGAGAAGGAAAGCCCCCCCACCAGCGACGCCGTGAGACGCCGCGGACGAGGACCCCCCCAAAAAAAAACGTTGAGGCTTGCCGCACACCGAGCCTCCGGCGACGTGGAGAGGAGGGCGACTGCTTCCCCAGTCGCGGCACGTGCCCAGCGGTTTAACCACAAATACCAAAATAGTAACGCACAGTGACTTGGACAAGTAACTTTAATCTGATTACTGGTTTGGAAATAGTAACGCGTTAGATTACTCGTTACTGAAAAAAGTGGTCAGATTAGAGTAACGCGTTACTAAGTAGCGCGTTACCGGCATCACTGGTGTATGCACATGCAGGTCGCTGAGTGAGGCGCTGGTCTAGTGGCAGAAACTTGGTCTATGGGCAGAGAAGGTCTCTGCTCGTCTCTGGTTCGACTCCACGGAGAGACAACAAAAAGACGAACCTGGATTGATCTGCCCAAAAATCCAAGAGTCTCCCTACCCTGTCTAGTGCCCCTGAGCAAGGCACCTTACTCCCCCAACATCTGCTCCCCGAGCGCTGTACATAGTCGCTCACTGCTCTGTGTGTCCTGCACCAGATGGGTCAAAAGCAGAAGTTAAATTTCCCTACCTGCATGAGTGTGCTTTTGCATGTGTTTGGGATAATAAATGGATCTTAATCTTAATCTTCCCTGAAAATCAGGCGATGTCTGCAACAGAAGAATCCATCCGATTTTTCTTGCACTGACAGAACTTGCCAGCTGAATTTTAGGAGTCACTGACTGATGTTGTGGGCCAGACCGCTCTGAAGCCGAGGTTCATGGAGAAGCCTGGAGAAGTTTAGATATTAGTGCAAGGTGAATACCAAGGACTGAGTAACATGGCATTGAAGATAGTTTGCCTCCTCCTTGGGTTCAGCAATAACTGGAACACCTCAATGCCACCTTATCAATAAGTGATCGATCTTTTTGATGATCTGATAAAATCACCATTTCATTACATTACATTAGCCTTTTTTTTATGCCTTCTCTTAAACGAGTAATTTAGAAGCAATATTTAGTTTTTCGCATGTGAGAAACATGCATCAGAACCTATAATATAATAAAAAATATAATTAACATAACCAATAATATAAAAATTCCCTCTGCCTCAGTTGAACTTTATGTAAACATTCTAAACACACCTGATAAGCTCTGGGTGTTAGCATGTTAAGAATGTTAGTATGCTAACTTTAGCACTTAGCTCAAGCAACCTAATGGAACTGCCTCTTTTTCTTTTTTCTTTTACTAAAAATATATTATTATTAAATTATTCAGATACATGGTTTGAATCTAAATATATAATCTAATGCTTTACAAGTGCATCATTTTTAATTTCATGTTTTATATTCAACATTTAACACTTTGTATCTTTTAATTATGACTTATCGTTACTTAAAATGGTTGATAGACATCGGCTTCCATCATCACTGATTAAGAAACAAAAGTAAGATCAGGAAAGGGTTTGAGCAGACAGGCCCAACATTGGGTTTCCAACACCACTCACTTTTACCTCATTCATATTTGAAGGTCATCAAGCTAATTAGTGTTTGTGCTGCCAGCTGGTATGACTGGTTTGAACTTGGAAGGTCAGTTAGGCTAACTAGCAGGCTAGCCATTGGCTAGTTTACATGGTGCATTGCATTTGTCTGTCATTGTCAGCACGCTACATGAGCTTTTGTCCCTGGTCTTTTACATTTGGACATACACACGTTTGAACCCCATTCCAGCAGTACAGGTGTGCTTAGCTGCTACAGAGTGAGCGGCCTCTCTGTCACACTTTCTTTCCAGGCCAAAATCCAAGGGGGAGGGGAGGGACTATCGCGTTGCACATGATTAGTGCGGGGCCCTTGTCTTCTAGAAGCAGTGGTGAAGGAGACACTGCCTCTGGGCATCAACAAAATCAGTTCCCAAACTGGGACTTGGCCCTTCTCTGCATGGTTGACCAGAGGAGTTGAGGGTGTTTAGATTCAATCCAGAGATGAAAGGATTCGACCTGGACAAGTTCAAAGGCAGACCTTCCCTCTGTGTTGACCCCCACATCCTTTTTTCTTCATCCCCTCTCCCTGCCTGTCAACTTCTTTTTATCTTTCACCTGATTTTCCTCATTCCTTCTCGCTGCTTCTCCTCTCTCTCTTCATCTTCACACCAGCCTTGCTCTCTGTCGGTCTGTTCCAGGTAAACTCAACCCGACTCAATCTTAATAGCAGGATAAGAATCTGAAACCATGTAATAAAACATCTTGTTTTTTCACATACTCTCACTATGTGGGGAGTTTACATGTAAAACAGGAGCATGTATCTGAATGTAGCCAGCTTTGGTTACAGCTTGGCGTACGGGTGTACACTGCCAAGATAATTAATTCTAAGATATAAAGACATTAATAGTAATTGTTATGAGTAGAAACTATGTTAATTTCTCATCCATATTGATATGATTTCAGGTCCATCCCACAAAATGAGCCCTTTCTGTGTTTTAAGTGTGACTAACAGTACAGCAAACACTTCATGCTGCTTCATAACATAACGGACTAACAGGCTGTTCTGTATAATCGCACTTGAATAACATTCAGCAGATAATCCTTCACAAATTCAGTGTCATTCATTTATGAACTAAAGAAACAGTTGTAACTTCATAGGTAACCCACATTTCCAGACTCAGTTGTACAACACCTAGTACCACACTTAGGTTATCATGATCATTGCAAAGCCTTTTAAGCTGTGTTCATTTCCTCTTCCAAAGAGGGGATTTTACTGCAGACAACCATTACGAGCCCCACGTAATGAAATGGGTTTGAATCCATTTGGTGTGTTATTTATAAAAATAGGTGTAAAATAAAAGCTGTAAAAGTATTAAATCACTTACTACCACCAATTCTGTAGATCCCCTATGAATAGATGGATGCCCCACCCCCCAGCTATCCATCCAGACACACATGTTAAGTGTTAAAATATGGGACCTTTAATCATTTGCATGTTTATTGAAAGGAATTAAATGAAATCAAACTCTGGCTCTACTTTGGTTTTCCTAATGAGAGTGGCATTGTGGGAGGGTTATGTGAAGCTTCATGAACAGTTACTTTTAGTGTGTTTGTTTAACCAGGACGGACAATGTGCCACAACATTGTTTGCAGACCGTTATAAAATTGGTGAGACGAAGAAAACAAAGGGAGAGAATTAGTAATGAAATGGCAACCTGGAAAAGACAGCAAGAAGCACTTCTGTGTCTCATAGAGGGAGTGGGTGAGACACCGTTTTATTGTCTCTACTTGAATGAGGATTTACTTTTTCAGTTTAGATTTTTACAACGTATACTTTGCATCTTGTGGGTTGTACAATGTAAATAATGACAAAGAAAAAAACTGATGGTGTAATTTTTTCGGAAAATTGCAGAAAAATAAATGATTCTATGTTATTGGATATATCAGTGGGTTTCACAAAGTATTTTGGAAGAACAACCTGTAACACTAAAGTGAGATATTTCTAAATTATTACTTTTCACACATCCACCAAACACAGTGCAACTCTGTCACTCATTTGAGCTTCTGGTTGAGTCCACCTGACAGACATGGATCATTGTCAGTGAGGTTTTTCCAAACAAGGGAATAGAAAAATAAGTGAATTCATGTTATTGGATATAACAGTGGGCAAGATTTCATGATATTTACTAGAAATGTCTGGTTATGGAAATCACCATAAAGTTGTTAAACCAGTTACCTAATCACACAGCCACCATAACCAGCGCAACACTATCACTCATTGCAGCTTCTGTTTTATTCCGCCTGAGAAAATCCAATATTTGTTCTGTTTTAAGCTCGGGTTTGGTCTCCACACACATAACTGAGAGCTTTAGCTACAAACTCAGTGAGTGAGTTCATCAGAGCTGGTTTCACTGGAAACAGCTGCCTCTTACTGCTGGAAACATGACTTGTTGTTTGCATCATTCATCATCGTTTTTTAGCTTTTTTAGTTTAGACTTGGTGATATTGACAAGAGCAGCTTTAATGGAGGCCGGTTGTTTTAGAGAGTGCAAACTGGCAGCATGCATGAAATTGCTTGCTTTAGTCTCGTGTTTTAGGTTTTGGCAGTAGGAGTGCCTGTATTGTGTGTCTTCATGTCCCTGACTGTGTGGAGAACATTTGATTCCAGCGCTCATGAGTTAGCCTCAGTGTCTGTGTGTGGGTGTAGTGAGACTGTCCAGTTCACAACTTTCCTCATTAACTCATCAAGTGTGCGTTGAAAGGCATCAGAGGAGCAGTGAGTGGGTGAGCCAACACGTGTCCACCACTGTTGGAGCCAGTTAACTTACCACTCTCCGAGCCTACTTAACTGCTCTCTCTCTCCAACACTGATACTGCGCTCCATCGCCTACACACAGACACACAGGTACACATACAGAATTTAGCCTGCTCCCTTAACAAACAGTAAATACTGCTGTATTGTGTTGTATTGTGTGTATGCATTCTATACATACACACAAACAAACACGGCAGAGTTTACTTCCACACAGGCACCAACTATAAAGGAGCTGGGAAACCAGGAGAGCAGGACAACACACAGCACACATTAATAATGAGTTAACTGTGAGACCACACAACTCTGCACATTAATAATTCTCCACACAACAAAGGCAGAGGGCCCCTATAACAGACCCCAAGGTCAGAGTCCAGTGTGTGTGTGTGTGTGTGTGTGTGTGCAGGCATGTGTTTGCTGTATGCTACACTGATTATGTCCTCTATCCGGACATCAGTGGGATGTGTATGCACAGCCGACACATATGCACTTTGTCCAAGACACGTGAGCCACTTATCAATAACAGGTTTGTCGGTTTCCCTGTCCTTCTAAACCACATTATGGGTCATAAAGTGAGGAAAACAAGTCAGATGCATGGTGTAGTATTGCAGGCAGTCATGTGTTTCACTGTTAGATACGGTCACCGCGCAGTGAAGAACAAATGGCTGATTATGCACCCTACAAATGTATTATTTCCATGTAGTGGAGACAGGAACATTACAATTGAGTTTATTTTAATTATCAGTGAAGGCAATCTTCCATATCAAAACTGGATTCGGTTTGCATTATCAACTGTTTGATTTGTAAAAGGTTTTAGAGTTTGATTGGTCATGTGAGTAATCAGTATATTTATGGAAAAACTGACTATGTGCAATGAGGACAGGATCTGAACGACCGTGACACTGTAATTCCCATCAGCTCTGCAGAATGTTCCTGGATGTCAGTGAGTGAGCGTGTGAAAGAGTTGAGTTTGGGATCAATAATATGAATGCTGGCTGACTGACTGAAGTTACACCATTGGCTGACCGAGAGCTGGGAGTTTTCCCATTTGGCAGTTAATCCTTCAAAATATATTAGCGCAGTTTCCATCATCAAAGACCCCCTTTACGTACATCTTTTGGGTCCTAACAGCACATATGCTGTGCTCTTAAATGAAGAGGAAAGGTAAGAGAGAAGGATGAAGGAGTATACCCACATGCAGCTCTCGCCTTCACTCTTCACATAAACAACGCAATTAAAACCTACCGTATATTTCCCTCAGTATGAACACATTCATTTATTCTTTATCACATACCACTTGTCACACATACAGCGAAAAAATGACTTATTGACAAACTTTCACAACTTTCCACAAAAGAGAGTCATCAAGAAAGTGGGAGGCTCACTGCTTTAAGATATATTCTGCAACCCTGAGCAAATCTCAATGTTCAAACGCAAATGTCAGAATCAGTTGAACCAGCTCCCGTCTACAATGTGTGTGTAATTTCCGACTGAATCCACCAGATAGACAAGCCGGACCCGTCTGACACTCGGCTGAATGCAAATACGATGCAATGGCATCATGAATATGTTTATTGGATTGTTTTACGGTTCCACAACAGTTTACAACTGTGTTCTCAATCTCACACAGCAGTCATACATGGTTCGGCTATATACTTGGCTTCGACCTACTCGTATTGTTTTACCGCCTGCAGCTTTAAGAGTAGAATTTGATGACATGAAGCTTTCCTTCAAAAAAATCATAAATAGCATAGAAAGTACAATTCTTCATACTTGTATATGACTAAACAAATACAAACAATGTTGCCTGTTTTGTGAATTTCGCCAGAATAGTCACAGCATTTACAGCTGCTGCTGCAAAACAGGAAGAAACTTGCACAAATTGGACTACAAAGCAAAAATACACTGAAAGAAAGCACATGGCCACTAATAAATGGTAAATGGATTTGCATTTATATAGCACTTTTCTAGTCTTGATGACCACTCAAAGCGCTTTACATTATAGTTTCACATTCACCCATTCACACACACATTCATACAGTGCATCTATCCCAGCACTTTGTTATTCTAAGGGGGGGGGCCATTCGGGGTTCAGCATCTTGCCCAAGGACAAGCAGATGGTTCAGACTGGGAATCGAACCGCCGACCTTCAGGTTGGAGGACGACCCCTCAGCCACAGCCGCCCCTAATACAGCATGCAGTTCCTAGGAAAGCAACACTGTAGGTAGACAACAGAAAACAATGGCTGTCAGCTTATTCAAAACAGTGAATATATTGTATGTGGGACCAGTAGTTACAGAGGAAACATTGTCACTGCACACCTTCTGCTTTCCAGGAGGACGCTTTACAAACAGAAAACTAATCAATGCAATCTTCAAATTAGCTTCGTGCTGTCTAAAAGCAGTCATGGATATAATGAGAATCCTCCAAGAAGAGCTAATGTGAGCAGTCTGAGGGCACACATGTACAAATTGAATTTAATCCCACTTGTGACTCATCAGTACAAACATACAGACAGTCGAATGAGAAAATATGAGCCATTTATTCATCCATCTCATATTAAGGTCATCTGAGCTTAGTGGACTGGGCCCTATGTGCCTGCCTCATATTTGCATGAATTCCCATCATGACAAAACATGGCCTGATTGCATGTGTATTTCTCAATTATCAAATCAATTAGTCGGTGAGGCGTATGACCTGTTACTGATCCAAAGACAGCTTACATAATGGCTTTCTAACACACTGGGGGGAAGCAGGTATGTAGTAATTCTTTATGAAACAAGACAATGCCATCGCTCTACATGCTGGAAAGGTACTTAACTCACAGGAGGGTCAGATGTACGAACTCTGATCGTCGCCACCTCACACTGAATCTTGGCCTCCCTATTGGCCACCCCAGGAAACACGTCACAGCCTTCAGTGGTTTCCCCCATGTGGAACCTTCCTGCACTGGCACAGCCACACTGCCGGACACTTGAGCTGAGCGCACATTCTGTGAGTGATCACCATCGGCTGAGCTGAACATCTGCTCCTAGAACTCTAGTAATAGTCAGTAGTTTGGGAAACTTGTACTAAAAAATAGAACATAATGCCTTTATTATCATCACACAGCGGAAATTTAGTGCAACTTCTCTGTGGAAGACCCTACAGATGATATAAATAAAACAGTCAGCAACAATCAATCATTCATCACAACTCTACACACAAAGTTTAAAAACAATTATGAATATAAACATAGAATAATAAATAATCTGTTAATTGAAAGAGTCTGTATATTGCACTACATTTGTTCATTTAAATTGTGTAAGTAACACATTCTTGTGTTTATGTAATAGCGATTTCTATGCCACCCCAAAATTATCACAAGTTCCTTCCTGGCCAACCACCTGAACATTTTCTGGCTCTGTCACTGCATATAGTACATGTTGGCTTTCCGTTAAGCATTGACACAATCTTAAGACCCAAGTTTACTTTTCCAAATAAAGGCTCTGTATTTCAGCCTTTATAAAGCATTGCAGCAAAAAAACAGACATATGCTTTTACTTTGTAGACAATCGATTAAAACGAAGGGGTTCTATGAATCATGCTCCCATGATGGAGATCGGCACCCTTGAATGTCTGTGTCAGTCTGATGTGGTGAAATTAAATGTAAAATTATCAAAATGACTCTATGAGCCAGAAATTATTGCTAGTGAACCAGTTTTGGCCGACAGGTCGTGAAATGTCAAATTACATCTTCTACTTGGTCTGCTGGTGCTTGGAAAGACTTAACTTAACTTAAACCCTCAGTATTACACTATGACTTTTCTTATTAATACATTGTAAGTGATGTGATATTATGTGTTTCTCATTGTTATTAAATCCCATGAACAGTACCAAACTAACAATGAATGTCTCCTATATGTACGTATCAAGTCATAAGTGATAAATCTTTATCCTCTGGAGATCCACTGTCCATTTTAAAGGTCACTGTAACAATAATATAATTAAAACATTACTGTGAATCAATTATCATAAAGTGTAGCAAAAATACATTTGAATAAATAAATATTACAGTCCAGCAACTCCACGCTGTTGTGTTTTGATTTGTTTATCGTAAATGATAATATTCTTAGAAAATATGACTGAACCAACTTTGTCAGGGAAAGAGTGGTTAACAAATCAATGCTGCATTGGCATAGTTCGTCTGATGGCTGCTGTTCTTTAGTGTGTTCACATGGTTTAAGAGTGGAAACAATATGAATGCTACAAAGATGTGTTGTACTACATAGTAATAAACAGCATGACTTGTTTCAGGGTTACCACCAATAAATAATTCATCAGTTGTATGAGGACAGCAATTAATGGTTACAACCTGATCATCATGTTCATAATGAAATGCATGAACTTGCACCTTTAAAAAATGTTTCTAAAATATGCTTTTGTCCTCCATGTTTCTCCATACTTAAGTTCAACAACTCTGCAAGTCAATGTGAGGGGGTGTTCTTATGAACTTAGCCTGTTAGTAAACTAATTTTTACAATAATTCTGACACCACATCAATGCAGTATTAGTTCTGGCCTAATATCCTTTTTTGTCCCTGTTGGTGTTTGCAATGCATTTTTATGTCTTTCATTCATTGACCCAGAACTCACTGGAGGGATTATATATATATATATATATATATATATATATATATATATATATATATATATATATATATATCCCATCTGGCCTGGGAATGCCTCGTGATCCCCCAGGAGGATATGGAAAGTGTTGCTGGGGAAAACGACGTCTGCCACAGTGAACCAATCTTGGATCAGCTGAAGTAAATGAATGGATATAATAAAATATGTATCTACACTCTGTACAACATATCACGTTACAATCTTTTGCATACTACTAAGTGTTAATCTTAATATATACTTTATAGCTCCTGTAGCCTGCAGCAGATATGAGGGGCAGACATCAGTTTGGATCACTTCTTTCTACTATAATCCAAAATGACTGGTTCAGAAATATACCTAAGTTACCTGCTTTCTGAAAATGTATCACAAAATTAGCCATTATCAGCTTCATTATAACCTAATCGCTGAGGGAGTATAATGCTACAGATTACGGCTGCAACAACTAATGACTCCGGCTGCCAGAGATTCCTCGATTTCGCATGCACTGCCCCAAAGGCTGCTGGTCACTGTCCTTCAGATGCGCCATGGTAGGCAGGGGCCACTCTGCAGCCCGGAGTGGCCGGCTGTCAAAGCCAATTCTTACACCATGTGATGAATTCTCGTGTCACTTTAATTATGCAGCAGTTCACTCAGTGACTCACTCAGTCTCACTCAGTGCGTCCAGGTTTCACAGTTGGAGGTTTGCACTGAACATTAACTCACAAAAGACATTGGTTAACCAATAATTAAGGCTGATAATGCCTGTTTACCTGTGTTTTTAGGATGGTGCTAGACTAGGGCCACTGCAGCTAAATGTGAATGTTTGCTCTTATATGCGTCTGTTTGTTGCATGAAGCTTTTCTTTGTCCCAGATTTGTGTCCACTTTGTCAAATGGAGAGAATTGAAATGCTGAGACTTTTAAAGACAATTCACACTATTTGCACTTACGTAATTAACCGTTTAACACTTACAGGATGCCACCACTCTCTGCATTGCAATTTGCCAATATAGCTACTACTAACAAAATCTGTGTGACCATGTCATATTTTTGGTCTTTTAGGTCAATGTGATAATTTTCAAATAGGGAGTTTTTGTTATTTCCACAGTCACCAAAGTGCTGATCATTGTCAGAACTGTTGGGTGTCTATAATTTTCAGGGTCTTGACATTCTTTATAAAGTGTCTTGAGATAATATATATTATGATTTAGCGCTATACAAATAAAATGGATTGATGCGTTGCAGCATAGAGGTGTTTAGCTTCCTTTTAGGGGTGCACAAGGTAAAATTATTTGTAGCACCCCTAAAGATATAATAATGTTGCTATATATATATATATATATATTTATATAAGCTGACTCACCACAGACCGACAGACAGACATTGCCTGGTGGCCTGAGGGTAGTTTTAGAGACACTCATAGATGCATTACAGCAACCTGACTGATCTGCTGCAGCTCACAGGCATGTTTGTGTGCGTCTGCACTGTTGCTGCTGCTGTCAGCCCTATTTTTATACATTCAGTTTGCATTTGTTTATGGTCATCAAAAATGATAATGATCCATCATTGTTGAGTGAAGAATTGTATGCAGAAAGCAATTGCATCTGCACGTGCTGTTAACCTATACTAGGTTTGTCCATCCATTGTTTTATAATGATACATACATTTTTAGACAACATAAAAGATCTTGTTTGGTCTGTTGCTTCAGTGTGAAGGTGTGTGTTGCACCCTTCACTCTTTGTCACACACACACACACAAACAGCTAGACTGTCTGCCGTCACAGTCAGATTGACCAGCACCAGCACCGGGAGGAATTCTGTCTGCCTCTGTGGCCTGTGGAAACATCCATAAAGATTTTACCATCCATGAAAGGCAGGCACGTTTCCAATGTAGCCGAACAGGCATTCAGACATATATGTATTTCTAAATGATTCTTCATTCTGATGCCAGCACATTGTCTCTGGAGAAACTGACTCATAAAATAAACACAAAGAAGTTCACTAGATGTATCTGTTGTAGCACAGTGTGCACACAGACTGACACATTCTGTGGAGTAGACAAAGGTGAGGAAATATTTACAAACAACTATTGACTTTACTCGTAGTAGCACAAACACATTACCAGATTCAAAAACTTCCTTTACAGTAACATCAGAGTCCTTTAACACTGTGGATTAGTGATCCTCTGCTTCAGAGTGGGATGACAGCACACTGTGAGAGACAGTGACAAACCAGCTCCTATTACAACACACTGATACTTCCAGCTAAAATGCATTGTTGTCTGTGTGGAGATCTTACCTGTGATTCTAACATTTCAGCACAGCCTGGCACACCCTGTGCAGCACTGCACTGACACTGCCTGCATGACTACACTGGGATATATGAAAAAATGTGACAAATATGCTAATTTGCTAGCTTTCAGAAAGGGAAAAGTCAAGATTTATGTCAATCTCATTTCTCACAAAATGTTAAACACAATAATGTTTGTCAAATTGAATGCTAGTTAAGCATCATATGTTAGCATTTAGCATGTTCATGATGACTTTAAAATTAAAATGACATCTGTGGCTGGGTTTTGCAGGCATATTAAGTTAACCTATGTACAGTAAATATGTTAAAACATATTACCATGCAGAACATAGAGACACAGAAAAAACGTACATTCATGTATACAACATCATCAAACGCTGTTTCGGTATATATGTATGCAACCGACATGAAGCAACATGGCAAAGCCAGCAACACTGACCACATCCATCTGTTTATACATGCAGGAATGTGAAACATCAACACATAGATAAAGATTGAAATTATCTATAATCCTTAGGTCAATCTAGATAAAATGTTAAAAGGTGCAGTTGGTAGAAAATAAACGCTACTATTATCACATGATGATTATGATTATATTATTATTACTGATGTTGTTATTATTATCATTCCCGATCCAAATTTAATACATAATTGAAAATATACAATGGTGAATAATATAAATTAAGGCATTTACCAATGGCTGCTGAAATAGCCCTACTTCAATAAACCACCACTGGGTGCTAGGGAACTGTGTCAAACCAAATCTATTGTTGCCAAGGGTTTGCTCATTTTAAGGTCTCATCCTTATTATGTAAAGTGCGTCAAGCTAATGTAAGTTGTGATTTGGTGCTATACAAATAAATCTGAATTGAATGAAAAAGCCATGTAGCACAGAGTTTAAGGACATGACTATATAAAAACATATCAAGATCCCTTTAAGACCTAAACAGGAACACACAGAGATCTTATGATATAAGTATTCTCATGAACAGACAGAAGACAAGCCTTCTAGTGTGAACTTTAAATACCATTAGTAAGAAACTGTTCAGCAGTAGAAGTAGTGCTTCAAAATCCAATACCAGTTGATACTTTTACCCTAAAACTCATTGTTTCCACGAGGAGAGCTGACAGGATCTGACATATACGTTTGGTGATTCCACAAAGTGAAAGCAAATTACTCGTTGTTGGTTAGGACGCTTATTTTCCATCTGAAGGTTAGAGATGAAACTCACAGCTCAAGAGCATAATTATGTGAACACACTCACCATTCAGAGATCATATTCCTGCGGACACTAGCTGGACTATTACAGAGTATTCAGAGTATTAAACTTGTACGTTGTTTGGCGGCTGTTCACCGGGCTCAAGTGAAATGGATGAACGTTATTTTTCAGTTTAGAAGAATGCACATTTTAAAGCTACATGCCCATATTTCACTTGGCTTATTATTATGTATGATTCCACCTGGCAAGACAAAACAAAGAGCAGTGATAGCTGTCTCTATCTGCTAATAATTGTGTGTGTGTGTGTGTGTGTGTGTGTGTGTGTGTGTGTGTGTGTGTGTGTGTGTGTGTGTGTGTGTGTGTGTGTGTGTGTGTGTGTGTGTGTGTGTGTGTGTGTGTGTGTGTGTGTGTGTGTGTGTGTGTGTGTGTGTGTGTGTGTGTGTGTGTGTGTGTGTGTGTGTGTGTGTGTGTGTGTGTGTGTGTGTGTGTGTGTGTGTGTGTGTGTGTGTGTGTGTGTGTGTGTGTGTGTGTGGGCAGACGCCATGCACTGCGGGCTATAGTAGTGCTGAAACTGGATGTTGGCAGCACTCCAGGTGGATGGAGGCTGAGTGACGCCTCGGCGCTGAAATATTGATTCAGAAAGCTGAAGCAGCCGCAGGCCACAGGCTGCATTTGGACAATACATACAGAAGAGTGTAAAAGTTCAATCCCTGCATCTGTGCTGCATAGTGTTACACGACTGTAACATCAGACTGAAGAAAGCTGTGGTTGTGGGGCCACCATGCAGACTCCATTTACACCGCCCACATGCTTGACAATACATTTGCATTTACACTTGTGCTTAATGAGGTCACCATGTGGTTTGACCAATCCGATCGTGATCTGTCCTCAGTACATCTTGGGTGCTTTAACAACTGCACTTACTGACATGTTGTCAAACGCTATACATTTCAATGCCAGGTGTAAATGTTGCTTGTACATAGACACCCTCCCCTTACATTTGCCCCTCTGTCAGTGAAGATTAAGCTGTATTGTTCCTCTGACATCTTTATAAACATATTCTCACAGTGCCCTTCCATGCTGCTTTACTAGATTAACATGTTATACCTGATCTAGATTTTGAACCTCAGTTAAAAAATACTCACCAACAGCCAGAGACAAACCAGTTGCTTTTCAGCAACTGGTTGAAGAATGGGTGATTGGCCAACTAGTCTCAACTTTGCCATCACCTCTCCCTGGTTCACCTGGAGGTGCTCTCTGAGCCACCTCCAAAAGTGTATATTTGGCCGGAGCTGCCTCACTGTTTATCCCTGTTCACAGGCTTCATGCTGAGCTAGGATAACTGCTACCCCGGTGTTACAGATGTCACATTAAATTCAATTCCATTACATTATTTTGTATATCACCAAATCACAACATACACTATCTCAAGGCACTTTCTATAAGCAATTTTCAGACATGACCTCCAGAGGATGTGTGCAGAATTGGGTGCGGACAGAGGTTTCCTCCACATAAAGAACGCAGCAGGAGATTCTCTCCTCACACGCATTCACAACAGCTGCAGAGGATTCAAGCTAGGGAGAGTGCAGCAGACAGGGTGAGACTTATCTTATTAATTCCATTGCACACTGTTTACAGTACATCGTCATCAGCACTGACTCTTGTTACCATAAAGTCTCTTATCATCTTGGTTGGTGTCTTCTCTGTGTGGGGCTCTGCTTTTTTATGCTGTTTTTTTCTTTTTGCATCAGTTGTGTATTGGGAACGTCATCACTTGCTCACTGTGACTCCTTCTGTTCTCAGGTCAGATCCTCTATACTCTCTGCAGACTTTATACTAGGGGGGCAGACAGGAAAAAGTCTCAAACTCAGGAGGCCTCAGGAGGACATTTGCAGTCCCTGGGAAAGTCTGGAGGATCTCAACAGTAACCCAACAGTTCACACAACGAGCAGAGGTCTGTGCAGGGAAAAAGCAGTAAAAAAGATATTAAGTGTTGGTGTTGTTGGTGTCAGATCTGGATTCTGCATCTTTGGAGTCAGAAACAGGAGTATTGCAACTGTTTCATGCAGTTGAGTTAACTTTCCATTATGTTAAGAATATTGTAATTTGTTGATGTGTCCAGCTACACACGGCATATTCTGACTCTCTATGTTCGTCTAAGTTTTTTTGCCCCTTTTAATTTTTTAAAACCTTTAAATGTTTTGGTAGTTTTTACTTCCTCTTTTTGAGGATTAAGGACACAGGATATTGCACCTTGTTAAAGCCCAATGAGAAAACTTGTGATTTGTGAACATGGGCTATACAAATTAAGATGAATTAGTTGACTGTTTGATTGATTTATTGCTTGATTGATTGATTGAGTGTGGTTAAATATTGAAACTGAAAAATATAATTTAGTCAGAAAATGATGATGGAAATCATGGTCTCAGAGTCAAATGTGACATTTTTTTTTGTATTTCTTACTTACAACTTCTTACAATAACTTAAATTACATGTTTTTTGTCTAAATCTTGAAAGTCAAAGTGGGCTTAGTATCGACCCCCATGTAGGACTTCAGCGCAGTAAATGTCAAACTTCCTGGATTGGGTAAATATAGCCAGTAAATATAATCCAGAAGTGTGTACATGTGATATTTTTATTTATTAGTATCTGGGCTGTTCCCACCTTAAAATGTATTTAGTGTGTATTTCTAGAGAGTTTTTGCTTTCCACTGTCTAAATGCAGTTCAGCAGGAAGCCAATTATGAGGAAACAGTTTAGATTGGGATTTAGATCAGAGGGAGCAGAGTTTGTCAGAGATAGTGAATGGAAGGTTAATTAGAGAGTGTGTGCTCAAATACGTTTGTGTACATGTGTGTCTCCTCATTGCCTTTTAAAGCCATATGCATGTTCAGAGCCCTCGAGTTGAAAATGTATGTTTATGTAGCCTATGGATGGATGGAGGGATGTATGTATAGATGTATGGATGTATTTGGGGGCTGTGACTGGCTCTCTCTCAGGCTCCATAAATGTTTCTCTGCCTCACCAGGGGAGGTGTGAGAAGAACTCTCTGTGTCTTTCACTAGGAAAGCCTCTGTGCCTTTGATTCATTTTTTAATAGTCCCCTGCAGCACGAGCTCCACGCTGCCTCATACTCTGCCTGGTTCTTTTTTGTTTGTTTTTTTGCTCTTCCTCTCTCGTCTCTGCCTTTTCTCATTGAAGTTTTCTTTCTTTTTATTCAACAGATTTAACACTTCTTCCCTCCTCCCCTTCCTTGTTACTGCCTCTAATACGAAGCGTGAAAGCTTCGATAGCACTTTCACTATTGTGACGTGTGCATTTCAAACTGAATAGCTGGATCCTCCAAGTCTCGCTCCTGTGTGTTGGGGCTTATATGCCCCAACACACAGGAGACATGGTATGTAAATGACAAGAGATCAGTAAAGTATTGGCAGGAGATGCTGTGTTCCCACAATGGCTTCATTTGTGGGCAATGCAAAGACAACGGCCCATGCTCATGTTCCTCCATGTCCTCCGAGATGGCAAAGACAGAGTAGGAGGAGGAGGGAGGCAGCCAGCCCATCATGTCCCTCTCGTCCTACTTCTTCTTTCGTCGCCCTTCCCCCTTCCTCTCATCCCTCAGTTTTTTCCTCCCACTGTCTTACGCCTACGTCAGTTGTGTTATGTCTTTTCCTGCACAAGCTCCATGCTGTCTTCCCTGCATGTAAACAAACGCACACATGCACAGCACATTATAAGAGCCGTACTTTATGTACACGTGACAGTCGCCTGCTGTGCAGCGCTGCGCTAACGGTCACGTCACGCCAGCTCAGCCTCATCACAGTGACACTGACGTCCCAGCTTCCTCCCTCAACAACTGACAATTACAACCCCCACCTTGCACCCACTGGAGGCGATGTAGCACCCAGCATGGCCAGTCACCCCATCCCCCCTCCTCTGGGTGCTGTCTAGTCATATTGCCTTGACAGAGCCTTAGCCAGCATCTTCCCTGGGGGACACTGTGATGCTCTAACCTTTGTTTAGGAATTAAGCGTTGAAAGTGAGCTGAAGCTGTCTTTTTTCTTTCCCTTCTCTAAAAGCCTTTTTTTGCTTGTTTTTTTTCTTTTTGAAGTCTCCTGTTTACAGGATTTACTTGGATCACTGCGACAGCCGTGTCTCAAGGGAAGTCCTTCATACGCTAACCGTGCTTGAAAGAGCGCCGGGCGTGGAGGGCTGCTGGCTGCTCCTACCTTGTAAATTGACTAACCACAGTGGGAATATGTGGCCTATATACTTCTCAACCCTGCAGTTACGCTTTTTTTTCGTCACCCTTCCCCAGATGAGCAGTAAGGCCGGTATGAGTCACCCACAGGTGCCCACAGTCTCTCTGAAATCGTGCCCACACAGGCCTGGATGAAAGCTGCTGGCGAGGCGTCCTGTTCACGCCGTCATGTTCTGTGAGGGCACACCCGTTCCATCATCCACAAGGCCTCTGCGGCGGAACGGTTCAAAAACTTGTGTTCCCATCTTTGACTGATTTTGGCTGTTGTGGTAATGATTCAAGAGCCAGAAACCCAGGGCACCCTTACAGCAGGAATGTCCTTAGTGCTTTCTGTTTTAGTTCACTAAGAACCATAACAGCTGTTGAGCCACAGGACAGCCACACTGATCAATCCGAAGATGTTACTCTTGAACGTAGCTTATGTTGGATTGTCCACAGAATGATTCAGGTGATGAAGCAATAACATATTTAAACAGTGTGTATGTGACTGTTGACTATGGCCCTGGATACATCTGGTATTAACATCCGAATCCGATTGCGAATGGCCAGCGTTAAGAATGTGTGTCCCCACTCTACATGCAATTTAATGCGTATGTCAATATGTTAGTTAAGACCAAATTATGTTATTTTCACCCAGTCTGAGTTTGCAGATGTGTCGGAATACAATGTTGATTTGTGTATGTGTGTTTGCATGAGAGAGAGAGTGCATGGGCACAGATATTGTTTTTTATATTGTTGGATATTGTTGTTTTTATATTGTTGTTAAAAAGGAAATTGCAATTTCCTGTATGTGCAAATATACATTGCAATAAAAAGAATTCTGATTCTGATTAGTGAAACTGCAGCAGCTCAGAGGATATCAGCTGAGTAGGGGATCCTTCACCTCTGGCCCAAGGACAGATTTGCGTTCACACTGCTAAAAGACTGTGAACATATGTCTCCCAGACCATCTCCCAATGTGGTATTTTGCAATTAGATATATATCCGTGATCACAATATGCACAAAAAACACATGTTAAAACCATTGGCTGGTAAGCGTGTCTACGCCCCACATCCCAGAACTGCATTCTAAAAGCATTTTTGGGATTTTACGGGGCAGAGACACTTCAGCCTAAAATTAGGGATGATATAACACTGGAGCTAGGATGTTGTTAGCTTAGCTTAGCATAAAGACTGGATGCAGTTGAAAACAGCATAAACCTAAACATTTCTCTCTTAGTGATCCTGTGTCTTGTTACTCTAGCAGCGACATTCTGTCAGGAACTGTAAGGTAACTACTTTCAAAAAACAATATGTGAGCAGTCTCTCTCATTGTATCGTATGTCAGAATAGCAGACATCCTTACAGACAAATTACTTATTGCAGGAAGTTGTCCACCAGTACATAGCTCCAGCATCCATCTCTGCAAAACCACAATCTTTCTCTTTTACATAGATGGGACATGACTAACGTTTGGTCCACTCTCACAAAAAAAGAAGGTTAATTGAAGTAACACTTTGACTGAGGGATTTTCTTTCTTACTTCTATTCTCTTGAGGTTCCACGTTGAATCATTAAAACACTGACGCATTTTCAAAAGACCTTGTAAGCAGACTGTGCCAATGCCACCCCAGAGTCAATATGTGAGTCATTTTCAAGTAGCGTGCTCACAGTGGCCACTCAGCAGTTGGTCTCTCTGTGTTAAACTGACAGCTAGGTGTCAGGCAGCTTGGTTCTGTTCACCTGGAGGACTCTGCCTGCAGGCCTGCATGAAAGGGTACTGTACCACAGGGTCTGACAGAATGATGATGTCCTAAAGTTTAAAATCAGACAATTCGTAATTTTGGATGGATATCTTAAAGTTTTAGAAATTTGATTGTGTTACACTGGTGTGAATCACTGTCATATCCAATTGGACATGTGTGTAAGGAGCTGCCATGTGTTTCATTGTTAGAGGTTTAAGCACCAAAGCTCTTTGATCCAACTGTCTTTCCTCAGGATTCTTCTTCCCCAATAAAACCACCCACACATCCCAGGCCACAGTCATGACCTCTTGAACCTGGGGGATTGATAGATTATTTTACCAAGTACCAATGTAAAAATAGAAGAGAGGACATTGTGTTGCAACAATTTGGAAAATTGTACTGACCACCAGCAGCTAGCTTAGACTCCTGTATGTGGGCGTACCAATTGCTAATGTTAGCAAGCCAACTAAAATGCACAAGATATGAATAAGACAACTGTAAAATTACTTCACATTTCTTCTTTTCTGAAAGAGATCAAGAGCTTCCTTATGGCTCCAGCCTCCAGCTCCAAGTGTTTCCAGTGAGTACAAGCCGTAACCGTCTATTAGGTTGATTAAAGTCAACACACCAGTTATTAGGAAATAATAATAAGGTCTCTACAAAGGGTCATAGGGTCACAAAAGAAACATGGCTTCTTTCTCTTGGCGAGTGTGAGTGTGCTCAGCAAAAATCCTGCCAATCTGGCTATCAGCTTTTGTGAAATCCTGGTCACAGACAAACAGAGAAATGGACTGAAGCTGTGACCTAACCTCAGAGCAGAGGCTGTGAACACCAGGAATCAGGGTGAAAAGGGCTTTCAAACTAATAACATTATGATGGCATTTTTACTGCTACTAAGTGGTTTTGCCAAGTGTGTACAAGGGAGGTACTGGAGCTGGAGGGATACTCTAAAGGCCGCTGTATACTTCTCCGAGTCCGTTGAGGACGGACTGACTGACAGACGGTTCGGACGGACACTTTTTGATTTATAGTTCTCTGTTGCTGAAAACAATTGGGCACCAGAACAATAGGGGGCGCAACGGAAGACGAGCTAGAGCCTACCTCATGAGTACTCAGAAGAAGTCCACGTTCATTGTTTACCTGCTCCTGGCTTTTCACACACACAGTGTATGATGGTAACTAAATAAAATAAAGTGACACCCAGCAGGTCATAATGTTTATGTTATCGTGTCTTAGCACAGCGGTTCCCCGGTCTTGTTTCCGAACTGCGTTGCTAATTCCACAGCTTGAAGCTACACGGAGGCAGCTAGCTCAGCTTCCACACACAGTCAGCAGGGACTCAAGATACTAACTACTATCAAGTGTTTGCTTCTAACCTGACGGTGTTTGAGAAACAGTGTCATGACAGCCGTGGGATTAAAGTCAGCGGGTTTTTGCACAGTTACCACCGCAGCTAGCATGGTGGCTAGCGCCGCTAGCGCCGTTATGACAGGGCGTTATAACCGTATGTGACCGTACACACATTCCGTCAGGGCTCTAACCAGCCACCGTCAGCCGGACAACTCCACTGGCTTAACATATTTGTCACATTAATCATAGAGTCGTAGTTGTGTTTGGGTTTATTGTGATATAGGAAATGAAAAGTTTGAGGTCCGGAAATGTCGTTAGCGGACGTTAGCGGACCAATCACAGCCAAGGGCTATCCGTAGGCTCTCCGCCATGCCGACGTGTAGTTAGAAAAATCAGAGGCGCACGAAAAGCTCTCCGAGGCGCTCGGAGTGGGCGTTTCTCTGTCCGTGTCGGTCCGTCTCCGTCAAAACGGAGAAGCATATATCGGCCTTAAGAACTGCCGGGTTTTGAAACCAGAAGACTAAGGTTCACATCCTGTGTCCTGCATCCTGGTTGAAGCAGGATTTATACTCCTTCCAAACAGCAAGTCAAATGTTGGATCCTGGTGGAAACACGCTCCAGCATCGGACTAGTAGGGTCTGAGTTCCTTTACGAAGCTGATGATCCGACATTCACACTCCCTTTTCACACCATGATTGCACAGCTTTATGGAGATGAAAGAGGAGCCAGGCACTGTACTTCTCTCTCTCTGACTATCTGTGCTACTTTGACATGACTGTCAAGTAGACAGTTCTAAGAACAGGCACTGAAGATGCAGTTGGGATGCATTGAGATCTGATCCCACAGAGTGTACATACTGCATATATCATTGGTTGTATTTAAAGATGCAAAAATGTAAAATCTAAATATCCTGGATACGGGTGCTGACATCTTGCATTTTGACATAATTAGAGTCAGAGTTAGCATAATATTTCTCATGCAGTGGAGCTGCAGTATCAAGGTTACACTGATGATCATGCTGAACCAATTTTGGGTCAGTTTCTGCCGGCAATCATGATGTTTCAAACCATTTTTATAGTAGGTTTTTATAGTAACACAAATTAAAATCAATCTAAAACATGAACATATAAACATACATAAGTATAATTTGACCTTTTAATTTGGTCAATGTTCCATCTGCTAACATGGAGGGGATGGAGTTTAAAATGTATACTGCAGCCAGCCACCAGGGGGCAATGAAGATTAGTTGGTTTTGCTTTTGGGGAGCAGTCATGTCGTCAGTCTTTATATAAAGACACAAAGACCTTCATGCGAGGCAACCACCGTGCACCACACACTACACTTTAAACAAATTATCTAAAATCAAAGTCCAATTGCTTTTTAAGGAACTTTTGACTTTAGTACAGTCTTCATCAGCAGATGGAGTTATCTTAGTCATGAAACTGGGGATGTTCACACTGAGCACATTCAGAACTTTTGTTATTTACTAAAAATCTGGAAGCTGGAAACAAAAAGATGTGATCTCCGCAACAAAATATGTATGTTACATGCTGCATCTGTCTGCTGCGCCACCCCTCACTGGATGGCACCTGAGATTTCTCTGTTGTAGTGAATGCATCTGTTCATGTGTGATAAGCTAACTCAGGAGAAGGTCCGCACCCCATTATGCCAAGTTCATATCTGACAAAAAAGCTTTATAAACAAGCCCAGCAAGAAGCACCCTCATAGACAAAAACTGCCACCGTTCATGAAGTCCCTGCTCAGACCTTGTATTAACCTGACCAAAGAGATCTGATCCCAAGTCAGCTCCAAATTCTTCTGTACTCACCTGACATGAGAAAGGTGTCCTGAATGTTTCTCCTGTGACCACTTATATCGGATCTCATTCCCCCTAAAATATTGCAAGTGTAACAGCACAGGTTTGTTTGAATCACGGGGCAAGAGACATGTTCAACTGCTACTGTCTTGTTCACTGTGGCTCTCCACGCTACACCTTCACAGTGCATGGAATGACCAACTTGGAGGCACGCCTGATTTTAGTAACATTTAATCCCATTTACATTGTGTTAATATAGGTTTGTAATTGGTTTATTTTGTTGCTTTGTTTTGTTGTTTTGTTTTGGTTGATTTCAACCCTGACATGTTTTAATTATCTTTTTATTGTTGATCAGGTGCTGTGGGCCTGAGGCGGCGACCCGCTTGCCCCATGATTCAAACTAACCTGTGTTGTTGCACTTACAATATTTTGTATTTCCTGGTGGTGAAATTCCCCAGATGGTGTTGTATCCCCGCTTTCCCTAACGCTACATTCGCATATATGAAATGATGTTGTTTTTACACAGTCTGAATTTACAGATGTGTCCATTGTCAATGTTTGTGTCTGTGTTTGTGTGTGTGTGTGCGTGCACTTTTAGGACACAAACAATTGCATCCACTCATGTTCTCAGAGCTGACCACTTGGGATAAGATCAGTCAGGACGGGGTAGACACTGCTTACTCACAAGTTTACCATATCGACTTGATATGGTTAAATTGTGTCACTACTCATTTCCACTGCTCCTCTTTGACAAGAAACATTTGGTAACAGCAAGTTTTTACTTATGATGAAAGTAGATTTAAGATTTATAATATTTGATGGTGGCTGGTGAGACAGGAGGCTTTATGAAACCCAATAAAGAAAGAAAGAAAGAAAGAAACAACGAACAACAACAATGATCCCATAACCCTGTATTAGGATTGAAAGCATTTACATGTCCATCCATCCATCCATCTAATCATATGCAGACATATCAGGCTGTTTCAGCTCTGCGCCCACAGTAATTTATCCTTGAGGTGGGGCGAACCCATCTTATTGGCTCTGTCTGGGCGACATCCTGCAGGGTTTACAGCGATGGCAGCTGATGTGGTATGTGGAGCTGCTGGATTGACAGGCAGAGTGCCTGAGACGCTGATCACTTTTGTCAAGCAGAGATGGTAAAATGCTGCAGCAACCCATAAATATTGAACCTGCCTAGGGGCCAATGACCTGCACCGGCTGACTGTGGTCTTTCTAGCAAACCAAGTGGATGTGTGTGGATGTCAGAGAGAGATGAGTCCATTAGGCTGCAGGGGGGTGTCCATTTAGAAGGAGAAATGTGGGGGGAGTCAAGACCATTGTATCTGGTGAGTTTTTCTAGGTGGAATAATATGGTAATAAACAGCAACACATGTAACACTTCAAACTTTCATCCCCCTGCTCATGAGTCGCTGGTGTCGGACAGGGGTTCTCAAAACGTTTGCAAGCTGGGCCCCCCAAAGCTGGTTAGGGGTAGTAGGGGCAGGAAGGTATTAAAAAGAAGAAGTGAGTGAGTCTTTAAAGTGAGGGTGAGTGCTGACCATGCCTGCAGTTACTTTTATACTCTGAAGCGTACGTGCAACTTGCGATCAAATGATAACACTCCTCTTTTGATTGGTGGATCAGGAACAAAACAGTATTTGATTTGTTTGTGTCAGTCCAGCCCCTTGCATTTCGCCACTGAGGGAACTTTCTCTAACAGGTGACAGGTCTTTTTTTCTTTTTTTCTTTTTTTTGTCTGTGACATTGCGCCCCCCTGGAGAGTGACACTCTGAGAACCACTGGTACAGTGGGTCGTCCGCTAACCAGAAGGTGAGTGGTTGACCCCAATTCCTTGTAACAAAGAGTCCTTGGGCAAGATACTGAGCCCCAGAGCCCCCGGCCACTGTGCCAGCAGTGTATGAGTGATGTGGGATAGAGAAAGCGCTGCATATTGAAGCTCTGTATGAAGAGCGCTATTTACAGACCCTTTTCCGTTTTTGGGAGCCGTCATGTCGTATATCTTTATCTACAGTCTATGGTCAGACTAGATATTAAACCTAGATCAGAATACTTCCTTAATAGTTCCTCTGAAGAACATGAACATCTGTAAAAACAATCAGTCCATCTAAAAGGTTCAATTAAACGTGTTTGGCCAACAGTGGCCACGGATTAACCGTAGGATATGTCAGAGGACAATATCAAATAATTTCACCATGAATATAGAAAATGACAATGATTCAATTC
This sequence comes from Pseudopleuronectes americanus, assembly GCA_038501795.1. NCBI lineage: Eukaryota > Metazoa > Chordata > Actinopteri > Pleuronectiformes > Pleuronectidae > Pseudopleuronectes > Pseudopleuronectes americanus. Next base: position 1,968,607 of record CM076725.1, read on the forward strand.
AAGTAAAATAATATTTTTATAGCAGTTTGAACAACATGTCCAACCATGAGGTAAAGAATCTACTACTCATTTCAGCTTTAGTACCAAAGTGCTTTGAGTGCTCATCAAGACTAGGAAAGCGCTATATAATTATAAACAATATTCCATCATAACATACATTATCTCTAGGCACTCTAGATGGTGAGCTTGAGACCTTATAAAATTACAGAGAAATCCAATAGTTCCTACAACAAGCAGCCCTGACGACTGTGGAGAAAAAAACTCCCTCATTAACTGAAGGAACCTCTCGAAACCAGACTCAGTGTGGGTGAACCTCTACCTCCATTGGTTGGGGTGAGTGCAGAAAAATGGGGGAGAGAGGAGAGGTGGCTGGAAAGGAGAAAAAATATCCAGCCACCTTTCCAAATTGTCAAGACTGCATTTAGGGTTTGGTCATATCAAAACCAATCACAATCATTATTAATAATGTTGAAATAGGAAATCCTTATTGTGTTATTGCTGTGTAGGGTGACATTATGCTGTAGGGATGTTTTTGCTTTTATGTCCACCCTTTCATACATAATAATAAGCATGCATCTTTGCTGCTTGGTGCCAGAAAGAAGTGCAAGCATGTCTGAAAAAGCCTGCCGTTCATAAAAGAGAAAAAACTGTACTAAATGAATTAAACATGACTTAGTAATTGACTGTACATTATAAAACAGCAGGAGACACGGATGCAGCGTATAAGACTGAGAGCTGCAGAGAGACTCAAGAGACTAATGAGCTAACTGCGGGGCGTTCTTCCTCATGTGACTGCTGTAATTGGGTCAGTCAATAGCCCTGTGTGGTTCTGCTGCTGGGTTAGAGGAGCTGAGCGCCGTCTGACAGGCCGACCCACACCGCTCTGACGATTGGGGCCACAGCAGCAGCAGCAGCAGCCAGAGAGCCGGCCTGCGCTTACTGTATGGGTGGAGTCATGATCAGACACTGGGGGAGGAGCGAGACCGCATATCCTGAGTTATGTGAAGAAAATCATCTCCATAATCATACTTCAGTTGTGTTTTGCTCTTAGCACTCTTTAGATGTACAATTATATTATATTATTATATATTATATTATATATATATGGGAGAGGCGGTGGACTAGTGGCAGAAAAATTGGACTATGGGCAGATAAATCCAACTGGATGGTGTCTGGTTCAACTCTACGGAGTGACAACAAAAACATACCTTGATGGACAACACCTGGATTTCTGTTCAAAAGTCCAAGAGGACTCTCCCTACCCCACTGTGTAAGTGCCCCTGAGCAAGGCACCTGCTCCCCTGGCGCTGTACATGGCTGCCCACTGCTCTGTGAGTCCTGCTGTGTTCACCAGATGGGTCAAAAGCAGAGAACAAATTCCCCCCATTTGCATGTCGTGTGTCTGTGCATGTGTGTGGGACCAATAAATGTATCTTATCTTATATATGGGTTAATCATTTCACCCCAACTCTTCTATAAACTAACAAGATTTTTTTGGTTTGATTTTCAACCATGAATTTGTAGTCTCAATTTTTGTATAGCCCAGCAAGAAATCATGTTGCGGGCTGGTCATAGAGTAAGAAGTACTTGGACCATTTGGTAAATCCCTGGTACACGCACCGGCACAAAATCACTTGGAAGGCATGTTAACAGCCTGGCACTCCCCGATAAGCATGAACCCCTGCACCATCACATGTGGCTGGAAGACACCACCACAGCAGGGTCAACATTAAATTAAATGTTCAGACGACAGGGCACATATGGGGAAAAATCAATGAGCCAGTTGGACACAACAGTAAAACAGCCAGGGTCAGTGGCCCAATAAACACACAGAGACACGGATTTAGTCAAATGTGTTTCAGGGAAAGTGTGTCCGTGAAAAGTCTGTGTGTCGCCCCTGATATTCTGATACCTGCTTTTATTTTATGAAAGACATTAAATTAAAATATTAATTGCAGACAAACTAGGTAGGATGAACACAAAGTTGTTTAAACTTCATTCTGCACCATAGACTGTTTATAAAAAGGTCTGCACCCAAACAATACAAAGTGACATACTGTAGAACTGTTTGAGGAGGACTCACTAATGACAAGGAGCTACAGAGCATATCAAAGAAACACTCTAATGTACAGAGGAGATAAACAGAGATAATTAAAAGCTTTTCATCTTTCTGAGACAAACTGTGATTTGTGAATATTGGCTCTACAGATAAATTGGATTTATTGATGAATCGATAATAATTCCCCAAATAGTTTGCAGTTTTCGACTGCGTCCTTGTTTCACCACGCACAGTCCAGCCACACTGTTCCCCTAATATTCTTACAGTCCATCTTCAATCAATTTAAATTTTGTCTGTCTTTGTCTGTTTCAGTGTGTTTATTTTCTTTTATGTAAGGCTCGTAATGCTCTAAGAATTAAACCTGAAAAGCTGAAATTAACTTAACTTTTTTTCATCGTCTTCTCAACCCATGCAGTCATAAGCTGCTTTCAGACATGAACTGAACTCTGAAGAGCCTCCAGACCTTTTCCGGAGGGGCTGTTTGTGTGAACACAGATGTGCGAGTGAGATCTTCTGGAGTTTCTGAGGACTTTTACACAACAGGAGTTCCTCTGAGTGGGTGTGTAGATTACATTTCCCTCCTTTTTGTGATAAAAGCCGACATCCTTGTTGACGTGCTTTAAACAAAATCATGTGATCTTGCAGTTGACTGTATACCTTACAGGATGCCTCTGCCTGCTGCACCACCTGAATCCTCCTGATATTTCTGTTTTGATGTCAAGTCGTCTGAGTAAAGAATCTCCTCATGTGTGAGAGGCAAACTCTGGAGAAAGTCCATTCCCAATTCTCCAGACATTCTCCCCACAGGTCACGTCTGAAAACAACTAGTTGTATTTTCAAGCTCTCTCCCAATCATAGATTTACAATCATAATACATCCTGTACTGTCAGAAACACTCTTTATGTTTTTGGTAAAAAAACTCTTTAGTCGTGATCAGAGCGATTAACAGTAAAGTCAGCTTCAAGCAGAGATGGGATGTATCAGCTGCATTTTTCCACACTGTAAAATGAACAACCCTAGCTTTAATTCTAAGGAAATTAAAGTGTCAAAGTTTCACAATGTGGTATACACATTGTATTGAGATGAATATGTCACCACTTCTTCAGTGATTGATGAATGATTTATTGATTTGTGTCGCTTACTGTCCATTACTCACGTGATCTGCAGCTGAAACCCTGATCCATGCATTCATCGCAATCAGATAGGACCATTCCAAAAGCATCCTCTCTGTTACATCTTCCAAACTTCTCCTTAAACTTCAGTCAATCCAGAATTCTGTTCCTTTCCACTCACCCACACCTGCTCCTGTGACCTCGTCACCCCTATCCTCCAAAACCTCTACTCAGTCAGCACATCCAATTTGAAAGTCTCCTCCTCACTTCCCGACCTGGCCCCTTTCTACCTCACACACATGCTCCACTACTACATCCCCTCACGCAGCCCCATACACAGGACTAGGCATCAGACCTGGGCTGCCAGAGCTCGGACCCATCCACTCTCAAATTTCTTCTCAAAACTCCCCTCTGCAGAGCTTCTTTCAATATAGGAAAATGTTGTGTGTATGTATTATGTTTATATGTATATAAATGATATGTTAGATTCATGCATCAATGTAGTGACAACCATATTTTTTTGAATTCCTATACTAATAAAAGTTATTATTATTATTATTGTTACCATTTTCAAACTAGTTGAATTAAAAAGCTTTGTAACGTCTAAGAAGATCAACCAGGTTTATCTCATAATGTACTTAAAGTTTATACATGGGCATATACCAGGAAGGGAGGATGTAAGGACATCATCTTTTTGCACTATGGGTATTGTATTATCTAGTGTTTTTGAGGCTGACCCATGTGAGTGACTTAAAGCTTCTGCGGCTTTGTGGTCAGATTTGAATGCACCCCTTGCAACGCCTCCAACTTTTTCAAAGTAAGATTTAGGTGAAAAGAATATATTGGCAGAAATTGAAAATAAAATATAATCCTAGTGTTGTATTCACTAATGTGTGATCATCTTAGTTGTGGTTTTCTTGACCCAAGAATGAGCCTTTTATATTTAAATACCTTATATTTACATTGGGAGCAGGTCCTCTCTACGGAGGCCGCTATGTTTTTTACAGAAGCCCAGACAGGACAAACTAAACACCTTTTGAATGTTTGTGACAACTGAAGGTTACCACAGGTTCTCTTTCATCTTTGGAAGGGGAGGGTGAAGCGAGGGATATTCAGATCCAACATCCAACTTCACCGGTAGATGTCACTAAATTCTGCACACTGAACCTTTAAAACAGAATTCCTATTTCTGTAGCCCATAAACAGCGTAACTTAAGGCACAGCATATCCAGTACATTTTCTCTTGCAGAGGTCTGTGCTCCAGTTTGAAGTACTTGTACTTATCTGAGTGCTTAATTATATGGTTCTTTATATATATCAGTGGGAACTATTTTGGCTTGAGATCCTATGAAATTATGTAGTCATATTTTATATGATTAGTATTAATACTGACAATACTGATTACACTATTATTTACACTAGGTTCAGCTGAGACCAATATTATGATTTCCTAAAGATGGAGCTTGAGGACATGTTTTAAGTATGACACTATTACTACACTGAACATATTGAATTAGCTACATTTTATATCAGGGGATAAAACAAAATTAATCAAGATATATATTTTAAGTTAAGTGTTTTTTAATGTATTGTGCTTTATTGTTGTTTCTCTATTTTATATTTGACGTTTAAAAATAATTTAAAAAAATCTGATTTCAACATGTAACATTTAAAAGGGCTCAGAATCCATTGTCTCAGTCTCTTTAACAGGAGCAGAACGAATTAATTAATGAGTGAAGTAAATTAAAAGAGGCGGCAATAATAAGAAACTGTGACAGTGGATCTGGACAAACAACTTTATTTCTGGTAATGCATCTATACACTGTACATTCAGTCACTGTAGTATATAAGCATAGCTATTTTCAAACATAATCTCATAAAGTCCTTTACTTTACAATATAGTCCGTGTCGTGAGAGAAGGGGAAGGGTGATGATGGAGAGATGAGGACAAAGGTGTGAAAAGATGAGGGAAATAAGGGATATAGATAAACAAGCCAAGCTTTTTTCCATACTGTATATGTGGTATTAATAAATGGGAAAGCTTACATTTACCTCTTAGATAAAAATATTTCTAGAATTGTAAGGTTTATATAGTATTAGCAGCAGCACAGGGCTAAAAAGATACATGAGGGTTAGGGAGAAACAATCAGAAAGTGGCGTAGTCATGTGTGTGTGAGTGTGTGTGTGTGTGTGTGTGTGTGTCTGACCCATAGCACAGGTCAGCAATCTGATACTAAACATACTGTTAAAAATATATATGAACTGGTGAAAAAAAGTCATTCAATATAAAGACTCTACAGTAAAAAATGAAAAGAAATGGGTTAACATGTTTATGAAGGGAATATTCTCTTACGCACTGCATTTACTGTTTTTGAAACATCTCAGTTAAAACACAAATTCCAAAACAAGACAGTTATTGTAAGAAAAGATTTCTTTTTGAAAAAGGAAACACCATTTACATATATTATACAATATTGTAAAGAAAAAAATATTTACATTTGAAAATCCTTATTCAAATCGTCACACTGGCTAGTATTTGTCTATTAATATGGACTGTTATTGCTGCTTTGCTGTCCATTATTTAGCAAAATGATTCTCCTTTAGAAAACAAGACTTTGTTAAACTGCTTTTTTCTTTTTGTGTGGGAGAGTGAAGAGCCAATGTTATTATTGTCCCCCCTATTTTGTAGAAAACCATGAGTAAAGTAAACTACACATTGGCTATCATTTCTTTTGAGTGTAAAAACAACTACAAAATGTACCAATTTTAGGTCTGCCAAAAGTGACAGACGCAGTGTCGTCCTCTGAGCAACATCGGTAATGTTGAATAAGAAATGGGCCTTCGACATAATGCCCTCTTTATTATACTTGACAGGTCCGCCCCTGGACAAGTCAGCAAACTGGGAACATAACAGTTAAGTCTTTATGTACAACCCAAAGTAACAATTCACCGAAGCAAGTGGCTTTTAAAGATGTTCTATAAAAATTGTTTGAACATGCATATCATTGAATTCAAATTAATTTAAAAAAAACACTCATTCAGGGAAAAAACCCTCTAGCATCTAGCCTTTGTTCAATTGTTCTCTGCATTGAAAAAGAAAAAAAATTGTAAACTGGTTGATTTTAGGAATACTGAAAAAAGAGCTGCTGAGCGAGGGAGGGTCATTTATTTTGAAAACCTGCAAACAGGAAGTTGATGAGAGGCTCCGCCCCAACAGCGTCATCATCAGTTTTTCTTACTCTGGAAACCTTTCGCCCACATCCAGGCACTTGAGGTTGTCCAGCATTGCATTTCTTTTTTTTAATTTCTTTAGTTTTTTGCAAGTGTGAAGTTTTTCTTTTTCTTAAAAAAACATTTGCAACAGTTTGTTGCTTTTTTAATTTCTTCTTCCTCTTGTAAATAAGATAAATTGCTTTATGTTGCATAACACAAAAAACCCTTACATGTACAGTATCAAATGCCCAATAACCGACTATATGTATGGCAAACTTTCTCAAAGTTCATGCATAAAGAAAATATGAGTTTTCTATTGAAAAAAGGGAACATAACAGACCAGCAATAAAATATCTCCACGTTTAAAAAACATCAACAACCAAAGAAAAATTAGCATTAACACAATGTACATTCTGATTGCATTGTACCCACTGTGAGGAGGCGGAGAAATGGTCTCTGCCTTTTGGATTGAATCTGATTTGAATCTTTGACCATTTGATTTCTGTTCAGGCTCCAATAAAAACTCAACACGGTGTCGTACAGTAAGTTGTTAGTGAACTTTTTTCTGTCAAACTTGTTACATGTTTTACTGGGTGCTGAAGCGACAGTTGTGTCATTATATTACAAAAACGGGAGAGTGTGTCGAGAAAAAATTTCAAACAATCCCAGACTGCATCAGCAAGCAACAGGTAGAGCCTTTTTTTCTTTATTTACAATACTTTGCCTTAAGAAAACAGTTTTTTTATTTGAGATGCAAGTAATCAACAAAATGCTTACTGAATTTATATGGTAGCAGTCACGATAAGATGATGCTTTCAAAGAAAGATTGAAGACAATAGTGGGAGTACAATGCATTAAAACAGTATTTCTGTTATGACAAAGTCCAACCTATTATTGTAAAGGAAAAAGGAAAAGAACATATATTTATATTTACACACCTTAATTTAATTAAAATGAACATTTTGTGGTTCTTGCTAAGGACGCCCCACCTGAGTCCCTATGATTTCTTTCATGATGGAGCCAACTGGAGTAAAAACATGCCAGTTGTGACTTGATGTGAAAACTGCTGAGATGGAGACTCTTGGTTATTGTTATTGATCATCCGAACAAAGTGCTCACATAAAGAAGGCGCCTTTACCTTGGCATGTTTTTATTACCAGTATCTAATCCAGGGTTCAATGCAAAGAGAGAAACATATTGATTCAACTTTAACTTCACACTCAATGCTTTTCTCCCTCAGTGGGCAGCGATGGCTTCCTGAAAACCCGACAAAACCACGGTGGCACTGTGGAGAGTTCAACTGCTTGTTTTGTTCATCTTCTACTGAGTTTGTTTCTTTTATATTTTCAAACTCCATGAGCACAGAGAAACAAAGTAACTGTCTATCTTTTTCTTTACATATCGCTATGTAGTCTCTTAAATAGCTTATAATGTCTTTAAAATCCTCCTCATATCTCACCATGACGGGAACGGCCATGGAGACTTTTTCTGGAACTGCCAGTTGAGTGTGAGCACTGCCCTCCAGGCTGCACTGCTGTAACACCTCTAAACAGCTGTGTAGCTCTAATATAAGATGATCGTCTTTCAGCATTAATTATCACAGATGTGTGTCCACAAGTCTCACTTCATTCTCTGTCAGAGAAAATCCAGGCACAACCACGTTTTTGTGCTATACATGTGTCATGTAATCCTTGAGATCCAGTTTTTTTAACATCCTGTGAGTGTGGAAGGTGCAAGTCAGTGCTTGATTTAGAAACACATGCTTCCATGTTGCAGAAATGCACTTTGCTGTTTTCAGTCATTCTCCAAAGGAAACATTCACCAGACTGTTCATGGGCATGGACACAGGTCCTCGTCTTATCTCTCCGTCTCTTGCAGAGGGCGAGAGTCTTTGAGTTTTGTGTTCTGGAGGGCGAGTGTGATGGACAGTGGGGTGATGCAGTTGGCCCAGGACTCCTGTGTATGGTCGTGGTCTGACGGGCAGATGAAGTTGGGGATCATGGCTAGTGGGGTGAATGGTTGGGCTGTGAGTTTAGCTGCTTGGTCACTTGTCCGCAAGCGTGTCCATGGGCGTCCCATCCTTGTCACCGTTGGTTTTGGGCCAGAGCTGCTGCTGTAGCTCCTTTACAACCCTCTCCAGGTGCTCCCTGGCCTCCCGCTCGTGCAGCAGGTCGGCTCGGAGCTGCTCACGGTCGGCCTCGGCGTGCTGCAGCTTCATCTGGAGGTCCTCGATCTGGTAAACACATGGCAGGAAACAGATGAAGTCATGCAACAGAACAGAGCTAACTCCAGGACGGTTTGGAGAAGAATGATCCAACAACTCTTCTTAACAACCATCTTCCATACACAGCTCAAGGAACTATATGAGTCAAGTGGCTGTTGGCACACTTTAGAGTCCTACAGCCCTCCCACCATTGTCCAGGGTTTCCTACTGCAGGCCTGATGCTATGTCACATGACATAGGGAGTTAACTGTGTGATAATGTTTGTGGTCAATTCAATCTAAAACTAAAGTTCCACGTCTCTTGTGTGATCAAATTACATGAATATTCCTGAGTCCGAATTGGGATGTGGTATCAAGCTGGTGCCTTGAAACAGGTGGCAGTTTTAGTCAAAGTGAGAGGAAAATGGTAACTGACAAGAAGTTTCTAAAACATCAAAAACATCTTGACGACAGCTGTCTGAGGGCGACTGTAGTCTCTGCAGGAGGCACACAGATGCAGTTGGAGAGCATAACCTCCCTCTTGTTTTGTCTAATCTGCATTTCCCATGGTGCCTGAGGGAAGTCGACGTCTCTTCCTGTTTCCTTTCGGTGGGGGACTTACACGTCTGTGCACTTGGAGCTACACCCATTTATTTTTGACTGTGGAAGAGGAAATGTGTTTTTTTTTCTTGCCTTCTCCTCTGCTGACCTTGAGAGTATTTAAGGGAGTGAAACACTGCAATTACTCTGAGGGTGTTGTCTAGACTTTGCACACATTAGACTGTTAGTGTCTGCCTCCATGCATGGCCTTGTCTTGTTTCATTTCTACCCATGTCCCATGTTTAATCACATCTTTAAAAACAACAAGCCTAAAGGGTGACAAATTCTTAAAACCTAGCTTAAATCCTTCATAAGCAACATCCACATGCATAGTAACCGACCTGTGCCGAGTATTTTGCACGAAGCCGTCCTGCCTCGCAGCCTTTGTCGCAGACCCTCAGCTGTCGAGCCTGCTCCAGCTCCCTCTTCAGACGGATCCGCGACTCATTGGCTTCCTTCATCTTCTTCTCGCTCTCGGCCCGCAGACGCTCGATTTCCTTCCTAAGGTTCCGCTTTGCCTCGGTTGCCTCCCGCAGCTTCTCCTTCTTGGCCACCCGTAAGAATTCTAACTCCTGGGAAGAAGAGATTGTAGATGTAAGCATCAAGGAGAGGCTCAGCCTATGTCTGGTTTAAACGTACATAATTAAACACATTTATAATAACGTGTCCCATGGTGCTTAAACAGTGGATATACAGTATCTGTCACATGGCTGTTCGCCTTTGCCTCTGAGCTGTTGACACCCAAGAGTGGTGACTTGTTACAGAGGCTGCAGGGTCCGTTTACACTGAGACATGTCAGGGGTGAGGGCAACTTGTGGGCTGACAGAAGTTAGGTTTCCTTCCTCTGAATCACTGAAAGAGTGTGTGTGTGTGTGTTTGTGTTGTGTGTGTGTGTTGTGTGTGAGAGTGTAGTGGTAACACGCCCATACTCTTCTCATGGGAACCTAGCAGTTGGGACAAACATGTCTGTCATCAAGCTTTGTTAGTTCTCACAAAAAGAGTGAAAAGAAACAATCCCCATCACACCCAATACTCTGCAGAGGCTTTACATAAGAACTCTATGAATACCAACAGGGTTAGAGTTAGTTAATCTTAGTAGAGTAGCAGAGAAGGAATTATACCAGTGACTTCTTTTAAAGTAACACCCCCATTGATATAACTTTTATTGGTTGGTTTGATTCGCCTTGCTTCTGCACAGCTCCTCTCAACACGGGAAAGTGAAAGTGGAAAGCCGTCGCGCTGGAGTCCCTTTTCTTGCTCCCACACAAACCTTCGTCTGCACTTTCTTGTTCTCAGTCCAAGACCAAAAAAAGAAATGGAAGTCTGGCTTTTCCCTTTGCAGCAACATCCGCTGTCGTTGTTATCACTTGCCAACTCATGCTAAGCTTTGCGGACAGCGATAAAGCCTCTACTTCTGCATTTCGATGTCTGAGCTCAAGTCATTTCCTCAGTTTGCCATCTTTTAAAAGTTTCTAGTGACTTGATTTCTAAAAAGTTAGGGGAGGCTAAAGGATTGTATGAGTTGTCATTGGCTGCTGAGGCTGGGAAATCTCATTCTCTCAGTCAACACATCATGGTGCGTTCACTACAGTTAAATCATATACTATGTAAATATAGCATGTAAGTGGGAGAATAGTGACACTTAATCACTGGGGTTGTAGAACTGAATAAAGATGGCTGTACACTGATAATAGGCTGTTGCTATTGGTCACATAGGAAAAGTGTATGAGTCACAGTTTGTATAAGTGTTCTTTTTTATTATTTACCAAACAGATAATCACAACTTCTATATAGAGTTACAATGACACATGTGACTGATTGGTGGCCTTGAATGACAGGGAGCTTAGTCTGGTTGTAGCAGCTACCTGTGGTATGATAATTAGAAATACATTTCACATGCCTTTTACATTGTCTTTGGTGGAGCTGTTTTAAAATCTTCCGTTGGCAAGTGTGAGTGAAATAAGTTCAGGTCAACTCAAGAAATGTTTGTCAAGATGCAACTCTTTCTGAATTAATATTCTTTTAAATCTTTTCCAGAAGCAAAATCTCTTCCAATTTTACAATTTAAAAAAAGGGGTCGCAACAATGTATGACTTAAACATATTTCCATTCAAATCTCAGGTCAGTGACAAAGTGAGGCAAAGTCTATGTCTATGTCTGCAGATCTATGTGTTAGCTAAGCAACAGTTTCCCTCTGCTTCAGGTGTTTCTGCCGACCAGGAACAACAACTCCTCAGACCTTAGTCGGCACTCAACACACACAAATAATACTGACATCAATGTTCTCATTTGACAGCACAGAGAGATTATTTCAAGTCAAACTCCTTTTTAAAGATTTATGAATGAAACTTTACCTGCTGGAGACTGCGTTTGGCCTGCAAAGCTGATCCGAGCTTCTCCTCTTGCTTCACCCTCATCTTCACAATCTCATGCAGAAACTTCTCCTTTGACTCTTTAGAGTCCAGTCCGCTGTCCAATGCCTGCCTTAGGCTCTCCAGCTCCGACTCCAGCCCCAGCTCTGGAGGGGTCACGGGGGCTGCAATGGGTGCAATGGGTGGAGCAGCTGTAGGGCTAGTGCCCTCGGCTGACGTGACAGTGCAAATGGGCCCTTGGGCACATGGTGAGCTCACGTCCTTGGCTGAGCTGCTGGATGAGGTGAACGATGGTGACGACAGGGAGGACAGGGACGAAGTGACTGGTGGGAGAGATCAGGGAAGAGTGAGGTTAGAGGACAAACTAAAATGTGCTGATATTGGAAATGAGTCAGTTCTCTAGCTGTCACGACTCAGTTGATCAAGTTAAATATGACAACATTTTGCTGGCCAGTCCAGCAAATGATCTTTACATGTTTCGTAGCTGGTAAAGATTAATCAACTTACACTCATCCCGGCTCTCCACTTCAATGTCCACCTCAGAGTCTTTGTCATCCTGAGGTGTTGGTGGCTTGCTGGCAGTGAAGGAAGGCGGGCAGGGGGCCTCAGTCACTGGTGGCTGGAGCTCCTCTGTGGCTCTTCTCTTTTGGGGCCTCGAGTTGGCTCCTTCACCTGGGGGTGCACCACCACTTGGATGGGAGGTGCTGGGTAATGATGGGGACATGGGACCCAACTTACTCAGGGGTTGTGGTGTGAGGGCAACATTGGGGGCCACCCCATTCTCCAGACTCTTGCAGTTGTAGAAACTAAATGAAAATTAGACAATTTAATTGTATGTATTATAATGTTTAAATGTAATAAACCAAATCAAGATCAATTCATTAACAAGAGTAGAACTATATATTTAAGTCAATAGAACCTGAACCACATTGCAGGGTCCAGCCTCTGCAAACCACGGTAGAGAACAGTCAAATAAAGTGCCTGTAGCTGTTTCCTCCCACTTCATGAGACACTGGTCCAGATCGACTCTGATATGATGCTGTCTGTACTGGCAGCACCATGGCAAGTGGGTGCCCACATTATGAGTGTGTGTCAAACGTGTTCGAATGGTATCGTGTGGGAAGCTGTGGTACAGTCAGACTTGACCTCTGTGAAACCAGCCCACCCAGACAAGTGAGGGAATATGCTGGGAGCACACCAGATCCAGCTCAACAAATGGCTACCATTTCTTGTAGTTAAAGCTCCTCTTAGTGTTCAGATATTTCCCGGTTCCTGATTAATTCAATTTCTAGTCGAAGTTAAGTGCTGTTTGGGGAAAGTGTCTTCTGTCTTTGCTGGACTCACCTGTCTCTCAGCAGGGCCAGGGGGTGATTGGTGGGGTCCTTATCAGCAGAGATGTGGGGGGACCAGGGCCTGAAAGCTGATGGTCTCTGTCTGGGCTGGTTACAGTTAAGCCCCTGAAAAAAAAAGGTACTTTAAATCACAAGCCATAAAGAAATCACTTTTTGTAAAACTGCCACCAGAACGCTTAGTGAAAGATGTTCAATTTCTGCTTTAACGCTGTTTACCCCTGAGAATCTAAAAGGGTGTTGTGGACTCAAACACGTCACCCATCCCTCCATCAGCATAGGTGTGAGTAGATAAAGAGTGAATTTTCATTTTTCTGTGAACTATGCTTTTAACAAAGAGACAAAAACATGTCCTACAGATGCATTTTTTCCATTTGGCAGCGCAAGCAACATTTCTCGTTTCGTAAACTCAAGACCCTGTTCACGAATATTAAAATATTATATTATTACAATATGGTTGGATTGAAATCAGGAAAACGCCTGATCAAAGAATAAGTGAACAAGAATATGAATCTCACATTTAAATGTTGTATTTCAGTGTGAAATTGTGGATCCAGATTGATTCTGAGACAATGCTATCTTGGCTATCGTGTGATGACGAATTAGCCTCTGGGGCAATGGCTAATATTTTGTGGCTTACAGTGTAGACAGTGGATTGCAATTCAGTGTTTACAGTCCGACTGGTATCTTTATAACAAGTTGAGCAAGCCTCAACACAAAAAACAAACAGTGAATAAATTATCGGATTATTGAGATTAGGGCAAATGTGAAGGCGCTTCCGAAGTCCTGTCACTGTTGACCTTGGGTATGGTTCCACAAAGATGAGGTTCACATAAAAATGAGGGGGCATCCAACAGTCAAATATTCCAGGGCTTGATATAAACATTGATTTTTTGGTGTTCCAATGTGCTGCAGGTTGCACTAAATCTTTGCAGTTGTCGTAATGTAGTCCATTGTGGTTTTAATGTAGTCAAAAGTCCCTTGATTAAAAGGATGTGAATGGGCCTCTCATCATTGTGGTCTTTCTATAGAGTTAGATGTGTTGGGTGATTGGAGAGGGGTCAGTAGACAGATTCCATTTTTTAATACAGTATGCAGGGTAGACACTTTTTTTTTAGGAGAATATTGATCTTCACAGTGGACATCCATCTTTATTATATGGTAATATTCTCTTTCACTGCTCTCTCAAACTTTGCTCCCTCTCAGTAAGCGAATCTGTGCAGCTCGTGGCATCTACTGTTACCCCCCTCTGTTAGCACAGCTTGCCAAATCTAAATTTAAGCACTACCCTCATCTGAAAACTTCTGTATAATATTACACGACACCTCATCTCATGCACTATACATCATTATCATCTTCAGCATCTCTGTTCTGAGCTTAGCAACACCAACCTTAGTTGAGGCGGACAGGGATTGTAGCCAGTCGAGCTGCTTCTCTTTGTCGGCCAGAGGGGATTGCGATGGGAAGTCTTCAAGTTTGGCCCTTTTGATCGGGATGGGATCAGATGGCTGGAAGAGAAAAAGAACATTTGTTTTAAGTTTCAAAATTGCAGGTCAGCTAATACAAGCGAAGATACTGTCATATTCCCTTCAGTCAAAATTCTGCAATCATAAATCAAACCAAATCTCTACTAAGTCAAACAGTTAGATTGTGTAAATGCATTCAGGTTGATAGGTTTTCCCATCTGATATGACGCACCACAGGTTGCCCAGTTGGCAAGGGATGTCAGTGTCAGTGAACTAAAAATGCACCCAATAGTGCCAGACAGACCAATAGCTTTGTCTGTGTGTGTGTGTGTGTGTGTGTGTGTGTGTGTGTGTGTGTGTGTGTGTGTGTGTGTGTGCGTGTGTGTGTGTGTGTGTGTGTGTGTGTGTGTGTGTGTGTGTGTGTGTGTGTGTGTGTGTGTGTGTGTGTGTGTGTGTGTGTGTGTGTGTGTGTGTGTGTGTGGATGCCTGATATGGGAGTGCCAATGGAGGTGTCTGATAGCTGGAAGTGTGACTGTGTTTAAATTTAGGTGTGGTGTTGACTTTGTGTCTGTCTGAGGCTTGGGAAGTTTTTTCAGGGTTACTAAGTTGCACACACACACGTACACCCACACACACACACACACACAAGCACACATACATCATTTTTGCTCATGGGCAGCCAAGAGAGGAGGCAAGAGGTGACTGGGGCAGTGTCTGTCTGTCTCTGTGTGTGTGTGTCTATCATACACAGATACACCCATACATACAGACAAGTAGGGGTTTGTTTCTCTACCTCCCTTCTGGTTGGCTTTGTGGCTATGACCTCAGCCTCCCCAAGCTGTGGCTGTCACTAGCTGCCACACACACAGACACACACAGACACACACACACACACACACACAGACACACACAGACACACACAAACCCACACAAACCCACGCTCACACGCTACCACTGTATGTAATGATCAAATAAAACTGCTCAATTTACAGCGAAAACAAAACTTTCAATATGTTCTTTGTTTTCAATTATCTAAATTATTTTAGGCTTAATGCTCTTGCAGATACATGGTTAAAATGACGCTACCTGAAATGGGACATTTTGAGGGCAAAAGTTTATAAAACAGCACTCGTGAAAGCTATTTAAATAGTTAGTAATTTGCATGTGGAGGAAAGCATACCGACTACTGACCCGTCAGTGTTTACTTCTAGTGATATTATAAATGTTTTATGATTTTCACTCTTTCTCAGTGTTTTGAGGTCCTGTGTTGGAGTGGGGGTCACACATGAAGGGCAGATCTGGGCAAGTTCTTGTCAAACCAACAGTATTTCAGCAGGGGATATATTCAATAACTTTTCTCACTCAGACAGCTCACTCTCTCTCTACTGCACTTAGTGATGCTCTCACACTCATGTTCTGACTCCAAAGATCTCCCTCAGGAATCTACAGCGTTCTGCCAGTGTGCAGGAGAGGGTAGAACGCACGCACGCACACACACACATACACACATGCAATCACACACAGGTGGTAATTTGCTGTGTTCATAATTTCATCTTGCATTTTCAGAATTAAGTCAATATTTTGAGAATTAATTGAACTCTTCAGCTACAGACAGCTAAGAAAATTGCCAGTGTTAAATACTTGGAAAATTAAAAGGTGATTTTTTTACAATTGAATAGTGTTTTTTTATTTTAAGGTCATACTTTTTTAATTCAATTTTTTTGCAGCATATAATCCCACCATCATACAGAGGAGACCTGGCTGTGCTTGGTGGGTCTGTGTGCTTTATTAACATAAAGAGATATGTCCTTTATAGCAGGGCAGCAAAGAAGGGCTAGAGGCAAGAGACTAGTCACTGCAGTTCAGCCCAGAACTCACACATACACACACATACACACAGAGCGCTGCCTCAGGGCAGACTGTCTGTGCCACGTGCCAATCCTTGTCTCGTGGATTACCAGTTGCCAACGCCGCGGCTCTCCATCAGGGTGAGATCCGGCCCCGGTAATGTTGGCCACAGAGAGCGTCGGAGGTCAACAGAATTGGCAGCTCAGCTCTACAGGCTGAGCACGGGGGGTGGTGTGTGTGTGTGTGTGTGTGTGTGTGTGTGTGTGTGTGTGTGTGTGTGTGTGTGTGTGTGTGTGTGTGTGTGTGTGTGTGTGTGTGTGGTGTGTGTGTGTGTGTGTGTGTGTGTGTGTGTGTGTGTGTGTGTGTGTGTGTGTGTGTGTGTGTGTGTGTGTGTGTGTGTGTGTGTGTGTGTGTGTGTGTGTGTGTGTGTGTGTGTGTGTGTGTGTGTGTGTGTGTGTGTGTGTTTGTGGGAGGGGGGGGGGTTCAGGGAGTGAGAAATCTGCATGTCTCGATTACTGAACAGAGGGACTGTGAGACATGAGGCAAAAAGACAGCCGGGATGGGAATTCCTAATTTTTAAAAGCACCCCTGTGATATCTGTGGCACTGGTGCTTAGGGTCCCATGGGATGGGTTCAAGGGATCTAGTGCAAAAATGGGCACTGGTTAAATTTCACTATAATTTGATAAAACAGTATCCAATGGGGGACTGTGGCAGACGGCGTGTGACATGAAACCAATAGACACACGTGTACATGCATACACACTCAGACCCTGAACAAGGGGTGAGTGAGACACTTTTCATGGAAAATTGACAGGGCTCTTCTGAAAAGCCTCTGACTTACAGAAAGAGCCGGGGTAACTTCAAAGACACACAAACAAAAATTGTGTGTGTGTGACAATGCATCCCACCTCCTCACGATCCAGGGTGGATTAAACAGCATAGACAGGATGTCACACTTCTAAGATAAGGCCTTCTTATTAGGTGAGGTGTGTGTCAGACGTGCTCAGACTGCGTGTCTATGTGCTCAGTGCCAACACTTCCCAGTGCCAACATGACACTTCATAATATCTACGCAGTGGTATTACACTGTAGTCTGGGAGGTTGGCATTGGCCTTCTATTAAAAGTCAGATATCATTTTATGGTTATCATCCCTGCTTCCAGTACCTGTGCTCTGTGGGAGAGCATTTTTTTAATAATATGGCAAAAAATATCAGTGCTGGACCCTTGAAGCACATATCCGTCAAATGCTGATATACAACCTAAATTTCACACAAGGCATTTAGGACTATAGTTTTTCGCTGCATGAAAAACTCACAAATCCCCGATGGTGTGGAAACTTTGAGAGTGTCAGGCTAGTCCCAGCTGCCATAGACGGGGCCTCACGCCGGGGCCCATGTATGAGCACGTGTCAGGGCAAGTGGATGTGGGTGTACACGTATGTTTGTATGGCTCTGTGTGTATGTGTGGCTGCGACAGGATGGGTGGGGTGATAACAGTCTTCTCGGCTGAAGACTGTCTGTGCCTTTTGAAACCCTCACAGTTTGAGAACACTTCCTCTGTCTGCAGGCCACTGCTGTTTGTCAGAGCCAGACAAAAACACCATGAATAGAACTGTCTTTTCACAATATGCAGCAAAGAAGTTCTACCTCTTTGCAAAACCATCTTTGCTGCCGTCTTTTTCAAACGTTCTTTATCAGTCAATGCTGTAATCCCTCTGCATGTGGACATTGATGAAGGAAAAAAAGGTTGATTTATAAATGTTTCCCTCATGTATTCCATGCTAAGGATATTCAAATCGATTTGTATAGATGAGAAATATATCCATAATAAATCCAATCTGATGAGGAATGTATGGTTACATGCGGTATAATGAAAACGTACATAACTGTCAGAAATACAACGGGAAGTGAAACTTTGTTGCACCTTCACTATGTTAACCTTAGGTATAGTTCAAGAATATTTTTTCTCTTCAAGTTGTGAACATTGTGAAACACTCTGTCAGTTGCCAAGTGGTCCCTCTATGGGGAAGCACAGCTTGTTACACTGGGTTCTTTATTCTGATGTACCTTTTTGAACAAATCAGGAGGGTTGATTATGTGAGCTGGTGAACTGAAGAGGCAGAGGGCTACAAGTGAGTCAGTAAAGAGAGAGTTCATTGAGAGGTTTTTCCTCTGCTGAACAAACATCATCCAAGAAATTAGTGGAGGCATAAAATGGCAGATTGGAGTAAAGGCCGCCAAAAAAACATCAGACATCTATGTCAAACACCCCAAAAAGGCATCCGATCAGTCTGACATCATTAGAAATGAAGGGTATTCTGTTCTATCTCTGCTCGAGAGGTTGTGCGAGGGAGTTTGTGCTTTATAAAATCACAGTCTTTTGACAACTTGATCTGTGGGAATAAGCTCCAGGCTGAGGTGAAACTTGCCTCAGGGACAGTTTGATGTAAGACATCTTACTGTGTTGAAAACAGGAGTGCCATCAACAAAAAGCCACCAAATCCTAGCGGCTTTGAATGGAGACACCCTGACGGACAGCCTGTCATTAGGTAACGCATAATCTGTTTCTTAATTGTGTCTGTCATTTTAATTTATGCCCACCCCCAACGCCCCTCCCATCCATGCTTATTTATTTCTGCCGCTATACCTCCTCTTGTTTTCCAATCTATTCATCTTGTCTGTCTGAGTGTGTTTCCTGTGCCATAGATTACTGGATGTCCTCTACAAACAAGCAAGACTCCAGTCGCAGAGAAAGAAAGCAAGCAAAATAAGTTAGACACAGACATCAAGAAGTTTGGGTAAAAAATGTCATGGACGAAGTAGGCTGTTCAAAATCCTCACCATGAGAATATAACTGCAATCAGGAACTTGTAAATTCCTAGGCAGTAATTAGGGACATTTTTGTTTTTATATAAATGTTACAAGCCTTTCTTATCTAGTGCAATATTAAACTGTTCAAAAACGTTTTACTGTGCTGACTATATCTTTGGTATTCTTGAAAAAAACACTTGTCACGGTTGCCAGAAATCATGTCTGCTTTGACCGCATAATGTGACTCAAGACCACATGGCTGTCAGCTTGTAGGTGTATGGTGCTAAACAGGTTGCCTAACCCAACATCCCCCAGTATGGGTTCAAGATGAAAGGGCAAACAACCTGTTTTCTTGACTCTTTCTGTACTCCAGAGCCGCACCCTGCCTGTGACCTGACTTTGGCCTCCCTGCATGTCTTACTAAGGGGCCCATAGTGGTAGAAAGGGTGGGGCCCTTCCTGGAGGCGAAGTGAGAGCTTAGCTCACCTCAAACAAAACAGCCACAAAAACTCCACATATGCTGGGACACAAACAGGTGTCAGACAACATGTCAGCCTACTGTTTATGCAAAAAAGAAAAAAAAACACTGAGCAGGGATGCTCAGGCTGAATTTCTGAATTTCTTTTAGCAAGCAAACAAGCTGCATGTAGGATTTTAGTTTCCCTCTGAGGCTTTAGCAGTTTTTATATCTGCTGAATTTCTTTGGGCAGTGTTGGAAAGGTGAGCAATTTTGTCCGGACAGTTGAACTTTCACCACCTGTCTATGCTAATTCCTCAGTCGGATGACTTGTAAGTTTGTCTGCATGAATGTGACTGTGTGTGAGCAGGTTAAAAATACAGCGAGCACCGTGGCTGCTCACTCGAGTGAGATTCCTCGACTGTGCGTTTGTGGGTTACACACGCACAGCTCCAATTTTGGCAACTAGTTCATCCTACCATCGCCTCCTTGGCTGAGGAGTCACAGAGAACAATGGGGCCTCTGTCTTCAGACAAGTAAATAGCGAAAACACTTTACATAGTTACAGTCAGGACAACTATAGTTGTCGGTCTTGCTGAGACAGAGTTCCGACTTCAAGAATAACTGGTTACACTGGAAATGACCTCATCTAATATTCACTTTGATTTAATGATGAGTAATTTTCCTGTGCTCAGCACATAAGTAACTATTTTTTAACTATATTCATTCACTTTGAGTATGGAATTATAACAAGCAAGTATTAACTTGTTGAGAACAGTGTTCGGCAAAGACACCTTCCAGGCAAATGCACAGGACTTTTTGCATGAGTGTGTGTGCAGAAAGATGGAAGATGTTCAGATTGTCAGGTGGCTGTTTAAAGAGAGGAGGCCCCAGCAGTACCTGGCTGTTCGCCTCCTCCACATTACATATATCTTATCCCATTAGCAGGCAATCATCTCCTACATTCCCCTGCTACTTAAAAAAATAAGATGTTTCAGTCCTTCTCCAAAACAGCATGTATTGACACCGCTTCTCAAACAAAATACTCTTGCTCTCGTGTCACCTCCCAACAGTTTACTGGACAGAGAGTATAACACTACAAATTTAATTTTAGTTCCTTATATATCAGTATTTACATTCCCTCGGGACATTTTATTGCAGCAGGTCTGCTGTTGTTCGTGTGGTCTTCTCATCGGGGCTTACGAGTACAGCAGCGCATATTTTCAATTGTAACCAGTGAACGGATCCAATTTAACTGCCACAAGAGTTGTTCATCTTGTAATAAAGATCTCAATGAAGAAACACGCCGTGTTTTTTCTATTATCACAGCATTTTAATATAGCATATAAATAGTGAATTTTAATATAAAAATATTAATGATTAATCAAAAATTGATCGTTAATTCTCCCGACGATCGATTAAGACAATTTAATCGAATGCCCATCTTTACTTGTAACAACTGAAAAAGAACCAAAAACATCTGCCACAAAACATAATCTTTCAATTTGCAATCAAATGTCTTTGAGTAGGTCAAAGTGTTGTAAAAAAAATAGCCTTACATTAACTGCTGACTAAGAATGAAATATTTCTTGTGTATATAACTTGCTTCATGCAGGCTCTTTTAATAATGGTGAATAGTGTCGGTTTATCTCCTTTATTTACGAATCATGTTGTAGAATAAAGTAGTTCTGGTAATGATGTAATTTCAATAAAGTGTTTGTGGTAGGTGATCAAGTCTAAACAGGGAGCACACAAACAGAGGATTTCTCAAATCAAACTCAAGCTTATTCACAAGGAAATAAAGACAAGCAGCCCTGATTTTTAGCTTAGCCAAATCAAGTTTGTCTAATGGTTCTCAAATGGGCCCATTAGCCACAGAATTTTCACAACTGAAATTCCAATGTGGATAGAGCCAAAGGTTTTACTTGACGACAGTAATATGCAATGGAAAACCAGAGTATAAGTAAAAGTAAGGAGGGAAGGCAACAAATGACTCTGCTTGCACCGCAAGCCTTCCCACTGCTGCCTAGAGGCCATGCTGCACAGCCATGAATACACACACAGAGAAAGAGAAGGAAAAGGAAGAGATTGGGAGGTTTGGGAAGGGAGCAGGGTCTCCATTTCCTCTCGCCAAATTTGTTTTGGCAACCCTTTCCGTGGGAATGGTGAAAGACTAGTTCTCCTCAGCCAGACACAGCCAGGGATCGGCCCACCGAGGAGACGGAAAGCTCAGAAACGTAAAATGGAAAACGTGGGCTGGGGGGTAAGTAAACACAGCTGGACTTTTCCATAGCTTTTCCTTTTCCACCCATTTTTTTTGCCTTTTGCAGTTTATAGACTGATCATATACTAATATTAACAAGTTATACTGATGTGCTGGAAGTGCATAATGCAGTGTGTGTGCAACATGTGAAAGGTCAGAGATCAATATCAATTCTATATTGTGTGAACTGTGCCATGTCTCCAAGTTTGGCTTTTTTCTGTAGCATGGGCTTTTTGAATCCAATAACAATATTTAGTTGTGACAAATGATGGAAATCCATATTTATATGTGTACATTAAGGCTATATCTTGGGAAGAAAATGTAAGAACATATTGCACTGCACCTTCTTTGTACTCATTAGCTGACATACATAATATACCTCATTTCTACCATAAGCATCTGCGTCATTTATTTGTTGGGCACTAGTGGTATAGGTTCAATGTGGTGTTAAATGTTTCTAATAACAGACCCAAAAAGTTGTAAACCTGTGCAAACACACATAAAGAATGTTTATGTCTTTAGCTTTGCTTTCCAAACACATCAGTTTCAATGGAATGGAAAAGAATGTAATGTTCCATTCATGATCTTAGAACACAAATGTTTTAGACTCATCTAAAAGCAGGATAACTCAATTTGCTCCATTTTTCGTTTATACGCTAATGGACATTTTCCATTGATCTGGGTGTGTATATGTGTATGTGTGTGTATGACTGCACTTTAGAATACATGTCAAATCTCATTTAAAGACGGCTAAATGCCTAATAATTCATAATATTAGATGACAAACTAAGCCCTTATACTAAGTGGTGCTGATAAACATCATTTTCTCCAGCCATAAACTATATCTGCTTATGGTATAAAACAAATCAAAGGCCTGTAGTTCCAAATTTATGGATTTCTTACGTTTATAGAATCTAACTATTTTCAGTATTTGGCTTGATTGACAGAGGATGTGATGAGCCAGATTTTTGTTTGGTATCAGAGCTGTGGAGCAGTGTAGAAAAGAAGAGAATTCCTACGTTCACTTTCTGCATAGAAGGAGGTTGTAGGGAGGCCCGAGTAAGGAAAGATCTGCTGATGGCTCTTTTCTTTGCATTGGTGCAAAAAACTGCCTCGTTTCAAAGGAGGCCAGATGTGAATTATGGGTAACAAGGGGAGTAGTGTGTGTTTGTGTGTGTGTATGCCAAATGCAGGCTTGCAAGCATGTGTGTGTATGTGTTGAGGATGCGTACATGTATGTGTGCAGGATCGGGGAATGCAGGGCATAGGGCACATTTCTGCTTGGAGTGTTACGTGCCCTAAGGTTGAGGTTACTTGTGAAAGGGTTAAGTCGCATGGCTGAGCAAATACATAAATAGCACTGGAAGGTGTGTGTGGGCATGGATAGTGCTGCCAGCTGGCATGGACAGAGAAGGCGTACATGCACACACACATACACACAAACTGGCAGTCTGATTTCTAAGTATTACTTATGGGGCACTGAAATACCAGCAGGCATTTCGGGTACCCCAGTCCAGCCTTCACTGCAGCAGATGCCTTAACATGTGACATCCCAGCAAAGAGTGTTGTGAAAACGCAGACACACACAAACACACATTGGTGTATACTTGTTTGAAGTCACACTAACCCACGCACACTGACACACAAATGCAAACACACCAAAAGAAGCAAGCCCGCTCGCTCCCACACATCAAAGAGCTCACAGCAGCAGAGGGAAGCTGCAGAGACGGGCCCCATTCCATAATGATAAATCACATCCCAACACCTCAAGAAAACTCTGAACTCTTCTTAACTGCACTAATATAGACACCCCAAACAAAACAGATGAGTGGGTGCTCCGGGACTCCCTCCCTACCTCACATTCAATTTGAAATCTGACATGAAGGATTTTATGTGGTACTTGCTCATGTTCACGACCCAGTCACCTTAACTGCTTTTGGTAGACTTCCTAAAATGGGGCACGGGAAGGGCTGATCATATTTAGCCATGTTTTGAGTGTGTCATGTGTCCTTGTGCACATGTGCACTGGCAATTTCTGTTCCTGGATCCTTCTGTCAGAGAGGACGATGAGGGGGATTTAAGGGTGGGTGAGGGCTTGCAGTCAAATCCCCTCTCATCTTACAGGCATCATTACGCCTGCTAAAGCCTCATCCCTGGAGCCCTCCACTACCAGGGACCAGGACAGACCACCAATTACCGTCTTAACCTCCCTCTTGCCCTCTATGTCTCTATCTCACTGACACCTAGAGCTGTAGGAGGGCAGGGGTTGATAAAGATGCTGCCTCATGGGAGACTTTAAAAGCTGCTGGCATTACAGACATTATCTGCTGAGCCGGAGTGAGCATTTCCCCTGCATACAGACATATGAGGTTCACCACCACAGTTTTACCATAGCCGCAGTGCATCATAAATAATACAAATTCCATTATGTCACCATAAACCTTTATTATCTTCTTCCTCTAAATGATGCAGGAATATAGAAATAGTAATATCATGGATATATAGGTCAAGTTTGACAGGATAGACTTATGTTTTGGTGTTGTCTTTTGATTGAATTGACAATAAGCAAATAATGCTATATTTAGGCAAATGTATGTTAATAAGAGATCATTTTTCTTAATTAGAGAAACTGTATAACATGCATAGGATAAACTGTGTCTATAGTGCAAAGGATTTGAATTACAACCTGGCCTTGTAAGACGTGATTCTCATTTCAGTTAAAGCTTCTAGGATGCAGACGCAATATAAATAAAAAGGCTCCGGGGTGATGAAAAAGTGGTCTGCTGTGACTCAGTAGCTGTAAATGAATTGCTGATAACATAAACAAGCCTCCAGCACTTGAGACAGTGAAGGTGATATGATGGTTAAGAGGATAATAGAAGGTGTGAATCTGTAACGGCCATCTAATAATCTCAAGCACAACCAATCACATAAATTCCACCACAGCACCTGCAGGGTCGCTGAGCCACAGTGAACAAGATAGCTCATTGGGCCATAATGAATGAGTCATACTACCCACTTCAGCCATGTGCGTCTGTGTATACAGCTTGTGCCTCAATGTAAACACAGCAACTGAGTGAGGTGAAAATTTGTCTTATTTCTAATTTTGGAAGTGGAAATGTTTTGGCACGGTAGACAACAAATTCCATCTCATCCCCTGTATGACTGCTGAAGCGACAGTCTAAGAATTAGCCCAAAGCAATTTGGGCAACAAATGGAAACCAAAAGGTATACCCGCTTTTTTAATACCATCTAGGGTTGGCTCATATGCTTTAGCTTTTAACCTTCCAACTTGCTGTCCAATGATAACCTCTTGCTGCACACAAAACAACTAGCCTTTCAGAGATCAGAGATCAGATAGCGATGCAGAGGCTACACTCCTTTTCCTTCCTGTCTCTGGGGTAGGATTAGGTCAAGCTGTCAGCTGTTTCAGACGCCATGACTAGCCACTGTCACTCTCCAGACCAGGCCCTCGTCTGACAGGCCCTGCTGCCTGGGTCTGCCTGCTTCTTAGACAAACCCCTGAACACACTGGGTCTTTACAAGCAGACAGCAGCTCCCTATATGCTGCACAAAACAGCAGCTGTATCTACTGATGGCTGTGTTTGTTGTAGTTGGGCATTAAGTAGGCAGGGCATGGTCACACTAATGCATTAGGAAACATGGCGGGTCAATACAAGCACCATGCTGAGCCCATCATTTAACATGGAGAAACAAGCTCTTACACATGCTGCTTTGATGCGAACTGTGGTCTTTAACTGTTATTATATAGAGAGAAGAGGAAAAACAAGGGAATAGGGGTGAAATGAATGAAGTGTGTTGTGTAAGACTATAGGAAATACTGCCTTGATGTTCACTATAAACACTGAAAGCTGTTCAGTGTACAGAAACTTCACCATTGCCCTGATATATTTCTGGCCTTTTACGAGAACCTTTCCTGTACCGCCTTCTTTAAACTCAACACCCTCAACTTTTTTGTCAAATCCTAGACAACAACTTGCTCATTGAGATGTGTAGTAGCCTGTTCACAGAATGTCCACACACTTTGTAGCAGTGTTTATGGGCTGGGCTATTCAGAGAGAATTGGCATCTCCCTATGCCTGTGCTCATGAATCAGTCTGCAGACGCATGTGCAACAATGTTTGTGATACCCGTGACAAGATTTTGCCATGTATTTATGTATGAATGTAGGTATGTATGCATCGATATATGGATGTATGGACAGATGGATAGATGAATTCCCTTATTGTGTGGAATTCTCCATGCTGAGTAAACTAATGCTGCAAATTATTTAATTTTCATTAAAACACATCATGATATGAAAGACAAAAGTGACAGATTTGTTAGGAACTTTGATAATTGATAAATTCATAAAATAATAAATAACAAGGGCTTTTCTTCAGCACCAAAATAAACCTGTGAAAAGTATTGTAGGTTTAGTCTGCAGACCCATGTTAAAAGTGGCAGTAGTGCTACTCCAGCACCTGGACACCTCTTCCAGTTCTTATCCCATTTAGAGTACGTTCGAGCAGCTTTGAGAACAACGGCAGTCACTGACCTGTCTGTGACTACCAGCTATCACAGAATGTACTATCATCCGAGCAGACATAAGTGGCTTTTGGATTAGCATTAGCAACAGTTACAAAACTCTTGCAATTGCAATATTTGTTAAAAGGAAATACACCTGAACATGGCCGGTGATTAGTTTCCCTTCACTCAGACACTGTAATGGTATGGTGATGAGAGGGTTTGTCTATTTTGTTTTGTTCATATTATCACTGCTGCTCTCCTCACAAGAGGAAAGATTGCATGTGAGCATGTATTGTTTCAGCAGCATTTTACAACTCACTTTCAAACCACAAAATAGACATAAGGGTTGAACTTGCCTGGCAAAATAAGCATGTCAGACAGGAAGTCAGCAAATACAAAGCTATAAAAAGAGAAATGTTTCATTAGGTCATGTGCTGCCGAGGCCAAGTGGTGCTTGGGGACCTTTAAGAAAAGAGACAGCAACCATGTTCCTGTAATACTGCACCAGGAATACGTGGCTATTACAAGTCATTAACTAGCAGACTGGAGTTCCAGCTAACATTTGAAAGATTTATCCCACAGGGGACAGGGCTGAGAGCATGCTGAACATCCTCCTCTGCTGTATTAATAAGGTATTTTATTGGGAAAACTGCCCAAGCAAAGTCCATTGCACATGTGCTGCATGGACTGAAGTCACATCTCAATGTCTGTCGGGCTCTGTCTGCTGCCTTTCTCTAGGAGAGGATGCATGATGGGCTGGGTTGTTAGTGAGCACTCCAGTTCTGCTGTGATGGGAACGCTTTCGACACCTTTCAGACACTTGGTACTAATGATGTTCAGCTTGCCCTGTGGCCAGATGGGAGATTTTTTCTTCTTCGTCCAGTATTATAATGAACGATTTTTAGCGTCATCCATTCAAGCACACAGGAACAACATGCCAGCTCAGCCAGATTCCGGCTACTCTGACATTTGCAAGTTAATGTTCTAAAAAAAACACATGGTCTCTGTGCTTATTATATCCTGTTGAATCAACTCATTTTAATTAAATTTCAAAAGAGAATTGGACTTGTGAAGACTTTATGCTGTTATTGGTGCTTATGGTGGCCATTGCTGGTCATGCTAACTTCTGCGCTCCAGCTTCACATATCCTGATGATCTTTCTTCAGAAAGGCCTTTACCTTACGGAGATATTATATAATTATAGTTTTTTCCAGATTGTGCTTCTGAAGCAGATGACTCTATTGAAATCCAGAAGTAAATATACCCTCTGTCATGTTGAGGTTAGGTAGCCAATGATAGGTGAAAGCCTTGTTAGAGCCAGCCAGACAGAAAAGACAGGAGGAATGAATCAATGAGCACCAGAGGCTCCCTGAGGGCCAGCGTAGAGGGGGTGGGGGGCAGTTATTGTAAATCAATTGTCGACCAATTCATTTCCATTGATAGCATCAGAATAATGACATGCTGTAATAAAATGGTAATCAGGGCCTTTAGCTGCGGGCGGTAGAGACTCGTTTGGCAATCTGAGCTGCAGGGAAAGTGGCAGTGGCCCACATTCTCCACTCTTGCATTGTTGAACATGTGTGCACTCATTCATGTGTACGCATGTTAGTATCTGCTCAATAGAACATGTCATTTGTTTTTGTTGTGGCTGGATAAGTGTGTTTGTCATAAAGCATGTGCATGAGGAAAATCTCACGTGCTGCGCAGCCACCGATTTAATCCCACAGATATGTGGCCCAGCGATGGCAGCAGATGGCTCGGTGAGCCGATTAAAATCTCAACAGCTAACCTCACACCAACCCAAACAGACACACTTTTAAGTGAGTAAGAGGAGCTGAGACAATTACCATACATTTCCTAGCAACTCCAAGGGGAGGGAGAAAATACATGATGTTAACCCCAGACACCTTGAACCCCCACCAATCAATGGCAGAGACAAAACAATATGAAACTGTGGGCCATGGCTGTGGATTTTTAAACATTGGTAACATTAAGCAAACATTCAACCAACGTGTACTTTGTGATGACAGGTTGATTTTATCTGGTGAACTGCCCAGTGAGGCCTCTATTAAATGTCCAGGTCTTAAGTATGCAGAAGTGAACATTAGATATTAAATCAAAACAGTCTGTATTGACTGAATTGAGTTGGCAGTTTCATTTAATATCTTATATTTAATTATTTAACTCTTTTTTATTTCTACATATTTTGATCATCATAACATTTATTTAATGTAGAACTGCTACCTTCTTTTTCTGCCTTCCCACCCTATATAAAAGGTAAAACACAAAATGGAGGGGTGTTGTTCAAGCATTAAGCCAATAGCAGAGGCATGCTATCTAAAATAAAACACTGGGGGAGTAATATGACTGCTTTGTTTGATTCAGTGTAATCGAACAGAGCCAGAATAATCAGATGGCTTCTTCATGGGAATATAGCAGGGTTTTGAGTTTAAAGGTCCAGTCAACCCACATGGACAATAGGTCAATTAAATAGGATGACAGTAATTAAATGGTATCCTGGGAAATAAGGTGTGTAAGAAGGGTGGAATGGTACTGCTGTAGAAAGCAGTTGTACAAGAAGACAAGGACCACAGTCCAATTGAACCCATCCAAAGGGCACGTTGAGCAGGGTGAAGTTGGGGTCGCATTGCTGTATGCCCCAAAAAGAGGGGACAGTGGTGTCTGTTGCAGGAGTTCAGCTCGAGGTGAGCAAGCAGACCCATGCCATAAACAAGTCTGAAGTTTATAGCCACTCTTTGGGTTTGTTGTTCGACCGCATTCTGGCCCTGATATCTGACTGGTGGGGGGTGGGCAAGGACACAACAGAGACACGCAAAGGGAAGACACCGTAAAAAACAAAGAGAAGTTTAGAAAAAAACATGTGGATCACAGGGAGGCCACCGGCCACTAAAAGTCGGGGTCATTCAAAGAGCAGCTTTGGGTCAAACACTTCAGGTCAGTCTTGTTGCAATCTTGGTTTTAGTTTCCTAACTGAATGGATAGCTATACACAGTCGGTTACAGCATGTGTGTCATTACGTGTCATCTATTCTCCAATGCACATGCACGCACAACTCCAAAGCCTTTTTCAGATATGACCTCTAATTGGCTACTGAGTTTACCCGTAGTCTGCCTTTCACACATGAACAACACAGCCGGAGGTTTTCTGCTGAAGCTGAAGGTTCACAACAGCATCAAATCAGGCAAGAGGTGGAGAAGCCGGGTGCAGCAGACAGAGACAGGAAGTGACATATTAACTCTGCTGCTACTAGGCAGCTAAATTCCGTAGAAACTGCAGAGAGTCTCACTCTGACATTTGCGTTCACGCATGCACCTCCGTCGGGGAAATTACAAAGGACCTGTGGAGTCCAATGCATGTCTGAAAGCAGCTCAAGAGAACAAGAGCAGGCACTCTGAAGAACCAAGTCACTTGCTGCTGGAAAAAGAATAAAAAAGAAACACGAAGGGAAGGGAAGAAAAAGGAAAGAAAAACAAATGACAGGATGTTGCGGTTATGTGTGTGTTTGTGCATGTTTGGATGTGGGGGTAGCAGTTGCTCTTCTTTCCTCATTGGAATCTGTCATAATTAAATAGGATTGGTTTTACAGTAAGTGAGAGCCCGAGGGGAGCCGGCTGCACTGCAAACATATTCAAGGCAGCAGTGAGGGGAACAAGGTTTGGTTGAATGCTTTCGAGTTCTTTTAGCCTTACACACTTTTTACACGGTGTGTTCTAAGGACGGTTCTTCATGTGTGACTTCAGCAGAACCTTTATATGGCAGAAACAGGGATCTTAAACATCCCAGTTGGGCCAGATATCAAAACAAGACCAGGCTGAAACCTAAAGAATGCAAAGCTGTCGATGTGATTTGAGTCTACAGGGCCACTTCAAGCAGCCACGAGGAACCCTGTTTTTCCTTGGTGTGAAACTTTATTAGCAAGTGTAGAAAGTTACACCAAGAGCTGGTTTTGAAGCTGAGTGCAAAACTCATTAATGAACCTGGAAACAACTTGCTGTATGTTCTTCAGCTCTTGTTGTTGCCACAGCAAACTAGAGGACCCTGTGTGTACGAGTGGCTGCCCATGAGCAAACATGATAGTATGTTTGTGTGCACGTGTGTGTACACTGGGCCTGCCTCCAGCTTCTGTCTAAGGGGGCTGGGACGCATTGGTTGCTGTCAATCAGGGTTTGTTTAGTGGGGCCTTCCTCTCAAGCTACACACACAAATACACACCTGGGCCCGCAGCTTTGCCCTTGTGACAAGCAGACAGCTCTAAATTTACAGTCCATAAGTTTCAGAAAGATCTAAGGTGTCTCATGCCTGAATCAATATACAAATAGTTTTACAGGCAGATTTTGAGGCATTTAGTCTTAAGTGGAAAATATCTATGTCTTTCCCTTATCATAAAGTGATGTTTATATTGATTGTTTTTCCAGAAGTCCAAAACCCGAAGATATTTTCCTTGAATGAATCTATGTGCCTAGAATGTTACACGAGTGAATAATAAACAATCATAGGAAAGTATGGTAAAGTAAATATCAGTCAGTCCAGGCCCGCTGTGTCACTGAGTCAAGAAAGCCATCCAAGGATGTACTGAACTCTTCAAGCTTACCGGCAGTGAGTGATGGGAGGGCAGCCAATCACATGGGAGAACCAGAGCATCACCTTAGCAACCAGTAAACCCATGGCTTTTGTGGAGAAGTGTAGACTAAACTGTTGATACAGAGTCAAAGCAGACCCCAGTGTGACTGATCTGTATGAACTGAATACCCTGTCTCACTCATACACACACACACACACACACACAAGCACGGGGATCATCATGACCTGCACGAGACACGCTATTCACTGTTGTTGTTTTTTCGGTCAAAGTGACATATGTTTGTTCATGGAACTGGCTTTATCTTTAATGTGTTTGTGTGCGTGCGTGTGTGACTGCGTACGTAGGAGTGTGGGAGGGTGGGATAAGAAGTGGAAGTGAAAAGAGACAGTGAATGACTCACCTGACCTGTACACAGACAGGCGACAAGTGTGAATGGGAGTGTGTGTGCACGCACACATGCACATGGGCACCAATATGCATTTCTGTGCCTCTGTGTGCCAATATGTGCTGACTACCTTTCTCCGGGACTCCTGCAACTGTGTCTCCACTCCAAAAACGTGTGTGTGCTGGAGGTTTGTTTGTGGGAGTTATTTTACTGCAGGTGAGCTGCATACCATGAGCTATGCTGTAGACAGATGGACTGATAACAGACAAGCAGATACAGGCACAGACGCACACACACACACACACACACACACACAGAGATGTGAACTGGTGAACATAGAGAGATTCGATGCAGCTGTGTATGCAGCAGAGGGACAAAAAAAACAAGAGTGTACTGAATTAGTCTAAACATTTCTGAACACCTGCAGACACAAACCAATAAAGGAAATGTGTGTGAGTGCTAGCAGAAGCCTTTCTGACCTTTCAGTCACTTCATTTTGTAAAGTAAAATGCACCCCATCAATCCAGCTTTGACACTGCTAACATCCCTCATCTCTCACTCATACAGAGACCTACTATCAATCACATGTCAGCATGCACTAATGCACCTCATCTTTCATTCATGGAGAGGAAACAGCACGAATAAGCATCAACTCTGCTCATACTGAAATGTGGGATTAGCAATGTTAACTGAACTGAACCTGGCACTGGATTTAAATGGACCTCGCTCAGCATAGTTGAGCAATCAAGGAATAGTTTGTAGGGTTATAACAGTGTAATTGGTTGATACCACATTGGGAAGCTTTGACCAAGTATAGGTATATTTTTGATCTTTTGAGAAATAAAGGTTTACATCTCGTGAGTAGAATACAAATTTTGACCCTGTATATTACTCATATCCCCTGAACAGTGGGCTGCTGCTCATCATTCCTGTTTGAACACATTTAATATGTAGTCATAACCAGCAAATACAAAAACGAAGTAGAATTCAATCTGTTTCACCCTTTCCATTACAATTGTGCAAAAATCACTATTAAGTCTTAGAGCAGTGGCTCAGGCGAATGCCTACAAGCTCTCGCACCTGAGATGACTCTAATAACATTGCTGTTACCAGTCTGTTCCGATATCAGTTATTCGTAGCCCTGCAGTCTTTCGAAATTCTTGGGCGTCAATCCCAAAAAAGGTGCAACTTCAAAGCTGCCATTTTATTTCTGCTTGACTCGGTTTATTCACGGACTGTGGAGAGAGCCATGTTCCTGCTCTGCCTTTGCTTAATTTGTTTCGGTCTGTAGCACATATACTTTTCGGTCTGTTGTGTCTTGCTCTCTGTGATTCCACACCCTCCGAATTCTTGGAATCAAGTTTCCCTCGTTACCCTGCCGTCGTCCCCCTCCCCGTCCTTGCGCATGCTTTTTTTTTATTCCTTGTACAACTTGGAGTCTGGCATGGGCTGTGTTTTTCTCCATAGAAACCGACATAACAGTCCAACACAGCCAAGCTCGGGCTCAGCAAACAGAGACCAAATAAAATCCATCATTCAGTCGGTGTGTGTGAAAGCCTTTTCCCCTCTCCCTTCATGAGGCACTCACGCCTTATTTTAGAGCAGTTCCAGCAGGACAGGAGGGCGGGGGGTTGAACAAAGTTTTGAACACAGACGTCATTCGGCAAGGCGCCTGCTCATGGCAAGAAGCATTTCAACAAGCTAGTATAATCCTAAAAACGGACGAAGAAAACATGCTTCCAAAACACTGAAAACTCTGATGAAACAGTGACAACAATCCTAAGAGGATCCCTGTAATATTAATTTGTACTGTTAATGTTACTCATGACTCCATCACTTCGTGGATCATAACATTGTGTGGCAACATTTAGGATGTATTTCGATGTTGCTACTCTTCGTTATATATCCTAGCTGCTAAGTACAAACTCACTTAAAACGACAACTTCTGTGCCTTCCCAGCACAGGAGTGCAACTAAAATCTACCAATTTGATCCCATTCTTATGATGTAATCCCTTACAATTTTGGATATTTGCTTTAGTTATGTAAGCCTTCGGCCCCCTCCAAACCCTCCACTCGGTCTGCCAGATGGAACAAATGACGAATCTCAGACGTTTGGCGTTTCCTGGACAGAGAAGCTGGGGAAGGCTTACTTCCAAGCCATTTCCTAAGACGCAAATTGTTCAATGAAACCCAAATATATCAGCAAGTGTCTAGAACAACAGCAGTTGAAAGAGACGACTGCACACGTTGTCATGCAGACCTGCCTTCGTCTCTTTGGCACATGCAGAAATCTGATTATTGTTATCTACCATAGATTTGATAGCTGCGGGTTCTTTCATGGATGGGATTGAATTTAAAACCGATTAGACAAAAAGAAAATTAGGATTAAGGGCAATGTGTGTGCAGATGTTTTAGACATTTTTGACAAATGAAAAATCAACCAACAGATTAAGAAGCTGACTGTGAATAAACAGTCAACAAAGAAACCTGATTTCATGAAATAATAATGATAATATGCCCTTTAACTAGCTATCAGGTATTTACTGCAACTTTGTGGGCATCGGGAACATTGTGGCAACCTATATTTTCAATGCCAACTCTCATAAACAATGTGCTTTTCTTTTTATGAAATGCATACATTCAGTCTGGAAGGCATACATTATGTACATACACACACACACACACACACACACACACACACACACACACACACACACACACACACACACACACACACACACACACACACACACTGATTACAAATACACACAAACATACAAACACACAGTCCCTGTCAGCTGACACTGGCCAGCAACCCAGCCAATCGGCTCTGCCTGTTGCACTGGACAATCAGCCTCGCTGCCCTTAGCAAACCCCATGGCCCTCTGGGATATCTGTGCTGAGAGCGAGGGAGAGAAGAAAGGGAAAGGGAGGGAGGGCCAGCGCTGATGGTGGCTATGGGAAAAGTGTACGTGACACACAGACAAGAGCCAGAGTCAGACTCTGGCAGAAGACGTCACAGACTCTCTATCAGCTGTCTCTGGACTCTGTCAGCTGTCTGTAACTGTCTCTCTTTGTCTCTCTATACATATCCTTTAACCTCAACCCCTCAAGTGGCATCTCTTTGTCCTCACTGTCCTAGTCGATTTAAAACTCTGCACTTTGACAAAGACCTTGCAGATCCTATTATACTGTATATACTATGAAACCTATAATCATAAAAAATAATAGGGGCATGCATCACAAGCATCACGTTCAGACTCACTAGTATGTTGTACTAGACTCTTAGACTAGACAACTCCTCGGTGATCCAAGGCCTTTTCCGGGTTAAGAACAAGGTATTTTCCCTTGTCTAGATGCCTCCTAGCCTCCTCATTCCCCCATCCTCTACAACCATGACACAGTTACATAATTGCATTTGGTAAACTATGTGACACCCCGCCCCCCCTCAACCTCAAATCGCACTGATCTGTTATGTCTGAGGCCGAGGAGACGAGACTTCCAGACAGACTTTTTGTAAGTGTTTTGTTATTGCGTTGTGAAACACAGTAACTTTCATCTGTTTCTTCAAACCAAAAAAGAAACAAATTTCTTCCAATCAAAGTTTAAAAGTAGCAGGCTGTCGTTACAATTCTGAGAAACTACAGATTTTATCAGTTTAGTACAATACTACACAAAATGTTCCTATCAGTTGCATTTGTGTTTGTATGCATTTTCCCCTCAGTGATCTCATTGTTTTTGGACAAGTGAGGCTCCATTAGAGCGGGGGACTAGCTGGCTCTTTGCTGTGGGTACAAATGCCAATGTTCATGTTGGTGACATACTGCAAGACTTCACAGACCATGTTCGATAGCACATGGTGTCTAAAGTAAACCTAACATGATAGATCAATTAATATGTTGATAAACAAGAAATAAATCAGCAACAGTTCTGATGAACAGTTAATCGAAAGAATGTCAGTGTCAATGTCACACTGTATAATCAAATTAGAATTTAATGTTTTGTGAAGCAGTGAGGTTCCGAACGATCACTCAAATGTACATCTGTGTGCGGCCAAGAATTCATAGGATTGAATACATACTGTAGACAACGCAGCCTATATGCTATGATAAGTTGACAGTGTAAACCATTGAACCTACTTTGGAAAAAAGCAGTCTTGACGGTTGTTCTGTCCACTGCAGGTACAGTACTTCTACTTCTAGGTACTGTTACAGCTGTGCACTCTTTGTTTGTGCAGACTGTTGCAAACCTAGTTAAATTAATTGATTTGACTACTAGGATACCTTGATAGGTTGGGAACAGAGGGGGAAGTGCTTAAATCAGAGTAGGTGTTTTCACTTACAGGGGTGGAGAAATAAAAGTGTTCTTTTCAGAGTCAAAAATAACAGTTGCAATTGGCAGGCTCAGAGATTTTCCACTGGCTCTACTTCCCTCTTTCCTCTCTTTGGCTCTCATGCAAAGTCATTGTACAGTTTTATCATTTTATCTTTCCCTAGACAACATGTGAGGATAAGCCTTTCATATACACACTCAACAAAACAGAGAGAGAGGCGAAAAGGGAATAGGATGCATGAAGCCAGTGTGGTAGCAAAAAGAGGAAATGGCCATTTCCTCCTCTTCCTCATTTCCTTTATTTTGTCCCATAATGTGGGAGGGAGATTACAGTTCTGAACTAGAAAAGAGAAAGTGGGAAGAGAAAAAACAGAGGCAGCAAATGTAAGAACAACAGGAGAAAGGGGGAGGGAGGATAAAGGCACAAGAAAAATAAAAAATGCATCAAGAGCTGAAGCAGGCAGGAAGCCGCCCGTGGGCTTAAGTGCAGGGAAATTAACATCAAACTGTCTTTAACTACGCTGCTCTCCACAAACAACGGGCCAGCCTCTCCCCTCCATCTCCACAGCCTATAAAATAATTCATTTAAAGGAAGGGAAACTTGTACGTCTTGTTGCTACTGTCTAGGTGAAACCTCGTTCAGGTTTGAATTACACAGAGAATACGTTAATATAAGGCCAAGGATTGGCGTTGAGCAGGCCGTCAAGCTCACCACAGCAGATAAGTGCTATGGACTGGGATTAGATGTGGTGAATTAGACTGAAGCTGAGGTGCTAATGGCCCTGGACTAATGAGGGCACTTACGTCAATTAGGGGGAGTACAACTATCATCCCTCAACTGGCTTCATCACTCCATTTGTCTCGTTTTATGTTCACTCCCCTGCAAAGCCAACAGATCTTATTAGTCAAGAAAAATGACTTCCAACACTTGCAGTGTGTGTTCCAGTGATCAAGAATAAACAAGTGCCTGTGTGTGTTTATGTGATGGTATCAAAAAAGCTGTATAAGAAGCCTATTCACCATGTGACCACTCTGTTTCCAATAAGTTAAGCTGCTTTCAGACTTGCACTTGACTCCGCAGCTCCCCCCGTATTTTCTCCAGAGAATGTCCAAGTGGGAACGCAAATGTCTGAGTGAAATGCCCCACAGTCTCTGCGGATTTTATCTGCCTGACCTCCTCGTATAATGTCCATATACATCCAGGAGAAGTCGATGTGAGAACACAGCAGGGGTTCCCCCGCTGACAGATGCAAAAATGAAAAACAAAACAAAAAGCAAACAAATAAGCGACGACACAAGTAGAAGACACCTACGAAGATGTCAACTTGTCAGGAGAGTTTGTTGGTGATAAGAGTCAAGAAAGTCACGTCAACCCCAGCAGCAAGTTAATACGTTACTTTGTACCTCTGTCTGCTACACCCTGCTGCTCCACCTCTCGCCTGAATAATGCAGAGGATTTGTTGCTGTTGTAAACATGCCTGTGCAGACAACCTCTAACTACATTGTGCATTTGTTAAAGGCAGACTGCAGGTTAACTCCATAGTCAACTCTCCAGATTTAACCTGCAGGTCCTGTTTAGTGTGTCTCTGTGTGTGTGGGATAAAATCCCCCAATGTGGTTTGATTCCCTCTAAGGCACTGTTGGAGTGTGGGTGGGTTATTTATTTTTTTGTGTATAAGGAGGCAACCCAACACTAGTGAGTCTGTAAATGGTAAATGGATTTGCATTTATATAGCACTTTTCTAGTCTTGATGACCACTCAAAGCGCTTTACATTACAGTTTCACATTCACCCATTCACACACACATTCATACAGTGCATCTATCCCAGCACTTTGTTATTCTAAGGGGGGGCCATTCGGGGTTCAGCATCTTGCCCAAGGACACTTCGGCATACAGATGGTTCAGACTGGGAATCGAACCGCCGACCTTCAGGTTGGAGGACGACCACTCTACCCCTCAGCCACAGCCGCCCCTATGGCTGTACAACTGATCGATTTTATTGCATAGATTAGATTTGGGGAGTGCACTTGATGGTGGGGGTTAGGGTTGTTTTTGGTGGCGGTGGCAATCATCAGGCGCCTAGTTGGTCTTCTGGAGTCTGCCTGGGCCAACTTACACACACACACACACACACACACACACACACACACACACACACACACACACACACACACACACACACACACACACACACACACACACACACACACACACACACACACACACACACACACACACACACACACACACACACACACACACACACACACACACACACACACACACACACACACACAACACACACACACACACACACACACACACACACACACACACACACACACACACACACACACACACACACACACACACACACACACACACACACACACACACACACACACACACACACACACACACACACACACACACACACACACACACACACACACACACACACACACACACACACACACACACACACACACACACACACACACACACACACACAGAGAGAGAAGCTAGGGGGGATATCAAGGCTGGCTGGGGGTGCAGTTAGGCAGCTGTTAGCATTTCAGAAAAGATTAGCACCAGGTTCAACTGTAAACAATGAGCTCATTCTCTCTGCTAGGGTGCCGTGCAACACACCACATCTGTTTTGGAACAAGCAGTCTTATTCAAGGCCCACACTGAGGTAATCCACACCACTCTTGTAAAAATCTAACTGGGAAAAGCACTTGAGAGGACCTTAGAGTCCTGTCATGTACTGTAATGCTGTGAATGGTATATTTAACGTGTTATGTGCTTATATGCATCACTCGAGACGACTGAAGAAATAATGATGAATAATCATAAAAACTGTATGGAAATACTTACTAAATACTTGGGGATAGGATAAAGATTCAACAACTTTGATGTTTAACTATTATCATGAAGGGAAAAGGGTGAAAACATGGCTCATACCAACATATACAATCAGCTTTCTGGGGTTCCCTATTAAAATCACCAGAGGTATTATCTTTAAAAGTGTGATATTTTAAAAACAATCGCCATTTTGTAAATCATACAGGGCTTCAGATGAATGTCTACAGATCACTTGCTTGATATGCAAGTCATCAAAAGTAAATGCCATATGAAAATATTGCCAAAGTTCTATACACATTTTTTTTTGATTAGCTACTCCCTCGGTTTATGATCATTTTTTCTTCACAATTAATCATTGAACTACTCCGTTAACTTTAGGAAATGATTGTGGTGGTTAAAATAAACTGTGACCAAAGACTGCTTGTTGTTAGGAAATGTGATTCTCAAACCCAACGAACCATTCTACCCTAAGCTCTGTCCTGAACTTTATCAGAATAAGGATTTTGTAAAAAAATGTCACATAGGTGATTTCTAATTGAGGAATCAAATCAAGCTGTTGCTGCCTGGAGACCGTGGTAACTATCCTCATCTTAATAATTTCTTTACTTTTTTAATGATCTTTTTATGCCTCAGACCTCATAGCAGATCTGTGCGCAGCTCATTGATTCATTCAGCCCCTCATGACTACGCTTACTCTATTTCGCGCACGTGCCGACACATAGACATTCAATAGACGCATCTGTTTGCTCACACTGGGTTATAACAACATTAATTCGTCTTCGTAAACATTACATGATTATTGGCATATAGAGCGGGGAAGTGAGATCTGATCACAGTGATCACAGTAGTGCACAGACAAACAGACAAACTTAAAGCTGTCCACTTGGGTTGGATCTCTCAGGGAGGATGTCAATATGAGGTTGAAACTGGGTCCAAAATAAATATGTAAAGAAAGACTTTCTGAACAAGTCTCCAATATGGTTCACTATATTTAGTAGCACTTATTTGGCACTTTGTAGTTTGGCTTTCTTGAAGAAAATTGTACTTTCTTGATTCTAGTTGTTCTGGGTTTGTACCCTCATGATGGAATGCACTTATTGTAAGTTGCTTTTGATAAAAGCGTCAGCTAAATGTAATGTCCATTAAGTCACTTATCAAAGCAGTTACAATGTGAACACACCTTCATCCTGTCGGTGCTTTATGTAGAAAGCTGAAATTCTGTATTGTGCATGGCTTCATATAGAAGTGCAGCTTTCAGTATATGCCTGAATGACAAAGACTTAGAGGGAGACAGTAGGTGACAGCTGGCCCATCTATAGCTATTTACTGTAAAGAGAGGAATCTTCCGCCTCTCGTCTCACACAAGATGTGTGGGGTACGCCACACACACCTTCGGCATGTGAATTATTTTCCAAAATGTGAAGCTTTTTCTATTCTATTAAAACAACAGACTGGGAGTAGGTGTGCTTGCAATGCTGGAGCCCAAAAATAAGTGTACTGCTTTCTCCTTTCTCCTTAGTACTGTGGTTCTTATCCTAGTGTGTGTGTGTGTGTGTGTGTGTGTGTGTGTGTGTGTGTGTGTGTGTGTGTGTGGTGTGTGTGTGTGTGTGTGTGTGTGTGTGTGTGTGTGTGTGTGTGTGTGTGTGTGTGTGTGTGTGTGTGTGTGTGTGTGTGTGTGGCTGGCATGCGGGTCAAACAGACAAGATGAGCAGGTGGCACCCAGGTGGGTGCTGCCGGGTCGGTGGATGAGGATTGGTGGGCGCTGCCCTTTCACAATCCACGTGCCATCTGCCTCGGCCGGCGGTGTTTGTGTCCCAGTGACAAAGAGACAACA
This sequence comes from Pseudopleuronectes americanus, assembly GCA_038501795.1. Taxonomy (NCBI): domain Eukaryota; kingdom Metazoa; phylum Chordata; class Actinopteri; order Pleuronectiformes; family Pleuronectidae; genus Pseudopleuronectes; species Pseudopleuronectes americanus. Next base: position 2,008,913 of record CM076725.1, read on the forward strand.
GAGGGATGGAGGAAAATATGGCACTGCCATTTTAGAAAAACCTACTGATCGTGTGTTCATTTTCTCCACCATCCTCCACTTCAGTCTAACTACAGAGGCAGCTCTGACAGACTTGGCTCCGACTCCTGTAGTAGACTCCACTACTCTTATACCGGTGTGGTATCATGACAGCAGTGCCTAGATTAATGGTGGCAGTAAATGTGTTGTGCAAAACATTGATTTGTGTCCAGCTTTTTAGTGTTGACTTACACAAACCTACATCTGTTTTGCAGCATGGACTAAAGGAGAGGGATCGGCCCCGTCTCCACAGAGACTTGATCTCACACTCTGCCAATTTAATTTGGCAAACCAATTTATGGAATAGTTAATTGCAACACTGCTCTATTTAACATTCAAATGAGCTCTGGAAGTTGTCCTCGGTCTTGTGACCTTAGAAATGTCATGTATTATCAGCCAGGACTGGGAAGTGGCTTCAGGAATAGTTCACAGTGTGAACTGTCCTTTGTGATAAGATGCAATTTTATGTTGAGTTTTGACAGTTTCCTCTTTGCAGTCGCTTCTTCAGCTTTTCATCTTCCACATCAAAGCAGGATTTCCATGCAATCGGCTAGCGGCTCATGCTTATGAGCGTCTGCCACACCTGGCTTTCTTGTTGTGAAATAGGAGAATGGAAGAAATAAAACGGGGGCTTGTTGCGGTGCTTAAATCCGTCTCAGCTTTCTCTATCTTCCTCCCATCGGAACGAGAGGGGGTGTGGGGGGGGTTCGTATGAGCTATTTACGAGGAAGGTCACACTGAGAGGTCATGGCAAGGAGCCAGCAGTCTCTCTCCTCTTCCTCCTCTCTCCTCTTGTCTTTCTTTTATCCTCTGCACTCTACCTCTCTAGTAACTCTCTGAAAGTTGAAACTTTTATTTCTGGACTTTTTCGGTAGAAGTGCTCAGTTTTCTTTCAATGTAATTTTACAAACATTTTCTTGAAGGGTTTAACTGTTATTCCCGCTAAAATCTTTAAATAACGTTAGGATAACACTCTTCATCCATCATGGTATGGTAAAAGAAGAGGATGTAAAGGTTGCAGCCGCTGTAGGCACAAGTTGCAATGGCAGGATATAAGTACATTGGATGTCCCCCCAAGTCATTTGTTTTCAAAAATATGATCAATAGGTGACCTAAGCGAGAGTGGGACGCGCAATGGGACCACAAGCAGGAAATGATCCATACGCGATGTAAGTTGCACAGCAATATTTTCCCTGATGTTGACCAGAACAAGGAAGACTGGATCAGCAAAATCCCTGAATCTGCTGACTTGATCAAGGGAGGGCCCAGTTGTGGCAACTGAAGATCGAGCTTCACAGTGCCAAAACTTAAGTCCTGATCTGAAACAGATCCATGGGAAACCTATACAATCATGAATTGATTTTCAAATAAAAGAGCCCTGGTGTGAAAGAGACCTGAGAGTATTTAGGCATACTGATCCAAGACCCACGATCATACCCCTATGAAACCCCATTAGCCATTATTAAATCCACCAAAGATCAGGCTTTGGATAATAGCAACTGAGTAGACTTCTGAAGAAGAAATGAAGTGCAACACTCCCAAGGCTCGATCAAAACAATACTTCAGCACGAAAACATGCTGAACTCAGTTTACTGCTACTGTTCTCCTTTCTCTCCTTCTGCTGTCAGTTAGGGATGGATGTATGGGTGAATGGATGGATGATGGGCTGCAGGATGGATGGATGGATGGATGGATGGATGGATGGATGGACAGACGGATGCACAGAGTCTGGTCAGGAGCTCAATAATAACTTTTAGCAGTCTAGCCATGAGGCTGGAGGCCCAGACTGCAGCTGTTCTGTCCTCCCCCCTTCCATCCCTCCCCTCCCCTCCATACTACCCACCCTCCCTCGCTCTCTGCCTCTGTGCTTGAAGACACTTTCTCTCGCTCCCTGAGTGGCAGGCACAGGGACGCACAGCTCTTCCGCCTCCCTCTCACATCAGTTTAATTAGTGCAACCCACAAAATTGAAAAAAGAGGAGTGTGTTCTCTAGATAACAATGGCCAATAAATGGACTTTAATTAAAACTCAAACATCATCTGCTAATGTGGAACATGAAACAAGTTTGATCAATATTATTATCAACCCAATCAATGCTGCTCTTCTAGACCCTAAACCGCACTGTTCGTTACGTTATGCAGCATTATGCTGCATCAGAATGTTTCATTTTAAAATGTAAGTGAACCCAATTAATGTATTAACAATCTCAAAGTCAAGCTATTGAGAGAGCATTTTGATCCGATGATAGTTGGGTAAAACAGACTTTAAAAGCTGCATCAGAGGCACAAAATATCAATCACTGAACCCTACATGCTCTCTCTCTCTCTCTCTCTCTCTGCAGGTCTGTGGACTGCCAAGCCTCACCATCAGCAAGACCTCCACCCCCTCATCTCCGACATCCCCACCCGCCCCCACTCACACACTTGAAAACTCAAGAGAGCACTCCAACAGAAGCAGAAGAGGGTTAGATTGGGTGTGAAATACGTTCCGTGACTTTCATACAAGGAAAGAGTGCCGTGGCATCGCTGGCGGTGCGGGCGAGCGAGAGCACCTTGTGGAGGGCTCTCCCTTTGATGTTTAATTTAGAGAGAGAGGGAGGGAGCGGCTGAGAGGGTGGGGGATGGATGGAGGCAGAGACAGTGGAAGTGTCGAGTGTGCTGAAACTCTACTGTTTTCCATCAAAGGCTTTTGGTTTCCTCTCCTTTTCATTTATTCACTAACAGTGATAAAGGGACTGCCGGCTGGAATATAGTAGGTGAGAGCAAAAGCTCTGGGACACTGAATAAAAAAATAGGAGAGGTGGAGGGAAGCGATAGGGGGAAAAATAACAGGGGGAAGCAGGTAAGTGAAATAAGGTTCTTCAGGAGGTTCTGGTGGAGGGTAGAGTCAAATCAGCTTTTTCTTCCATTTCCGCTTTTATCCTCTCCTCCTCTCTCATGTGTTTACCTCTCCTCTTCCTCCTCACTATGTCTCTCCTCCTTCAACCTCTCCATCTCCCCTTCCCCTCTACTCTGCTGGGGAGTCCTTCCTCTTTCTTTCTGCACACTGAGTGAAAAGTGGAGCTGTGTGCCAGGCGGAGGAAGCAATTAAAAATTAATGGAAGCTGAGTGATAGAGAAACCTGCAAGGGCGTGCTGCCCGCCACTCCCACACCCCCCCCCCACCCCCACACCACACACACACACACACACACAGACACTACAGACACAGTTTCCCTCCTCTTTTCCTGTGGTCTCAGTCTCCCTTCACCTATCTCTGCTTCAATGTGTGTCTCTGTTGGAGCATCAGCCGGGACGAGGTGACATGAAAATACTGAACACACCAGATGCCAAACTCGGACACCTTCTGTCTGATGGCAGTTTTAGTGTTTTGGTAGTTTATTTCTATTCTTGCAGAATGACCGGCTGAAATGTGACTCCAAGACATGCACATTTTCTCCTTATACATATGAAGTTTCATTTTATGTCTGACTGGGCCTACAGGCCTGCTGATGTGGGGGGCTTTTGGTTGGTGTTTTCAGACTCTCACAGTTGGTGTCTTCCACTTTGTTCTTTACCCCAACATGTAGACAAAACTAAATTAAATACAGTGCATATGCACAGACAGGAAGTTGGGTTAGCAGTCAAAACAAAGTGCTGCATCTGGTTTGGACAGTGAAGTGTCAACTTGAACTTGTCAGCCTTGTGACTGGCTGCCCAGAACATAATGCCTGCAGCTGGCCGCCAAAGTCCTATGATTAGCTGCCATATATGTATATGTATGTATCTCTGGATGGTGTCAGTCAGACTTTGTTCAAAAACAGAGAGAGGAAATCGCTCACTGCACAGAATTGAACTGGTGTCTAGACAAAGCACCAACATTCTCTAGTATAGAGCCAGGTAACAGATGTGCTTGCTCTTCTGAATGTAGAGCTTCTGGAATGTGCATATGTGGATGTGTCAGTAGAGTGGGCCACATGTTTTCTGCATTCTCGCAGACATCAGCAGGTAAATAATTGTGTGTCCCACTAACCCAAAAGCCAAAGTGGTACAATCGTAAGCATCGTCCCTTGTTTCACCCAACTCACATTTTCTTTCTGTCCCTACTTTTATTATGTTGACCTCAGTGGCCAGCTGGATACACTAATGTGTCTGTGGTGCAAAGGAAGCGTCATTCGCCACTTATCGCTGCTATTTATCTGATTCCATAACTGTGGTTGTAGCCTTTACAAGCTGAAAATGTACGTTAGCAAGGGAGCTTTAACTAAATTCAGCTACACCCGCCACATGTGCACCAACAAATAAATCCAACATAGTCATTTTGTGCCATTTTATATCGAGATGATAAAGATTCTTTGTTTGGTCCATTTTTTATGTCATTAATTCAGGGTTTCATTGTGTTTTGCAGGGGAAATCGGCTACCTTACAAAAAAGAAGGACCAGCTCCAGATCATATTAAAAAACTTAAGGTGCTACATCACACAGCAAATATATGTTGTGGCTAACCTTGTTTGTTAGAGATTCTTGTAATATGGACTACTCTGCTGTATTTGATTGTTAGCATGAAGCTGTTTTAATGAGCCATCACAGTCATACTGACTCGGCTAAGCTGGTTTTCGGCATTTTTCTCAACAGCATCTCATCTCTCTTTGTCTCTGGTCCTGGTTGTTCTCAGCGAAGGACATGACCACTCAACCCTGGATGGATCCCCCCTCCTATCTTCCAAACACACACACACACACACACTCACACACAAAGTGGGAGCACTTGGGGGGCAGCAGCCATGCTAACATGCTTATTTGCATTCCGAAGAGTTGGATGTAGACCATGCTACTCTACACACACACGCAGAACCATCCAGACCCTTGACCTTGATGAACTCCTCCCCAGCTGATGCATTCCCCAGAGGTGGACGACTGGCCCTTTGTTCTGAGAGAGGCCAGCCGTCCACAGTGGGAAAAGCATCCTCCTCATTTGTAAGTGCTGGATGAGGATTTAAATCCTATACTAGCCTCTGCAACATTCTTGCTTCATAGAAAAAAAGTGAACTTTGCTTGAGTGCAGAGGCTTTTCACTGTCTCGCTGGTACATAAAACAACAACACTCCCACCAATGCACTCTTGCATTGGTTTAACGGGGGCAAACGTCTGTCTGAGCGTGACCTAAATCATCCCAGCCTCTGCTGCAAAGCTTCATGCCTGGACCTTGAGCTATGATTATTTTGTCATAATAGTGCTGTTAAAGATCAAGAACAAACTTTTAGTCTCAGCTAGAGTGTTTTTATAAGAGATGGTCAGTGGGAGCTAGAAGGAGGGTTAGTTATCTGGAACAGACCAAAGTACAAAGCATAAAGCATTGAATCCTAACTGTTGGCTCGCGTTTCACAAAGCTGTGTGGCTTTGAGGAGCTCTGTGGAGCAGGATCAAATTAACTGAGAGATGGTGCCAGGCACAGTTGTGCAAAAAAGTTGTACGATACGGAGTTCAACAGAGCAAGGCCTTGTTGTGTGCACAAACTCAACAGTTTGTAGGTCACAGCATGCACCACTGCTACGTGGAAGATAGCAGAAACATGTGGTTACACCCTACTCCATCTCACAGAGGCCTGTGGTAGGCGGCCATTTTGGTTAAACCCACGTTGGTCTGTGCTGGGGGTTTCACTACCGCACCCTTCCCCTCCCCTTCCTCTCCACACTGCCGCTCCTCCCTCCCAAAACAACCAGACAAATCTCACTTTACATAGTTTGAAAACAAGCTGCATGCAGGCGAGTGGGGCTGCTGCTGCTGCTGCCACCATAAAATTACAATTATGCCGCATATGTAACATGACTAACCTGCACAGACGCTTTGTGTTTTACTGCACTTCCAGCGTAAGCTATCATTGTGTGAAAGGCAGCAGTGTTTTTAGAAGCATGTGTAGTGGGTTATCAAGGTGAAAATGGACAGCAGCTGTTACATCTAACAGAGTGTTGTGACTGAAGAGGGCCCTGAGATAAAAAAGTATGAACAGCAGACAGACACTCACCTATAGATGAAAAACAGCAGCAGGAACACCCCACGGAGCAATGCAAAGGGAAAGAAAATAAGAGAAACGTTAGTCAAATCATGTCTGGGCTTTAAGTCTCACATCATAGCATTGAGTCTTGATTCCTGGAAAATGAGAATGACCCTTCTTAAATTGAAATGATTTGATATTCTGAGTTATGGTCCTCTGTGGACTTTGCATATATGTGTGTGTTTGTTTTCTCCAGGTGTCTTGTCAAGGCCCGACAGAGTTATCAAAACTCTTGTTGGAGCACTCAAAATATCATACATTACTTGATTACCAGCAGTTTTCCCTGTTAGCCTCGTGATTCAGTCTATGAGGCTTTTCAGCGCACAAACACACATGTGAAAGGTGAGTTTACTTTTCTTCCTTCCTTTTCATTCTCTCATTTCAAGATAGGTGGCTGCCTCTCTCAGTAGTGGTTTTCAATTTTTCCTGCACTATGCTTAAGTGACATGGCGGAAGGGGCCTGTAAAATTGCAGACAGCCTCATTAAAGCACAGTAATAGCTTTGCGAACAGCAGCTCATAAAAAGGCCCCACTGCCCCCATCTCTTCCTATAAAAGGCAAGCCGGTAGGGGGGTATGAGAAGGGGTTGGGGGTTGTAGGGGTGCAGGACAATGGGGGACCCAAAGTGTTGGTTAAGAAGGTGGGATGGGGGTGTGGGTTTGGGGCAATGGTTCCTCAAATTCCCTTTTCTCCATCTTTTAACGTGACATCACGCTGAGGTTTCAGCAAATCCAGAAATGTCAGTATTGGTTGTGGTATCAGCCGTTCACAAACTCTTTTAACGCCCCCTGCCAAGTCCCCACACAAGCAGATACCTACACTTGTGTGAGCACTAATGATTAATCATGCATACAGAGTGCAAGCACCCACACAGATTGGTGCCAGTTGAATAAAACCAAATCAATAATATGTTAGATGAACTGTGGCTAGTCCAAACTCACAATACAATTCATAGAAAAAGAGGATGTCAGTTGAGCACTTACTTAAATAAACAGTCATGGCCTCTCTTTATGGTCGTAAGTAAAAGTGCAACTTGACTGACATTGCAGTTTCCTATACACCAGATCTTAAACACATTAGCGGGCTGAGAACTGGTTTCGATAAAAAATGTATGTGTCAAAAAACAATAGCAAAAAGAGGAAAGTAGAAATTTGGGGCCGCAGAAATCCTTAAGAAGGTCTCACTTTCACATGCTGATTAATCACTTAAGAAGATTGTGCCCTCCCACTGCCGGCCCCCTCCCTTCTCCAGCACTGATGCTCATAACAGGATTGGTCTGGCTAATGTCTCTCAGCTTAACATATTTCAAGCCTGGCTGAAAAGTGGCATGTTTTCATCTGAAAAGGCAGATGAATCGCAAAGACAAAAGACAGATAATAGTGCTTGACTTTCTCTTCTGGGGGGGTAGGGGTGTTCCAGTGAGGCTTTGCCCCTTCATTTGCTTTTCCTCACTACATGGCTTCCTCTGTGTAGTCAGCACAAGCCAGCAGGGGGTCCCCACTTTCTCTGCAACTAAAGGGATTAGATGTAATTGGGACAAAAGCACTGTCTTCAAGCTTTTTTTTACCAAGGCCCTTCCCTCTTTAACATGCTACTAAGTACAGCCAGCTCCTCTGCAGGAATCTTATCAGTTCTGACTCTTCAAATTTGTTCTGCTTGGCGTCCTTTTATATTTCAGGTACATGAAAAAAATGCTTAAGAAACGTGTCTAAACAATAAAAAAAAACTAAAATGCTCTGAATCTGGCACCCCAAAAGCACTTTCCAGAGGTACAACTTCTAACTCTTCTGGAAAAAATCCTTTCACTGATTTTGCATCTGATGTTAAAAATACATGTCAGAGTGGGGAAGCATTTTATTTATCTGTGACATTTCCACTTGTCCGGCTGTTATTTCAGCCGGACACTGTTCTGGTGGCGCTGAGAATGCTCGCATGTTTCCTTTCTCACCATTTTATCTGACATGTCTGCAAGGCCTCGCCACCTATGAAAGTGATGATAGTGAGACCAGCGTAGAAGACTGGGGATAATGTCAAAACAGCAGAAGAAGATGCAGGTTCTCAGCTGTAAGGAATCTTGTTTATTCATGTTATCTATAATAAGTCTCATATGGCGTCTTTCCCCTGTAGTCAGCTGATGTTGTCCACAGTAAACAGTTCAATGTGTATTGAATATTGCAGCAACATCCTCCATGTAACCTTCAGCATGCACTCTGCTGAAATAAATCAATAAATGATGAAGGAGGGCGGGCCATTTTGCAGGTTACTAGAATTGTGAAGATGCTTGGGTCAGTTGCGATAACAACCTGCTGACAATAATTGTTGCAGCTTGAAGCACCAACACTGTTTTTGCTGCAATACTCCTCCACACGTGTACACAAAGAAATAAAGAGTCCTGAAACCAAAAGCTTGAACAAATAAAACAGATGCCAGAGGCATACATCTGACCTTATCCTGTTCTCAAGAGGAAATAAACTGCAGTCCTTGACTAAAAGGTTAGGATCGAGGTGCAAAACAGAAGTCCTACCACTGAAGCTCACCCCCAAAGAGCCCCATTAAACAGTGCAAAAGTCAGGCTTACTAGGTTGTCTTTATGACTGCCAGATGGCATGAGAGGGGGCTGCCTGTGAACTAGCCTCTACCCCAGTAAAACAGTGACCAGTTGACCCTGAAGCCATATAATCCTGGCGTCTAAGACAACAAGGCTCCAAACATCAAGCCACAGTCAACTCCAGTGAAGTCACCTGAGGAAGCCGGCTTCTCCTTTACACCGCCGTCCAACACCCCCACCCCCCTTGGCATTGATTTTTCCAATTCTTCTCTGACCCAAAGAGTTATATTTATGAGGGTAAAATTTGTCTGTGATGAGATTCTACAAGGAGAGTATAATGTTCTCGTGCTATGGATTTGGTGACAATGTTTTGCTTTTACTGTAGTAGAGATTATCTTGTTGTGTCAAGGAACCACATAGTGGGGTTTGCTACTTATCAGGAACCCTAATGACGCCAATTGATAAAAGAAGTGTATTCCACAGACTAGCCTCAGAGGGCTAATTTCTAGGTGTCAAAGAAGGTTCACGACCCTTCATGACCTCCTTGTGAACAGCCAAAGCTACCTCTTGATTGACTTTACGGTCTGGACCACTGTAAAAATAGAAAAAAGAAGGAATGGTAGAGCTGGGGGATGATTGCGTCTGGCCTTTAGAAAGCAGGCTCACTCTGCAAACACTATCTTGAGAAGTAATCAAGGGAGGGACACTTAAGGGCTCAATTGCGCCAAATGTCCTTTAATGAGCAGAAGTCACAGCCCATCTTAACGTCCTCAGCTTTTAGTGACAAGAGTGCCCTGGCCAGAGAGAGGTCACAGAGGGGTCAGGTTGAATAACGGTCCAAAAGAAAGTTTGGGCTGTAGCAGCTAACAGCCCACTATGATAGGGGTTAGGAGGTTAATATTGAGACCCTTAGAAAAAGGGTGTTATGGCTTCTGAGAAGGGAGTTTGTTCTAGAAGAAGAGGTGAGGAGGCCAAAATATTCAAGGCCAAGTGTACATCATGGGAGAATAAATAATAGTAGTGTTAGGAAATTGGATTCCTTTTATAGAGGGAGCAAATGAGGAAACTGTGGTTTCAGGATGGTGTGAGGCCCGTTTTGGGGTTAGTGTTGATCTGGTAGTGCAGAAATTATCAGCAAAAACAGGGGATCCACTTTAAACCAGACAAACACCACTGAGCATGAGACAAACTGAAACTGGTGTCAGGAATAATTCGATGGCAGTCCATTTTATTTTATTTGTCGTCACAGTCTCTTTTGTCCATTCTGTTCCCTTTATTTCTCTCCTTTCTCCTCACATCTGGAATGCAGAACTGGTTTCCTTGCCATTCCGCCTGCATACACACACACACACACACACACACACACACACACACACACACACACACACACACACACACACACACACACACACACACACACACACACACACACACACACACACACACACACACACACACACACACACACACAACACACACACACACACACACACACACACACACACACACACACACACACACACACACACACACACACACACACACACACACACACACACACACACACACACACACACACACACACACACACACACACACACACACACACACACACACACTGACGTCATGAAGACCACTCTGCTTGATGGGAAGCATATGAGCTAGAAAGGAACATTGGAGGAAGGGGGTGTTGTCACCAGAACACACAATTATCTGCCAGAACTCTACAAAAACTCACTTTTTCCAGGCCTTTTTCTTATCATACAAGGCTGCTGTTGCTGCTGCTACTTTAGGATGGCCTGGATTCTTCCCTTGTTGATTGCAATGTAATGCCAAATATTAAATCAGGCGGATGGAAGTCTTTCGTCCCTTGTCTTCAATCTACTGTATGATTAAACACGAGATCCAACATCTGCTCTATAGATAAAATCAGTTCTAAAGCTTCTAGCAATTAGTACATCCATGGTAGGTGGCAATGATTGCACTCGGCTCACACAAATGGCTTTTAATAAAAGGCAAATAACCGTAATCTTATTCACTCCAGTTATAGCATGTAGCTATAAGTAACTCCTTTAAGAAGCAGGGATTGCTGGCTCTGCATGTGGACCTTGGGACTAGAATTATTTTTGCAGTCTTCTCTCTTGCAAAACAGTGCAGGGGGGATGTTGATGAACTCCTCCTGGATCTGGCAGGACGATGTATTGCCTGCCTCCCCACTATTTGTTGGCTAACTCTTTCCATAGCTGAACCAATATCGGAGCCAACACAAAACCCCCCTGTGCTGCTCTCCCCTGCTTGGTTGTTTGCCACTACCACCACTATCATCACTAACTTCTCCATGGTTGCCATGGGGACCAGCAAAGAAGAAAACAAGTGGTGTTTGTGGGGGATGTGAACTGATCACTAAAATATATTGTTAAAAAAAAACAGTCAAAGATTGACAGATATTATCAATAATCATGTATATATTAATAGTATTAGCTGTTAACATTTGAGTAACCTGCTAAAATATGACAAAAGTTATTATTTGTGTTAAATGAATGATATAATATCTATAAGCTAATTTCTATGTTGACCTGATCTTCCTTAATTCAATATTTTTGCATTTTTTATGCATCTATGGTTTACACTCAGGACTGTTACACCATATTGGCGCCACCTGCCACCAGGAAAAAGCTGAGAATGCTTGAAATGGTCAGTCACGCAAACACGAACAGCCTTCGACACAGTCCCACTCTCACATACACACCAGCCATAAGGATCAGTACTGTGCATCTAAACAAGAATGAGTGGTAAACAACAGCACCCACTCGCATTATAGTGAGAAAAAAACAGCAAAAACAAGAATCCGATTTAAGTAGTAAGCAGGGAGAGGTGGTGCTGGAAATGAATTGTGCGTACTTTGCAGTTGGTATATAAGCCCTTTCGTGCTGAGGAACGATTACCTAGTTTGCAGCGCTGGTAATCTGAAAAGCAGCTTGGAGAGAGTTTTTAAAGACGCAGCAGTGGTGGCAGCCTGTCCTCTCTCCCCCTGTCCGACATGGGCCAGCCTCACAAGGCTGCTAAAAAGGAACCTCATAGAGGTGCAACTCACAAAATTTACAGATCCAATATAAATACAAAGTGCTTTGTAAAGTAGGTCAGTCAATACAAGTCGGTCCCCCATGCACATGATGGGCCTCCCACATATAGTGCATCAGTGGTGTTCAGTGTGTAAACAGTGAATCTACTAGTCAAATAGAGGATACAAATATGAAGAGTACATTAAGAACTTGTCTGAATTCCTGGCAGCTCTTTTGGTGTTGGTTCCACCGAGACAGCACCATATGACTATTTTCTCAGCTCAGGACATTCCCAAAGGAGAACGAGTGGGCACTGCTTTATTCTTGAGGTGGTTGACCTTCTTCTCTTTTCCCCTCGGAAGATTTGTCTCGATCTAAGCTTGTGTGAAGTAATTTCTTTCTTTAATTCATCGCTGACCATTTAATAGCTACATACGTGGATTTCCATATAACCGAAGTGTTTAGCTTTTAGTTTTCAACAGAACCTTTTGCTGCCTTTGATTTTTCCTTAACAACACCTACTCAAAGAGGTAAACAGTAGACGTACACATTTCTTTGACTTCCAACTTCTCTTCCTCATAATTCACAAAAATGTCCATCTAATATATTTTGTGCACCATGATAAAACGAGGTATTGACCAAACACCCAGCAGGATCATACTGTAGTGTGATATATATGCCTTAATAACCCTTACATAACCGTCATGAACAATGGCAAAGCTCGCTCCGTTATGTTTTTGTGTCCAAAACAGAAGAATAGAATGAGAGGGAAAGAAAGGAGGGATTAGTAGGAGGGATGAAGGCCTAGGCCCACATCTGGGTAATTGGGGATGACAGGCCTCGGATCATCCCTCCCAACAATATGACTCTCTGAAAGAAGAGGAGGGGTGGTGGCGGTGATGGTGAGGGATGGGTGAAGGGTTGCCCCATCCCAATGGATGCTGTGGTTTCTTTAAGCTGTGGGTCCACTTGCATAGACTTGAATCTTTCTTTAAGGAGTGAGTATGTTTGCAGTATTTGCATGTGGAGATGTTATGTGTGTAAATTTCTTGGGTGGGTGGGGGTCGGGGGGATGCTCAGGGGCTGACATTAGGCTACTTATATGTTTCAAAATAAAGTTGTTGCTGCAATTCATTGCACCATATCTCACCAGTTTTCGTTTGTCCTTTTCCTGCAACAATCAAAAACTTGGACCATTCTAATCGACAAACGTTTGGCTGATTATTAGTTGGCAGCCTGCTCCACACTGGCATAATTCCAGTAGCAGGTTGTCGTGTTATACTGGGCCTTAATGAGTCCACAATGACGCTAGTTTTACATCCAGCAATGCAAATTACAGGAAACATATTTTATCAAGTTAACATCTGGCAGCCATTAGAGTAGATAATTTGAAAAGATAATAAACAATAATTTTGTGGTTTAATATCTTGAATGGAATAGAGGATTTCCTATTTGATACTAAACTTGAACCCATATATGAAAATGTTCTTTCCTTTCCCGAATGAGGCAGACAGCGCCACTCTGACATTGTCTGACGAAAGCCAATGCGAAATTGTTAAGTTCAGTTCTACTAAGGTAAGCATACTCAGAGCCTGTGGGACCCTGTGGGTAGGAGTGTGTGTGTGTGTGTGTGTCTGTCTGTCTGTCTGTGTGTGTGTCTGTCTGTCTGTCTGTCTGTCTGTGTGCACGAAAGAGTGCGTTCAAGTGAACTGTGCAGCATGGGCAGTGAGGCACACTGTAATGTGGGGGAAAGGAGAAAAAAGAGAGCAAGAGAAGAATGGATGAGAGAGGGAGAGACGAGAGGGGAGAGGGGCACAGTGAGCGAGCAAGAGGGATGGATGGGTGGATGGGAAAGAGAACGAGAGAAAGAGAACAGAGAGAGATGCTCTGGTCAGGCACGCGATGCTTGGCTGGAATCAGGTCAGGCCCACATGAGGCCTCCCTCGCACACACACTCTCAATAAAAAGGGTTCCACACAACAGCAGAGAGCACTTGTGCACAGCTGAACTACATTATATGGTGCTAGAAAGAACCATTTAAAGCACCAGTCCAGCATCTTGGTAATACGTTGTTTATAGTCTCAAACCAGAGTTCAGATTAGACTGGAACAGGACTGGCACAGACTAGAAAGTGTAAATTGAATATTGAAAAATAAAACGTAAGCACTGATGTAATGAGCAATGATTGGTTCTAAAATGAAGTGATTTAAATAGGTTGAAATTACACAAACAAAGGTTGTAACAAGGGGTTTTTGGTATCTAGGTACAAACATAGGATTCATTTTGTCTCTCTTATCAAATGCTGCACTGCCCAAATTTTTTTCCCTTTTCACAAAGTTAGCAGTTTCCCCCTGCTTCCAGTTTCTGTGCTAAGCTAGGCTAAACACCTCTAGAGGCACAGATTCCGACATGATGTTGGTTCTTGTAAAGAAGTACATTTCTTTAAATGATGAAGAAGCAGAGATCGGAAACTACTGGAGATGCTAATTTGGATTACTTAATAGAGAAGTAGGTTGTGTTACAGAACTAAGTCTCTTTGCTATTAAAGCATAAAGTATAGAAAACTTTCAAATCGCAGAACACAAGTTATAGCTGCATGTATTTCAATGGGCCAAGTATTAAAACACGAAAACCAATATGTTAACGATGTTGTTCTTACAAGGAACACTGTGTGTGTTAGTTTTTAATTAATTGACTATTTGATTCATCTTACACTGAAATAGTGATTAATTTCCTTTACAAGGTCTCCCAGATATCTGACCTGACAGCAAGTGAAATGACAAACTCCTTTTATGTTCATTTTCTTGATGAGTAAACATTAACTGATGTGCTTTCATGTAAACTACGAAACTTTAAAGAACTAATGGGTTGGTTAAAAAATTTGGACCACCTTTAATATGCTGTTCTGTCTCTGATGTTCCTTTTTCAAATCTACTTCAGTGAAGAACCCACTTTTTTCAGTGTTGTACAAATAGCTTGGCCAGTGTGTAGATCCACAAATTTGGTGCCCTTAATAAAGTTTACACATTAGCTTTCAGGCAGTGAACACACAGTTCGGCTACACCCACATCCACCTGGAGAAATCTGATACATCTGAGTGAATGAAGAAAATGAAATGTGACAAAAAGTGTGTTAAAGGTGTCCATGTACATCTGCACGGTGCCTCACAGAATGTGCAGTCCATGTGTTAAAGTAGGACATATTCAGGACAAAGTGGAGTAGCTTAGATGTAAGGCTAGGAAATGTGACACTGAGTGTAAAGTTAAAAATAGAAGGCACAAAACCATACACATATATAGACAGCACTACTACCCCAAACATGTTTGAAAGTGGATCTCTGCATGCACCTTCCGGCCCTCCTCGTTACCACCTCTTGACGTCTGGACAGGCTAATTACTGGCCCTGTCACTCTCCGGCCTCTCGGCAGGAATATGTCATGCTGACCGCTAACCTAACGGACTACTGGTTTAATTAAAGCCATCTTCAGGAACTGACCCCTCAGCCCCTCCCCAACTGTGCCTCCACTCGCTCTTTGACAGACAGTTGACCCCGAGCTGCCATCTCGCCTTAACTGAAACTCGAGCCAGGGACTGGCGGGTCGGTTGGTAACCAGAGAACAGGTAGTATGTTGGACATAACTCATCAACACAAGGCTATCTGCCTTTGATGAAAACAAAGATGTTGTGTAGGACCATCTTTCTGACTCCCCCCTGTTTAAACTGATTGAATTCAAATTTTGGATGATAACTGTATTAGTGGTATGTTTACAAAACTCGATATTAATCAACAAGCATCTTAGAATTGATAACATCTCTTAAGTATTAAGGCAAACATTCAATTGTTCGAGCATTTCACATGAATTCTTCATTCATTACTATGAGATAAATCAATAGGCAATGAAAGAAAAGCTAAGCTATGAAATTAAAATGTCTCCTACGAAGATACAATATGTTAAATGGTTTTATCTCGACATTCAGCTTTTAACTTTAGTTAATACTTTCCACCATGACTAGACTTTGCCAATTTAAACTGTAGTAATACAACAAAACTCATGAGTGTGCTGAAATGAGAAAGGGTGTGTTTAGTTTCAACTTCTCATTTGTAACAAAAAGTTGTTTCACTTTCTCCATTCAAAAATAGCTTTAATTGCCAATGAAAATGACAAATTGCAGCTGCATTTGAAAGTTTGCATTCTTAGCTTTCGTTGAGTTTTCCACATAGCAGCATTAACCTTTTCAGTTGCAGTGACATTACCAGTGGCCAACAAATGAACTCAGCAGCTGCGTTCACTGACTCATCTGAAGCCTTTGTTGTGGTCCACCACTATTCATGGTTTGTTTAACTCACTACAGGTCATCATGTTCTCGCTCTGAGCAACTAATAAGGGTTGAAAAAAGACTCTGAGAGACTTTATCCCACTCCTTCAGATTGGAGAAAATAACAATCTGAGGTTGGTCTGGTTCTGCAGTGAAACAACTCTGCCATGTGCGTGTGTGTATGTCTCTGTGTGTGAGTCATGTTAGCACGCAGCAACAACGGCAGCCAAGCCCGGCCCGCCAGCAAGCCAGCCAGGAAGCAGTCGCTCCGATTTAGTCCAGGAAGACTGCATTTGCTTAGCAACCACATTATCGCTCCAATCACTGCTGCAGCATTCGGGATAATGTTGGGCCAGAGAGCTGTGCTGTGTAGAGGCGGGGCGATAGACTCACAAGAGAGTGCACACACAGACTAGTCTGATGCCTCTCCCACTCCCACTTAATGCTGCACCTCCTTCCAAGCATAAAAGGGAGAGAGAGAGAGAGAGAGAGAGAGAGAGAGAGAGAGAGAGAGAGAGAGAGAGAGAGAGAGAGAGAGAGAGAGAGAGAGAGAGAGAGAGAGAGAGAGAGAGAGAGAGAGAGAGAGTCTGGCACCTTGAAACACACACTGAAGTAAATCCATTATCACTTTACCCCAACCTCTCTCTACGCCGCAGAGGTGTCTGACTGTCTGCGGCTCCCCATCAGACTTACAGACTGAAATAGACATTTCCGTGGTAGCTGCCTGCTGGTGGTGGCTGTGTTCTGTAGCATTGACCCACACACACACGCTCGCACAACACATTTTAAGCCATCCTATCCTGGACCTCAGGGCTATTTTTGAAATAAACAGTCAGTCTCTGAGCTTCCAGTTGAGCCAAATTAACTCTGTGAATGGGACTTTGTTCGACACACCTAGCACGCGGAGAGCAGGCAACAATTCGGT
This sequence comes from Pseudopleuronectes americanus, assembly GCA_038501795.1. Taxonomy (NCBI): domain Eukaryota; kingdom Metazoa; phylum Chordata; class Actinopteri; order Pleuronectiformes; family Pleuronectidae; genus Pseudopleuronectes; species Pseudopleuronectes americanus. The sequence goes on from CM076725.1 coordinate 2,025,852, forward strand.
GGCCCACGCTATGTATGTGTGTGTAGCAGGTACTGAGTCATATCTATGATGCTGTAAAGCTGAGAGGTCAGGGTGCAGTACTCAGGTCACCACAGAGGTTAGCCCCATTATCAAGGGCAGAGAATATCATTTATGCGGCTGCCGACTGTGTCTTTACTATCACAGACAGCAGCTGAGGTCTGAAGACAAGGCTCAAAGTTCAGCAGCACTATTGTATGGAAACGCACACACACTGACAGAGCAAATAAAGGCCAGTCTAAGCAGGGTTAACAGAGTCGAAGCAGCAGCTAGATTGTGTCTGGCTATCTGTTTATGACTATCTGAGTCTGTGACAGTCATGGGTTTGTTATTTCTGTCAAAACACTCTTCCTGATTGTCACCGTCCCAGCGTTAAACCTCATTTGCACTGAAGCACAATTACCTGAGGAGTTCATGTGACAGAGGAATTTTCACACACACACACACACACACACACACACACACACACACACACACACACACACACACACACACACACACACACACACACACACACACACACACACACACACACACACACACACACACACACACACACACACACACACACACACACACACACACACACACACACACACACACACACCACACACACACACAGTCTGATCAAATAATCCATGGAAAGAGCACAAATTTAAGTTCATTAATTGATTACTTAACGGTTAGAAAGTTCATCCTCAACAATTACGATAATCGATCGATTATTAAATAATTCGTAAACCAAAATCTCTAACCAGGTATCAAACGTCAGGTTGTTTTTCTGCTTTTTATCATATATTTTTGTGTATTTGGGTCATTGACCAAAAATTGAGAGCTTTATCACAATGGATTCTTTGACCATTATCTGAAACCCTCCTGGACAGTTTTTCATACTCAGCAACTAACATTCACATGGGTTGAATAATCAAACCTAATCATTTATGGGGAAATTTACAAGCAAATTTAATTATAGACTTAGTACTATCCCCTGCAAATATGACTTTGCTTGTTATTTCACTGACTGCGATGTGCTTGCAAAGACGTGCATTTGCAGAGCCATCATGGCAGAGTACACGAGGAAGAGGAATGAAGGGAAGGAACCACGTGGGGCTTTGTTAGCTCAAATGGAAAGCTTCCTTCCTCTGTTTTTCTCGAGCCCATTCACCAAGTTTTATTTGTAACTTCTGATTCTGGCAGCTCCTCCACTTGGACCCGGTGCACAGGGCTGCAAGCAACGGCTGGGACACTGCTGTTAGTTTTGTTTTTAGAGGTGATTTTTTTGCTGCTCGGGGTGTATCTTTGTGAAGGCAAAGCACAAAGAGGCCCTTTGGTTCAGTGCAGGGTGCTGGGCAGACTCAAAATCGAGCTGGCTGGCTAGCACATACTGGCGCTTTCCACTCCAGAGCTGGACATTTTGTTCCACTGTTGAACTCTGTGAGAAGCAGAGTGAGCGAAAAAAAGACATTGGGAAAAAAAAGGGAGCGTGAGGCTTCACTCTGAAGGAAATCACATGGTTCCCAGTGGTGAGGGAGGAGGGCTTTAAGTGACGAAAGAAGGTCAGGAGTGTTTTGGAAGCTTCCTTTAAACACTATTTCAAGCTATTCAACTTTTTTCAATTAGACATGGTTCTGTTTTAATACTACCTGGGTCTTTTTTCCATTGCTGTCAGTCACAATAACACTGTTCTCACATAAGAAATTTTGTTTGCAAATGATCAATAAAAAAACTAATGTGTGTGATTGCCTTACTGCATTAGTTTATTGCCCTGTTTGATTTAATTTTTACAAACTATTGACTTCACATTAGGAATGACTGAAAAAACTATAACTCAACTATAACTTTTTACGCAGTAAAAAGGATCGGCCAGTACAGGTAGAGCCTCATATTCAAATATCTGGAATAAGATAAAAATGTAACACACCAACATATAAGAAGTAGTCTAAGACACAGAGCTAGATTCTGTTGATGGGTCTGTTATGTCAGGAGTGCTGAGCATGCTTCCGACAGCAGGGCGGAGACGCCACAGGAAGTCAGTGTGGTGTCGAAACCAGAAGTCGAAGTTGCTGCCTGCCACGGCTCTGCGGTACAAGTTCAGACTGACAGTCTGCAGGGTTGTTGTGGCTGACAGCCGACTTGCTTCTCACCCTGAAGGTACTCAGAAAAAGGGAAGTAGGAGGGATTGCAGTGAAGCAGGGGAACATGTGACACTGCACGGGTTCACATGTTCAGCTGTGTGTACAGTGCGGTGGATTCATTTTGTATAAAAAGGCCCATCCCTGGGATTCTGACTGTTGTCCACTGACAGTCACCCCACACAGGTCACATGACAAAGGGGGCAGCAGGGCTTCCATTGAAGCAAACTCTGGTATCAGCAACCTCTCTGACCCCCGTCATGAACTGTGGGCCAGACAAGGAACAACAGGATCACGCCTGGTAGAAAACATTTACACAATCACAGAGAGAATCCCTTACAGAGTTGGTGTTTTTGCAACACTAAGTTGCAAAAATATAAAGGTTTGAGTTTGTTCTTATGTGTTTGTTCCAGTTAGCAAATAACTAGTTTAATTTGGGGTATATTTTTCTCCCTTCTTTCAAAAGCTCAATCAGATTAAAATGCTCACTTGAAAAAAAAGATCCTAACATTAGCACAAAAAGAAGGTGAGCTGAAACAAAACGGCAAAAGAGCAGCTCAACAGATGAGGACTATAATGAGTTCAGCCAAATCTGTGGGCGGAGAGAAAAGGAAAGAGAGTTCTGTGTCGTTTCCTGTCCGCCATCTCGTCCCTCTTTCCCTCTCCCTCTATCTCTCTCCCAGCCAGGTTGGTTTCTCGTCTGACTGAGGGAAGGCTAATGGACACATTAGCCGCCGGCTTGTCCCTCCGCGGCGATTAGGTGGCTGTGAGGTCATCCTTTCACTTCTGCTCCCATCCACATTAGGGATCTATCATTTCATTACTGCTGTTGGGGAGAAGGGGGGAAGGCCAAAGCATCCATCATACCCCTCCATCCAACCATACCTCCTTCAATGTATCCATCTATTCGTTTAACTGCTACTTCCTTACAGAGCCAAAAATCAAACATCATCTTTGGTAGAGAAATTAATGGTGGAGAGAAACATTTTACTGGATGAATTAGGCTACGTCCACACACTTTCATTTCAAAACAAAAGCAATCTCCATCCAGATGAGGCTTTAAGCTTTGTATCACAAATGCATATCACAGGACCATCCAGATGTAAGTTAACTTCTTTTGAAGAAACGGCGATCGTGACGACAAGTAAGATTTATTATCTTGCAGCTTTTTGAGCTTGAATCTCCACTCAGTCCCTTGAAGACTGAGTGCCCGTGGTTCTAGCACATCATCAGCAGAATGAGTTATCAAACACATCTTCTTTTTTTTTATTCAGCCATCACATGTTATGTTATGCACCCTCAAGCTTTGGGGAACTTGAGTTGAAGCACACTTCTCCAATGCAGCGCCTTCATCTCCTCTAGTTTGGACTGTACCTCAATGCAGGGTCTGACTAATGACTAAATGTAAAGTAGTTCCTCTCAGGATCTCCTTGAACTATCTCATAGAACACCAGAACCCCACTAACAGTGACTTTGAAAGCATTTTCAGTGATAAAAGATGGAAGTTAACTAACTTGACTCCATAATAAATTGGTATAGTGACAGCTCATCATTGGATAATGTGAAGGACATCCAGTTGTCCTTCATTTTAAACAGAATCGGATCCTGGTGTACAGTGCTCTGAATAAATGCCCTTCTCACATACATATAGTGTGAAATCACACTAGGTGTGTGTGCGTGTGCGTGCATGTGCGCAAGTGAGCCAGAGAGAAAGAGGGGAAAAAACATGTGTGCATTCTCAGCTGTGGATGTGTGTCTGCTTGACCTGAGATGTATTGATTGCTGCAGGAAGTGGAATCTGATGTTTCACAGCACTTCCTGAGCTGGATGGCTTCGCCACAGATGGTGAAAGCAGTGTGAGGTGGATGTCTGGCAGGGCAGAGGAAGGGGTTCGACACAGGGGGAGTAACCAGTTCAAGAGAACATGGAAGGTCGAGAAAGAGAGAGAGAGTAAAAAGACAAAGAGACATAACATCTCTGGCTCTGTACTTGAATCAAGACTAAACACTGCCTCCTGTCTAGGCCTCTTCTCAGAACACTGACTACTCTGCAGTAAAATAAAGTGAACCCTTATCATTCTCCTCTGCCTCAGTCCTGCAGTCTTGTACGATATATCAAAACAGCGTCTAAATCTTGACACCATCTAGACCGCACAGCACACCTTTAAAAAGCAAATCCATCTGGGCTGAATTATTCCTTCTTATTCACACTGGATAATATCTATGAGAAATGTTGCCACTTCTAAAAAAAAATACACATTGGCAGATATCTCGATATGTGGAAGTTATCTTATAACTCCATTATGTTTCTCATAACCATGACTGAAGTGTTACAAGTGTTATTATAATTGAACCCTAACAGATCAGTCAGCTGATTTGAAACAATTTATAGAGCAAAAGTAATTCTCTCCATCCCAAATGAACCAACCACTGACTAACCTATAGTATAATATTGATGCTATAATATTTATATATGGGCATTTGAGGCACAGCTTTATTTGTAACACTGGCTTTAGGTTGAGGCCTTGATGAAAAGATCAAATATGAAATAAATTACACCATTTTGATCATTGACCCAAATTTGCTTAAATTTTGATACTGACCAAGAAATAGTTTTGAATCTTTAAATAAATAAAAAATATATATTATACACGACTAAACTTCTTGTGCTTTTAAATGTTTACGATTCCGAACAGATTTTACTGAAAATAATAAATGTTCTTTTGATGCAATGGCTCAACATGTACAAATACTGTATCTTACTATCTTTTATTTCTTAGGATGTGCACCACCAGTGTATCTCCAGCCAAAATCAGTGCACTGAGGCAGCATTTGCATTTAAGCTGACATATCAGCAAATTAATATTTTTTTCACACTTGCGTAAGAAGATATTGCAAACTCAAACATATGTGCATGATCATATTAAAATATATAAATCTGATGGTCTTAACCCTGAAGAACAGAGGCTGGAGGAAGTCTCAGTCCTAGAAAGTGGTTCTATATGGGAGATATGCAATGCTGTTGCAATAATGCAGGTGGGAAAAGTCTGAGTGCTATGCAAACCACAAGTGCTCTCACACACACACACACACACACAAAAGCACACGTACACGCACAAACACACATACACACATCTTGCTTAATCCTCTGCAGAGCTATGCAGACGACCAGCAGCCATGCCTGAAGAGGGGGAATTGAGGGTAAAGGAGAAGTGGAGTGGGAAAGGAGAAGTGGAGTGGGAAAGGAGGTGGCGTGGCAAGGTTCAGCTGCAGCCCTGACCTCTGTGTGCGTGTGTGTGTGTGTGAGAAGATAATTAAACAGGGCAGACGGATGAGCCCATTGAGAAGTCTAGAGGTCGCATGGGATAAGTCAGCTTGTCCAACCTCAAGAGACAGATACACACACACACACACACACACTGTCAGCAGATGTATATAAATGGCCAGGGACTTTATATAAACAGATGTTCTACTGCTCAAGATAGCCTTGGCAGTTTCTTTGGAGGAAGATGCTGAGAATAAAGTCTTTGTGCTCGCTGTGGTTTGGAGGTGGTTACACGCTCCGCACATTACCTTGTCTTAGAGATCTACAATTACATTAATTATAGTCCAAGGGCTTCAAGAGGTCTATTGTCTGTTCTAGAGGAGTAGAAGAAGTGTATGTGTGTGGGATGTGAAATCAATTGCCTGATTCTGGGTGGGTGGGGGACAGTCTGAGCCTGGTTGAGGATCAGACTGAGACCTGAGAAGCATGCGTCCATGCCAGGAGGAGGGATCCCCTTTCAGCATATTGTTTTATTTAGCATCTGCATGGCCGCTTCATTTGCCAAAGTGCAGCTGGGATGGATTAATTCAGGAGATTGGTGACTTGGAGAGGAGGAATGGCCCAGCTAGTCTGGAGGAAGGATGTTAACCACATTATAAGCCTTTGTTTCCAACATCTCATTCCTGAGGAGTAAACTGAGCCTACTGAGCTCTACCCCTGCCTTGCCTCAACCAAAAGGCCCTGGTTTGCTCACACACACACACACACACACACACACACATACGCATGCTTTCCACCTCAACTTCCTGACAGGCTGCAGCTGAGGTGTGGCCACAGTTCACCGACTTTGTTTCTGTTTCTCCCCAGGCAGCCTAAATGAAAACCTTTGAGTTCTGCTCTGCCTAAACTTTTCTCTCCCGGAGAGATTTAACTATGCTCTCCAGTGTGAACTTACCAAGTGGGACTAGCCTAAACCTGCCCCTCGCCAACTGGTTTCACTAAGAGCCTAATGATCTCACCCTCCAAATTTCCTATGTGCTACACTGACAACAAATCCTCTGCTGACTGTGGCACACCTGGCCTCACAGCACTTCTTATAAATGACTGTTGTGATAAACTTAGAAAGGTTATAATGGTCAATCAATCAAAGTTCAGGACAGACTTGCTTTGTTGGATCAATAGGGCAGGTCGATCCACCTCCTGATAAAGATTAAGATTAACCCATCCAGCCTTAGCATACAGTAACTAAGAACAGTGAGACACAATTACGAGTCACAGCAGACTAAACAATAGTAAAGATCAGAAGTGTTTGCCACTGATATACATTTTAATTGAAAAGACGTGCACAAGGTAGCACTGAATCGAATGCACTGAGGGGATGGCTCATTCTTAACTTTGTTTTGCAACAACTAATGCAGCTAAAGCCTGTAAACAAAATGCCCTTCCTGCAGACCCTGTTCGATAATACTACAGAGTATTTAGTTTTGAAAGTGATTATTTCGAAGGCCTACACTATTACTCTGTTCTAAAAAATATTCCCTCAGAAATTTAAAGACATATAACAAGATGCATTATGATTCTTGAACCCAAACAAGTTAATTTCTATTTAATTGGGATCAAACATATTTTTAATAAATGTTGCTTTCATATGTGAAACATGTACTCACTTACTATTAGCACTATCCTCCAGCTGATTTAGCCATGAAGTGACTGATTAAGCTGGCTAGTTACCACCAACATTTCATATAAATGCAGTCAACATATCATAGTATCCTTGCTATCAAGCTGATAATGATTAATCCAATTAGAATGTTTGTTCTTATTTGATACTGGAAAAATGTTGAGTTCCCTAACCTTTCAACATGAGGCAGGTCAATTGTTTTCAGATTTGTGTATTTCATATCACTGTATGGACGATACCAAGCATGCTTGCTCAAGAATCCGTGAATCTTTGTAATGTCTCGGTAAAAAGGATGCTGACCACATTTAATTATTGGCCACTGGTGTCATTAATAACATTGTTTTCTGGATGTTACATTTGGTATCTTTAACAAAAATCATTGTGTAAAATGGCTGCCTCACTTCTTTGTTTGTGCTGGACAGAGGCAGTTGTGATGCTTCCTGGAAAGACCAAGTCACAAGCAGGAGGAAGGAGGGGTGGGGGTCGGGGGGTATTGGCAAACAATGAGAACTAGCCCATGACTCAGGCGCTTTGGGACCACTGATCATCCAACAGTGGAGGGGGTGAGGGGTGGGTTATCACCTATATCTGTCCCACAATCACAGATCCACAGCTGATACCCACCACAAAAGAGGTGACAATGGCTAGCCGGCGAGCGTGCGCACACACACACACACACACACACACACACACACAAACAAATATATTCTCAAAGAGCTCCTGGGAGCTGCCCTTCCACATGGCTAAGGCCAAGCCAGTATGACCCCCCCCCACCCCCCCAACCCCATCCTTTGAAAAGTCAATGCAGAAAAAAAAGCCACAACAAGGAAGCTTCACAGAACCCAACATCACAACAGAGAATACATCACAGGCCCTTTCAGTCTCTCCTCATACCTCGTTTACACCAAAATAAACAGGTACACAGAGGATTTTAATTAAGTCCAAATCTGAGACAAAAATACACAAATGTTAATGCACCAATGCCCTGAGTTTCAATTTGCATCATAACATCGCGTTGAACAGGACTAAGTAATTGGTGCTTTTACACGGGTGTTATTTTAAGAACAGTTTCTTCTGCAGAGTCGTATAACCCAGGGAGTGAATGCCAGAGCAGACAAAAGCCAGGTGTTAGTGGGTGTTAGCAGGTCATTTGATCAGTTCCTGCCTATAGATTGGCCACCAAATGCTTGTTCACCATAATTCCTAATGTGTTCTTAGGAATTTTTCTCCGACTGCTGTTCCCACTCGATCCATTTGGCACTCTGCAAAGCTGCTGAGTTGACTTGGCAACTTCATCCTCAGAGGAATCAAGCCAGCTCCATCAGAAATAATATAAACACAAGTGAATATAGGTTTAAAAGCTCCCTGTATCTCCCTGAGGTTAAGGATATTGCTCCCCTTTACAGAAAGCAGCCCAACCATTAACTGTTGTTCCAACTGTCTGAGAAGGACCACTTGCTACTGATATCATATAATGAGGGTATATTCTAGGCCATGCCTGGTGGATGTTGTGTTAGACACTGCCAGTGCAGTTGACAAGTCTGTATGTGTGTGTGTGTATGTGTGTGCACATGTATGTGCATTTGCACGTGATTCTGTCTGCTTCTGTATTCATTATAAGACTGAAAAGGCATTGCGGGGGTGGGATCTGGGCACTGTGTGGATGTCTGTGCTGAAGTATGCGTGTAGATCACAGTGTGTGTGTGTGTGTGTGCACGCAGGAGGGGGGCATCACTGTGGGAGACAGGCAGATGGGAATGGAAATGAGTAGGCAGTGAGCTCATGCTAATCTCCTCCTACAGCTCCTACAGCTGATCCAGGCACAAAACAAGCACGCACACACACACATACACACCCACAATTAAACACCGGCACCACTACAAATCATATGCTCGACCAGCCCCATGCACAATCACACACCAAATGAGGCAGAGGATACCTTTGCTATTTCTAATGATTCCATGTTACTCATGCATATTTTGTGAGGTGAGCACAAAATCTTTCACCGAAATCTTGAATATATTTGAGCCCACCACTTATCACACAAATATTTAATTCAGTTCATCACGTTGCCTGTAGATGATTTTTTCGGATTGCAGTGAGTGTGTGTGCGTGTGTGTGAGGGAGAGTCTAGCTGCCTTCGTCAGACAGCCATCTGCCCCGTGGGAGTTACTCAGCAGCACGCGATTGGCCGACTGCATTTCAAGAGAGGCAAAGGGTGAGGTGGGTCACCTCTTTATTTGGGCTAGGAAAGGTCGTGTGGTGCTGGCTGCTCTTCCAAACATATGGGTGCAAAGAGAGAAAATGGATGGGGGGAAGGGCAACTCCAGAGGACAGCGCTGCTGTCATATACAAAGCATGCTCCTGGGCTGACGCAGCACAAAGTGAAACCCCCATCCCACAATCAAGCAAAGCTGCCCTGTTGGGGGTTTCCAGTTTGAAACAGTCATGTTTAAAAAGCAGCCAGTTCCATTTATTCTGTTGTTGATTGTTAAATATTTACATTCTACTGTTAATTGTAAAATTTACACTTTTTTTCCCAATAAAGCTTGATATCTCTTCCAAGGTGATGACGATTTTGGGTGTTTCCCTGATCACCATCCCCACCCCCTCCCCCACTGCAGCCAACGTCACAGAAACAATCTTGTTGGTGCAGATCCACATTGTAAACTCACCGGCTGTGAACACTGTGGTTTGTTCATTTGGGTAAATCTGAGATGTATTCTGGCACTATACTGACATTGAAAATGTCCTTTAAGAATAGTAAAAAAAAATGTTTTGCTATTTAGACATATCTTTTTTAGGGGGGAAACAGTAGCCTTCATTATATTCTTACCACGTTGCATGAACTTCAGATTTTGTACTGACCATGATTGTGAGTATGCAGACATATAAATGCAAATTGAGTGTGATGCTTGGCTTGCATTGGAGCATCACTGGTAAAGATGGTTAGATTCAAGATTCAAGATTCAAGATTTTTATTGTCAAATACACAACAATAGCATTAAGCAGTCGCTGGCAATGAAAAGCTTGAGTCACAGGCTCTCTTTTAACAATGCTCAAGTAATACAACCTAACAAATAAAATAGAAATAGTATAAAATAGAATAAAATAGAATATCAAAATATAAAAAAGAGAATAAGGAATATATATCTAAATATATTTAAAAAACAACTGAAGAGAAATAAAGCAACAAAAGTGCAGTTTGTGTAATGGTGCAAATTTGCAATGATGTCACAGTGCGGGTTAAGTGTAGTTATTGCAGTTAAGAGGAGTTAAACACTGGTAAGGTTGTTAAACACTGGTAAAGATGGTTAAACACAGGTTAAAAGAGGCAAAAGGTTAGAGGATGGTGCTTGGGGATGTGTAGTTAAGGCTAAAGCTGGGCTTACAGTGCCATGTGTGTTAATGAATATTTCAAACACCCTCTCATTAAATAAACACAACAGGCCTCACCGCCTATGGTAACCTACCATCAATATTGAATGCTCGCAAAAAAATGGACACAGTGTCGTTCACAAGCCAATGGCCAAGCCAGACATCAAATTGCACCATCTGACTGTGGTAGAGCTTTTCTCAATGCAACACCTGGAGGAGGTCACTGGGTTCCTCCTTCCGTGCTGCTCTGACAATAATCCCAATAGGATACGCTCAAGGTGCTTCCAAGACTTAAGAATAGCCACTGCAAGCTGAGTGTGCTAGTTAGTTTCACACTTTATCGGAAGGCTATGAATATTCTGACAGGGAGGAAATACTTAATTTCCACGCATGCTCCTGGCTCCTCACAACACATTTGCTCTTAGCTTTGCATGCACTACTATCCCAGACAACTTGTATGCATGGTTGACTGCCACACAAGCAACGTTATCTTCTTCTTGGGAACCATGTCTTCCCTCCCGTCTTCTTTGAACGGCTGGTTGATTAGATGGGATGTTTCCCCCTGATCACAAAGTGCCTCTTTTTCCTTTTCCTTTTCCTACCCCTTGTGTCTTCCTTTCCACAACGTATGACTACAGCAGGACAGTCCCAGCAAAGTATATTGATACACCTCTTATTCAAAAATCACATGGCCAGTCGCCCCGTCAATTTGTCAAATGAAAACTGCTGGGGGATGGGAGCAGGTTAGAGGGGGTGTGGGGTGGAAAATAACTGGCAATGAGGGCTGAAACATGTCCCTTCTTCTTCACCTCCATCACTTCAAAAAACAAAAGGTTGAGAAATGTTTGAACATGTTCTTCCAGTTTGAAGCCCAAATTTTGGGAAAAGACACCCACAAAACCGGTCAAAGTTAAATCAAATTTAGCTTCTAAACAAACCAATGACGGCCCCTTGCATTGATAGTATAGTCATAATTTCACAGCAAATATACTTTCTAAATGCTTTCATCCATTGTGCATTATCGATTGATAGCCACTGGGAAATCCCCCTTTGTTTGCAGAGTTTTAAAGGCTTGAAATAAACAGCTTATGGCAAGAAGACATGCTGAATGAAAAGAATCACTGCACTTAATTCATTTTTCACTGCTACTTCATTAGCAGCCGTTTGAAAAGATTTTCAAGACAACACAACACACAATATAACCTGTGATGCTCTGCCACTCTCTCCGGTTTGTTATAGTGCTTTTCTGTCTATGAGAGTGCTGGAAACACAGGCTGAGACAGATGTTTAAAGGCACATCAAAACCATTGCACAGACTTTTCATCTCATCTCACAACACAATTGTTCCTCAAAGTTTTCCATTGAAGAACCACAGAGCCACAGTCGCTATTTGCTGAATTGTTTTTCCTGAGGAGGAGAAAAGAGCTAAATACATTTTTGCAGATGGTTTACTTCATGGATTAAGAAAAATTAAAGACATTTTAAAAAGGGACAGCATATATATGGCAATAACCTAAACAATTCAACTAAACTCTGATCTGTACACTGCTTGTTTTAATTTAAACTTGCATTTGTATATTAATCAGGTTAAGAGTAATCATAGAGAAGTTAGAATGCAACCTATGTCTTGACAGCAAAAATGCATTCTTGGTAAAATAGCCAGTGACGTCCACAGGAGGAACTGTCTCTGTCGGTCTGTCACTTTGGTCTAACTCAGCTCGAGAAGTGATGGAGTTATCAACCCCACTTGACTTAAAGACACTTGAATGTCAATATGTCATTGATCTCCCTGGCCCTCAGCCATGCCTTGCACCATGGACTGATTCTCCTCCATTAGAAACCCAGACTGGCGGCTGGGCAAGGCAAAATAACTCATTATATGGGCATGATTAAATTGTTGGCTTCTTCCTTTATTTCAAAGCACAGGATATAAATGTTCAGACATGGTGTTAACACGTTTCAGGTTATTCAATCACAACAGGAACGCATCCAAGATGCATTGAGGACACATTTTAGATCTGATCCCTGGAAAGTGAGCTCCATCGAAAGTGGTCACTGAAAACATTCTAAAGGTTTGTACTATTTGACAGAAAGAGACAAAGACAGAAACCTCCAAACAGAGATACAGATTGAAAGGTATTAAAACCCCTTTTCCTCACACTCATGCAATTGGACAAACTAAAACGGTGCAGCAGACTTTGGTAACAGTAACATTTTGTCAAACACCCAGGAAAGAGAAATATAAATATTCCCTTGCCTGCCATTGCAATGCACAGCCACCAGCTGCTGTCCTGTACACAGTGTGGACATGGCTGTCTGTCAGCAGGCTTAGCCAACACTGTGCCTTGCATCTGAAGCAGGACATGGGCCTATATTCCCTTAGGGAGTTTACTTCCTCTATGCCCCCACCACCACAACTGCCCCACCTCCCTCTTGAAACAAGCGGCCCCTTCTGCTGGAGGCCAGATATCCTGAGCAGCCGTGAGGGCGTCTTGGGGTGGGGGTAGTTATAAAACTAATGGAGGGAAGTTTGAGCACATGCACAGCCGGATATTTGAGTGCAATGCTTTTTAATATAAAAAAACATAATTGACAATTCCTTGCTATACCACTAATCGGCTTCTCCTACAGAGAGCCATAGGATAACAATGTACAGGAATGTGCTGGCAGTTGACACTGTAACATAACATATTTTGTGCACAAATACAAAATGGGTGCTTTGTTGTTCTCAATGAATTCTTTATACACATGAATCTCTAAACAAATCACTTTCCACCACCGAAGAATGGAAATTACTCACTGGATAAGAGGAAATCTGCACTTCCTTTTCATCTGTAAGCAGTGGACTCACTGCTGACTGTAGGAATAATCATGGATGGGGACTGTAACAGTTGTGTTAAACATCTCGACATAGCTACAGATGTGGCATGTTTGACATATAAGCCAAAATCGATTGAAAGCTAAACAAACATCTTGTGTCTGATCCAATAACATCAACAAAGAAAACTGCATTATTTCTTAAAATGATGTAATTGGTGAAAACATAAGAGAACGTACGGGACTATCGCACCTTAGGAAGGAACTAACTAAAATAAAGTTTGCTGTGAACTTTGTGGTTTTTTAACAGAAAAGCTTGAGTGGGCTTCAAGACAAACGACCCCCCCCCCAAATTCTCTTTCTCATATCTGCCTTACCCAGACGGATTCTGTATCATCTTGAGGGCAAATTATAAAGTTAGCAACATACTAAATCTGCAGCCGCAATCCTTATCTAAACATCCTGATGCGGAAAGCCACTGATTATGTGTGCCACCCACATGTGTACCAGCCAGAAACCAAAAGACTTGCGGCCGGGGGCTGGCACGAGCAATCCGGAGAAGTGTTCCACACTCAGCTTATAAATTTATTTTAACAATTCAATAGTGCTCCGGCTCACATCCTCTCAGATAAGAACAGAGAATGAGCTCATGCTTCTTCTGCAAATACAGGAGCGGGCAGCAAAAAGTGAAAAGCTGATTTTACTCAAACGGTCCGTGAGTCAGATATGTGTCTGTGTGCGTCTCGGGGGGGAGGCTCTCAGAAGAGCGTCTGCGAGGAGGGAAGTGCGGCAATATCACTTCCTGTGTCTGTCTGCATGTGAGACTGCTGCTAACACTTTTGTTACAACCTTATTAATATTCACAGAGCCGCCCAGTTCCTGACAGCACGCAGATGATGGCATTTTCTTGTGTGCTAAAAGGTAGAAGGCAGCGCAACGCAGTCTAGCACTTTGCCTCACATCCTCCATGAACACTTTCAAAGTGCCTGGGCTGTGCTGAAATGTGCTGACAACGGGGAGCTCTGTAGGTGTAAGTTAAGCATTTTTCCTCCACTCCTACCCAGCATGTATTCCTTCATTAGCGTTTCTTGAAACATGGTAGTTGAGGAAAGAAAAGGAGGCGTCGAAATTAAAAAGCAGGGTAGAACCTCAAAATGAGCCTTGGGCTTAACACTTGAGTGCCCCATCGGCACTTACAAAAATAGAGGAGGCCCCTGAAAGTGGGGGTCCTTGAGGTGTACCCACTCAAGCCTGAATGGAAGTGTGTGCCAAGAGTGGGTATTCACCATGCATGGCAGGACTTTGGCACTCTTCAGGACTTCAAGGGTCTCTCTCTGAATTCACTTCTCTTTGGCAGATTCCCCTGAAAGAAGCCTCAGCGGGGACCTGGGGGGCTGGGGGGCCTTCTTGTAAACACTTTTGCAGTTACTTTCTGTGCCTCATCAACAAGTCTGCTTCCCCCATAAGTCCACTCTGGTTTCAGGCAGGTTGGAGTAAAGATGGAGTTAAGAGGGGCAGGATCAGCGTGAGTATGTCAGAGGTGGGTGGCTGGCCTGAGTTAGGTGGATGTTTTGGTGGGGGTGGGGGGTCCCGATGTTTGCTGAATGCTCCCCTTTGTTGGGATCATATTATGTCTCCACCACAATACTTCTAAACACTGCTTCATCAACTCCATTCATGTGTAACAGTTCATGCAAATGGCCACACTAGCCTTTTTTTCCCGAGAGGTGGGGTTGGGGGTGGGATTATTTTTATCAGTCTAAAACCCAACTATCCTTTCTGCAAACTCCTGTCTGCACAGATTGTAATCTCTTAATACATCTCTACAGGCACTTTACCCAAAAGGCAGAACCGAGGGAAGCACTGAAAATCAGATTAAAATGTGGGTAGCCAGAGTCAGTGTGGACGCTCTGATTCGGATTATTCAAACGTTTAGCAAAAGATAATCAGAAATTGTTGTTACAACCAGGAATAAAATAAGAAGGTCCTTTCACACTGGTGGCAGCACAAACCAATCAAAAGTCCAACAATTGTTTCAAACACTTACTGTGCACAAAAGGCTCCCAAAATACACACACACACACAATTGGCAATTTTTCACATAACAATAATCACACTGCTGACCAAGTGTATCCCTTCCCTTGGGAACACACAGACTGATAGAACAGCCAGAACCATAGACTGAGCAAGATATAGCCTCAGTCCAAAGAAGAGAGAGAGCGAGAGAGAGCGAGAGAGAGCATGAGCGGTGTCTGTGTGTGAGTCAGAGAAAGAGAGAATGGAAAAACTGAAAATTCTTTTAAACTGAAGCAAGGAAGGAAAAGTGTTTCCTAGTTGACATCAGAGCTGCTGTTTGAGCTACACACTTCTCCTGCATGCTGTTTACTGTTTCCCATTGAGCCATTTGTTGGTAAATGAGACTGTATTTACAGTACAGGCCAATAAAGGCCTGAGAGGTGTTTCACAGGCAAATAATGGTTTTATTGCCACCAGAGGCGTTTTGTTGTCACTGCTGGATGAGGCCTAATTAGTAACAATATGGCAATGATGAAATACTAAGTGGTCTCTCTACAGGAAGGGGTCATTGACCCCCAGATAGACACGCATGATACACAGTACGAGACATCCATGTGCCGAGTCACGGATTCATTTTCTAAATATGTAGGTAACATATTTGTATAATTCATTCGGTTGTGGGGCCCACAGGGAAGCCTCCCAATAACTACTAGGATTCCCATGACCACAGGCGGAGCGAGGAAATCCAGATCTTCAGCACACCCTCTAGATGCGAACATTTCTTGAGGCATGCAGGGAAGTTTTGGCAATTTTTTAATAGCCATAAGTCTGCATTTAGGGAGCCACACTACATGGATTCACTGATGTAGTGCATTTGAAGGCTTGGATACAACGGTACTGTAAAGGCAATATGAAGAAAGCTCTGTGCTGCTAAAAGGGATAAACATATGTGTGTATAGCTTCTGTCCAAATGCAAGAATAGCAAAGATGAAAAATAAACTAAAATGCATAAACTGGGTCTTGTCAACGGGGGAGGAAATAAAACCAAAAAGTAGATGAGCTGCACAGGAAGGAAACAGCTCCCATGGCGAGGGGCAGCAACTCACCCTGGACGATGCTTTCCTCTTGTACTTGTTGGCGAAGTCAAATTTCTCCTTGATCTCCTCCAGGAGCTGCTCCACACGGGCCTTCTCCTCTTTCCCCGTGTAATCCTGGCCCAGGAGGATGTACGCTCGCCAGTTTGCCGAGTCGAAGCCCCAGTGGCAAGTTCTGTTCTCCTGCGCCTTGTGACTGTGCACCACAAACTTATGGGTCGGGTACATGAGTCTGCAGTCCATGCACTGGATGCACGCTGCGTTGGGGCTGCTGTACAGCTCCGGCACGAACAAGCCCTTGCACTTGCCGAAGCACTCGTGGTAGACTTTGAAGCTCCTCTCGGTGAGCTCCAGCTCCAGCGCGCCGCCGCTCAGCTCCTTCTTGCAGCGCGGCGGGTAGGCGCCTCCGTAGATCAGGGCGTTGCAGAGCCGCTCGGAGTCCGTCTTGGTGATGAGGCCGCAGGACGGCGCCGAGAAGGGCAGGATCCCCATGACTTTCAGGATCTCCAGCTGGTCCGCCGTGCACCGGGAGCAGTAGATGTGCAGCTCGTCGCACACCGAGTTGATCTGTTGTAGGCTCAAGTCCCGCAGCACCGTGTTGAGGATCTGCGGCAGGCACAGTCGCTTCTCTCCGCCGACCACGAAGCACGAGATGGTCTCGGCTTCCAGCACCGTCTCGCACCTCTCCGTGGAGCGGTCCGATGGGATGAACAGCGGGCCAGGCATCACCGGCGGCGGCAGATGCTGCAGAGCCGGCTCGGGCTCCTTACCTTCCTTCTTGAAGAAGAGCTCATGTTGCCACCGGGCAGAGAAAGCCGCCGGTCCGCCCAAAGAGCTCATAGAGCTGAGGTGAAACTGCTTGAGAGTTTGTTGCAGTCCCGGATGAGGCTGGAAGCTCTGGCGACTTACTGTCTCCATGTTTTTCCTTCAACTTTAGAAGCGCAAGTACTTCTCGACGACGACCGGGAATCACGAGTTTCAATCCGTTCCTGAGTCTGGTAAATCCACTGAGTCCCAGAATTGACCACAATGTCGACGCGCTTCATCAAACATCCAGTAAAAAAAAGTCGCAACGGCAAGTTGACTGTTATATTCCTGCGGCTACTGAGTGAACATCGGCCGGTCGCTCCCTGCAGCGACTCGCCGACTGTCCATATCCGACGAACACGGCTCTCTTAACTCCAGAGAAGAGAAAAAGTTCCGAGTCGAGGTCCAGGACGAGGCGGCCGGAGACGAGACACCAGCGGCGGCTGTGGGTCGATACGGCTCGATAAGAAAAATCCTGATTTGAGGCTGTGTCCGCTGTCGAGGAGCAGAAACCCGCTCCGTCTGCCCCGCAGTTCACTATGACTGTTTGAGATGAGAGGTCTGAGAGCCTGCCTCTCTCTCTCGGTCTCTCTCTCTCGCTCTCTGCCTGTCTATGTCGATCTCTCTCTCTCTCTCTCTCTCTCTCTCTCTCTCTCTCTCTCTCTCTCTCTCTCTCTCTCTCTCTCTCTCTCTCCACACCCTGCCTATGTCTCTCGCTCTCCCTCTCCCTCCCTGTGTTTTTGTGTGTCTGGCTCAGTCATTGAATACCAGCCAGGAATGTGAGTGACTCTGCAGGCAGCAGGCTGAGCTCCTCCAGGAACAAGCCTGCAGAAGAAGAGGGAGGAGAAGAATATGTATATATGGACATATATATGTGCATGTTTATATTTAATACTTAACAAACAATATTATTATTATTTATGTATAACTGTTTCTGCTGTCATTAATAACATAATTACACCTCTCTCTATTCTCTCTCCCCCCTCTTTATACTCTCCCCCATGTTTCTCCTCTCACTCCAACCGGTCAAGGCAGATGTCCACCCCCATTGAGTGTGCTTCTGGTTAATGTTAAAGTTTGTTTTATCTCCACAGTCAACTTAGTGTTAGCTTGTTGTGGGAACTGTTGGGTTACAGTTGGGTTTCTCTAGAAAATTGTAAGTAGTTACTAACACTACTAACTGCCTTAAGATGATGCATACATACATGTGCTAAACGGGTTTCAGTCGGTTTAACCGCTCCTGTGTTTATGTGTACGCGAGACAAGACAAATTTAGCTTTGGAAGGGGAAGCTTGCACTGACTGTGGTTTATTTATTTTCTCTTCTGCTTGAATGTGTTAAACAGTTTGGCAAGTAGCAGCCACTAAACAAGCTTCATGTGTTGGTAACCTTGAGAGACAATCCTGCTAATGCAATGATGAGAGAAATTTTATTTGTCACAGATCAGACTTAAGAAAGCGTTTGTAGGCAGTAAAATCACAACCACGGTCAGAAATAAATAAATCAAGATAGTTGGATTCATCTATTCATTCTATTGATTTTACTTAAAGCCTTAGACATTGTAATCTCTGCAAAAGGCCTTTTTGTAGAATATGTTGATGTTTGCATAGTTTGTTTAAAGGAATGAAAAGCCAGTTACCACTGTGGTATCTTTACAAGAATGAGTGAGTTTCGGGTTGTAACAGTCTATTGATTCTGAATATCTGCACAATTTTTTCTAATATTGTTAAACTTTCAGGGGAAATACTGTGAAATCTTTCTTCAGGGATTGAAGAAGTAACCTGAAGTCATCATCAACCGGGTGCTTCCACATCAGGGGGTCGTGTGTCTACAGCAAGTTCAACTTAATCAGTGATTGAAGCACTTTGCTGTTCCTGTGGCGTCCCCTAGCCACACATGGCTGTAACTGCAGCATGATGGAAGGGGTGTGAAAAGGATCTGGGAGAATGTTTCAGTGCAGGTCAGCAGAGATTATTTGAAGCCTTTCTAAAGGTCTTTTACCTCCCATAGTCTCCCTCTCTCTCTCTCTCTTTCTATCTCTCTTTGCAGGTATCCCCGACTCCAGAGCAGGATAACAACTATTATTATTAGGATTATAAACAGTAATACATATTATAAAAAATTGTATATCAATTGTTGCTGCTATCATTAAAAATCAATCAAATCTTTACACTGTTATTTTTTTAGTGTAACTAGTCAGAGCTGATACCTGATGGTGCGCAAGTGTTCCTGGTCTTTCTCTACTCTCTCTCCCCCTCTCCCCCATCCCCCCTTTCATTCTGTCTCTTCTCTCCCCTCTTTTCCACCCATTTCTCCTATCCTCCCGAACCCAACCGGTCGAGGCAGATGGCCGCCCACATGGAGTCTGGTTCTAGAGGTTTCTTGCAGTTTATGAGGGAGTTTTTTCTCTCCACTGTCGCCAAATTGCTGCTCATTGTGGGAACTGTTGGGTTTCTCTATACATTTTGGGGTCTTGACCTTCTATGTAAAGTATCTTGAGATAATGTGTATTATGATTTGAGACCATAGAGTTCAATGGCTCAAATCCTGGAAAAGAGTCCGTAAAGTGTGAGTGGATATTATTCACCCTAAAGGGGGCTTCTGTGTTTGATCACTGGGTATATTGAGATTTACCAACTTTTACTGATAATACAGAGCAGGAGCCCTCGGAAGCTTATGACCCCCTCTGCATTTACCAGTACCTGGTGGTTTTAGAAGGGTGGGGCTCAGGCATGGGCAATTTAAATAATATCAGCAATTGAGCCAATATAATTTTCATCAATAGCAATATAACAACATTAATACATATTCATATATTGTGCAAACACAGTTCATCACACATTGGATAAATCTCAGATTTGTAAAAGGTTTTACTGTTTATAGTGTGTCTGTCATAGAGTTTTAAATAATAACATAAAGTCAAGAAAACAAAAAAGCATCTTTTGTGTAGGGTTGCAATCAACGATCATTTTCATTATCGATTAATCTGTTGATTTATTTCAATAAATTTAAAAATAAATTAATAGATTTATCTTTCCCAAACCCCAAGATGGACTCTTCAAATCTTATTTAGTCAACAAACCAAATATATTATTTACTGTCATTAGCTAAGCAAAGAAAATCGAAAATACTCACCCTTAAGAAGATGAAATAAGAGAATTTAGATTTTTAAATGTTGGAAATTGACATGAAAAAAAGACTCAAAGCAATTAATCGATTATCAGAAAAGTTGCCAATTGATTTAATAGTGGATTACTGATCACTTATCTGGTTACTTGTTGCAGTCTTATTCCTGATGAGATTTGGCTCCAGGCTGCAGTTTGCTTTTCACACATGCAAAACACAGCAGGAGATATTCTGTACAGATACATTTGCAACAGCATCAAATTATCCATGGGTGTCAGGTGTGGGGTGGTGCAGCATGCAGAGTTTTATTAGAACATATTCATTCTGCTTCAGAGATCACGATTGAGGTATTTTTTATCTTTTTGTGTTTTTCATCGTTGCATCTGTCGTGTGTTAGAAATGTCATGAGCACACCCACTCGCTCGCAGTGAATCCTGCGGAGGCTCTCCTGCTGTGTTCCCACATTGCCTCCCTTCAAACATTCTGCAGACTTTTTTCCCATGGACTTGCCTGGAGAATGTCCACAGAAACTCCAGAGGCTCTCCGGTGTACATTTGAGTTCACACTAAGCCCCTTGAGAGAATATCTGGAAGATCTCCAGAGTTCAGTGCATGTCAAAAAGCAGCTATCATGTCAAACACAGAGAACACTACCTGTGCAAACTGACTGTGGCTCTCTGCTCATACAACAGGAGATGCTGCACAGAAGTGTTTGGCAAGGAGATCAACTTTTATTTATCAAGAAAGTACATAACTCTTTAAATTTGTGTTTTTTAAAGAAAATGAACATTGAACCTTGGTGGTGTTGGTAGACATGCTTTTGATATAGCTGCTTTCCCCTGCTTCAAGTCTTTATGCTAATCTAGGTTAATCATATCCGGATTCAAATCCAGTATATACAGTATATTACATGCAGTGCATTGAGTAGGGAGCTACCAAGCAGTTGGATACAGTGAGGGGTCAGTGATGGTTCCAGTGCCGGAGCCACAGGACTGGGCTTTGTCCCATCTAGCTGGCAGATAACTAACCTTTCCTGAGGGGGACCAGAGCCTTCACGTGGCCTATCAGTCTGGCACACAGCCGTCCTCTCTGCCAGCACTGAGCTCTGACAGCTACAGGCTGGATGTGGGCCTACAGTACTGTACTGGCATACTGTATCACTGTCTCTGCGTGTACGTGAAGTGGTAATGGAATCAAGTGAGTTGCAAAGCTTGTGCTTCCTTCAGGCTTCTCATCCTACCAAGGCCAAAGCTGCTAGACAGTATGTACTGTATGCCAAGCC
This sequence comes from Pseudopleuronectes americanus, assembly GCA_038501795.1. NCBI lineage: Eukaryota > Metazoa > Chordata > Actinopteri > Pleuronectiformes > Pleuronectidae > Pseudopleuronectes > Pseudopleuronectes americanus. The sequence continues at coordinate 2,047,466 of CM076725.1, forward strand.
GCGTTTTCAATGATTCATAATGTTGCCAGCATGCAGCGATTGTGCTTTTGCTCTCCTTTTTCCCTCATGAGATTGTCTCTGCTCTTCACTTACTTGTGTTCTTTTTATTTGTTGCCATTCACTCTGCTGGCGCCCTTTTAATTCTTCCCTTGTATGTGATGATAACCTCTATTAACGGCTCAAAGTGTTTTTCTTGAGAGCTGCAGTGTCTGGGGCACAATGGATACTACCTTCTGCTCACTGTGAATATGAAGGTTCCACCGGATGCTAGGCCTCCCCTCATCGCAGCAAACACTGCATTTCATAATGTCTTTTGCAAACCAACGTTATCATTGCATGGCAGTCCAGCTGCAAGTGCAAAACTATTTTGAAAACTCCTCCCTGCTGCTGTGTTCAAGGAAGCTCTGGCTTTCAGTATGTAGCAGCTGGGACAACATATCCAGAAACATTGCTACTGTCTATTTTCACACTGGACCAGGCACTACATTAAATATACACAGGTTTCAAATGAAATACTCTGTTTTGGTAAATCACCAAAGATTATCAGACACCTGGTGGAAATTACACTTCCCAATATGGTGGTTTCAGGCTGCGTTAGAATCACCATCGAATTTAGTTTGACGATACATGAAGTATCCAAGTGATCTCTTCTTTTTATTGAAGTACTTTAACAGTGTGCAAATAAATGACCCGCCAAACCCTGTGGGACAAACCTCTTTATTAAAGCAGCAAGATTGGCTCAGCAGAAGGTCTGAGGATGTACGGTCAAAAGGACACCAGAAATGTCAATTTTTTCATCCTGAATAAATTTCCATACGGTTTCTCTCCTAAAATAGAATAAAAATGTAATTAATAAAATTGTAATTAACTGTTATTGAGATTAAAGATGTTAGTCAGCTTTAGGTGAATTTTTTACTTGGTCAATCTGCCAACATCAGATGGACAAAGTAAAAAAAATCACCTAAAGCAAGAAATACAAGGACATGGAGACAAAGTCTTTGAAAAACCCAGGAGTACAGTCACAAATATGCTAATATTTGAGAGGCGAACCTTTGCCTTCCATTCATTTCCAATTGAGAATGCACGAATGCGGGGTAAGAAAATATTCTCTTCCTGTGGCTAAGCGAATCTAAGTGTGGTTTAACGTGGAGTTTAACTTTGGGGAAAGTAGACCCTCAATATCCGCTTTGAATTTGTGTGACCAAACTCAGCTACATGTGCTACATCCAACCAATTACAACCTAAAGACTAGGTTTCATCCATATAACACCAACAGGTGCAGTTCAGATGGAACAGAACAAACCCCAGAGGTTGCACTGAGATGGACCTGGTAGGTGAGCATGTTGTCAATGATAGGAAACAGAGAGGAAGGTCATTATGGTCTCAATGGGACAAAGAGCATTAAGTGAGTAAATAAGCAGCAGGAATGAGTGGGAGAACAACAAAGTTTTCAGTAAGTCATTTCTTTCATGCATTTCATAAAGGTCAGTTTCCTAACTGGCTACAGTCTATCTGAATGAGTATATGTACGTTCTCATCTTTCCATGGACAAATTAACTATTGTTGTTTTCTTCTTTTTAACTTAAATGGTAAAGGATTCTGCCACTTCACTTTTATCATACTCCTCATCATCTTCACCATCGCCATGGCAGCGCAGCACAACACAGCATCACATGGGATGGATGACATAATGTTTCTTTCCAGGCGCAGGGTTGCTTTTTTCCCAGAGTAGCACTATGTACCACAGGCTTGGCCAACTGCTCTGCTTTTGTGTTTCTTCTCATCTGTGGTTGAGGTAGAACAAACTGATTGGCCAATGTCAGCAACTCAGCGGCAGTCCTTCTGGAATACTCATCCAACGAGTTACTGTTTCCAAAAGAAGAAAAAAAAACTCTCACCTTATTTCAAAGTGGCAGGTTTTCCCATAGTGCTGTTTTCCATTCTTTTAAATAATGCTTTCCTCTTTGCCTTCTTTTCTTTTCCTTCCGCTCAGTCCAGCTTTCCCTTGTCTTTTTCCATTGCATAATTGTAGCCACTCTCCGTTGGTCCCTCTCTTCTGGCCAAAAGCTTAAATGGCTCAGAAAGTCCCACCATTATTATGACTTCAACTTTCCACTGTATGTGTGTCCTAGCAAAGGGAACAAAGTATTATCGTTGCAGTTAGTATTTTTGTATGATGTAAGCTTCAGTGTGCAGCGAGTACAGGTTCTTATGCAAGTGTGACATTATATTAAAGTGAATCTTGATGATTAGATGATACACGCAAACAGCACAAAAATATTTTTCTCATGCTGTTTCATTTGGAGGGAATCGAAAACTCTGATGAACTCCATCAGTTGTCCATTTTCTTTTCAATTATATTTTTCTGTTATGTTCTTTCCTTTCACTGATTTTCATTGATGACTTCACTTGTTTTGCTCGTAAATTTTATGCTTTTTTTGTTCTTGCCTTGATAACTTTCTCCAGCAAGTTCCCTAGTATAAGTCTACAGAAAGTCCAGAGGAGCCCTTCAGACAACACAGCAGAAGAAGCTCCGCAGAATTCACAGAGAGTGAGTGTCACTTCTGACATGTGACAAAAACAAAACAAAACAAAAAGTGGATATTAAAAATAATCCAAAGAACCCAGGATGGAAATAGTAGAGCCATACAAGACACCGATGGAGATGTCAACAGCGTTTTGGTGACACGTTGCCAATGTGCTGGAAACAAAAACATGTGATCTCAGCAGCAGATCACTACGTAACTACAACCTGCCTCTGCCGGCTGTGCCACCCCTGACCTGAATGCTCCGGAGATGTCTGTGTTGTTGTGAACATGTCTGAGCGGATAATCTCCTGCTGTTTTGTTCATGTGTGAAAGGCAAACTCTGCAGAGAGTCCGAACCCAATTCTCCAGAGACCCTCCAGAGGTCATGTCTGAAAAAGGCTTAATACACATTCATTCAGTTCTCCCTCAAGCTGACAAACAACGCTGCAGCTCGACTTTTACTGGAACAAAAAGGTCTTTGACCTTGTATCTTCTGACCACTGAGATCTGCGGGTAGAGTCCGGCTTTTTACTCCCAGGTCAAAGCTTGTGACTAAAGTCGAACAGGCCACTTTTGTTGCGAAATCTTTCAGAAATTGACTTTCATATATACAGACTAATCCTATTATTTTAGATTATATTTTTTATATTTTTGTCTTCTGGTTTCATTCCTTTTTTAGTGAAGCCTTTTGTATTAGGTTAAGATAACTGCTATGTAAATCAAGTGAAAATTGTTATGCTATGGGTATTCAATGTTCAATGTCCTTTCTTGGTTTTCCCATACATTTATTTGCGTGTGCATCATTATGACAAAGAAGCGGAGTACATCTACTATTGATGCTTTGTTATGATTGTTTGATCATCATCATAGTTCAATTTGATTGGGCGATTGGTACGACAAAATATGCACTTTACCACCTGTCCCATTCAGTCCAGCGGAACACAGGTTTACAGGTGTCCTCACTGAAACAAACAGTATGTGGTTTTAGTATGAGGTCAGACCTCAGTGTATTTATCCCACTATAAGTTAAAATTGTCACTTGGGCTTTAATTCCAGTCTGCTCTGATGATTTAGGTTGTTCAGTTCGGCCTTCTCAAATTTAAACTACTTTAAATTGTCATCTTTTCCAGATCATCTGAGGATGTGCACATCATGACAGGATTTCAGAAATGTCCTCTATACAGGTATTACCAACAATTCCCTTTATCACCCTCCCCATCCATTCATCCATCCATCCATCCATCCACTGTCTTCTGCTTTGCCAAGCTCGGGTCATGGAGCTAGCCGGCCAACTAAGGCATCCCATTGGTCCAAAATGTTGATGTTAGGATCGTCTCCAGTTCAAAAAAATATGTTCATAGATAGGCATTCCTGGCCTTGCTGCACTTTTGCAATGTTATCTTGGTATTGATTTTAAAATCGAATCGCTGACTTTACACAACAAAGCCACCATATATATCTACTAACACTCTATTAGCCCGGGTGCCATCTTTACGCAGCCTTCTGCTATTCCCGCAGTCTGACTGGTTATGAAAGGCTGTCGTGCCTTTGCAGCACTGATCTCCAATCTGTGGAATGACTCTGCTGAAATTATACTTGCTATGTGTTTAGATCGCTTCCTAAAACGTTAAACTTAAAAAAATCTCTATGGATTAAAATGTACATAATTTTGTGAAGCACATTGAAACTTTATTAAGAAAATGGCAAAGCAAATAAAGCGAATTATTATTATTATTATTATTATTATATATTAGAGTCTTGAATAATGTGCTGGCGAGCCCCTGTTCGTGAGGAATTCCTGAGGTAAAAAAATTCAGTCTCTGATTGGGTAGAATCGCGTGACGTAATGTTTCAGGAATACGGAAGTGCCCGTCCCTCAGGGTTAGCGCGCATTTTCAAAGTGATTCAACGAAATGGAGGAAAATCAAACCAAGTCCAAACTGAAACGGAAGAAATCGAGTGTGGAGAGGCCGCAGGCGGAGTCATGTTCCCGGGACAGAGAGAGAAGCATGGACATTACAGAGGAGATCTGTGGGTGGGTCTGTCTGTAGCGTATCCTCTGTCTGTACTGTCTGTACTGTTACTGTGGACTTTATCAAACGTTAAAGTATCAGGTTCAAACTGGGGATCAACCTTTACTGCCCCGTGTTTCATTTGTGGCGTTTGTCTGGTCAGGAAACGCGGCACCGGACGAGAGAACGAACCTCCGCTGAAAAATGTAACGTTTTAAATTTGTCTTTAGTGTGAGCTGGAGAATATGAGAGAAAAAACTCGTTTGAAGAAGTTTTACGAGCAATGAAGTCAAAAAATAATATTCGGCTTAGTTGTTGTTCAACAACAGCGTTAAATACAATGTTCAACTTTTGAAATATTATTATTATGAAAAAATGTCACATTTGAATGACACCAAAGGGAAATTATTATATTCTGAATGAACGTGTTCAGCCTATTATTGCAGAAATATCGTATATGTATCTTTGCACGATGATGATATTAACATTAGTAACTTTATTTTTTTAGCACCTCTCAACAACAGCAACATTTGTTTTTGTTTGCTTCCACCTGAACAAGGTAGTGTGTGTGTGTGTGTGTGTGTCTGGATTTATACATGCTGAAGTTTAAGAACATGAAATACAAAATAAAGAGAAATAAGGGCAGCTGTATACATACATCCTATATACAAACTTTGACTGCATCTGCAATGAAGGAGAATACATGGACTAACTAGAATGGTACTAGAAGAGGGCTCATACCTCTGCCAAGGCCCAATATGAAACCACATTGAAATTAAACTAAAAATGTAATTTTTCAAAATACTTTCATAGACCAGTGCCAGGTGAACAGGTTCACATTTTATGAAAAAGTACAGCAGAAATATCTTGAAGAAATAAAACAATATATGCAACAAAGTATATTTATTTGTTCATTGGCCACGGTATACAGACTATTTCTACTTCTTCTTCTATTATTTTCCCTTTTATATTACCTTTGGTATCTGTGAACACTTGAACAAAAAGACGTCACCCACATTCACAAATTCTTAAATAAACCCAAAACAAAAGTGCTCCTTGTATTACAGTTTTTTCAGTCAGTCAAAAGGGTCTGATCTGGTGTCTGTGAGCTGAGGTACCAAATCCATTTCCACCAGTCACTTACATTTCTCTCTTTGTATTTCTATACAAAATGATAATCTCTCCATTATATAGACTTCGTAAATACTTTTGACCAATCGTCTAACCACTTGTCAAGGATTTTCCCCCGCCAATAAGATATATTCTCATTAAGTACTTATCTGACATAGGTTGAATATTCAATGTAATAACACCCATATATATATTGTCAGAGCATCAAATGGGATACTGATCTGAAATATAGTTTCCAAAGACTTGTGAAATTCCTGCCAGAAGGATGTCATTTTTGGGCAATCCCAAAACAGATGATAATGGTTAGCTGTGGTGGATCCACAGAGCCTCCAACAACTCATTCCAGCAGCTTGGAATCTCTTCTGGGCAGGGGCTATACAAAAAATTATGATGATTTACTATCCAACTGTGTGAAGATGTAGTCATCCATTGTGATTTACAAAAATGTCCCCTTTAATCTTCAGATATTTTGCCCATCTATTTTGCACACGCTGATTGTTTTCCTTTACAAGGACCTGGAAGCTCTTGTATAATGTAGAGATTATTTTGCAACCATTTCCTAATTTGTTAGTTGATATATAGATGTTCAGTATATCACTCTGCTTTTCCCGACCACTCAGTTATGACTTCATTTACCTGGAGGCTCACATGAAGGTATCTAAAAACATCAGTCAAAACAACTTGGTACATAATTAAATATAGTTCATATAATCCAGGCACATTCCAGCTTTTATTACTTTAATATACACAGAAGAGACTTGTCATGAATCTATGTCTTATTTTGTATTTACAAATCAGTACAATCATTGAATCAAGCAGTTTCATGAAATACTGACAAAATTATTGAAAAAAAAATGACCATCATTTCCAACTCTTCCATACTGGGTGTTGGAAGATGAGATATATTGGTTAAACATCTTGAAACTCATAACCTACTCTTCGGTTAAATCCAACGCAGTAATATTGAGGAAAAGGCTGAGCTGCATTGCAGAGGGAGAAGCAGACTGCCCTCGGTTGTGTGAGGCAGACAGTGTGTGATCTGGGCTTCACAGGTCAGTGGATCCTGCAGCAGCGTGGTGGAGCAGAGAGGAGCTGCCTGCAGCGGAGAGTCTGTGGGCGATCACCCTGAAGTCTGCTCTGCCGTACCTGCAGGACCAGCACCGGCACCTGGTCCCTGATCTTCCAAATCCGTCTGCAGTGGTACGTTACCATCGAGTGTAACTCATAACTCTATTTCCCTTGTGAAGGTGATGAGACGCACAACTAGACTCACATCAGAGAAACACAACATATCCCAAAACTACAAAAAGATTTAAGTTCAGACGTTAAGTAATGCTCTTGTTTGTTTGCTTAGACTAGTTGTTATACAAACATGATAGAGTTCATAGTTGTGGTAATTTTACATAATTTGACAGTATTCGTGTTTAATGGCAGCTGCTAACAAAACTCATTATTTCTACAACACACACGAATGTGTGTTTATTGTTAGTCTTTGGGATTCATGAGTATGGTTCTTCCCACGCATTCCACCACCAGTGAGCACTTTTCAATATAATCTACACTAATTGCTTTACCACAAGTGGGTGCCAATGGAGAAGGATAATCTATCTGTAGCAATGTTGGCTTTGCAAGATGTGAGCTGTAGCTATGCATAATGTGTATTTAAAGTGCCACATTTTCATAAAACCTCTGGTATGTATTATAAAATATGGAACCCTGGTGGTAGATACAAATATTTTTACTGTGCAGCAGCAGAGTCATTTCCACTGTGGGATTCATACAAACAAGAAGAAATTGCAACAGGTCTCTGTTGATGTAACACAATTACCTTTGATTAGAATCATTTCTATGTGGTTGATTTTTCGACATTGCAACTTTTATCATCTGTGTTAAATAAGGTAAAAGCGTCTCCCTTCAGATGCTTAAAAGCTCCAACATTCAAATTAATCTTTTTTTTTCCATGGCACCTCAGAGACCCGCAGCACAGCAGTTAGGTGAACAATGGTGGTGTGACCTCAGAGAAGATGTCGGCCCTCTCCCCGAACCTGCTCCACCTTCTCCGAGGACTTTGTCGAGTCCAGATCCTCTCGGACGCTGCTCCCCTCAGAAGGAGGTCTCAGTAAACACCAAACCAGCAGTGCACACCTCTGACACACAGTTCTCCTCTCACAGCACTGGCAGAACAGCACCTCAAGCCCTCGGCAAAAGACAGTGGTCATCCCTCCACAGCCGGGAGGAAGCGGCATCATCAGCAGGATGCTCAAGTGTTAGGGGAGGAGAGAAAGATGAAGCCGTTGGACTGGTGAAAAGACAGCTTCTCACAAACCAGGTGAAGGAGACAGTAAATGAAGAGGATGTGGTGATGGATGAAGAGGAGGAGGAGGAGCTGGGGAGTGTCAGAGGAGGAGGAGGAGGAGGAGGAGGAGGAGGAAGGCTGCAGAGCTGCCCCATGTGCCTGATTGTGTTTTCTGTTGGGTAAGAAATGCAACAAAATGGCTTCTTTTTTTCTGTATCACATTAACATGAGGATTCCTCTGGAGGATTCAAGTGGGGGGCTGAGCTCTTATCATCAGAAACTCTCTAGACATATTTGTCAGTGTCTTCTATGTGTTTGGCACCGCTTTTGATCATCCTGACATATTTGATTTATTTTTGTTCTTTCAATGCTTGCGTCTTTTGCGTGGTAGAAACGCCATAAACTCCCCCACTCGCTAGCGGTTAATCCTGCGGAAGATCTCCTGCTGTTTTCTCACATTGGCTCAATCGGACGTTCTGCAGAGTTGTTCACACACAATATACATCCCATTCTTATAATCTCCTGACATTAACTGCTTGGATTATCAAAGCTCTTGAATCTCATAGTTTTTCTGAGCTGATTTCTTTTTCAGCCTCTTCTTTTTCATCATTAGATATTGTCAGAAACGTCAGAAACATGCCTGCTCGCTCGCTGTGAAGCCTCCAGATAATCTATTGCCGTGTTCTTCCATGGGCTCATTAGGACATTATCCAGAGTTTTTACTAGAGGGCTGGCAAGAGAAACTCCTGAGAAAGTCCGGAGGCTCTCATTCGGACATGTGCGTTCTCACATACAGCCCCCCAGGATCGATGGAGCCCAGTGCAGGTTTGAAAGCAGCTTTACAGTATAAGTATTGAACTGTAGGTATTATTACATATTTAAGGACTATAATCAGTTTCTGGCCCAAAAAACCTTGATTGCTGGCTCCCCAGTGGAAACGGTGAGAAAGTCACTGAGAATAAAGTGTTGGTTGTGCTGCTGTGGAACTGGTCCTGGTCTGACCTGGTGACTCTGTTAACGTTGGCCTGAGCAACAGCAGCCGCCTGTGCTCTCACTCTGCACGTCTCCAGCAGAAACAATGGTCACCTCTGTGTGAGCGGACACAGAGGACGACAGACATCTGCTGCTGCCCTTACTCTCCTCGTCCTCCACCCATATTCCCCTCACACGTGCACACCTGCAAATACAATTTCAAATAATAGGAGTCGCACTCATTTTTACCACCAAGAACCATTTAAGGATCCGATTCAGCTCAACAGTTACATTTGTCCAGTGCTTTGACCGCATACCTGCAAAGCTACTCACATTCCCATCAGCCTTAGCAGTATTTGTGCCTTCAGTGCTAATTAGGAAAAGTTAGCTTAAACCACAGTTGTGTGCACTACATCGTAGAGCTGCTAGCATAACTGCAGACTTGTTGTGAGTCCACTCAGACAGCAATCATGGTAAACTGGTTATTAACGAAAGGCCCTAACATCTGGCTTTTGTCTGTTATTGTGACTTCAAGGTCAAATAACTCTGCAGTAGACACAAGTTGTTATCGACTCCAGCAGTGACGGAAACATTACACCTGGGTTAACCAGTTATTTTGGCATGACAGTGAGGTGAGAGACCTTCTGTTGTTACAATGGTCGTGATGTTGAACCTGACGTACATGGGATAAAGAGATAGGCAAACTCCTCGGCAATGCTGGTTCACTCACGTTTTTATTTAAACCCACCTGTAGCTACAAATGTTGGTGCAAAGAGGTATAACATGCCAGGATGTGATGGGTTTGGATTCAGCTTCCTGACACAGCTACAGCTTGAAAACGTTAGTTTTGCAAGTAGAAGTCTTTGAGCAAAATGTAGTTGATATTCACTCAACAAATACGATTTTCTGTCTGGGATGTCGGGCTGTAAGTAGCACTATGTAAGTGTGTGTTCACGGTCAGCAGCAGAGGTAAATCTCCTTGTGCCTGTCACTCCAGGTTCACACAGATGGACTGTGACAGCCACCTGGCCCAGTGTCTGTCGGAGATGAACGTGGACATGACCTGGTGAGCCCACAGGTGGCCACGCTGGCTGCCGTCCAGGAGCTGCAGGCAGCCCAGATGCCCCACGCTCTACAGGATCCCGCTGTACGGTGGACACACCCAGAGCACAGGGAGTGTTCATATTCAGTGATGTTCTGACACCTTACACAGTCTCCACACTGACAGAGGCACTCCTGCTGGGACACAAACAGCAATCGTATGTTACAGGAGAGGGGTCTTTTTGAGAAATGTCCATCTGGCTTTGGTCACAAAGACTCTGACTGCACCTCTCAGAGAACCCCACTGACATATTTCATTTACCCTCTTGAGACCATAGTTCCCAATACATTTGGCTCCACCTGATCGTTTCCACTTGCCCCCTGGTACCTTTGATTCCGTAGTTTTCAGTTTTGCGCCTGTTGCATGTTAGAAACGTCTTCAACGAGAAGGGGGGCACTCAATTGCTGTGAATCCAGCGGAGGGTCTCCTGCTGTGTTCTCACATCGGCTCATTCCGGCTTTCTGCCGAGTTGTTTCTAGGGCGCCAGACTACTTAGTTTTTTGTGTTTTTTACACACATTTTTTCTGATATAGTGAAAAGAGCTGAGCAGCTTTAAGCTGTGGCTCATTCAGCCCATTTTCTTGTTACTTTGAAAAGTCGTCATGCAACCAGAAGGCCAAGAAAACAAGGAGAAACATTATGTGATGTAAACAGAGTACAGAACTGTTGCTGGGATGTACTATTCACCTTTGCTTAGCATAAGGAAGCAGGTGGGAGCCAGGCTCCGTCCACAGGGAAGAAAAACAAACATCTCTTCAGCTTATGAAGATGTTGTTTCTTTGTGGACCACATGCAGCATCAGTCGGTGTCGGTGTCAGAGTGAGCGGGGCGTTATTGTTTGTGTGCAGATCAGTTCATGTGTTCATCAGTGACCTTTAGAGGTGCCCCGCCCCCCCACAGTCTTTTAGCTGAGCTAGGCTGAACAAGTCCCGACTCCAGCTATGAACTGACAGAGACTGATTCATTGACCTTCTCTTGCCGCTCCCAGAAAAATACATTGAAATTTTGAATGAAATGTATTAAAACCCATTTAAACAGAATTATGTGTGTTCTGTTTTATTTTGCTCCAAGTCTACTCCACCTCAGAGTGAAGAGTCTCTGATGAACTCATGCTCGTTGCCGTCTTCCCCACCCAAAGAAAAAAAAACATTCACACGCATGAACAATTTCACTTTAATCTGAAAATATTTTCAGAATCATATTTCTGTCTCTCCAAATGTGCTTTATACATGTGAAGTGTAGATGGTTATGAATGGGAACAATGACCTGGATATATGCCCTGTAGAGTGTAACTGGGTTGCAGATTTCCAACCAGAATTTCTGATAAACAGCTAATTTTGGAAGATGAAAAGTGGTTAATGGCCCTTTTAAGTCTCCCTGTATAAACAGAGTAGGTGCTGATCAGAGGGTGCTCGCACACACATACATACATATGACCCCCCCCCACACACACACACACACACACAAAGTGTAGCATCTGCAAATATTGCTCTGATGTCGTCTGCAAAAAGGAAGGAGTCTGTTCACGGAAAACCAGTATCATTTTTAATAATTACACATATTTACAAAGATGCGGTGAAGCAAAATGACGCGTTCCCCACCAGCGGTATGTTACAGCTCAAGACCGGGTTCATTCAATTTTAGACGAGGACTGTTTGTTTTACTATGGCCTTCACTGTTCTGTACTGTGGTTTCAAGGACTCCCAGTTCATCTGTTGGTCCCTTCAGAAAAAAAAGGGTGACACTAATGTTTCACCTGCTGTGTGAAAACATGACATTAATGAAGTTCAGAGGGTCGGAGGACGAAGCTTCCTTCAGAGCTGAAGTGATTTCCAGCTTCTTCAAGTGTGTGTGAGTGTGAGTGTGTGTTCAGTGTGGTAAACTAATCGGTGCTGCTTCTTTATCTCTACTCTCTCTATCTGTGCCTTGCCTGACTGTACAGGCCGGGCAGCTAATTGAGACCCTTTGACTCAGGATCATCTAATTAATCCTATTATGTTGTTATCAAATTAGCACGGGTCAGATTTCATAAAACACTTCTCAGCCAACACAGAGATCTGTCTTTCCTCACAAGTGCACAGACATAGCGATCAACACAAAGCTTGTAGGAGAAGTGGTTTTTAAAATCAAATTCGGGCTCACGATTAATATTCACAGATGTGTTGTGCATGTGTTTGTTTTATGAGCAGAAGGCTCCTACACGCTGTTCCCATCTCGCTGCTTGCTGTGTATAAATGTGGCAGTGTATGAAGTCAAACCTGCCTGAACTAGAAACAGCCTAAAACTTCCCTCTATACAAATAAGCTCATGGCTTCTCGTTGTTGTCATCGTTGTTGTACACCCTGCGTGTGCGCAGCTCCAGGGGCAACGAGAATTGTGATTAAAAACCCTCTGACGGATCAAAACTGCAGGACCGAGCAAACAGCATGGAACTGAGCGTATGAACCACAGGGGCTGTAGAGCTGAGCAGTGTGTGCCAGGCTGACTTTACATTGGGCAACTGTCTGTTATTGATTAAGCCTCCGACTGATGCTGAAGCTTCAGGATCAATGCAATATATAAACAATATGCAATATGTTGAACTCCTTTTTTTTATTTCAACATGTCAGTGTTAAGTAAGTCAACTTTGTAAATGAAGGATGTATAACATAAATGATATGTTTCCTGATTTAAATCAAGACAATGATGCCTCTTTGATGCCAACTTTTGGTTTTTCTGTCTGAATATTTGATTGTGGTCGATACTCGATAAATTATCTAAAATCGACCAATGGTTATGATATAGTGAGTCTTAAAAATGTGTCTATAAATCTTGAAACTTCTCATCATGAGAAATAAACTGCCTGATGTTGGAGCTCTAACACGTAAGTGTAGAAAATATCAATCTTCAGATGTTTAAATTGAGAAGCATAGTTTTAATCTCCAGGTGAAAAATTTATGAAACATATGACTGAAGAGAAAGTTTATTCCTGAGAGAAAAATGTTTTATTATTTAAAGTCAGTATTTGACTTTGCCTTTAAAGTCCCTAATAATACGTTTTATATTGTTTGACCCTAAAAGCTGCAGCGATTTAATGCCACTGTTAATAACATGCTGTCTGTCCTTTGCCTGTTCTCTACAGGCAGTTTAGCTCTCCATGACACAAGAACACTGGCCGCCCACTCCGACACCTTTCTGAGGGATTAGTAAGATTTTTAATCCAAACAGATTATTTTTGTCATTTCACTTGGTCTTTATGACTAAAAGAAGAATCTCACGATTTTAGTGGGACTCAGCTGCAGTAGCATCCGAGTTGCACCATGTAAAGTCAGCCTCAGTGCCGGGATGGAAACACACAATGATCCCGAAATAGAAATGAGACACGTTTCCACAAGGCCGAACAACCCACCGGTCACATGACATTTCTCGACTGGCTGCAGATGGTCACGCAGTGGCAGCTGGTGTGGAAGAATCCGAGCTCGGCCAGCAAGCCTGTACACACTGTGGAGACCAGAGCCAATGAAATGCCTCTTAGCCGAAGCCCTGATATCAGGTTTTTCCAAATCTGCCAGGCTGTGATTGCATCGTGGCCTTTAAACACCTTCATACTGGGTTTTATCCAGCACGGTATAGACGCTCTCTGCTGGATCGAAGCCACCTGTGACATTTCAGAATTATAGTTTGGCATCGGAGAAAACTCTTGGTAAGCAGGACACAGTCATCACTATCTATTATACATTAGACTTCACCTTTGAGCACTTTGTCTCTTACAGCCACCAGAGTCAGTCACCAGAGTCAGTCACCACGATTTATTCATTAAACATGAAAAGATTCAGTCAAGTGTCGGGACTGTGGCAGGTCACTTTGCTCCAAATGTATTGATTCCCCTCTAAATTTGAACAATGTGGGCCAGCCCTGGCACAGCTCATCCACAGCTGAGTCCATGATGGGTGAGGAAATGTTCATTAAGATATAAGTGCATTCAGAGACAAGGTCATTAATTTTGAACTTTGAGGCACTTCTTAAATAAAAAGCTGTGTCCCAGTTTGTTATCCCCCCCCCCTCCCCCAAGTGTTTGTGAAAACCATAAAAGATAGAGATAAAAAGGAGAGTTTGTGATTACGAATGAAAATGTGCCACTTGCATCAATAAAAGGCATCGTCAATTTTGGATTCACTACCTACAATATAATACACAATAATAACTTATTTTTTTCCTGTCATTGTACATTCTTGTTCGTGTGAGGCCTCGCCCCGCCCTACAAGATAAAAAAAAGGAAAAAGAAAACAAAGTGCACATAAAAGGTCAAGTTCTTTAACAGAACTATCATATTCATCCAGGGATGTGAGTCAAGTTGAAATGTGTTCATGATGGCAGGCACAGAATCAACAACAGCTCTCTGTTCAAATTACAAAGCCAGTCGTGCTTTGACATGAGGATGGACATTCTGACGGAACAGAGGGATGAAGCCAGGGGAGATTAAGAAAAGAAAGAAAAGGGGGGAAGACAGTGGAACGAAAGGGAATGTTCTTGTAGTTCAGCCTCTTATATTCCTTGTAGAAAGAAGAGTTTGCTACTCCCAACAAAACTGAATCGTCCAGGAAGGAAACTCTCCCACTCCCCTGTTTGCCTTGTTGACAGGTCCAGAGGGTGAGTTCGTCCTCCCCATCGTCCTTTACTCTTCTGCTCGCCTTACAGAATTGGCGAGTTGCGAGTGGTTTTTGGCTGAGACGGCAGCTTGGACAGACAGTAGGTGGGCGAAGGAGGAAGCTTCGTCTCTCCTTCATACAGACTCTTCTGTGGATAGCAGCAGGGGGTTGATGTATTCAAATCCCTCAAATTCTGACTGGTCGATTCTCTTGATGACGTCCCTGAGGAGATAGGGAGATGGAACGCAGAGTTAGCGGTGTCATTTCAGCACAAACGCAGAGCACAGTGCCATCTGCAGCAACCCTGGATCAAGTTCTGAACAAAGGGGGGACCGGTTGGAGTATCACAGCATTGACAGAAAAGACTCTCTCTGCATGTTTTAAATCTAACTGACACAACCAGTGGAGTAGCTCTGGTTCTGATTTCAGTAACTTAGCCCACAGTATCTGCCACCGATCTAACAATTGTCCTTTAGTTATAAATTAATCAATATGTGCACGAGTCGCTGTGTTAGAGAGTTGGTTTGACTGAACAGTTTTTAATAGTATCAACTTCTTCCAGACAAGCTAAGTACTTTTTATCTCAGTTCCAGAAATAATCTCCTTCCATACTAACACATCTGGAGATGCATATCACATGACCATTCACATGAACTGAGCTGGTGTGAACAGGAAGTAGATTGTTGCAGCTTAGTTACAGAAAATACGACTGACAAGAAACAGCATGGGTGAAAAATAAGAGCGGGGATTTCTTTTGGATTGACGACGAGGTGGAACTGTGAGTGACAGGTACAGTGTCTCATGAAACATGAGCTGTATCTCAATTCACCGGCTACATCCTTCACAGGTGTCACACCATCCTATCCCTGAGAAGAGAAGGCTCAAACGGGTGGATCCTTCCCATCTCAACCTATCCAAGGATTCAATGTGCTCAATGGAACAGTTAAAAGTACATATGTTATAAATAAAGGGGGCATTCAAACTTTATCATTGATTCCAGCTTCAGCTTTGTGCTATGCAAAAGCAATAAGGGCGAACTGTAAACCAGACCGTCTCTTTTCGCTTCAGCCTTCACTTTCTACACGGCAAAACAAGACTGCCTCCTTCCTGGGCCGGGGAAGAATGCGTCCTCCGAAAGGAGCAGCCCCTGAGTTGAGCCACAGCTACGATCTGCTTTTCGGAAAGAGACAGGTCGTGTGTCACAGTTTAGATGATGGTTTTTTGACAGGATAGAGTGAGTAAATTTTAGAAATTGGTTTGTTTTTTCATCTGCTCTGCCTGTTTTAATAACTTTCCAAATATGATGATTAATAGCTAGACCTAATCATATGAGGTGACTGTTTTTGTTGGTTATTACTGCTACAGTTTTGTCAAAAAATATATAACCAAAAACTACCACATGGTCTGATGTATCTATGTCAGTGTCTCTCAGTATAAATGTTTAAAACCCTATAAAAATGTCTCAGTACATGATGTCACATGAAGCAGAGGAAACATGGAGCGGTAAATCAGTGGAGAAACTTTTGTTTCCTGACGAGCTATTTCCATTAACAAAGGCATAATCACAGGTAAATGGAGCGGAACCCCATAACTAGTAGTCGGCTAAGAGTGGCTGCAAGGGTAAAAATAAATGTACTTCCTTAGTAACACTCCTGGCAGCTTCTCCTGTAGCAACCGGCTGTTTACTCGTCTCTCTGTGTGTGTGTGTGTGTGTGTGTGTGTGTGTGTGTGTGTGTGTGTGTGTGTGTGTGTGTGTGTGTGTGTGTGTGTGTGTGTGTGTGTGTGTGTGTGTACATGTGTGCGTGTGTGTCTGTGTGTGTGCGTGTGTGGTGATGAGATGAAGAGCTGAAACCCAAAAAGGAGGCCTCTCTCTGGGAAAGGCCAGGAGGCTTTTTCTCTGCAGACACTGAGAAGGAAGCTTTGAAGTTAAAACAAAAGGTGCGTTCACTGCACGTAACACTTCTGTACCAGGTGGGTGGGGGTCTCACTTTAAGGGCCACCAGCAGAGACACACAGGTTGCAGATCCCACCCACATGGAGAACCAGACAAGTGAATAGAACGCTACACTGTCTTTCTTTCCGTTTGCTGACCGGCATACTGATGAAGCAAATATTTTTCTTCTTTCTGGTCTCATGTGAAGTACTCTCACTTTACGAAGAGGTCAACCACCAATACAACAAGTACATTGAGAAAATGCTGTTCTTCTACGTTGGAGTTGAGGAGAGAACAGAGAGAAAGAAAGAAGGACACATGAAAGAGAGGGGAGAAGGTTTGGGAGTTGACCAAAACAAACAGTGTGTTCAACCAAGGTAAAAAAAACGTTGCCTTTTTTCTCCAGGGTTTGGAGGACTTGAAAGCATTACCAGATGCAGAGTGAAGAGGGGAGAGCAAGGAAGGGACAGAGGAGGAGGGAGTGAAGTGGCAGAGAGGGAACAAGCATGAGGAAGAAAAGAATGACGACACCTAAAGAGCATTTCAGCTGGTTTGTGAAAACAGCAAACACCTTAGTATCAGACTAAGAACTCCACACTTGTGTTATGCAGAGATTCCTTGAATTTAAAATTGGGATATCCACTGTCATGTCCATTAGGTGTATTCCTTACATTCTGTATACTTCAAGATCGTACCACTCCCTTCCACCTAGTTTCATTAAAACCGGTGCCGTAGCTTTGCTAACTGACAGACAAAAGGCAAAGGAAACATAACCTCTTTGGCAGAGGTAATATTGGGGACGTTGGATTATGTCTGTGTCAGCAACGCTGTGATGAAGAAACAGATTTATTTGTTTAATTCATCCACAGTCTACTGACTACTGAACAGAAGTAGCAGAAAAAAAGCTGCTATGACCATCCAACAGAAAAAATCAGTGAGTTTTTAGGAGTAAAATCAACCATCCCAACCTTCCTCTAGAGTCTAGATGCTTCTTAATAATTTGAAATACTCACCTGAAGCTCTACTGCTGTTTTTTGGAATGACAAGGGGACGATTTAAAATCTCGCTGGGCATCTGAGGAGCCACTGAGAGCCTGAGGTATGTTGTTGTTTATAATATTAACTCCTATAGTATGCAGTGATTTGTTGATGCATACATTTCCCTCCATGTAAAAGAAGAAAAACTAAAGATGTATTTTCTTGGAGTGACAAAGGTAGAACTGTTACAGTGTTCTAGCGTTACAGCACTTGCTGTAACATTCACTTCTTTCAGCCAAGGTCCCGAATGAAAAAAGCCAGCCAGGAAGAGAATTTCAGTGATAGCGTCATCTTTCCAATCTAAAAGAAAGCCGCTGCGTTTTTAAACAGCAAGTCCCACGTTTTAGGGGCTCAGAGGCTTCAGAGCAGTGTGGACTGCAGGTATAAATGTAGTCACATGTCTAAAACTACAATGTGTTCTGAACTTGTTAGTTAATGACTTATTAACTTCCTAAAACACAACATCTATTTTGAGAGTATAAGCAACAGGCTCGGCAGACAGACGAGAACAGTCTTATGGTCCTCGCCTTCATGTTCAACCCTGAAACAACCACCAAGGGCCGAGGCAATAGAAGACAAAAGCATGCTTGCCTAGGCCTTGGCTGCCATTTTCTAAGAGAGGGAGCTGGCACTGAAAAAACTAAAGCCTCTCCCCCTCCCCTCACCATGCTGGCAAGCCCCCCCCCAGCAATCCTGGCTTTTAATGTCGCAATGTAAATCTCGAACACGGAGGGTTTACCCCTCTCTCTGCCTACACAACTCTCACTTCTCTTTCTTCTTGTGCCAAGCCCATCACGAGTGGGAAAGAGGGGAGACTGGAGAGCTTTTTGCATCACCCCCTCCTAGCGGGAGTGGGCGACGTCAGCCCCTCTCCCTGGTAACAGAGGGAAAAGAAAGGGATGGGGAGATAAAGTGCGAGACGAAGGGAGGAGGCGTGCGTTGTCTTTTGATGTACGGTGGTGTTTGATGCCAGGTTGATATCTCCACTACTGAACTGGCAGTGTGCTCCCCACCCTGTTCTCCCACTCACCCGCCTTTCTCCCCTCGCTGTGCAACCCCAACCGATTCGAAAATTGCCTCTCCAAAAGTCTGCCAGGGACTCCCGTTGTCAAACCCTGTCACAAATGAGCTGGGATGAGCTTCAGAGCCGTCTCGCTGCAGAACCCTAATGAGCTGCGAGGCTCACCCACTCCGAGGCTGGTTTGAAGATCAGTGTCGACTGAACAGCAGAGGTGTACAGCACCTTCAAACAGAGGGAGAGCCTTGGTAGCTACCCAAAGACATCTGTCATAGGTGCAGAGCATGATGGGCATTTAATAAGGTTCCAATTAACGCCAGGAACTCCTGTCGCTCCGTGCGCTGCCATTTCACAATGGTGTATTTATTGCTGAGCATGTTCACAAGTCTCACCAGCAGGAAATAAAAGGGATGGTGCCTCAGTCAGTCTCCATCCAGCCAGCGGAGTGTCCAACCAGTCGTGATTACATCACCGACTACCAAAATGTGGAATTTTATTTTAAGGCTGCTGCACACTAGAGGATAATCGATTGGTTCAGAGCCTCGCTGATCTTGAATCTTGATATTTGATATCAGACAGAGACCTGCAATAGCCAAAAAGCTAACTGACCGGAAAGCGTCCCCAACCGGCTGTACTTGCATATGTGCTTGGGACTAAAAACAACAATACAATTGCAACTCCCCGCCAGCTTGCACTGCAAAATGTATAAACAAATTCCGCCTTCTCTGTCATGAATTTATCAACATTTAGTTTCTCTTTTTCGCTGCAAAACATAACACACGATGTCGGTGCTCCTCAATGTCAGATTTTCTTCTGAAATCAAGAGGGATCAGAGCTTGTATTGATCATATATGTTCTCTATTCACCGTTGCTCATGCAAGAGCACAGGAAGGGAAATCTCACTTTTATTCCTTTATAGATTTTCAGAAGGCAGGCAGTGTAAATCACCACCTTCTTAGCTTAAACTACTCAAATGTAGTATTGATGGGACTTTTCTGAAGCTGTGAAAGTTCTTTATCAAGCCTCAGTTGCATGTGAGCAGCACAATGACTATAGACCAGGTGGGTTTCAAAAAGCTTTTAGTTTTCACCAAAGGGGATCAGCTCTGTCTGAACTTCATGTTCACCATTTCATAGCTGAGATTAAGAAAGCAGGTATTTAGGTCACAGTTTCAAATTTTAAAGTCACTTCTTTTTTTCCTGCAGATTATGTAGACACCAAACAGGCTCCGGAGAGTAACTATTCCACATGATGGTTGTATATATGGTGACTGCAGATAGACCGAGACAAAACTCTGATCATGTATTTTAGGAAAGATTTTTATATGATATTATATAATATTTGAGTCTGTCCAGTTATGCACTGCAGGGATAAGTGGCAAACAAGAAACGATAGAGTAGAAAACAGAGCTTTATCAAAACTGTCAGAATATGTGGAGACACAATGACCGCCATGCGAAGGTGGACTAAACAGTGACGTGCTGGGATTGTGGGGTAAGTTAATTAACATGTCTGACAACAGAGCGACAAAAAAATTCAGTTATTTGGATTAGTCAGACATGATTCACTTGAGACTGTATTTATAAATAATGGACCAGCTCTTAGTTATGCTGGTATAAACCCAGATTTATGTTTCTTCCTCTTCTTCTTCTTCACATTAATGTCTCATAAATAATGATACTGAGCTTACTTTTTCTCTTTGTCTTTGTGCTTTATCTTTACAGAATAAGGACCTCGGCCACATCGTCGATCGTGATCAAGGTGATTATTACCACTAGATTGTTTAGATATACAATATGCCTACTTATATATACTACTATTACTGGCAATAGCGCTATACAATTGTTATTGCTGCTCCCTTCAGCTCTGTCAGACTTTTTCTTTTGTATTTATACTTTATACATCGATTGACCTCTCCATTAATGTTAGACACTGCCTGTTCTCATGAATGTTGTACATATTGTTAATTTGTTGATGTGCTCTGCTACATGCGACATCTATTGCTCTTCTGTCCATCGTGGGAGAGGGATTCTTCACATGTGACTCCCTCTGAGCTTTGTAGTAGTTTCTTTCTTACTGAGAGTTGATGGCAAATGAGGCATCTTTTTGAGCCCCCCACCTAAATTGTGATTTGTGAATATGAGCTGTACAAATAAAATTAGATTGAATAATTCTACTATTACGCACAGCGAACTTGAGAACATATCATGTTTCTAACTGAGCCAATTACCATCCTGAGCCAGGTGTCTCTCTGAGATCTTTGCTCAGGCCTTTAACCTCCATCCAATCCCCGAGGACAGGCTATCCCCAGTGGGTCTACTGTACTTTTTATTATGATCTTCCACTTTTCAGGCCGCTTCATATCACAGATGAATGAAGATAACATGGTTGTATATACATGTTTACACATAACACATATGACATCATTTTTTATTAAATCATTAAAATATGATGGTATTGTATGTATAACCGTTTACATCTGATGAAGTGTGGCATCCGCAGATGGCACCATATTGTTTATCTCAGCACTGAATGTAATGTACTGCAGACACTGACAGCCCACATGGGAAAGTTTAGCTGAATGAAACCTCAGTCAAATATTAATTAATTTAAAAGGCTATCTGGATGTGACTGTATCAACTTTTAATGCTATACTTGTTGTGGTGAAATATTACAGGTGTAATCATGATAATCATCACACCTTCCTTAAATAATACTAATATCAGAAAAAAAAACACAGAACAGTTACTCTGCACCCGAGACTGAATCTGACTGAATAGTGATCAGTGTGTGTTAGCCAACTGTTTTTCACCTGTGGCCTGTTCAGATCTAAATAGAAAATATTTCTCATCAAATATTGTTTCATTAGATATAACGACTCATGAAAAAGTGAAATGATTGTGACTACCTTAATGAGTACAGTATAACTGTATTTTTCCCTCTGTGCTTTCCTGCTGCCTGCTACACCTGACAGGAAGCGATGTTCCATCATGTGAACAGAAAACTGCAGTTAGCATCTCTCCCGTACCTTCAATCCTTCGAATGCTTTGGTATAGTAGATACCAGAAACATTCTCATTCAATATATTTTCCACGAATAGGACGTTATGGAGGATGATTTGCTGCACCACTGTGTGGGATTACAATCCCTTTTAATAGACTAAACACTAATAAGGATCCAGAGTCTTTTTAAGTGGTAAGGTGCATGGTGTATCTCATTTTCAGCTCAGCAGCGTGATTAAGCAGCATGCTTTCTGAGATTTAACTGGCTAAAATCCGTCCAGTAAAAGCTTTGCAGGAAAAATATAAACGTTGGAGCCTGAAAAATCAATCCAGCATAGACTTAAATGAAAATGTTGTCTGACATAAGCCTGGTAATATCTATTGGCAGGGCCCGCCAAAGCCTTATGGAATCCATTTTGTGATGGCACAAAGGAAAACCGGCTGCGCTTGTGTTTGCGTGCAGCGGCTGAAGACAGTCTGGAGCAGAGGAGCCTGCACTGTGTCTGTTGTTGTGCCAGATCTCTTCAGCCTTTTCCCTGCAAAGTTAAATCTTAAACAAGGAATCCTGTCAGATCCCGAAGGCTACAAGTTTGCATTAATGAAAACAATGTCTCTGATGGATAAAGACGTCAATGTTGGGAGCTCGGGTGGTTGGGGTGGTTGTGTTTTTCTCTATTGGTCACAGAAGTCCTCTGGGAAGATGGCACATTACTGTTTGTTTGACAGGATCTACTGATCACGTGTGCTGTTCCTTTAGCTGTACACATTTCACCCTTGCCAAGTACAATCACTGTAATGTCCTGTGGGCTGCTGCATTACTATACTAAATCAAGTGTCATGCTGGATTGTATTTACTGATTGCGACACGATTACAAAGAGAAGAAGAAGAAAGACAAACTGCAGAGAAAGTCCGTTCCTAAGCAGGTCATGTCAGAAAATGCTATGGCTGCTTATCTGTTCTCTGATTGTGAAGTTCAGTACTCGTCTCTGTTAGTCACACCTGGCTTTTTGTCAGTGCTCAGGATCCTTCTGCCTTCCTGAACTCTCTCCCATTCTCTGATTCTCTGTTTGGATCTCAAATCAGAGTCAAACCAAAATTAATGTTTGCAAAAAAAATTATTTTACA
This sequence comes from Pseudopleuronectes americanus, assembly GCA_038501795.1. NCBI lineage: Eukaryota > Metazoa > Chordata > Actinopteri > Pleuronectiformes > Pleuronectidae > Pseudopleuronectes > Pseudopleuronectes americanus. The sequence goes on from CM076725.1 coordinate 2,070,250, forward strand.
CTGATTGGGCATCAAAATGTTTTTTTTTCCAGTGGGAGTAAACTTTGGAACTTTTTCACATAGGTTTGGATAGATTTTTTCCCTTAATAAATGAAATCATCATTTAAAAACTGCATTTTATATTTACTCTGGTTATCTTTGTCTAATATAAAAAATATGCAAAAACATAAGAAACCAGGAAGGGGGCAAATACTTTTTCACAGCACTGTATATATATATATATATATGAATGATTAGGATATATAAAACGATGTCAACAATGAAGTAGACTGTGTGTTTTGGCTCTCATTTTTATATATATATATATAAACCTACATATAACTAACTACATATATATATACATATATATGGGTTGATCCGCAGGTTGGGGGGTGTGTAGGGTTGTACAAATTAACATTTCAGATTGATAGCGGATGGGTTTGGGCGAAATAGACAAATTGGACAAGCCATCAGAGGACAAGGCCGATCCTTCCCACAGCTGCTGCAACTTTCAAAGAGAATTTTGTGCATTCCTGCAACAAGTGTTGCGAGCCAGCACTCATTCAGATGCTTTCACAAGGGCAACAAATCCTCAGTGGTGTTTAGGTGAGGGCTGGTGCAGCAGGCAGAGGCAGGATGTAACGTATAAATTCTACTGCGGAGATGAATTGGGTCTATTCATCAAAAGCTCTCTTGACATCTTTGTTGGGCACCACTTTTTTTTCCATGAGATATTTCTTTTCTTTTTGTTTAGTTCCGTTTTTGCATCTGTTGCGTGTTGTCATTAACCAACATTTTTCCAGTGAAAGCTTGGATGTTTAAATGTCTTCCTCGTTTTCCAGGTAGATTTCCATGTATTTCACTTCACTATAAACGTTACCTTACAGATACTAGAAATCTGCTTGACTCAAGAAATAATCAAATAAATTTCAACTCAGGAAATAATCATCATTATTAAGCAGCTTGAAAAGTTAGCAGTACAATAGTGTGACAAAATTGTAGACAGGTGGATTATTCATTGTTTTGGATGAAACTGACATAATCAGTCTCACTCCCATGTGAGGAGCTTTCTAAATGATTCCCAGAGGGTTGAGTTTAATGGAGGAAGTGCTGTGAGTGTCAGGAGCAGTACTTACTCATCATCTGGTGTTAGCTGCACTGGCTCATTAGTAAACTGCGTGTCAAAGTTTTCGAGGCCATAGTCGTCAGAGATTTGAGGTTTGAAGGGCGGCGTCACATCTTTCTTCTCCAGCTGAAAACAAACATAAAAATGTTTTATTCACAACAACTGTTTTTGCTCAGCGATGGAGATCATGGAAAAAACAACACAAAGCTTTGCAAACATATCATGTGCTTCCGATTCTATCAACTTCTGATAATCTCAATCGACGTGGAGAATCTTATTGGTAAAATTCCTTTTCCTCCTTTAGCAAAACATTTAAGCTCAAATGTGATGTTTCCATCTGTTTGAGAGAATCGCTTTAAAAACACAATTTGGTCGGTTGTTTTAGGTTTACTTGTGGATATATTGAGTTTGTGCTCATTTAACTATAAAAAGGAAGGGATACTGCACATTTGAAACAAACAGTGTTATGTGCAAGTGCACCAGGCACAGTGGCTCATCTTAGATTCTTAGTGCCAACTACAGTATGAGACTAACACCTTGTTGCTACATCTCTCCGTGGCAGGAGAAATGAAGAGAGGACTGAAAGAGGGAGAGAAAAACAACAGAGTGGAAAGGGTTGAGGCTGCAGAATAATTGTGGCCGAGTGATTCAGCCAAGAGAGTTTTTGTCTGTTTGTTTCCATGGTTTCACATCCGTCCCTCATCGTGTTAAAATGTGCACAGAGAACATTTTCTGAGAAGACGATGAAGTCAGATGAGCACAGAGAGACCACGCGTACACAGGTGGACTCTCCATCAGGACTGTATCTGTTCCCTCGTCTAGGAATACACCACTCGAGAAGTACAATTATAAGGAGTTGAGTAGGCTTTAAATAGAGGTCCAGATTTTTCTTCCTTGAAGAATCATGAGAATAAAACTTCCTATCTCCCGATGTTAAAGAAAGTAAAAAAAAACTAGATCTGCATCTGCAACAATATTTGTTGGGTTTTCTCTTACACAGGCCCCGCCCCTCCACCAGGTTTGGACAACATCTGTTCAGTGGTTTTTGTGTAACCCTGCTAACAAATCCACCAATGGACTGTAGATGTAATGATCCCAGTCCAAAGCACAAGGCAATGATGCAGTGATATATTTTAATAACTGTAAAAAGTGGGCCATATGGTTGAAGATACTTAGCAATACTGTGCTCATTCTAAGATAGGGAAATAATTAGATAAGAATGAAGTAATATATCAAAGCGAAGTAATATCACGTAATGTTTTCATAGTGTTAAGGCCCAATATCAGGTGGGATTGTTTATTTTATTCCCCACGTTCTTCTTTGTTGAAACCTGGCAACCCTAATACCCACAATGTGACTCAACAGTTGAGTCAGAGATCCAGATGTGTTATGTTAAGTGACATTTATCAGGCTTCGCACAGCTCCCTCTGCAGACACTGAAGGCTTTATACAACTTTTCCTATGAGTACTGCCCGAACACCTGTGTGAAATACAAGTTCCCCTTTAACCAAGTTGTTTTAATTGTTTTAATGCTGAGCACACAGAGGGGACATGTGCTTATATGAATCGCTTTTGTAATGTTGCTATGAATAAAATACGGAAAGAAAACGCCTGTTCGTGGATGAAAACTGATGAGAGATCTATTATACACTCACTGCTAGTTGTGTGTGTGTGTGTGTGTGTGTGTGTGTGTGTGTGTGTGTGTGTGTGTGTGTGTGTGTGTGTGTGTGTGTGTGTGTGTGTGTGTGTGTGTGTGTGTGTGTGTGTCTAGTCCCTACAAAGCTCCAGGTTCCCCTGCTGGTTTTTGCAGGGGTTTCAATGGTTCATTAGTGTTATTGGTTCAAAGCTCGTTGTAAGAACAACTTCAAACAAACAACACAAAGCAACTCACTTTCTTTCTTTCTATCTCTTCCCATCAGTCCCTCACCACCAAATTGGCCCACCTTCTCCCAAACTCGCTCTTGCTCTCGATTTGCTAATTTCTTTTTCAGATTTTTCAGTGCCAACCTACACTCTTCTGTCAATTTCACCCCCCCATATCCTGCCTCCACCTTCCTACTCTCCGTTTGTCTCCGTCTTACTCATTGTCATTTCTTTTATCTTTTCACATCACTCTCCTCTCTCCTCCTACCTCTCCCAGTCTCTCTGATGTGTTGTTGGGCAGGCAGAAGCTCTGTGTGGTGGTAATGAAAAACACTGAAGGCCAGAGACGAGTCTGGCACCTTTGCACACGCACATGCACATACACAAACAAGAGTTGCCCCTGAGGCCAGAGGGGCACATGAAAGAGTTAAGTGAGACGCCAGGCCTATAGAGGAGAGCCATGGGTCTCAGATCACAGCACCTGTCAGCGTGTGTGCGTGTGTGTATGTGTCAAGGTGAGGAGTGTTGTGTGGATGTGAATATACATGGAACACTGAAATACACCCTAATGCTGTTGCACTTTAATCTCACACTCTTAAAGCAGCATCAGGCGCAGAAGCACATCCACACACAAACACGGTGATTAACATCAGAGAGGCCAAGTACCTTCACTTCACTCCTGGATTGAATAGTGCAACTGTTTCTGTACGTAGGTTGCTTCAGTGGACTTAGATACATTAGGGAAAAAAGTCCTGGTGCTAACAAAGTCATACTTATAATAGTATATGAATTAATGAATTATGTATATTTGTGAAGAATTTCTCTTCATAATCTATTCCTCACCACCCCAACACCAGATATAGAAAAATACATACAAGGCAATCAAATGAAAATAAAGTTAATAAAAGTAGAAACTATGCAAGAGAAATGTATTTAATTTACAAGGAAAAATGCAAGTAATAAATGGACATAAAGTGTGTGAAAAATTTGTGTTGACATCTATACGCATTCAAAAATGAGTTCTCTCTTCTCTCTTATTCTAAACAGATACAAACTGCTCCAGCAAAAATAAACACGACACGTGACAAAACCGCAGCCACACATCCGGCGGACATCAGCACACTGGCTGCAATGACAGTGGATGGTCTCCGGCAGTGAGGACAGAGCTGGAAAAGGACATAGCCACGTCCAGTAACCACTAGCTGCTCCTAATTCAAGTACAGCAAGACAAATTTGTGGTTTAATGCCAAATGTGATCTGAGAATCCATGAGAAATAACTCTCAATAGCGAAATCCAGTGAAATCCATGCTACCAGTTCCCGAATGAATGAATCAATTTCTTCTCAGTGTTCATCAACTTGACAGTTCTCTGGCAGTAAAGAAGTGTGCATTTGGAAAGGGAATAAAAGAGGACAGCAGGTAAATGATATTCAAATGTGTCATCTCTTCAGAGAGAAAACTCGTTGCTCCCTCAGGAACAGTCTGATGAATATTAATAAGTGGTAACAACAGTAGCGGTATGCCAGGCCTGTCAGGTCTGGAGACAGGTTTGTAGTTTGAGGGCAGAGAGCGTCGCTTCTCCACTTCTCACAGCTTTGTCAACTTGTTTTCCCTCAGCGCTACACAGGAGCTTTGTCGCTGGGCTCAGGATTCCTCTTTGCTTTGATATCTTTCCCCAGTTTGCCTTTGGTGTGCACTTCACAGCACCGTGGCAGCACTCATTAACACTCACTGACAATTGTTTTCCTCTTCCTTTATACTACTACACTCCCTGCCACCCCTCCTAATTGTCCCATGAGGGACATGGCAAGCACAAGGACAGTGAAATGGCCTTATCTTTGTTAGATTAGCATTTGCGCTCCTATCTGATGAAGTAACATATCAATGGAGATCTTACAGTATATTTGCTAACTGGATATAAGTGCAACTTAAAGGGATAGTTCACAAAATATGAAAATGCACTCATCATCTACCCACCATCTGTTAGAGGGATGGGTGAAGTGTTCGAAACGGCGTTATTATGGAGCATTGTTTATTAGAATTATAGTTTTAGAAATTACAAAATATGGGCTCCATTCAAAATGGGTTTTGGCTGATTAGACTAAAATGTTTTACCACATGAAAGTAAAGGCGTTAATGAGCCTGAAACATGTAGGACAGACGTATCTGAAAATACCTCTTGAAGTACCACACTGAACACAAGTGTTAATGCAAATGTGTGGTCAGTCCACATGCAACAACTAATAATGATCACATGTGACTGTTCTAAACAAGGCAGCTAGCAACCAGTGAAAACAGGGAGCAGTTCTCATCTATAGATGTTATTCAGTCATGGAAGATGTTGAGTGATGACAATATCAATCACAAAGCTGTAGCCTTATGATACTAATAAAGATAACAATCTGTGACTTCCCTAACCCTCTATACCACGTTTTACCCAAAAGACCCAATCAGAAAGCTGTGTTGAGTTTCTAAATCATAGTTTCAGGACATCTCTGTTTCTGCCCGCCCAGACTAAAGTGAAGCCCTGGAGTTTTAAAACTGGGCCATTTTGAAGGCTCTAAAACTCTGGGATAGTGTGGAAGCCAGGCGCGTCCTTAGCGGAGCTGAAGTGATTTCAAACAGAAACATAGTAGTGTGGATGTAGCCTCACGCAAATTGTACTTCTCGTACTTGAGTTCTGATGAGGCAAAAATGATGCAGGATGACAACACCAGGTCATGGAAACCATGAGCCTAACGTATATCACTGTGTTTACTGCAGTGTTTGGATTATGAGCCAGACCAGAACTTAAATGGATCGAATCAACTGAATTACAAGTTTAAAATTGATTTGCCATTTTTTAAGTCTGGCTCAGTGATGTACATTGGGTGGACAAAATAATAGTAACACATGACCTTATAACCCAATACAGAAAAAAACTGCAAGACAAACTACATCCTCCAAAATAATCACTCTCTTGAACTAGAATTGTGACTTACAGAGCACATACCTCTAAAGCCACATTTAAATTCACTAGATCGAGATTTTTATTTGGATCTGCATCAAAAAGAAAAACTCTCTCACAAGGTTAACGCAATTACGAATACTCCTGGATCTGCCCTTTAAAATAATCCTTAACAGATTTAATGGCTAAAAAATCAACAAACTAACTTTCTGACTGACGTCTTTTACTCCATTAGCCTGAGCTGGAATTAAAGAAACTACCGACTGAGTGTAGTTTGGAACAGCAAATATCCTTAATATTGAATTATTGTATCCTTCTTTCATGTCAGTTTCATTGGTGTGTCAGGTCTCTGCCATCAATCACTCAACGTGCACATCCACAGCCCCTGTTTCAATTGGTGTGAAAGGGTGTGTGATTAGGAATTCACTTTTATTTGCCTTGTTGCTGCACAGAGCAACAGTAGTCTACACACAGGGTCTGTAAAGATGTCATCTATTTTTTAACACATACACACACAAAGGGCTCCACCTCACTCATGTGCCTGTTCAGACTGTAAATGGGAGGGTGTGTTCTCTGTGTTGCTGGCACTCTTCAAGTCTACAGTAGACACACACTATCCAGTTTGACAAAAGCAACTCAGAACACAGGGTGACAGCAGTGCACTGTTCTCAGAGCTGATTGGCATTACATGTGGGTGTGTGCCGTGCTTATTCTGTGTCTGTTGTTGTCACATTAATTCTACAGTAACTGACAGGTTGGAAAGTCAAACCCCAGATCAGCTGTCAGCAGCAGACTGACAAGAAGCTGCAGGAAGCCGCATCTCACCACTGATCAACGATTCTGAAGTAAATATGTGTAAGTGGAACATGTGGAGGATCACCTACCAGCTCACACTGTCTCCATTTGACGGAAATCTAGAGCTGGGAACCCAATTCTTTCCTCTTACTGTTAAGTCCAGTTCCACTGGTCTAAAAACCCACTAAGACCTGCTAACATCTGGATTTTGCCTGCAATGGGACGTGATACAATCAGAATCCACTCCCTAGATAAATGACTGTATGAGAACAAACAGGCTCCACCAACGTGCCCACTCGCTCATAGTGAATCCTGCAGAGGATCCTGCTGGTTTCTCACTTGGTTCATTTGGACATTCTGCTGTGTTCTTACTAGGAGACTTGCCAGAAAAAGTCTGGAAGCTCTCAATCTGACATTTGAGTTCTCACATACAGCCATCCAAAGAATGTCCGAGGGTTCAGTGCAAGTTCAGAGGCAAACTCCTCAACTGTAGGCAATAGAATGTTTTAGTGGGTTTATCCGCATTTGAAAATGTCACACATGCCTGTTGTGTAAACCAGCTATGAGAGACTCTATATATCTAAATCTTTATGAAGACGTTCTCTGTTTAGATGTGTCTTAGGCAGATGTCAGAGAATAAAAACAAGAAGAGGGTTATATCTGCTGATATATCAAGAATCTAGTCCAGGTCTCATCTGCATCCCAGCAAAATGCATCTGAACATAAACCATTAGCTCACACCTGAGGAGTTGAACAGCTGTTAGCTGGGTCAGAGTGAGACTGGATCATATTCTCACCAGTAAATTGCAGGTTGGACAAACAAGAAATCAATTATGTGCTCAAACTCAAAAACAGAAACAATATAGAATGCTTTGTACAGCACACTCACATGAGAATCTGGGGAAAGATTCGAACAAATACTGTATATGTCTGGAGCTGCTCTTGTCTATCGAGGGTAAGCAGAAAAGGCACAGTGTGTGCACCTGTTTGAGCCAGACTGTGGTATAACAGAGACTCTCTCCTTACTAAATCCAGCATTTTCTCTCAGTCTTTGTCATTATTTCCATCAACATCAATCAGCAGCTGGATTCACTGACCAGGGGTCTCATTTATAAAGCAGTGCGTTGGATTTATGCTAAAGGTGTACGTGCACACAAAAGCAAAAAATGGTGTATGCAACAAAAGATTCAGTTTTTTACAAGATTGGTTTTGTAATCATATAGAACTTTTCTAGTCTTGATGACCACTCTAAGCGCTTTTACAGTAAAGGTTATTGCCATTCACCGATTCAGCAATTTTTTTTTCCAGAATTTTGATTTGAATATTAACTAAAGCTTCTGATCTGTGTAATCATATAGTCAACATTAGATCAGATATGTCAGCTTGTAGCTCTGCCAGTTGGCTTGTCTCAGATCTTTCTTTGCTGCTTCTTGTCTGATTTCCATTCATAATTTTCCTTCCAGCAAACACTGGTAGTGACGGGGGAGTTTCTGTTTTACCATTCACAAGTCTTCACAGTGTGACTTCACAGATAAGAGTTGGTCACTGAATATGATTGGAATAAAAGTGAATAGAAAAACAAATATTTTGTTATATTGTTTTCTTACCTTTAGCCGGCAGTGTTGCACATATTCTGTAGCAAATGGTTGATGTCATATTAAAGCATATACTATGTGTTTGTCATCAGGTTTTATCTATACGTATAAGTGATCCCTGCTCTGTGTTGGTCATGAGGTGTGTGTATTTTTTTAAGATTACAGAGCCGTTGTGAGTGAAGTGTGACATAAATTACAGGATTACACAACCACTGAATAAATAACAGCAGGATGTTTCCTCTGTCTCATGAGGGCAGCTCTTACCTGGTCCCAGTCTATACTGCGGAAAAATGTGTGTGACTTGATGTCTGTGAAGCCCGCTTGGACCTGGCATCCCAGCCGCTCCTTAGGATCCTGTTGGAACCAAAGCAGTGGTTCAGGAATATTGACAAAAGATGTATTTTTCAGCAATGCAATGGAACATATATCTTATATAAATAGAACATATAAATCATTGATCTTATCGGCTTCACTCTTTGTGTGTGTATTGTTCGTCTTCTTCTACATCTTACTACAGCAGTTGTCAGCAACTGGAGGTCCGCCAGTAACATTATCTGTCTTAATAGATCAATTTCATGTTTATTTTTTGAAAAAAAAATGTGTTGTTATTTTATGAAAAACATTGATTGTAAAAACTGTGCACAAACTAGAATCCTGTTGATCATTGGTAACTTTTACAGTTTCAGAAAGAAACGTGCACTCTCTCTGTTTAAACGTCAGCATGTAGATGTAGGTAACACAACTTTCATGTCAGGGTAGTTCTACTTTATATGGACAGTTATAAAGTCCATGGAGGGACTTTGTCAAAATCAGTATTTCTACTATATTTCTGATGTTATCCAGCTTCTGAGAGAATGAACAATCACAATGTGGAAAATTAGTTATAATGTTGATTCCAGAAGTTTCTCTCTCCACAGCTTAAGTAAACTATACATGCCCCTCTTCAAACTGCTTCACTTTAAACTGTGTTTTTTGTCAACCCAACACTTATGGAAATGTCTCACAGAAGTGTATGTGAAAAGCAACCACTCTACTTGCATGAAGCTGAAGCTGTAAACACACACACCAATGTGTTGACTTTACACACACAATGTGAATTTAAAAAGATGCATATATTGCTTTTAGTTCATGTACTAAATACTCACTTCAATTTTGTTCAAATAAATTCTTATCGTACCAATTCACAACATATATTATACATACTTACATATATAATAATATCAAGACTTACATTTTTTTTTAAGAATTCTGAAGGAAAAAAGGTTTGTATTCACTTAATGCTGTTTCGTCAAACTGTTTAGGTTTTAAGGCAAGACTGGTGTTATTCTATGACTCCACAAGTGAGATGTAGACACTGTACTTTCTCCCTTTGATTATTATTATTAATGTTGTTTTATATAACTTCTAATGATTTACTTGACTGGTGTTATTTTTTTCATACAATGGCATGTTGGCTATTTCGACACTATCTTAAGACACACAAGTTCACAACTTTTCAAAATTGTTGTGAACTTGTTGAGATCAGCTTGATATTAAGAATTGCAGCAACAAAGTCAGGCAGTGATTCTATGAATGCTGCTAACATGATGGAGATCAGCCTCCACGAATGTTTGTGTCCAATAAGATACAAAACTATTTGATATCAAAATGATGTGGCGGTGATTGTGACCCACAGTTTGACCCAGTTGCTGATCATTGCTGAAGTTTATCTGAGGATGTAGAAGAAGACATTCAACATACACCACAGACTGAAGTTACACTGTCATCCCCACTAACTGCTACTTGGCTCTGCTCACTTGTTAATTCAGACTTTATAATATTAAAATTATTACGTGTCCAAATTACACCAAATTCCGCATTGAACTTTTGTTGGCAAAATCTAATACACAAGCCATGCGTTAAGCAGATTAAATGAGTTACTCCATACATCTTTCATTTATATATTGGTAGATAAATCAAACAATAGCAATTCATCTTGGTCTTCTGCATATTAAGTGATCCAAAGTACTGATACCAGGGCCTGGGAAAATATGTGCACCATAAGGCGGAAACATTCAAACATACTGGTTTAGATGTTTTTACAGTCATTTCTTTATTTTTCTTTTGTAGTATCATTTGCAGAGTCCTTCCCTGGCTGTTCATAACACAGCCCCCGATCTTGGCAATGATCCCACACATGGCGATTTGAATGAGCAGCAATGCACACACACGCAATGCACACACATGCAATGCACACACACACACACACACACACACACATGCAATGCACACAAACGCAATGCACACACACACACACACACACACACACACACACACACACACACACACACACACACACACACACACACACACACACACACACACACACACACACACACACAGCATCCTGATTGGGAGTGGACTGCTCTCACCTTGTTTAGAAAACCCTTGAGCACACTGGCAGCTTTCACCGACAGAGACCTTGGGATACGAATGGGCTTCTCAAGAATAACTGTTGGCAAAAAGAGAAGAAGGACAGCAACAAAGAGAGAGAGAGAGAGAGAGAGAGAGAGAGAGAGAGAGAGAGAGAGAGAGAGAGAGAGAGAGAGAGAGAGAGAGAGAGAGAGAGAGAGAGAGAGAGAGAGAGAGAGAGAGAGAGAGAGAGAGAGAGAGAGAGAGAGAGAATGAAAAGGACAATCGTGAGTAGGGAGGGGGATGATTCTTTCAAACTGCCTGTGGGTGACCATGTCTGCTGGGTGGGCGTCAAAGGAAGAGAGAGGACCCTATTTTGTTATTTCACTCACTTTATACACACAGCCTTGAGACTCCCACAGCTCAACAATGTCATACTGTCGAGAACAAAAACACTTTGAAAAATATTTTCCCTCAAAACCTAAATCCAAGGATGCAGCGCTGTTTAACACATTAGTGCTACGTGCTGAGTAACCCGCGCTTTCTCTTCTCAACCTCAGTTCACAGTCGGGGGACCACTGTGTGTAGTATGTGTTCTTACACATGTGGTTACTCCACATTAAACTCCAACATCGCAGAGTGGCTGCAGTGCCAAAAAACCCCAGAAAAGAAAATGTGTAGAACATGAGGTACAGTATGTTCCCTATAAATACTAACCACCTCTGGGATATTATAGCAGCAACGATCATTTGCATAGATATGCTATTTAATTGACTCACTTGGGATGAGAACCCAGAATTTTCCAATTTAGCTGGTGAAGCAAACGTTACATATATGTCTTATATTCGGTAAATGAGCAGCAATAACACAAATGTGGAGGGTTTTGAGTTTCTCTGATGATAACGTCTGTACGAATAGGACCAAGTTGACCAAATCATCACACTTCTCTCAGCTACCTATCAGGAGTGCTGAAAAGACTCGTCTGTGACGGCCCCAGGGCCTGTGCTAGGCCTTGTGTATGGTGTCTTGTTCTTGTGTGTGTGTGTGTGTGTGTGTGTTGTGTTGCAGCTGTGTGGTTCTCGGATAGAATCATCCTGGCATTCAGATGAGCTCCCTTCTCTGCACCACACTGACTTTTTTTGTATTATTAATCTATTATTCTTTTTTTGCTGGTTTGGCATGTAGCTCCTGCCAGCCGCCTTAGAATAATTCATAATTTTCTTATCTTAGTTAAATAAAAATAACTTGCGCTGTGTCTGTAATCACTCACTTATCGCTATACAGTCTACTATATAGTTATTTCACCATTTGTAGTTCTGTCCGAATGTTTAGGGAGATTTTTTGAATACCCTATATAGTGCACTCACTGTTTCCCACAATGGACCGTGAAAAGTATCGTACAACCGATGGTCACTAACTGAGCAAATAGGACAATCATGCAATGTGCTCGCAGCGGAGAGATCAGAGGAGACAGGGCAGCTACAACAACCCGACCTGTCATACAAATGCAAATGTACGCTGTGTTTACAACAATAAGCATTATTAGACAATTTTTTTACTCAACGTTTTGTTTCTCAGGCTACAAAATGTTTCCACTATATTTATTAAAAATACTGTTTTAATGTGAATCCCAGCTTGTCACTGGCTTCACCACTAAATCAAATGTTTGCCCATCTCTCTCTCTGTGTCTGTACAAAGCACTTTGAGTTGGCATGTGTATAAACTGATACCCAAAGCAGGTCTTAGCGCAGGGTCTAGCTAGATGGCATATGGCTGAGGGGCTGGTTTCCGTTGGCAGGCACGCTTCCAGGAACCTGGTGCTCTGCCGGTAAGACCGTCAGGAGGACAGTGCTAGTGGCAGATGCTAGCCGATTCTCCTGACAGTCCCAGCAGAGACACCATGCGTCACACGAGGCTACAGTAGCATGGAGGAATTTCTGTGATAGAGGACCGTGTGGGGTGCTGTGTGAGAGAGGGAGGGAGGAGGGGGTAAGGGGACCATATGGATTGAAGAAATACAAATGCAAATAGAAGCGCAGGTATTATAGATGTCCCTCTATAATGTGTGATCACAACCACAGTTTGTTGTCTTTGGTCTAAACCGCCCACGTTATGTTTCTTCAGCCGGTACGCTGATTTTTCACTTAGAGGTGCCTTCTGATTGGGCTGAGTACGGGTACGGATAAGCTTACATTTTACCACTGAGGGCAATGCACACCAGCCCATTGTAACGCATCACATTAATACAGGAACAACCTTCTCAAATGATAGTTCTCCAAAGATGCAGTAGGAGTAATATGGGTAGCAGATCTGCACACCTCCCACATCTCAACACTGATCCATAATAAGGTTTACATTTTTGCAGGATTATAGATTTCCTCATCATCAGACCTTCTCTTTTTCGCTGAGGCTGTGGAATAGCAAAGTAGCCATTTTTAAAATGCCATTCAGCATCAAACCAGCATAATACATGATGTTTTAATGTTGATGTGGGCTTTTTTATGTCAGCTTGGGTTTAGGTGGATGGTTTCACTGCATTTACTTTCCACTGAGGAAATAGTCCCTATTCAAACCGGCGATAGTGCGGTCTATGGAAACCACCCAAAACCCTGACATAATAAAATGAATTGATGCATCACCACCTCTATTCTGAAACACATATGCTACATTTGATCTTCACTACAGTCTGTGCTTCATAGACTTGGTAGCAACACTCCCACATGTAAGCATGAGTCCAGCCTCTGGTCATTTTCTTTCGTCTCATTTTGCCATGTGAGTCTTTGCCAGTAACCAGTAGTCTCTAGATGTCTACATCCGTCTCCTTATACTATTAGAATCGTAACATAAAACAGTGTCCTAGCAACAGGAACTGTGCTCATAAAACAGAATGTTTTTGGTGATATTTCCTGATAATGTAACTTGAACACTTACTTTGCAATTTGACTGATGAAAGACAGAGGCCTATGTTATCAGACGCCTCACTGTGGTTATCTGGCGCCATCCTGTTTCAGTGAAAATTCCATCAGCTGCCAGCTCATGGAGAAATGCTCAACTGTTCCACAAATGCACCCTACATCTCAGCTGTGACAGAGGCTGCGATGTGCTGCCACATTTTCCACCGCTCATCAAGGGCGGGGGTACACTGCAGTACATCATGAAACGAATTCTGAAATATTAACCCGTCCACACATATGCTCACACAGCGTAGTATGTGTGAATTGAATATGTGTGATTCAAAAAATCGGATCGAGAAAACCCCCTGAATTGAGCACTAAGGCTTGTAGTGTGAACGTAGTCTAAGATCCATGTCCAGCACATACAACCATCACAATCCCATCATCCCTTTAAGACTCGCCAGAACAGCATGCATTTCTGAAGAGGTTCAGAGAGTTCAGTTAGCATGGGGGTAACAGAACATGTAATCTGTCAGCTGAATTAGAAGCACACATATCACTCATATTGATAAGGTGGGAATACATTTACGTATAAACACATACACAAACACACTCAAATGATACTAAGTAGACTCAAATGGTCACAGACTAATACAAAACAGCAAACTAAAACTAATTAAGATTCAAGAGAAATAAACTTAGCCCCGTTTTCTGAGATTCTTTCATTTTAATGGAGCATACTATACACACACATCTAAGCCTGGATTTACACAGACATTAATCCTCTGCAGCCTGGAGCTGATTGTTTTTCTACGACAGGGAGACTGTTTTAGCCACTCTCAGAATATCATTCATGCGTCACACAGGTTTAAATTAACATGTTTTTGTTTTTGTTTTAATGGCAGCAAACAGACTGCCATGTGCTTTCAAAATTAATATTTCCCACTGTTCCTCTACTCTCCCGATCTTTGCAACCATATAGAATGTTGTTAGAAGCATGGCACATTCTTGCTGATGAGACATGGACAGATATAGGATAATGGAGGGATAATGAAAAATACACTTTTCTTAATCAAAAATAACTTTTTTAAGTTACAAACTTTTGTAAAACATAAATCACTTACTACTCAGAGAACAGATCAGTTCCAATATTCACATGATACATTATTTGCTCATCCTCATCTGTACATTTGCTGCTTTCTTATTCTTAGGATGTACTTCCTGCCTGTGATGATCAACTTCTACACTGCCATCAAGTCCATCCTCACCTCCTCCATCACCGTGCTGCTACCGTCAAGGACCGGGTCAGACTGCAGCGAATTCATTTGATCCACCAAGAAGGTCATCGGCTGCAACCTGCCTCCCCTACAGAACCTGTTCGCCTCCAGGACTCTGAGGCGAGCCATCAGGATCAAAACCTCATGTCACAAAAACAGCTTTAACCGACTGCCGCTGGCCTCATCTTCAAAGCTCGGGATCCCCATCACTGCACTGCAGAAATACCCCCACCTGTGACTGTACAACTTGAACTTTCCCTGGACATTAAGGGTCATGATGGTTGATGAGGGTTGATGAGTGACTTGCTGTAGCCAGCCACAGACAAGTGTGCGTGTCGAACTGCCCTTTACTCAGCTTAAACAGTCCTGAGATCAGTTATGATATTCCACTAATAATTATACACATACAAACTTTACGTGTACATTGGACAATTATGTATTACTTATTATCTTTTCTTCCACAATAGAAAGTAAACTAGCAAATTAGACTTTGATGATCATCTCAAATAAGTATAACTTAGTATGTACTTATAGCCGGTGGCACTGGAGCCCCTCAAGGTTGTGTGCTCTCTCCTCTCCTCTTCTCCCTCTACACCAACAACTGCACCTCCAGCCATCCCTCTGTCAAACTCCTGAAGTTCGCGGACGACACCACCCTTATTGGATTAATTTCAAATGGGGACGAGGCCGCTTACAGAAAGGAGGTTGACAGCCTGGCTTCCTGGTGCAGCCAGAACCACCTGGAGCTGAACACTTCAAAGACTGTAGAGATGGTGGCAGATTTCAGGAGGAGCCCAGCCCAAGCAGCTCCCCTCAACATGTGCGACTCCCCAGTTAAAACAGTGGAGTCATTCAGATTCCTGGGGATGATCATAGCACAGGACCTGAGATGGGCGGAGAACATCACCTCCATCATCAAGAAGGCCCAGCAGAGGATGTTCTTCCTGCGGCAACTGAGGAAATTCAGCATGCCGCGGAAAGTGATGGTTGAGTTCTACACAGCCATCATTGAGTCCATCCTCACCTCATCCATCACCGTCTGGTTCTCTGCCTCCACTGCCAAGGACAACGGCAGACTGCAGCGGATTATTCGGTCAGCTGAGAAGGTCATCGGCTGTGACCTGCCGGCTCTCATAGACCTGTTCCACTCCAGGACCAGTAAGAGAGCAGGCAAGATCATCGCTGATCCTTCCCATCCCGGTCACCACATGTTCCAGAGACTCCCGTCCGGAAAAAGGTTCCGGGCCATCAGGACTAAAACCTCACGTCACCTGAACAGTTTTTTCCCCATGGCGGTGGGGCTCACAAACAAGCCCCCTGCACCACACTGACTCTTCATCACACTGACTCTGCTGACCCCCCACACCCCCGACCCACCCACGCACATAATTTATAACTTTATATTACTGGCACTATAAACAATCTCTGCACCTTAAAACTGCACGTTACTCTTTTACTGTATATATTGTTGTTTTGTTTTTTATATTGCTGCTAATATTGTTCGATGTTGTTTATATTGTTCGATGTTGTTTATATCGTTCGATATTGTTGTCTTTTATGTTGTTTTTATATTTTTATATTGTTGTTTGTCAAGTGCACCAACCACACCAAGTCAATTTCCTGTATGTGCAAATATACATGGCAATAAAAAGAATTCTGATTCTGATTCTGATTCTATGCTCTCAATATGCAAATTCTGCATCTGCGGATAAATAATAGAAATGTTGGTTTGACGTGCATCTGTCACTCTAACTGAGCTGGGCAATGCATCTCTTTACCTCTTACAGGACTGTTCTGTAACTTCATGCCTGAACAAAGTCAGAGGGAAATACAACTTGTTATAACCAGTGATAAATGTTAATACACGGAAATGTTTAAAAACCTAAGCTAAGAAAAGATAACTGTGTTGTGCATGAACATGTATTCATATGCACCTGCACAAAATAACATGTTGATTTTCACGTAACGTGGCCATTGCTAATCCTGCAGTTGTATAGTTTTCATTTAATTATTTTGAGCTCCAGTCACATGCTATAGTTTCATGTTTACAAATGTCGACATTTAGGGATTAATGCCACAGAGGAAGAATTCTGATTAATTATAATGATACTCTAGCGCCACCAGCAGGTTAATGTTTTCAGTAAAGAGTTATAAGTCTTTAATTGCTATGTTTCCAGGAAACAACATTCCCATCTGCAGACAAAATCTGCCTCAGCTTTACTATTTAAAGCGATTTAGCAAATGTTAGCATACTAAAACACTAAAATGAATGGTGAACACAGTAAACATGAGACTGAACCTGCTTAACATCAGCATGTGTACATTTGTGTTGCTCCATCAGTCTATTTATCACAATAGTGTTTGAAAAGCAAGGCTGCTATGAGAGTCAATAGAGAATGTAGTGTATGATGGTTCCTTCAGCATCACCATTGAACATTTCCTTGTATTTTGTAGACTAACAGCCAGAGTTCCAGGAACTGTGGTGAGTTTATTTGTGGTCTCGAGATGATTAAAGTTTCTGAAAAAAAATGTTCAATCCAACTTGACCTTACCTCTAGAGGACTCTCAGAGATAATTGAAATTTTCCATATCCACCAAGCAGATGCTAACAATATTTCAAAATCTTGCTCTATCCTGAAGAACCTTGTCAATGATGCAAGTTGTCTCAGCCTCAGCCATCATTTTTGAAATCATGTTTTTGCTAGAGTTGCTTTCAAAAGACAGAACGATGCAGAATAACTTGTGAAATCAGATTTATCAAAGACAGAAACTCTCTTCACTAAAACGTCTAAATCTTTTAGCAAAGATGAATTCTTCCCCAGTTTCTCCCTGCACAGTGGTGCCATGAAAGCTCTTCTTGCTCTGTGTAGCATACAGAGAAGCTAAAAGGAAAATGCTCTGCCTCACCTTGAAAGAGGTACTCCTCTGTGTTCATGTCAGGATTGTCGGTGATGATGTCAAACGGGGACCTGCCAGCCATCATCTCAAACATCAGCACGCCCAGAGCCCACCAGTCCACACTATAGCCTGGGACAAGATATTCATTCAGATAAACATGTACGTGCTGCATGAAAAGACATTCGGCAGGATGCTGCTTTCCATATTTCTTCTATCACAAACTGAGATTTCTTTAGTCTCTGTTGGAGACCTTCTCCGTGCATGTGTGCTAAATGCATCTTGGGATACCACAGCACTAGTCAACATTTCAGTCCATCTTTCATTGAGTATTGGTAGCCATAAATATACTTGTTGGTGTCAGTAAACCGATCCAAGCCAGCGTGACTTTAACTTGTGTACTGACCGTAGTCCTCTCCTCTGAGGATCTCAGGTGCGATGTAGTTTGGTGTCCCACAAAAAGTACTAGTGGTGTCACCTGGTCTGATCCCTTCCTGGGTAGGAGAACAACGATACGGTAAGCCCATATACATGTATGGCAGGAAAAAGGTAGATGCCCTATTAGTACTTCAAGTCAATACTAACCCAATGCATTATTGATTACCCTATGCCAGCCATCCACACAGTATACTGGAAAATCCATCCATCTTTTACCTTGCACATGCCGTAGTCTGTGAGCTTGATGTGTCCGTCGTAGTCCAACAGAACGTTGTCCAGCTTCAGGTCACGATAGATGATGCCCTTTTCGTGCAGGAAGTTCAGAGCAATGCAGATTTCAGCAGCATAAAATCTATAAGGAAGCAGAAATACATGCAGAAGATGATGTGTCACCACCACAGGCCAAAGGTTCCCACCTGTGCGGGAAAATGAGCTATGGCCTGGAAAGCAGACCAATCGGGGGCTCATGTTTATTCATTCTTACAGAGGGATCTGGTCGATTTTTATCCGCCTTGAAACTGGTCACGCCAAATTACAATCTTTTGTCTAAATTGTAAAGGTTCAATACGATGACTGACAGAGAAGTGCCCAATGAGACACAAGAATTATCTTTAAGAAGATGGTCTGTTTACTCTGCTTTGAACAAAGTATCAAACTAGAGGGACTAAATATGTGAGACCTGTGGTTGGATGCGAAAATCCATTGATTTACAGAAGAAAAATATAGAAGAGCAGCAATGTTAAAGACTCAAGCGTTTGCTGAGTACATTCATTTCTCCAGAGGATGAACCCTTTCCATTCTGAACTATCTATGAGCTTTCAACTAGTTGCTCCCTAATGATCTAACGTTAACATATCATCTGATCTGACACACCTTGTATAGTAAATGCCAGAGTAGATAACTGGGTTCATTAACTTTAAGACAATTAAACCAATGAGGAAAAAACTGTGTAAACTAAATTTTCAATGTAGTGTCAAAAATATACCAACAAACACGACCGTCACCCTGATGTGAGTTTGTGAAACCATGGACCTTAATTGAATCCATATAATGTTTAGACTACCTGTATATATTCTCACTCTACATATTACATTTATATGTTGTTTCTCTGTCATCTACATTTTGTATAGTTCCTTGCATTTGTAAGTATTGCATCTTTACTAATTGATACTTTACTGACACAGCGGATTTCCCTGTTGTGAAACTAATAAGGGACTATCTTATCTTATCTTAAAGTGTGGTGAGATAGAGTGAATATTACTATCTATTTTAATTCCCCAATGCTTTCTTAATTCTGTCATATACTTTCATGTGTTGAATGTAAAGACCAATGCAGCCTCTAGGGGGTGCTTATGTGGCCTGTTTAAATGATGAGAAATGTTCAGCACACGGTCAGTGATCAGATCGCATCAGATCTGTTCCCCTCTAACCGGTCGGTTCTGTGGTGATGTTGACTTATGTTCCACAGAAACATATTTTAAGTCAACATTAGCCTTTACAGCCTATTGCTGTGCCAGTGATGAGATGTTTTTGGTGTGTATCTGATGTGAGTCAGTGGCATGTTTCCTCTGCATGTGTAGGTTGTGTGTTTTCTGTCTCTGGGAGATAAGCCTTCATTAACACTGATGAGCGTCTCTCTGTCTGCCTGCTGTAAATCCACGATTGTCAAACACTGAGGGAGACACTGTGGTGGAGAGGATGTTTGATGGAGGAATCACAAATCCCACATCGCTCCCCCACGTTCTCACTGTGACAGGCCTCATTGTGCACTCTTGTTTCACTGCTGGCATCAGACTGATGGAAGGTGCGTCCTATCAGCCGCACCATCCGCCGCCCACCGGCCCGCCTCCCCCACTGCGCGGGGGAATGCAGCAGGGCTCTCGGTAAGAGCACTGCTCATGAATATGTACAATCATTATGAGTGATTAACATGCTGCTTTGCATATGTGCAGCCACTGTCTCCAGAATACAGATTGCAGGGGCCGATTGGGGCCCAACAGTGCCTCTCTAAATTACTAAGCCTTTGATCCAGCATTTATCAGAGCCGCAGTTGGAGTGCCCCGTAAGTAGACAGGCACAATGAATTATGGGTGCTCATTATATTTGTCAGAGGTGGAGAAAACGTGTTAAGTTCAATTCTGTCTGTAGTGCCGCGTCCGTGAGGAGCTGCTACTTCAAACTGTGGTTGAAACACAAGTTTGTGAAGATGCTGTTGAGGAACAGACTGAGTGCAAAGACAGTGAATACTAAAGTATCGGCAGCCATGCACGCACACACACACACACACACACACACACACACAAACAAACACACACACACACACTCCAGCTGTCCCACACCACAAAACACAAGCTGCTTTCATGAGACTGAGGCTTTTTGTTCTGACCAAAAGACAACAACTCCAATACAGTGCACACACTCTGCCCTTTCACATAAATACATCATGTGAAATAGAAAGAAACCCATCTGGAGGAAGTTCAATCAGTCAGCCCAAATTGCATAGATGTGGCTGACTGTGCCATGTCAACTTAACCAAAATCCACTTAGAAATCCACCCGCTCTCTATGTCATGTCCTGGTCATGCAGCTTAAAACTGGAGGCCTCACAGTACTGCGTCCAAGTGGTCCTGATATTTTCTAAATGTGGCTATATTTGAGAGCAGCGAAAGGAAAAACTGTATGTTTATATGTGAATGATAATTGTAAATGCACCAATAATCAATCAATATGAGTTAAGATCATGGCAAATATGAAAGTAACACTGTTACAGACTACTGTATCTAAATATAGATCCTTAAATTATGGACTGGGAGCTTCTAATGGTGTAAACAGATGTTCTGACACCTGGATGTTTACCTTGCATGTTCTTCTGGGAGCTTCCTTTGTCGTTGCATATGAAACATCAAGTCCCCGCCGTTCACATACTCAATCACTAGAAATAACCTGAAAACCAGAGCATGATGGGAAAATCATCAGAATACCATGGATACTGTGAGTAGAGTTTTAAAAAATGAGGAAAATATAGATACATGACAACATATCCTGCAGATAAGATGTAATCACATGTAAAAAGGGACATGTGCATATGTCTCTTTAATTTAAATGAATCTGTTTGTTGAAAAAATACAATTCTAACAAAAGACATGAATTTACTCATACTTCTCTATAATGATGCTACAGGGGCAATGCTAAAGGGTATAAAGCTAACATAACAAACAATTATTTTCTTTGTAGCCAGATATAACACATGTCAGTGTGCCACACATTTAAGTGTTGCATTAAGGTCCCACATACGTTTATGTTTAATTTTGATAAATGTGGCCTCTGCTGTTTTTCATGACTATGTTTCCATCTCACAAATACGTCACAAAACTTTGTGATTCAAAGTTTGTACTCTTCAGCTGGTTTGATGAGCTCAGGGTTAGGGTTAGGGTTAGGGTTTTATTATTATATTTTATAAAGCAGCCAAGGTTTTGATGATTCTCAGAAGGAATCATGACATCACACCTTTGCTTTTACATGCGGATAAAAACTGAGGGTAAATCAATACTAAGTTCTTTGTCAAACTCTCACACTAGCTGAGGCCTAGTGACTCAAAGCTCTTCCTTACATGTAATGAGTCACAAGACTAATTTGGCAAATCTACTAAGACCAGGAGAGACAGAGGAACTGGGCCAGTCAACCATTTGACAGATCAGAACTGTGAGTGAGGCGGGGATTTTTGTGCCGGTCAGTAGTATATTACTCCTTTGAATAGAGGGGGATTTCCCCCTTAATTGCAGTGCTGGATTAAGTTGTTCTCTTGCTGAGATCTCTAGTTGTGTTAATTGTCAATTGTGGTTACGTTCTTCTAGTGGTATATCATAAAGTTTATGTTTTGTTGCAATTCCTAAATTAATCTTGCTTTCCTTTCAGGAAGTAGATTTGTTAAATATAACAAACATTCATTGTACCTTTAAATCTGTTTCCATTTCCAATTTTTTTACCATGGCCAAAATTACTTACATTGGTACCCCCCACTTCCCCTTGAACAGTCAGAGAACTTAAAAATGTGGGTATGTGGATGTTATGGCTGTACGTGTTCCTGTTCTGTGTCGCTGTTTTTCTCTCGTCACTCCTCTAGCTCCACCCTGAATAAACCCATCTGTCATCAATGAAGTGCACCGCGCCAGTTAATTGAGGTTCATTTAAAAATGCTGTGTGTCAGGATCAGAAGAGAGGCCTCCAGTGTGGGGACCGCTGGTTTTTTACATTCAGATTTTAACATTGTGTGTATTGTGTCGTTTGATGTTGATAAATCTCATGGTCTGGGCTGTTTTAACGGCTTTCTGTTGTTGATTTGTGTCAATGTCCCATCGGGCCTAACATATATTTTCACTACACAACAATCCGGGCTTATGTTTTGTAGAATAACGATGTTATCACAACATTTATAGAAAATGTGTAAAATGTCTCTTTTTACAAATTAATTTGTCTTAAAATACTAACACCTACTTTATTAGAAGGTGAACCGTTCTGAAATTATCATATGATTGAAACAATTTAAATAAGTATATTATCATTATACAGTAGACATCTCTTATATCAAACATGTGCTTGATAAACAGCACTCAGCAGGAGAAATGTATTCCCGTGGGATTTGTCTATGATAATCAAATGATAAGACTCACCAACCTCCTCCATTAAAGAAGAGCAGAGCAGCATCAAAAAGTAATAATTCACAGTACTGAAAACCACTGTCAGGTGCTGAGGGCAGTGTCAGCCTTATCACGCTCTTACCGACTCTCTGTCTGGAAGCAGGAGTGGAGGCCTACTAAGAATGGATTGGTGGACGCCTGCTCAAACACATGCTTCTCTGTCTGCACCCAGTCAATATCCTGCAGAGATGAGGGGAGACACACAGAGACAGAGACGGCACAAAGAAAAGATAATGTATTAGCAATCCATTTTTCTGATCAATACACATTCTCAGACAGAGATAGAGACAGATGAAAAATAGAGTCAGAGCAGAGAGTTCTCCTCTCAATCATGATTAGCTTGATACTCTTTGGTTCCTTGGGCTGTCCAAGTTAAGTGGGTGGACCTTGGATGGTTCGCCAAAAGATAACCAAGCAGCATGAAAGCCTGTCTTAAGAACCATCCACCAGTTATTCATTGACATGAATGAAGACTCAACATAACTTATTGGATTTAACATCCAGAGAGAGCTGTTTTTTATCACCCTATGTGTTGAAAATGTGAAATATAAAAGGTCAACATTGAAGACATTTTCCGTAAAGCCACCTCCATAAGGGCATTGGACCATCCAGATTTTTGGACACATACATTGTGAGTTACCTCCTCTATTTTAATCAGAGGAGCTCTCAAAGGGCACAGCGCTAACTTCTGAGTACTTATTGTTTAAGTTTGGGTACCGTGGTGTTAGCATGCTAATGTTTTTTGTGAAGGGAGAATTGAACAGATCAGTAGCAGCTGCTGAATCTGGGTGAAGGACTGAATGACGCTCATGCTTTACAGCACCTTAGTGTGAAAGATTTTTACTTCCGCCTCACAAAATGTTACACTTTTAGAATGAATATTTCCTATGAAGTCGTACAGTTGTAGCTCAGAAGTAGCATGTTTCAGCTTTTCATACATGGACAGTTGGCTGATGTTTTTGATCAACAGGCGAATTTAGTTGCTTGGTGTTTGAATTATGTTTGGTTCAGCTGAAAATTGTTGTTTCATATAATTTACCTTGATAGTGTCTGTAATGTCCACTTGAGTGTGAACTAGTTTATTTGAATCTGACAAAATAAGCCTTAACAATTCCATTTGTACAAGTGGTGTAGGATTATTAGTACGATGATTACTGATATATTAACATGTAAATTAAGATTATTCTCATATCTCCTTTTTAAATCGGATGTCACAAAGTGCTTCACAATAAAAGTAATGAAAAACAGGGATGATATAAAAGTGCTTTTCATTTCACTTGTGGATTTAATTGCTCACATCTCAGTTTTAGGGAAGTCAGTGTTCAGCCTGAGGCCAGGGTGTTTTATGCTGATTCAAAGTGTCATTAAGTTGATGATAGTTAATGTTTTATGTGGGCTACAACAGAGTCTATGTCTAGATTTTGAGCCCCCCATGCTGCGCCCCAACACCATGTAGTTAATTTATAACACCACAATAAAGAGACCATTCTGAGGGCATGATACCAAATTCCTTCTGGTCGACTAATTACTGTAAGAATTTAGAATAATGTGGAAAACACCATCACAACACATCTGTTGGTCATCCCAGCTACTTCAGTAGTTTTTAGTCAGTCTGTGGAAAGCCCGAACAAGCTTCCTTTGATGTGAGGCGTGAGACCACTGCAAAGATTAATAATTAAATTACTGTGCATGGATATCGCCATGAATAAATAAAAATGGGATGTTCTATCAAACACTGGTAGAACAAGTAGATTTCCTCAAATCTGTCTTATTAGGGCTAATTTGTTATTGAGCCCAATGTGTTTTGTTCCTCGGCTGTTGCCGTATTTATGTGTGGAAAAGAAAGATGAGAAGCTAATGAGGGGAGTGGAGGCGTGATCTGTTTCTTCATGGATTCGTTGTGCAGATGCTGGATGAAGTGGTCGCTCTGGTCAGTGATCCTTCTCTGGCTACAGAAGCCCACAGGACTATGGAGTGCTTTTTATAAGGAGTAACAGGAGTTGAGCAATAGTGCCATCTGGTGGCATTACATACCAACAACACACCAAATTCAACAGGATTCAACCCTCCTGGTCAAGTATTGCTCTTGTGTAACTTTGATTGATACAATTTAGTTTTAAAGGTGCAGTGCACACAATGCACATTGTGATAGCTTTAGCATATGAAGGGAAGTAGATTCATACACTAACATCACCTTTCTGTTCTACTTGCACACAAGTATATAAAGGAAAGAAAGTAAGTGGGCGTTTTTCCACCAACCCATTAAAGGTGAATAGCTTTGTTTGTGGTGCTCACTTTGCTGAAAAATCACATTTACATAAAAAAATCATCTTCAAATATTTCCGGATAACCCAAAGAACACACAGGCTTCATGGTGGCTGTGAAACAGGCTGTTTCTTGAAACCTGGCAAATAAAACCAAAGTGCATTCAAAAAATAATTATGCCTTTATGTATTTCAATTACATATTAAATATCCATGCAAGTGTTTAAGTGTGAATAAATCTAATAAATTGAAAGTTATGTAATGAATGAATGAATAAAGTTAAACATTTACATAAATATATATGTTAAAAACCCTAATAGTATCTAATAATTTCAAATTAAATTTATTTGATTTAATCACACTAACTTAACATAATAGAAAAACTTGATTAAATGTGACCCATTTCATTAAAGGTATGTAATAAAGGATGGAATGGAAAGGTGATATGTAATTCAAATACATAAAGTCACTGTTTTAGGCATCATTATTTTTTGGAGTGTGCATGACTGGATTTCACTACAGCTATGTAAAAATGGGTCAGTGTAATATGGGTGAACTGACCATTTAGTAAAATAAACATGGAGTTGTGTTGTAACAGTTCTTCTTCGTGCACACTTAAGGATTTAGAAGGGAGCCCCACACTGAGCCAGTTCCATTTACATGAATAATAAATAATACATGTGGAAGATATGTATGTTTTCTGCATACATAAGAGCATTATGCAGACATTCCCTTTCTGAATTTCACGTCATGTTCATCTGGTCATTCATCACTGCAAAGGCAACGTTGTTTCTGGATTTTTATCATCTCCGGTGAGTCACCCACTCACTTACTCCCGCTTCCTACTAAGCTCCCTTTTTTCCAATTCGTAAGCTCTTTGCCACTTTTGTATCATTTCCAGCCCCCTCCGTCTTTACCCCCCTTGTCCCACTTCTTTCTCCCTCATTCCTTTCAGAAGCTCCTACCAGTTTCTGACTCTCTCCTCTTTGCTCACTCTTGCTTTTCTCCCCATACACCCTTCACAGTTCTATTTCCCCCCTGAACTTTGAATTATACTTCCATCCCTCCGTTCGTCTCTGATCAGTCTCAGACCTGTTACATGGTCCAGCAGTTCTCAATCCCTGCCTGCGGGGCCCAGAGTCTTTCTGCTTTTCTTTAGGACTGGCTCATCAGGGACTGCTCCACACTTGGACTGCAAGGTCAAAGCAATTAAATATACAAAAGCAGAAATCCCTTAAGTCTAAGAACATGTACTGAAAGTGTAATTCAAAAAGTATTTAAAATTCACTCCTCATCCATGAAACACTCACTGATTTTACTTTAATCTACCCTGGAACAGAGCAGAACATTAAACACCGTCACCTTCTGTGTCCTCCACCCCTCCGTGCAACACACATGGGCTGGTCTCAGTGTATCATGTCATCTGAAGTCCACAGCACAAATCAGAGACAGCAAACAGACATAACAATTTTTGTTGTACAGAAGCTGGGATGCGTCAGTGTGGAGAGGGAATGTGATTAAACTGCTGCACTGAAGCAAAAAAGGTTTAAGATGGTTTGGGATTTACAAAAACTAGTGCTGTGCACCTTCATGTCTGTTTGTCATGTTCCCTTCTCCCATCCTGTATTAATGCTCTGGAGCTACTTCAGAATTATTCCTTGTCATTACTGAGTCCTCCTCAAACAATTCTACAAAATACTGTCCATGTGTATTGTTGGTGTGCTGGACATTGTGTACAGAGCCATATATACACAGTCTATGATGTAAAGTGAAAATAAAATAATACTTTGTGTTTATCCTACCGGGTTTATTTGCAATAAATATTTTATTGTAATTTATTTACTGTTATTACTTAATTGATGTAATTTTTTCAATATTTGCACAATGGCTATTTTAGAGTTCGGTGAAACAACTGACAAGGTCTTCAAACCCAATAAAGAGCATTACAGCAACAAGATAAACTTTGCACTTACACTTCGAAGACAAACAAAAAGAAGACACTTCAGCTGGCTAAGCAACTTCAGTCACTGGTTCACTGAGACCAATTTTTCACAAAATAATACGGTAAGTGTCTACCTACCGATAACGTAGCAAAGCTGTAATACCAATTGTCATATGTTAACACCAGCAACAACTGGTTTTTAGTTTAGGAGCTAAAAGGCTAAACATTTTACACGTGTCAGATATCAACATTCACATTGCATGCCAGGTTTTAACTTGAAACTCTTGTTGCAAAATGAAGAGGACATCAGCTCTGTTGATCTCAATATGAACGAAGCAGTAACCTCCTCGAGTGCCGCTACGTAGATTGTATGCATCAAGCAAATCCAGAAGTTCTATATGGTATGTCTACTCCGGTGAGCCCTCTAGTGGTATCCTTCGGGTTACATGAGGATACAAGTATGTAAGCAACTCCGTTCATGACACAGCCAGCTGTCAATGCGAACGCATGTTAAAACATCAATTGTATTTCCTCTGTCTGGAAACTCAAACTCAAAACAATGTCTCTAAAATGCAGTTCTGTGAGACACACACACACACACACACACACACACACACACACACACACACACACACAGACACACACACACACACAGATATATATATATATATACATGATCGCACTGAGCTGATTGCACTTCTGGTACAGGTCGATGGTGCTGAAACTGAAGCAGCAAACCACTCTGCTGGCAAAGATAGCTATGGTCTGGCCTCCAGGAAACTCCAGAGGGAAGAAGCTTCTTCATAAGATATTTCTGTCACAACAGTGTGTGTGTGTGTGTGTGTGTGTGTGTGTGTGTGTGTGGGTGTATATATAAATGCAATATTAAAACCAGCATTACTGTGACTTGATGGTCGTCTATTGTAGTCAAACTATTTAGGTTACTGCTCAAAAAACACATTGACGTGTGCTGTGTCACTTTGAGTGTTTCAACGGCTGAAGGCTCATTTGAATGAAAAAGGTGAAGACATCTTGGTTTGACACAAGAACAGAAATGGTTCATTATGATGTCAGCTAAAGGTGTATCCATGATCCCACTCTGGAGCTGATCCGGAATGTTTGTCAATCTGATTATGTCCCTGTCTCACATCCTTGACATTGTGTGTACTGAAGTGTCTCACCTCATCATCGTGGACCAGTTCCTTCTTCACCACTTTCATTGCGTACACCTGCTCATTCTTCTTTAGCCGAACCAGCAGCACCTTGGCGTAGCTGCCGCGGCCGATCACTCGGATCATGTCAAAGTCTCCCAGCCCGAGAGCCAGGCCCTGGGACAGCTTAATGCCATCAATGCCATCCACTACTGCTTTGATGTCCTGAGAGGGGTAGAGGAGTTTTACTTTGACAATCAAGCCAAAGGATGAACAAGTAAAATTATGTTAAACAAAAATCATATCCCCAAATATGTAACCCGTGTATTACAATAACTGAGCTTGTGACTGCAAAAAAAAACAAAGGCTATCCAATAAATGAATGACTGGGAGCCCTTCTCACCTCAGTATCTGCATCATCTGTTTTATCCACCGTACAGTTGTGTGGTAAAAAGGATACTGTAATAAACAGAAACACAGAGTCAGTGAATTATGATCATTTTTAGACAGATAATGTCACAGAAATAAAGCCATACTTATAGATTTAGCATGGTTTTACATTTCCAGCCAATAGAGGGAGATAGAGTAAAGAGAATAAGGTCTGTATCCACAGGAAATACCAAACTAGGTCAATCCACAGGGGGTCTCAGCACATCTCTTGCCAGGGACCCCCAAACAGTCTAGCACATCAGTCCACAGTCTCTTCATAATAGGATTTAGGACTCTGCGTTCTCTGCGACCCATCAGAGAGCATTAATGTGCTTAGATAACAGTCACTTAGTGATGACAGTGAATGTGAGGCGAAGCGACCAGGGTCTCAACAAAGTAACTTTATTAGTCATTCATTTGTAACACAAACAAACTATAGTTTAAAGATTAAATCACCAAACTTATTGCACATCAAAAATTGCATGTTAGGTCTGTTACTTTGTGTTATACTGAAGATTGTTGATTTGACGAATACTCTTCTCCAAAAAATTAACACTTTATCGTGACAGTATAACAGCTAGTCAGTTAAATTTCAGGAATATCAATCATTGCGTTTAGGAATGGTTTTGCATGTGTTGGCCACAGACAGCTGCTCTCTAGTTATCCTTCCTGACTGATTCTTCTTTAGTTTTGTGTTCTGCTAGTGTCCTTACTGCTAGTGTCACTAGGTAGGATGAGGCGGAACCTGCAGCCCTATCAGGTTGCACAGGTAGTCTAGCTCCTCAAGAAGGGCACGTCCATACATGCGGTCGCATGAAGGTTTGCTGAGGACAGGGCTATAGAAGGGTATCAACCCAGAATCAGGACCAATATCTGCTCCTTTGTGCGAAGAGGAACAGGAGGAGCACTGCCAGAGCCCTACAAAATGACCTCCAGCAGGCTCCTGGTGTGCATGTTTCTGACATTTGTTTGAGTGGAGTATATGACATAAAGCAAACGTAAAAAAATCCACCATTTCAAGGGTTTTGTAAATTTAAAAGAATAAAGTCATAATTCAACAAAAAATGTCATATTATTACAATAATAAATTGTTAATTATTCATAAAAGGTCAATGTGAACAGTTGACCTCAATGAGTCTGAGTGAATTGAGCAGATTTATTGACATTCCTGATGGGCAGTCAATATATCACATTTACAGGGAGATGGAGTCACCTTGACCTTTGACCTCCAGGCACCAAAATATAATTAGTTTATCTTGATTTTTTTTCCCAATTTGAAGAAATTCTCTCAAGGCATTCCTTAGGTTATCGCGTTAAAGAGATTGGAAGAGGTAGAACATTTGCAGCAAAGAGAACTGGTGCTTATTGCAGTCTCCCTCTGGATCCAAACATATAATTTATACTTCAGTATTTGATTGATACTTTATTCTCGTAAATTTACAACTCTTATTAGATCACGACTTCTTAAAAATCGATTACTTTTTCTCATAATATTACAACTTAATTCTCGTATATTTACAAAAAATTCCTGACTTTATTCTTGTAAATTCATGACTTTTTCTAGTAAATTTGCCACTTTTTTCTAGGAATCTCATATATTTTCTCCCTTTAAGTGACACCTGTAAACCATATGTTGAACCTGTCCTGTCAGTAGATATTAATGGACACAGTTTGATGTCCCTCTGCATGTGGAGCTATAATGGTAAATAGCCTCATGTGGAATCATTACTGTTTACTGGATTGTGTGCCATGTTAGCTGCCAGTTGTCTATCAGAGTTGCCCTGTGCTCTTTTTTTTTACATGTATAGGCAGTAATTAACATCCAAACAGATCGAAGTGAACTGAAATGGAAGGCAAGCTTTAAGCAATGGATGAATTTAAACGTATGTCCGAGTATGATGGCTCCTGATTGTTCCCTCAGAGATTGGTTTTTCTGTGCTTCCTCAGAACTGAAGACTCTGAGTGTCATTTGAGCTTGTTTGACTGGGTTACATTAACAATGTGTGGAGAATATCAAGATGTGAAGTGAAAAAAGAATAAGGTTTCAGTGTCTTACTCCCATCTGTGTCCTCTGTGTCATCCGGTGGAAGGTCCACCTCCTCACTCTTGGCGTCTGACGGGGGCTCTTGTGATGGCATGACTGGATCCTGAAGAAAGAAGTGAAGAAATCCACCTTAATATCCATCAAAAATTCCCCCAAATATCCCAGGAAATACCAACTCCACAGAGAATTTATGATGAGACATGTTTGCAAGGACCAAGAGCATGTGTCTGTGTTTGGAGAGATGCTAAGCTAATGCACAAAGAGCTGATAAGTCACTTATCAAGCACTGAAGGTTCTGAACTGAAGCTGTGATCAAAGGGAGGTATCCCCCTGCTGACAGCAGACAGTTCACTCAGCACCAGAGCATGTACTGTATTGACTACATTAATTTTCTAGTCAGGATTCAGTTTTGGATCTTTGTGTTTCTTCAGATCCTTTGTGGTCAAACGGTTGGTATCATGCAGCACACTGATTTGCCGTCACTAAACTTTAACTTTTGTTTCTGTGGAATGGGAGGAGGAAAGAGGACGCACAATCCACAGTGACAAACAGGAAATGTGCAAAGAGAGAGATTTTCCAATTGTGTACAGCAAAATCACATCATATAAAACTATTTACTGCCCAGAACAAAAGTAAACAAAAGTCTCCAGATAAACACAAAGTGCAGAGCAGCCGTTTGTGAAGCCTGATCGCTCAGAGTGAGGCACATTCTTTTCCCTTCATCAAAGCTCACATGACGATGACGTCAAGCTGTCAGCCTGACAATTTCAAAGCAATATTCTATTTCTGCTCATGAGAAGAAGCTTTTCTGCTGTGAGTCAGGTTTCATTTTCACTTTCAAACAAAAAAAAGTCCTTCACTGGATACAGAATTATTTGGGTATATAACAATCTGGGCCTAAGTGACTGTGGCTGTTTGTTTTTGCTTTTTTCTCATACTTGTTGTTTAAACGTGTTTAACTTTGTGTACTGTACGTGCCTGAGCATTCTGAGCTGCACCTTCATAATCATTATACAGAAATAAGCAAAGGGAGGGACTGAGACTGAAAAGCGGTATGAGGAATACAAAGTTGGAATACACTTGTATGCATTATATGTTATTTCTTAGTCTTCTCTGTTGCTGACTGTGGTTTCTGGCTGGGAGCAGATGGCGGTGGTGGTGACTGCCAATAGATTCACAATAGATTGTTGTGTTTATACAAAAGGATATAGCATCTCCTCTCAGAGGCACCACTTCCTAAGCCCTGACTGGTACACATAGTGACTGGCTAGTAGCAAGTGAAAGGAATAGTTGACCAGGCCAGGGCCAGCTGGTTAGCCTGATAACTTCAAAAGAAGCAAAGCAGTGATAGAAATAGAAATAAAACCTGTTGGGAGCTTACTTTATTTACTTTTTCCTTTGTTTTTGTTTTAAATAACTTGTTAATTTCTGAGTTTGCCAACTGTTTCTGTTGATCTTTGTTATCATTCTAAAAAAGGTTCAAAAGAAAATAAAAAATAAATATCCTTGACTGATAACACTTGAGTCAGTGTTTTTTGAAAAGTACAGAAATATGTTCCTGTGGAGTTAGAGGAACACACTCCACCCCAGCTTTGCTTTAGGACATATGATTCAAAACAAAGAAGAAATATATTTTTATGTGATAAGGGTTATGCCTTGGCAGATGTTTGAATCAAGATTCTACCACAAACCTTGTAGGCTTTAGCTTTTCTGTCATTAATGTTAAATTCAGTAATCAGGTTAATGGCAGGGATCTTGGAGCACAGGGAGACTGTTACAAATAAAACAGATGGTGCAATAATCACCAGCAGTCTGACAATCAGAGACTCACAACAACACCTCCATAATAAGAAGAGATCCACAGTGAACAATACAAATGACCAGCCTAACTGTCAATTGGTATTATCCAGCCCATTTTATGGAGCCAGGTCAGGAACCAGCTTTGACCTGCTGCATTAACAAGCACAGTTTGTCTATGGGAGAGGGATATTAGAAACATTTCAGATGTTTAGAGTTTAGTTATATGAGGCAGTAGCCAACCTGTTTAACGTGTTAAAAACTTCATAGGTTACATCCATAATAATACTTTTTAGTTTGAATACAACTAAAAAGTAACCTGTCAACATCTGTCAACTCAAATGTTCTTGCTACATATCAGTTCTAATTTCCGCCCATACTAACACACTTGAAAACACGTACAAATGTACAAGGTCCTGCTGGTCCCAGATTGCTGGAATAAAAGCTTGTCTCCTTCACACGTAAGGAGGTGTTTAATTGTAAAATGCAGAATTTAACTGAACAACAGCCGTTGGCAAAGGCAACAAGGTATGCGTTATACACTGGCAGCCGAGGCTAATGCTGGTTGTTTCCTTCTGGAAGCAGGTGATAAGTCATGTGACAAGAACCCAACGAGTCAGCGAAGGTTACGTCATTACGCCGGAAAAGACCCATTCAGCAAAAGTGTATAGATCATTGTTTCCAAAGATCTCCGTTTCTGCCCCGTCCAGACTAACTGTAACCCTGGACTTTTCAGTGTCTCAAAAGATTCCCATTTTATTGGCAGTAGTGTGGATGCTGGCCGTTTCCGTAACAGAGTTGAAGCATTTTCAAACGAAAACATAATAATGTATTTTTTGGACTACTTGTTCTTCATGATCCATTATTTAAGGTTAAATTGTTATCGTGTTCCCTGGTCTCACCAATGACTCAAGTAAGTCAATATTATAATAACATGAAGGCCCAATATGTGATAAACCAGAATTATGCTTTATCTCAAACAGTGAAATAAAGAGTAATCCCTGCAAGTCACGAACATGTTCAGTTAAAGTATCTGAGACATGGTCCACTTGCCCTGTTATCACCTAATACTCTCTGGCTGAGGAAAGGAAATCTTCATCATACATGTCGACAACACGTAATCTGTTTTTCAGAGTTTGCCAGTATATTGGGAGACTGCGTTGGCGTTAGGTATGACAAGCTGGCGCTCTGCTTCTTGTTGCTCGGAACATGAACATGAAATACTCACCATAAGCCTTTGGCAGGTCTGAGGGATGAGTCTGTGACAGCGCTTATGGACAAGCAGTTTGCAGTTGATACACTTGTAGCCCTGCCTGCCCAGCCCCCATATCCTTTCACTACAGTGGCCACAGTAGGCTTTCTGTAAGAAAAGAACGGGACAGGTTAGTCTTTACCTTATATACCGGCTGATTAGTCATCAAGGATTAATGAATAGGGATCCTTAGCGATGTCTCAATTCAGGGGCTGCATCCTTCGGAGGCTGCATTTGAAGACTGACTGGGTCACAATGGGGCGACTAAATTGTGCCAGTTCCAGTTCCAAGACAATAAGGCCGACAAATACCTCCTTACAATCCAGAGAAACAAAGTCTCCAACGGGTGGATTCTTCCCAGCCCCACCTATCCCAGGAATCACTGTGCTTCAGCATTGCTTGACTGTCATGCTTCACCTCAACTAAACAGCTGACAGAACCATGGGGCAACTTTCTCACTGTGTCAAACTTCAGCTCTGTTGCTAGGCAATATCAATATGGTCAGGACGAGGTTGCGAGACTGATCACAAAAGTCCTCTGTAGACCAGACCATCCTAATCCGGTTCAGCCTTCGTGGTCTATGCCGTCACTGAAGGAGGCCGACTTTTTGGGCTAAGTCCTCCAAAAGGATGCAATCCCAGAATTGAGACATGGCAGTGGACAAATATACAGTGGCAGGATGGAGTGAAAACACGGTGACAGCATCATACATTAGAATAATTACACATCTCATTTGATTCTTTATCTTCTCTTGTCCTCTTCTGGTCATGGTAACGTTGTGTATTCAATCTTAATATTTCTCACAAACCAAAATGTGTCTGTGACTTTGCTGAAAAGTAACCCCAGTGGGTAAAAACTGCCTGGTCGGAGACTTCTTCAGATATTTGCTGATGTAACTGTGAATCCACAAATGATTTACTGATACAATACTGAGAAGAACCACAACATGCTATTTGTCACATGCTGGACTTATAATATTATGGTCTTATGATGTTGATATTATATAAATGAGTGTCTGAGAGATGGAACAACATTAGCATTCATCTGTTTATTCATTTGAGTAAAACCTGTCTACTACCATCTTCCAGAGGGAATTTTAACATATTACAGAAAAAAGACGACAGAGACAGCAGTAAATTACAAAACAACCATGTGAACACCCTGGGAGCCTGACTGCGAAATGCTGAAGCAACAGCAGGACTGACCATAACTGACCATACGTCCAAAATCCAAATGGTCACTTTCAAAATGTTCATAAGCAAATGTATTAAACATTGTTGCCTATACATATTGAGCCCATTACTTGTTGTGAATTCCACCTTCATTATATGTGGGTTATTTGTTGCATTTCTGGGTTTGTTGTAACTTTCACTTTGTGCTCTGTGTTGCAAAATGAAATGGTTATTTCTATAGAAACTTACCAGTCCAAACTTACAGATGTGTAAAACAAATCATTTTCAGATTAATATTTCACCACTGCTCTAGAGGTCTTTGAACTGTGTTATTGGGTCAATGCAACTGTGCAGCTCCACCAAACTCAAAACAAATATATGTAATTTTGTCTGACTTGTTTTTACTGAATCCTTAATACATTATTATCCTGTGTACAGTGTGTTATTATGTCTGGTGAAGGGCTTGGTCTCCTCCCTATCCTCACACTCATCTATTGTAAAGCTCAGACATACTGAAATTCACTCTCTGTTACATAACATGGTCTCCAGAGAGTTTGTTCTTTGATTGGTTCTTCCTCTGTGGTTATTTTGTCACCCGTCTCTTACATTGCTATATTAGTACCAAAGGATGTTTTGTTTAGAGCTCAGTGTCCCTGGACATCAATAAATCCGTCGCTAAAACGTTTTACTGGAGACTAAAGACTTAAGATGCAGTGTGTGCACTTCAATATATCGACAACCTTCATTCACGGGATGTGCACGCCGACAGTGTGAAGAACAAAGAGTCCCCGTCACCGCTCTGTTGCCATGGAAATTCTTCAGCTAGTCATCAAAGGCTTTCCTCAGTCTTTCTAATCTAACTCTACACAGAGGTTAAGGCGTACATTTATAAATTAATCACATACTTGTGCCTCGCTCAACGTTTCTCCCTACACTGCAAACTCAAGCTGAAAGTATTCACCAGTGTAAGGTAAAAGAGCTGTTGCCGTCACTGCGTCAGTCTATGGTCGGGCTTGAAAACAGCAGGGAGTGCTATTAGTTATGCCTTTAATTCTCCAGCCCAGAACACATCCAGTCCTACGCTGCTTTACCCCCAACACTGATAAATAGGCAACCACATAAATTCAGACTGACATCCTTAAGCTTGCCTTTACAGCACTGTCTGATCGACGGCACAGCAGAGGCCTCGCATAAATGTAAACAACAAGTTTAGAACCAAGTTAACAGCTCTGCAAAGTTTAACGCTCACATGCTCACATTGACAAAGCTGCCGAATGTTAACCATGTTTACTGACACCGTTTTCTAGCTCTGTCAAGACAGAGATTCAAAGAGGAGTCCAGAGAAGAAACAAGAAACTCACGGAATGATGAAGAGAACAACAGCATACAATTTTTAAGAGGGGATTTGCAACATGCAGCGTTTAAGCCAATCTCTAGTGGCTCCCTAGCTATAAAAAAATATGGAAATAATGCAAATAATGTACACTTGCTATCATTGTTGTAGACCTAAAAAAAAATGTAACAGTGAAAACAAATACATACATTCAATAATAGGGTGTGTAAAATATGTAAAAAATATACAGAATTAAAATATACATTTATGCTCATCAATAATAATTCAGTCCTGTAACAGAATTAATGGCAGTGATATAGTGTGTAAGTGTGTGTGTCTGTGTTTAAGCTTGCCATGCATGCAAAATTAAGAAAAGACTGAGGAAAACAATGCCTGGGCAGTTTCATTTGCCACTTTGTGTTGGAACATATGAATGAATGCTATTTTAGACTTATGAGTACTGTTAATAGGCTAATTTAGATGCAGTACTGCAGCCACATGCAACTTCTCTTGAGCATGAGATATACTTTTATCAACTGACAGCCCTCCACTCAGCCTACCATGACAGATCACAGGACTGCCTGGAACCTGAGAAATAAGTTGAGAAAAGTTGTCTGATTCATCTTGACACTAAAAAGACTGTGCATGGAAATCAGGTCAAGTATAACAGGATGCAACGGACATATCCCCAAACATCAACCATTGTTATCAAAACTGGGAGAATGATGTGTAACCTTTTATAATCACTGTCAGCTATTAGCAGCATAAGGAACAAATCTGGATTTCCACCAAAATTGAATTGAATTATTAAAAGTGAAATCTGAAATTTCCCCTCTCCTCATTTCATCAAATACCTTTAGACACTGATCCTAAAGGAGCTTTGTGGATCATGTGTTCAACACACCCCAACAACCTACACAAACTATAGTGCATTGTGTAAAACCATTTCCTCGAGCAATGCTCCAGAAAACTACTGAAACAATTCAACACAACTTAATATGTTTTTCCTGCAGTGGATTAGTAACTGTTGGAATATTGTATTATTTTTCTTTAAAAGTTATTACAGTGTGACTGAACAGTTACTGCATGCCTCATAGTTGTTTTCTGCTGCCAACCAGTCAACTTAAAATAAATATGACTACAGTCTCTCCTGCCGTTCCTGAATTACAGTATGGAATAATGGCTAGAAAAGTGTCACAATGTCAAAGTGAAGTTGAATTTTTACCTTTGGACATTCTTGTTAAATTGGTTCATAATTACCATGTGACATCTTAAGTAATGGATCATGGCCCAGCTGTTCTACTGCCTATGCCAACCAGTATAGTTTTACTTTTTCAGATTTATATGACCGTGACCTTCGATCCCTGAGTATAAGTGAACGTTGAAGTTGAATTTCAAATTTGCAATTGGCATTCATAAGATTCACGCATTCACAAGGCAGATTGACCTTTACCTTTCACCTAAAAACTCTAATCAGGTGGTTCCTGAGTCGAAATTAATGAGCCAGATGTAATGAAAATCCATTAGTGTGTTTATGATATCTAATTCACAAGACCATGAGGTCACCATGAACTTGACCTTTAACTAAAATCTATCAGTTCTACTTAGAATCCAGTGAAAGTTTGTACCAAATTTGAAGAAAATCCATCAAGTATGTCTTGAGAAGTTGTGATCACAAGACCAAAACAATTTTCAGTAAGGTCACAGCGACCTTGACCGTTAACCTATAACCCCCCACAATTTAGATCTTAGTGCAGCATTCAACACTATTGACCATCACATTTTATTACAGAGACTAGAACAGTTAATTTGCATTAAAGTAACCACCCAAAGCTGGATTCAATGTTTCAGATCGATTCCAATTTGTGCAAATTAATGATGAGTCATCTGAGCCGCCAAACTTAACCATGGTGTTCCACAGGGCTCTGTGTCGGCCAAATTTCTTCAAAGCTTCTGGTTAAATCTAAAATAGAATTTTCACCAGTGTAGCTATGAACAGATAATAATCTTCCAAAGCATGCACATGTAAACCTGTGCTGGCCCTTCAGTGAAAAGTGCAAAAAAAATGGTGTTTGGCAAAACCTAATGGCTGAGGCCTGTTGTATTTATCTATGTGGGTAAAGCCCCTTACTTTCACCCCCCGTGTTGTGGCCCCCTGCTGGGGTTGGAAGGGTAAAAGCTGCTGTCCATCACTGACATAAACTCTATCCTTATAATCTAAACCTTTTGTGAATTCCAGCTGACAGACAAGAAGAGAACAGTGGGATGGAAAACAATGTTTAAAGATAATATGCAAGTGTCCAGTGAATCTCTGGAGATTAATGTCAGTGTACGTCTATTTCAAATTCAGCTCTCACCCTGATAGCACATCTCAGCAAGTCAGCGTTGGAAATTATCATCACTTCCAAGCTCTCCACAACGGCCATGAGCCAGGGTGATTATTTTTGTATGGATTTTTCTACCATGTACCATAAGTGTCTCTTGTCTGTCATCACTCTAACTGAGCCCTTGTGGAGGCAAACAGCCAGCAGGGACGACTGAATTCTGCTCCATCATATAGGAGAGGGGAGCTAAACGGAGGGATCCACAAAGCTGCTTTCTCTGCTGCAACATCAAGAGGAGAAGCAGCAGGACAGGGAGGAGGGAGACGAGACAAACATGTAGCAACTCAGAGGAAGGAGAGAGAGACGGAGTGAGAGAAGGGAGGAGAAACCTGACCTACTTCTACTTGGCTTATTTATATGCTTGAGTACAACAGATTGAGCCAACCAGAATCTTAGGATCTGGCATAGCAACAACAGACAGAAAAACCAACCAGACTGAAACCAACTGGTTAACAATGCAAACACTCACCTATAAGTTGCAAATTCAGGTTAAGACAGCATCTAAGGAATGAATTGAAATAAATATTTTTCATAAATCTAATAATGAGTTTATAAATATCTTTAAATACTAGTGCTGTGAGGGAAAGGCTTGTGATATTCTATTTCTTTCTGTCAACCAGTGACATAAAATGACTAAAGCGAACAATATGATTAGACTTAAAGCTTTAACAGGGGTCCACAGCCATGTCAGCATATATGTGAGGCTGCACTTAGGCACAGTGATGCTATCTTCAGCATGTTTCTATATATCAGGTTTTAGTGGGTTATGATTTTGTCGACGCCCGAAGTTCTGGACAAACTTTATTTTCACCTAACGGTGGATGATCACTAATACATCCAATAGTTGTCAAGCTATTCTCAACAATAATAAAAATATCAACCTAAACTCAGGGGACCAGTTGGATTCACCCACTGGGGACCATGAATGAACATTTTGAGCCCAACTGCTAGTGTGGCACTGCTGACATTAGGAAAGAGTGATTTCTTAAATATTTAAACATACATCCACCCAGTGTTATCGCAGCCTGTAAAACATGAACCAATAAGAATAATCATGCCAAGTGTGAAGCTGATTAGAGGAACAGTTTACAAAATATGTGTTCCACATATAGACAGACGGACGTTTGTGGAATTAGTGGGTTGGTAGAAACTGAAAATTATCTGAAATAATTACTATTATATTGCATTTTATAGATATCTTCTGAAATCTGTGTTAATTTTGTCCAAACAGATGCATATTTTGAAAAGGTAATGCCAGTAAACAAAAGATGTTAGATAAAATGGTAGGTGTGCCTTGCAAATGAATGATAAATCATACTTTTAGTTGGTTTAGCACCTGGCTGATAAGGGCACAAGGTTTGTGGATATTTTGTTTTTTATTGTGGTTAATATAGTGAATTTAAAATGTACTTTAGCAGTTTTGCCAAGTTAACTGACAACTTATTTCCTCTCCTTCAGAGGAGACACAATAGCTGCTAAGGCCTGTTTGAAACAACATTCATGTATTTATCTGTCTGCCGAACAGCATGATCCTTTTGCATCATGGTATAAGAATGATTTAAATCCTTTATTGCTCCTTTCAGAGAAGCAGAGTAAGCTTGTGCAGCAGGGACATAATGAAAGGCCACATGTGCATTCAGGTGTGTGTCTTTCTATGGTTATAAGGACCAACTTCGGTTAAAAACCATTGTTTTTGCAACATTTTGGAGATGAGAACATTTCCATGCAGTGAGAATATTTTGGAGGGTGGGGACATTTTAGCATTATGGGGACATTTTGGAGTTGTATGGACTTTTTGCAGTCGACGGGACATGTGGGGACATTCTCGTTCAAGCCTTAGAACTTCGAAGGGTTTATGGGTTTAGGATAGAATTACATTTTGGTAAGGATTGGACTTCTGGACAACTGTGTGTTTGTGTGTGTGTACAGCATGGAGCTGAGAGCTGACATGAGACAACTGCTAAAGATGTCATTACTAGGACATCATGAATTATTTATCAATGGTGACTTGAGTACCTGTCACACAGTATATAATGTAACTGAAGCATGACAGACGTTATGCGGTATACTCCACACATATTCATGTTCAGATTTAGAAGCATACACAAATGTGGCTGTATGTACCACAGGGCATTTACATGTACTTATAGACTCTGAAAACATATTATATGTAAAATACATGACCAATCCTGCAGTACAAACAGAAAGGAACAGTGATATTAGACTTATTAAACTCAAATTGGCAAATAAGTTTTGTTTAAGGTAGTGTTAGGCAATTATAACAATTTGATAAGATAAGTTATTGTTCAGATATCCGAGGGGACAACATCCTCCATTGGCACAGTGAACAGAACTCAGAATTGAACTGTCACCTGCAGAATTGTTTATTGTGTGTTTTTAACCCTAATTCTTAACTGAAGTTCTGATCTGCTTCCCAAAGTTTTAATCAGTGCAAGTTTACTGATGCTGTAAAACCAAGTTCTGTATGTGGATCCTAAGTTAGGATTGCTTTGTACATTCTTAAGTCACTTTCAATGATTTAGGTAAAGTCTTGTTTTTTTGCTCTCGGATGGCTTTACAAAAACAAGCCAATAGAGGCTTTATAGGCTGGATTAAACATGGTGATGTCATCATCAGCTGCACAGGTTGTGATAAGGTAAGTTAAAGGGAAATAACCTACAAATCACGATTCAAATGACAAACATCAACTGCTGTAGATGTCCATGTAGATTAGCGAGATGTGACAAAACTCACCCTGTTAAAGCGCTTGGCCTGGAAGAGGTGTCCGTTGACGCGGTAGAGTTTCCTCCATCTTCTGGCCCCGCGGCGATAGATCGATTCTAAGAGAGAAAGCAAACTGTTGTAGAGTAGGAGCATGGTGACAGACTGATGAAGAGTGGGATGGAGTGGTGCTCCACTGGACAGGGGAAAGATGAAGACGAGGGGGAAGAGGTGAAAAGAAGAATGTAAGAGCTGGAGTCAAGGTCCTGAGGCTCTTCCTTCGTGTGAAGTCTGAGTTCAAGTAGGGAAATATGACTATCAAATAAACATGATGCATACACACGCACACACACACACACACACACACACAGACACACAAAAAGTGCTTAGGTCCACCTCCACTCCCTTTTTCTAGTTGACTCTCATCTTTCACCCTCTCTCCTCCTATTCCTCCCTCTTTTTTTTCCTCTTCCCCTCATCAAAGCCCCAGTCCATTTCCTCTTGGTGATGAATGGACTTCTTAATGCATATTTTATTTTTTCAGATGAGAAAATGAGGGTGTAGATATTTGTAAAAGGAACACGTATTCAGCTATTAATAAACTGCAGAGCATAAACAAGCATTTAGCAAAGACTGGAAACTGGCAGATTCTCTCTTCATGTAGAACGCATTA
This sequence comes from Pseudopleuronectes americanus, assembly GCA_038501795.1. Classification (NCBI taxonomy): domain Eukaryota; kingdom Metazoa; phylum Chordata; class Actinopteri; order Pleuronectiformes; family Pleuronectidae; genus Pseudopleuronectes; species Pseudopleuronectes americanus. The sequence goes on from CM076725.1 coordinate 2,112,308, forward strand.
CATTTTTATGTTAAATATCATTTAGCTGACGCTTTTATTCAAAGCGACTTACAATAAGTGCCTTCAACCATGAGGGTACAAACCCAGAACAACAAGAATCATGTAAGTAAATTAGCTTAAAAAAGAGGTGGGGTTTTGATAATTCAATATATTACCAGTTTATCTGATTCTGTTTTGTTCTGGTATTGTTCAAACAGATTCTCAGTCAAGGTGACTACACGTTTATTATGCCTCCTCGATGTGTTCCCTTGGCTTTGCCTTGTGTTTGCTAATGTTTTCTCTTCCCAGTGGTAACCAGTTTAAATCCTGAATAACAAGTGGATGGAGATAAACAGTTGAAGTGCAGACTGCACAGTCTAGGAATTGCAATTTGTTGTTGTCCATCTCCTCCTATGTGCAAATTATATTTTCATCTACCAAGTCGATGTGACTTGACATGTTGAAGCCATGTTTTTCAGGAATTTTGCTTTTCATCTTTGGAGAGAGCTGCCATATTTACAACACATAACATAAGCAACTTAATGTATAATTTTGTAACATTTCTGACAGCATTGTTCGGCCCACTGATAGGTAAAGTACAAACAAAGTACTGTAGTATATTGACAGATAAGGGTGGTTCAGCTATTATCAGGCTTTTATTTGGAAACATTGAGCATTGGGGTCTAAAGATTATGTCACTTAGGACAGACCTTTGAAGTCGCTAACATGCAATGTATGAAAAGAAAACAGCTGTTAAGTAAATTAACATACCTGAACAGTTTTGAATCAAAATGGTAATTTACTGAAATACACTGACTACATATAAACCAGGTAGGATGAACACAGCATTTTCTATCTCCACTTTGTACCATAGACTGTTTATAAAAAGCTCTGCACACAACATCCAGCACACAATCAATAAAAAAACTGAATGTTAAAAAACACAGTTTGAGGAGGAGACACTAATGACTAGGAATCATTCTGAAGTAGCTCCAGAGCGTTAACACAGAACAAGAGATCAGAACATTACAAACAGGCAGGTTTAGAACGGACACTGCACTAGTCTGTCAAGTTCAAAAAAAAGTTCCCACTCACTTACATTTTTATATATCCCACACTTAGATGTGTGCCAGTGTAACAAGACGATCAATGCTACTCACTCAACTCGTAATGTTTAACCTCATCAATGTAGTATATCCAATGCTAGCACACAGTCCACTGCCCATGTCATAGGCTATAATGAGCATAATTACTATTTGTATAATCATCAGAGAAAGGTGGTTTCTATCAGAGGTCAGTCAGTGCAATATCATGTGTTTCGGGTGCGTAGCTTAGACAAGAGGGCCAATGGATGTAGTTGTTGCATTCTATCATTGTTTAGCCTGCACTTGCTAGGTGTTCCAGGATTATAAACCCTAGCTTAAAATGATTTACTATCTAAAGAAACTACTTCCTTAAATTTTGGACATTTGCAAATAATGGTTAAGATATCCTGAATTTGTGTCATATTTTTTGTCAAAGATCCAAAAAGCCTCAATCCCACTCAACACTCGGTGGACCATTCATTAAACCCTCCTAGACTGCATAAACACCTCGCCCTCATGCATCTTGTTTGTTCAAAACCTTAAAAAAGGTTAAAAAAAAGTCCCTAACTATTATCAGAGTTATTTTGAAAACCTTCAACTGATGAATTGCACAGGCTGAGCAGTACCCAGTAGAAGCATGCTAATTGTATATGTAACACTGATGCAGTCTCACATATGCAGAGCACTGAGTGGTGTCCAAGTTCCAAGTTGACTGAAGAACCTGCCATAAAAATCTGATAAAATCAATAAATGATCAGTCAGTTTACATATGTGCTCTGCCCTCAACGCAGCATGGATAGATTAAAGTGGTTGGCTCAACCCAGTCAGGCACTGCCCTCTTGACTCCACTAATTATTCACTAGTAGTTCTCCCCCCCCTGTCTGTACTGGTTTTCCAGTCTGGTTGGTTGCACCAGTGATGGGTGTGGCTATCCTCCACTCACTCACTCACTCATTTTTGCCTCTGTTGCTATGGTAACCACAGCCTACCATATACCAGCTATTATTAGTTGGTTGTGAGGATGTAAGAACGTCTGCAAAGAAAGTATATTTTGACAACACTGACCCCTCCCTACTTTTGAAAACTGATTCCTCCACTGCATAGAGGAAGGTTGAACGTATTCAGGCCTCTTTATTGTCTATATCTTCAGCAGCGGCTGCAGAGCCATAGAAATGTTCATACTGTGAGGTGACCTTTTGTTGCCGATGGCCTTAACAGATACCTCTAATTTTTTATATTTTTTTCACAACAACACATTCTTTTGTCTCAGCTACAAATGTCTGCAGTGTGCAATACTCACGTTACTCAAAGCAAAACATGTGTGGCCTTAGTTTGGTGAACAATACTCACCAGGAGGTTGAGCCAAAAATGTAAGTTGTGTTCATCTCTGTATGCAAATGTACAGCCATAGAGAAAGGGATTTAAACAGACACTTGGCACAAGAGCTACTGACTCGGATTAAAGCAACACTGCAGCAAAACTCCTGTCAGAGTGGTGGTGTGAGATCAGAGCTCTGCTGTGTTTGAAAAGATGCATTCTGCCTCTTCTGCAATGTGATGAATGTGTTATTTTTTTTTGTGATTGTCATTATCATTCTCCCCAACTGAGTCAGGGCCGAGGAGATCAGAGTGAAACACAGAGACCCAGAGGGGCCCTGCTCTTTAGGGTCTCATCTGTGAACTCCCCCTAATCCTGTTAACTCAAGGCCTCCACAAGAAAGTGCCGCCTGCTTCAGAGATTCACCTCGATGTGTTACCATAGTTACCCAGGATTTCTCCCTCCGTGCCCTCACTAGTGGGTGACTGACGGAGTTGGGGATAGACACAATGTACCGCCGAGGCTCTGAGTATGAGTCAACGTGAGCCTACACATCGCGTTACGCTTCCTCAGTGCCCACGTCAGATGCTAAATAAAGTGTGTGTGATTAAATAATTAATTGCGACAGATGTTTGGACACAGTGGTAATTGCATCTCTTAGCTCAGTGTCTGATGAATAGATGAGTGGTTACACAGAGGAAGGTTAAATACACGACTAAATGTTTTCCATACTCATCTCTGGGTGTAAACCATGAAAATACTTTTGATATTCTTAACAATTTTTTTTGGGGGATGATACATTTTGATGATATATATAGAATCCTGTAGAAACTTAGATTAAAGCTGTTTTCAGTAGCCAAAGTCTGTGTTTTGTATTTTATTATATAGTTTGAATGATTTACTGCATTGCTGTTATTTTTTCATACATTGCATATCGGTGTTAAGCAAGTGACAGAATCTTAAGACCCAAGTTCACAAGTTTTTTTAAATAAAAAACCTCTGCAATTTAGCAAGAAAACAAACATTGTGCTTTTCAGTGAAGAAAAATTGCTAAAAATTTGGTAATTTTATGAAGACCTTTCCATTCATCAATCAGAGTTTAGCAACATTTGATGCTAAATGGGTTGATAGCGGTGGCATTGTTTTACTCATGTTGTAAGCAGTGTAAACAAAAAAACTCTGTCCAGATGAAGCGGATTAGTTAAACTCTTGAGAAATAATATCTAAGATTCATTTTTGTGCACTGTTTGTTGCTCATTTAGTCATGAATATTTCATATTTAATGAATATTTAAGGCTTCACACCAATTAAGAACCCTGCTTGTCACTATGTCATGAATTATGTACTATTACTATTATTACTGTTACCCCACTAAGTGGACTATCAGCATTGTGCATCCTCCCATGAGTTAAATGTGGCTTTGATGAATATGGACTGGGTCTACACTCTCATTTATTTATATAAGGATTTATGTACATATAACAAAATATGATTTTCTACTATATATTTTGAATAATGATTAAACACTGAAGGTGGTCCAATCTCATCAGGTACTTTACCTTGTAAACTGGAAAATACATTCATCTAGAAGAAGGAAATCAGATTTGTCTAAATTATGTTTCCATGTAAAACATAATTTACTCAAAAATCCTAAGAAAACCAGAGAGAGATAAAATAAACCTCTACATCAAATCAATATATAGATATTTTATTGTTCTGAGTATAACCAGTTCATTTGGAGTTCTTTGTGTGTCACCTATTATTCTTTTTTCCACATTTTGTGAAGAAAATACCAGAAGATACATTTGGTAAGTTAAGAGTATCTTTTGAACCCAGAAAGGAACAGACCAATTCTCTTGACTTGACAGATATAAAATTAATATATAAATTAATAAATATTGTTTATTTGTGTGTGTGTGTGTGTGTGTGTGTGTGTGTGTGTGTGTGTGTGTGTGTGTGTGTGTGTGTGTTTGTTTGTTTGTGTTTTGCAGTGGCCACATTCTGTGAAATTCAGTTCTTTGATTTTTGATTTATATCAAATACTGAATACGGCTCATAGCTTTTTTTAAGTTTGATCTACAGCAGATGCAACATGTACCACAAACAACTGCAGCTTTAGATAACAAACAGGGTTTGAACTAACAACAAGATTATTCCTTAACATTTTACCCATAGATAACAGCAGTCTCTTAAATCCCCTCCGCTATTAAAGCACAGATTTATTGATGACTACATCCGATTAAAACATTTTTTTAGATTGAAGGGTGGATCAGTCCTTGTTTACATCTTGCTCGGATCATTCTCTCAGCCCGACAGCAATGAGACCCTGCAGCCTCAGACCACTTGCACTGGCAGACCATCAAAGAGCTGACCTATTACAACAAGTGTTGCTTGGCCCCATTTTTCTGCCAAGGTGCCGGAATTTGAGAGAACAGAGCACGCAAGTCAAACCACTTTTCAGATAATAAATCAAAACACAATACTACACCTCCGGATGTAAAGGCCATTGCGCACAGTCCTGCCATTTTGTCCGCAGAAGGTATAAAGAAGAGTAGACGACCTGCTGGTGTGATACTGTAGATTAATGTAGACGCGGAGCAGGGGAAACGGGTGGTACCACCAAATCTCTCCAGGACAGGACATTTACGAGGGCTTGACTCATTTCCAGACATTGTTCCTCTAACACACAGGGAAGCAGTGGCGTACAAGTTGCTACCAACAAAACCCACACCCTCACTTAAATACCCCTTCAAAAAAAGACTGGAGATAAACTGGTCTGTGTGTTTTCAACAGTTTTTGAGAAATCAACAGCAATCATATGTGTGTGAGCACAGTAAGAGGTCTCTCCTTATCCAGGTCCATGGCACAAGTAGTCAACTTTTGCAAAGTGCTTAGATATTTTGTGGACACTCGGTTCCTGCTGCCAGTTGTCGAGAGCTATCATAGAAAGCAAGGTTATTACAGGTCTACATTACCAAAGAGCTGAAGGGGATCAATGGAACAGCCTTGAGGCCTTTTCAGACACAATTAGACCTCTGTGATAGGGCGGCTCAATGAAGGCATGACCAACGTTGTTAGTTTGACTTTTAATTAGACCCTTTATTCAATTGTCCTTTTAATCAGTGTGTTCCGGATAAAATGGGAGAAAGGGTAGACGCTGCAAAGTGCATGAAATTACAAAAGACTACCAATTTAAAAGTAGGGATCACAGAAAGATTTAGAAGAAGCCTCATAAGGACCGCAGGGGTTTCCTGAAAGTGATAGGATTGGAGGCAAGCACAGGCATACTGTCATACAGGCATACAATCAGAGTGTGTGTGTGGGATTCCCTGGGCTTCCAAAAAGTCAGATTCAAATGTTGATGAGTCAGCCATTCTAGGTGACACCATGGCAACAGATCTCTGTATTATGTCCTCATCAGACCCCTGAGAGCTGAGTTATGTAATGTCTTCTTCTTGCAGTATCTTAGTGTTTCTCAAATGCTATTGTATTGATATACTATGAATACTGCTCATGTTTTCTGTGTACTAATAAAAGAAGTTGCTGAATTCTTCAATCTGCCAAGTGACGACTAACAACTCAAGAAGAACAACTTTCAACGTCAAGATAGAAAATTCAACTGATTCAAAACTCAGTGAAAGACAATATACAAGCTAAAGGAACTTATTTACGGGTATTAAGGTGAGAGCTGAGGTGGTTCGGGCATCTGGTAAGGATGCCCACTGGGCGCCTTCCTTGGGAGGTGTTTCAGGCACGTCCAGTGGGGAGGAGACCTCGGGGAAGACCCAGGACTAGGTGGAGAGATTATATCTCAACACTGGCCTGGGAACGCCTCGGGATCCCCCCGTCAGAGTTGGTCAATGTGGCCCGGGAAAGGGAAGTCTGGGGCCCCCTGCTTGAGCTGCTCCCCCCGCGACCCGACCCCGGATAAGCGGACGAAAATGAGATGAGGGAGATGAGAAGGTGAGAGCTTACTATCATGATTAGAAGATAAAAGTGAATGTAGCAGTCTCTCTGTCACTAGAAGCTTATATCGAAGCCTGCTTCCTTTAGGCATTGTTATTATCAGTTATTATATGTAACTTTGGGTGTCAATATAGTAGTTAGTACTAATAGTGGGCTGAAGTTTGATTGTCCCTTAGCCCTCACTTTAGGACTTTGTTTTAGGGTTAAAATTAGATTTAGGTTAGGTTTAGGATTAGGCATTTAGTTTTGATGGTTAAGGTTATACCTTAAGGGAATGCCTTATTCCAGTCTGTGTCCTCACTAACATAGTTGTTAAATGTGTGTGTGTCTTTGTGTTTGTGTGATTGATCGTGTCCTGAATTCCATTTTGGTTGAGGGTTGGTTGGGTTATAAAGCAACAATTTCCCTTTCTACACACACACATACGCACACACGTAGGCACACACACGCTCTCTAAATAAAAGCTGTGCATTGACTAGGTAAGTCTTGTTCTATTTCTATGTTCGGTTTATTGGCTGGTGGCAACCAACGTCAAGGTGCATCAGTGCCATTCACAGTGAGTTTTTTTATCCTGCTACTTCCTCTCCTTCTTCCCTGCTCGATACTGTATCTCTTATTACCCTTGATATTAGATAGCTTTTCCTTCCTCTTTGTTCGGTCCGGTGGTGGATGGCAACCCACTGTGTTGGAGTGTGAATCAGAGTTATCTAGACCATATTAAATTATTTTGTCCAATCCTGTCTCGCTCAGATAATGGAGCATACTCCCTTTTCCGATGGTAAATACAATTTCCAAGCTCAGTTCTTCTCTCCATGCTTTGCAATGTCCCTCTTTAGCTTTTCTGGTTCTCTGAAAATACTTTGGTCTCATCTGTACATTATATAATCAGCAGGACAATCTGCTGCAGCTGCAGTTTCCTTTGATCTTATGTATGTATAGAATGTAAAACATCATTCAAAACATAAACATATGATATGAAAGCAACTAAAATATTTTACCAGAACTGTCACCTGCCACAAATGACCAGACGGTCATTGAACTTTGACATCATAATGTGACTTGCAACATGCCAATTTCCCCAATAACAACAATGCTGCATGATGCCTTCACTGCCATAGTTTTTAGGAAGGTTAAGGACAGATTTTCAAAATGCCAGTTTTTTATTTGTTTGGGAAACAGAAGACCACATCAAGTGCATCCAGTAAGATCTGAGAAAAGGGGGATGATTAAGTTTCAAATTAAATCTTCCATGTTCATGCCAGACAGCAATAAGAGAGGAAAAACTCTGTGTTGACTAAGATAAGCGCGCCTTTTATTATCTGGCTTAATGTGAAGCTTTTTTTTGTTTTTCTATGGATTGGTTGAAAAACAATGATTGTACATATATATAACAAAAAGATCCTGAATACAATTTCTGCCATTGAAGCACAACAAAGCAGGTGCTAACATCGAATGTGCACAGTAGTGATCATGGATTAACCCTAACCCGCTTACCAATCACAAGTCAGTGTCAGCTGTCAATCATGACGTCTTACCCTGTTATTAGCTTCAATCATCTAATTGAAAACAAACTAATTAGAAATGTAAACACCTCACATACACCATTGGGATAAGAATTAAATCGAGAGAAACCATTTACTTTTAGTTTGGTCCATGTGCCATCTAATAACATGGACAGCACAACGGCGAGGTCCAGTCCAGAGTCGTCCTCCTCAATATGCACCCATTGGTTTATATATATGTATATATATTCTAGACTATTAAATGGATTTTAAACTAGATTACAACAGATTATCTTCCTGGTTCTGTCTTGCTTGTTTGCTTAGCACATTTATTACTCAGGTATTTTTGCAGGTTATATTAATCTGAAGCTGATCCACCATTAAACTCTTTATAATTTTACACAATTGTTTCAGCTCTGGTGTTCCTGGGTAGGACTGTAAGTACTAGAGAGGACATTGAGATTGTGTCCTTGAGTTTTTTTTTCCTCAGACACTTGGGAATTTACACGTGGATGATTTCAGTATTTTTACACAAGAATTAGTCTCTTGCCGTTTTAAGGACGGGCTTGACCTTGGAAAAGCATTTCATGTGGAATGAATAAGTAAAATATATCTGGGGAATTGTGTGTGGGTTTAGGACCTCAGCCTTTATCTGAAATGCTCCTGATTTTGTTTTTCCTACTAAAACTAGTTACTCATGTTATTTATTTGAACTGTTGGTTTTGATAAAATAAATAAATTAAAGGTTTTCTTACAAGCTTTTTACTTGACCTTTCTATCACTTCACATGACAATATGGAATTTTGGGTGATGTGATAACAGAGTAAAATAGTTAGAAAAACGTATTAATGACTGAGGAAACTCCATACACTGATATAAACCATTAGAATCACCTGAAAGCTCTGATAAAAGTAGAATGTTTTGTATTAAATTTATGATGGATATTTTCATTTTTAAAAGCAAAATAATGGAAATAATGATTATATTCAGGCATTGTGTGCTGCTATACATTTACAGCTTAGATTTGTTGCTCTTGTCTTGAATCTAATCTAATCTAATCTAATCCATCATTTGTTAGTGATAACCCTTAACCCTAACCCTAACCCTATGATATAAAAACAGCAGGAACAGAGCATACAAAGAGCAGTTCATCTCCTGCCTATAAGACAAGGGCTCCCTCAGATGGCTATCTTTACATCAAGACTGATACATTTTGACCATAACATTGTTACTGAGGAAGACAGAGACAGACTGGTGGTTTTAAACAGGTTACAAAGATCCTAATCGGCAGCTCAGTGTAACTGAGAACAACCAAGAGGCATGAGACGTCAGGGCTGACAGTCTGCAGACGACAGAGAGACTCTCATGCCCCAAGCAAAGAGAAACAGGACATGTTCACTTTACTTGTAGCTGCCGATGTGAAGGAGAAACCCACACTCTGTTTAGTCTGAACTGACATTGTGGAGAAGGGATCTAGTTCATTGCATTCAACTCAATGGATGCATGCAACAAGAGAGTGGAGCAATCTCACTGCATTTCAGACGATTAATAAAAAAAGAGATCATCAACTAAAGTATTTTACCTAATTGGCTGATACTTTATGGCTCGTCTGACATTAAAAGCTCAGCGCCTCGATCCTAATGCGCTCTCTGTCTGTGGCTGCATGGACCTCAGGTGACCTGACGCTGTGACAGAATTGTCCCCACATTCCCCTACCTTTGACTCGAAAGTAGAAAAGCAGCGTGAGCAGCATCCCTCCGGCTGAATGTTAGCGCACTCTCGCCTTTACATCACGGATCTCATGGCACTCTGCTGTACCTCTTCTCCTCATCCCGTCTTCCTCCTTCTCCTCCTCCTCCTGCTCTATCCGAACAGCTTCACTTATGTGACTCTGTGTCACTCTCTCCTCCCTCCCCTCCCGCCTCATTTGTTCTCAATCCTCCAGGCTGCCTGTCGTCGTCTTCCACTCACACTACACACACACTCCTGGAAGTAGCCGGCAATACACATGCAAACATGCTGCATTTTCCATTTCCTATAATGTAGTTGTTTATAGTGTCTGAACAGGAAGGATTGAGGATTGTCACAGGAACCTGCTGTCTCCTCCCTATTGCAATTGCCACATTTTGCCCACTAGATGGCAGAAGTAGCTGTAAATCCAATAGCAGCATCTTCTGCACACAACACATTTTAACCTAAATTTAAACCTTGAGGACTATTTTTAGTGGCAGTGCTGTGCCTACTGGATCACATCCTAGATGACAGCCTTTCTGTCCTCGAAATCCGTCTCTGGAAACATCTCCCACTTTCATTGAGCTCTATATCTATTAGAGCTCTATGTGTCATTGTATATATTCTGCAGGCAGTCATTTCTTGCTGCACTGCACTTTAGGAGCCAGGGGTGCAGCATATTGAAATTTCAAGCCATTGAAGATCTGTAACCTGATGCATATAGTTCATTTATGGGCATGAGCACAGTGTCTATCTTTTAAAGATAATTCCAAACAAAGTAGAAAAAATAAAATCTAGGTGAAAGGAGCCATCGTTAAAATCAGCCAGTTGTTTTTTAAAGTTCCATTTGCTCGTATACCAGTTTTCATTTCTTTAACAATCCATGGATGAGATGCATGACACAATAATTCAAACTACTGAAATAAAATTAGAAAAAACTAAAAGCGAAATGACAGGACGGGATTAGCTAATTCTTAACTATTTACGCATTAATTCACTTTAACATTGAATAAATTCATTGGTTAGATGGGTAAAGATGGCGAGGATTTTTATATTAATTATAACTGACTCGTATGCTGTGATATTGCCTTTTTAATGATGTTATTAAGTCTGATTATGAAACCAACTATTTTCTTAAGATTAGTACAAATACACCCACTTTAAATCCTATTAGTTGCCAATTCTTAGCTGTCAATCTAGCAGTCAAGTTATTATTATTAATTAATAATAATAGTAACATGCATATACTACTGAGATGTAACTGTCTGACAGTACAACATTACAACAGCTCAGAACATTTGTGGTGTTCAATAAATACAATAATTTAACCAGCTCATAGCATTTATCTGTGCTACTGACTGCTTCAGCTGCTGGACACCACACAAACCTGGACAGATGTTTGAGAGTCTAGCTGGATTTCGACAATAATCCCACAATATGATGACACACATAACAGTCATGGAATCAATGACTGGTCCTTCTTTTCTTAATCCCAGTTAAAAATAACACAGCAGTCTAGAACTATAAACCAGACTATAAAATCTGTGCAAACAACAATCTGGTTGATCAAAGGTCACTTTTACAGTGTCTGAAAGAAAACTGCAACCAGCACAGCCACAGGTCAAGAAAGCGAGCCAATCCCAAATAGGCAGGTTCAGAACGGACACTGCTCTAGTATTTTCAAATAGAGGAAGACGTTTGTTGGAATGAAGCTAAGAGTACTGTGACTTGGTGCCAGTGACTACACAGGGTAAAGGGAATGTCTCAGTCCCTCCCTGTGGAGAAACTCTTTACAAATCAGTCCGTTTGTGTTTTCTGATGCACCGCTCACAGCTCTCAGCCACAGTGTTGACTCAGAGTGAATGAGTGGCTGCACTACACCGCCTGCTCCTGGTCGCACTGATAACGTTAATAGGTCTTGAAAGTTGCTTTGATAAAGCCCAGGGTCCCGCCTAGAGAACAGCCTTCCACCCTCACTGTAAAGGAATGCAGAAAATGCTTGCACAACCTCCCAGTGTTGCAACACTGGCCGCAGAGTAGAGACGTACATGTGTCCAAGTTTGTATTTGGCTTGAGAGAGAGATGAGGGAGAGAGGAAGAGCGCTCTGGGTGCGTCTGATCTAGAATAGCATTTTATATGATGGAATTTACATGGTTTAATAATCGTCCCGTCATATAAGGCACAAACTTTGTTTTCTGAGTTTTTTGAGGCCAGTATAATATTATTATTCATGGGATTTAGTTGTCTGGTAATGATTTATCAGACAAAAATAATTTGGTATATAAGCACAAACACAGAATCCCGATAGAGAATTAGAGATAAATACAGAGCAGCACATTTCACAGATGAAAGTGGGTTTGGGTTGCATTAGTAGTTATAATGGTTAGGGATTTTATAGCATAAGATTTGTGGAACTAAGTTTAAAAGTTCCAAGATGCAACGTTTAAGGACCATCTTGTTTGTTGAAACCCTCTTCACATCCTGATAGCCATCAATAAATAAAGTATTCTGAAAAAAAAAGGAAAGAAGTCAGTGTCTTTGGGCCTCGAAGGACTGTAAACAAGAGCAATCATTTCACCCAGCCCAGATTAACTGATTGCCTAGCACCTGCCTGTCACAAATCGACCTGCCTTCCTTTCTGCCTGCACCCTGCCTGGGCTTTCATACGGCATGACCTAAAGGGGCACACCCCGCTGAGGCAGAGATGATAGCCAGAAGTTAGCGAATGAGTCAGGGAAAAGTCGGCTTTTACAAGTTGCCAGGCAGTGCACATTAATGTTATTTAGGCCATAGCTTTGACAAGATAATGGAAGGGGAAAGCCAGCTATTGCTAGCTGTTCCAGGATTACCAGCCCTAGCCAACCATCCCCTAACATCATTTACACAACCTTTTATGAATCCATGCAACAATGAACGATGTACAAGTAAACCTGACGCCATGCTGGACATTAAATGTTTACTGTGTAACTTGTATTGAAATGTAATTTCACTCTCAGCCAACCAAGTCACAAAGACACACACAAAACCCACAGTACTACACACTATATATTATACATTAGCTAAATCCCAATGACCTGAATACATCCAAGCTCCCCTGCTCATGATACATAAAGCTTCAGTCCATGTATCTATGAAACGTTGAACGGCCATTGCTCAGTCAGTCAGTCTATCTCATTCCTGTATTATGTTAGCTTGCAGGGCTATAAAATGCTTTAACTTCAGAAATCAAAAACAGTAAAGAATAACAAGGTGACCTGGTCAGGCATGTAGTGCACTGAGCAGAGGAATGCAAACCAGAAGACATGGTTAAAAAAGGAAACAGTGATGAGAGGAAGAAGGCAAAGCATGACAGAAAATAAAGCAGGAGATTGGCAGATGAAGGGGTTATGGTGGATGAGAGAAGGGGAGTTAGACAAAGGGGAAAAGCCAGGGAGACGCCTCTGAAACGAGGCCAGCAGCTCAGCCATAGACAGTTCACAGCACTCACACATGTAGCAGCTCGGCAGACCTCTCCTCTTCCTGCTCGGCTCTTAGCCTCACCACAGGCCAGCTTCAGCGACACCATTGTTTTGTGACTTGTTTAGTGCCAGCTGAAGTGGTTGCCCTGTGTAGGCATTATGCAAGGGTGCAGCTCTTTGTGGATTAGCCTTCTCAACGGATGTGCTCCAGGCTAACACTTTCCACTGCACAGGTTCAATAGCAGGACATGCAAACCACTCCAAATCTAGATGTACAACAGAATGAGGTCAGTAGCTGATCTAGAAAAGAGACGAGTGGCTACAAGGTTGTGATGATCTTGTCTAAAAACTGCCAATCTGCACAATTATATAAACGTTGTATATAAACCTGTTAACTTATTTATTACCTTTTTACCAATGACTTGCTGCGGGAACACTCCAGATTTCATAGGATGAATAAAGGACGCTCATGTGTCTGATAAGTAGTTTTGTTAACTGTGTACTTCAAGCAAATACAATGCTTGATATCAAACCACTTTGGTGTGACTGTATTGAACAGCACAGTATCCCAAACTCTTATCAACAAACATATTTTCTGCTGAATTAAATCCTAGTAATTTGAGAATATCTGTAGTGTACAGAGTAGTTGTGTAAAGATGCTAAAACCAAGACAGAAACCCCACAACAAACGTCAACAATCATGTGGTTGAAACCGGAAGAGGGAACTGTGAAACCTCAACCTGCTACCTACTGCTGCAGCTTCAACCTGCTGAGCTCTCATAACTTTATTAATGTCACAGCACTCTGTTTTTGTTTCATAATTAACCGCAAAGTATATGAAAATATTCTATTTAAAGCTATGGCAAGCTGTACATCAGGGTTTTACCCCAGAAGAGACAATAACTTAAAAAAAAGTAGATTTTGAGGATCATTACATGTATACTATTTATAGAAATGAATTGTATAACACTTTCTCTTACTTCCAAAACAAGTTAAAAGGTACATTATAATATTCTCAAAGAAAGGTATCAAGTTGTGATTATTGGTGTCATATCAGCTCAAACAATCAAAGTGTCAATGTTTTGCTTGCTAATCATTTTTTTATTTCTAAAGTCTTTGAAGATCAGTGCCTTGGCCCAATCATTTCTCTCCAGTAAATAAACATGTACTTCATCCTCCAAGCACTGCAGTCAGACCTATTTTAGTAGGTAACATATTTCCACCTAACTGATCCCTGAATCACTCTCCTTGTTGTGAGGAGAAAAAAACATCTCTTTTAATGTGGCAAAAACTTTGCGACACACAATAAACTCATGAGCTCTTCCCTGAGAGGCCAACACTGCTTTGATTTACCAGACAGACAACCCATCACAGGAATGACTAGAATCGACTCTGCCACAGAGCTGCTGCGGCAGAGTCGTCTTTATAAAAATGCCCCAGTTCTCAAAGCTCTAACCATTTCTTTCCTAAAGATTTGGGAGAAAGGGATTAAAAAAAGAGACAAAGAGTTTAAATCAGTCCTTAAGTAAAATATGTCCTCATCTGAAGAGGGATATGAAGCGAATGTGGATAAGATAACTACCATGTTACTTAAAGGTTTAGTTCCAGCTGAGTAAGCAAAAGAAGAAGAGAGGAGAGACCACTGGTCCCTTAAGACTGTTGACTTTGTTGAGGCTGAGCTTTTGAGGAACGCAACAAATCATTCACACATAAGAAGAGGAAGAGTAGTTCAGGTCAGTTTCTAACGTAATGTGAGGTCATATTAACTGTTGAATCTAAATAAATGTCAAAACATATCTGTCAAACACAGTTAGCTTAGTGCTAACCGCAGAGACTGGTAATAAGCTTCAGTATTGGTATTTATTGAAGTGCCTTACATTGCACATATAAACATTTGACAGTATGTCTAGTAAGGCTGGCTACAGTCGTAAGTAAGTGAAGAGGTGCTGCCCTGAGTCGGTGCTTCCTTAGGTTATATATTAGCACCAATATCTGTCACCCAGGGCACAAAAAAAATCAAGAACAAAGCTGTTCTTTGAGAAAAATCAATCAAGCATACATTAAGATGATGTTTCTGTTGCAGTGCCACGGGAGTATAAAACATTATAAGCATGAAGTATATAATGATCCAGTCTTGAACTACAACCATTTCTCTGTTAATCCTCTGATGATACCCAATGATAATATGACCGAAAAGGGCTGCTATAGAACCGTCTGTAGTACACTGTGTACTTAAAGCAGAGTCAAACTGATCTGAGTTTGCAATTCACGCCTACCTTGAAAGAGCATCAACAGAATGCTTGGAAAGAAACAGGGTGTTATGTGTGATGGGAAGTGCCAAAACACAGTCTGGCATCTCTAAGCTCAGTCTAACACATCCTCTGAGAACTAAGCTATGGCTTTCACTGTCTTACGCAGAAAACAGTGGAGGACAATGTTTAGTTGGGGAAGCTAATTGGGTCTCTCACTGTGCATCTCAAGGTCTTCCTGGGGGACCTTCTGCTAAGGGGCCCTCCTAACTCACCTGTGAGCCTTTAACCATTTGCCTGTCCCACCTGAGTCCCAGGTTCTCCCACTACAGCTCTACCTGCTTTAAGGTAGTTTACTCTATCAGTTAGTCAAAGAAGAATCAGAGCTAGAGATCTACTTCATCCTTTCATCAACGTAGAGACCTGCATAGATTTGCTCCTAACCTGTGTGGTGAGCATTTAGGGCTCCACAGCTCTGCAACTATATCCCATGTCACTATAGTTATTTTCAGTTTTGCTATTAAACAAGAATTTGCAGGATCTGCCAAACCCTGATTTTGTCAATATAATTTGTAGAGTGGTAATATGTGTAGATCTGGATCAAAACAACAAACCTATTTCAGATGTCACCTTGTTTTCTTCTGATATCTTATAAACCGAATAATTAGTTTGAGAAAATAAGCAGATATTTTGTCAGATCGACCCAACTCCGGACTTTACGAAAGAGACTCATAATGGTATGTACTAAATTACATTGTTGGTAAATAGCTTAAAAGTTAGACATTGACTATGGAAGACACTACAGACAATGTGGTGGACGTGATGCTTCACTGATCTTTATTTTAGACATGTCCATCTCCAAGTCCAATTAGAGAATTCCAACAAATTAAAAAGTTGGAGAGATGAGATTGTGAAGGACAACCTGAGTACACATCTCAAGATGCTTGCTTTAATTTGGCTACCAGTATTTGAGATCTGAGCAGCCAGCTTTTTGTGTTGATAATGTAACATGCAAGAAACACCATGTTTTATCTAACTCCTCCTAGTATGGATTCCCATTAAACATATCTGACATAATAATAAAAAATTCTGCAGGAGGTTGAAACGTTTACTCAAGATGCACAGTATTATAAATATATTGATGGGATAAATGATATGTGTATTTATAATTTTGTAAAGTCTATCCAAAAGATGGCACCAGAGGAAATGTCAAGCTGATCATTAACAGGGTTTATCTTCTAAATAGCAATAAAGTGCTCACTTAATTAAAAGCCTATAGGTTGATCAGATCCTGATGCATCTCTTCACATATGCAGTGGCTGGATGACACCATGTGTCTTCTGCGCTTGTCCTCATCATTAATCATCAATGATATTGAACAATCCAACACCAAAGTAGAGCATGGGAGAACATGTTCCCTACCTTAGGTTCTAGACTAAAGGTCAGTGGGCACAAAGTTATTTAAAGTCATTCGTGGGGAGCTTTAAAAATCTAGACAAAATCCCAGTAATCTGGCTAACAGAGATGCTTGTTGTTGGATAGACTGACAGATCTCGCCTGCATTAAAGAAAAATATATCTAACTCTCTGTTTTACTTATCTTTAGTAAAGGAATGGAAAAGAAACAGTTTTGGCTGCTACATTACCTTTTTGACCTAGCAGACATGTCAGCAAAAGCTGTGCATCTGCAATTTTTCTAAACAGCTAAATTCAAAGAGCAAAAAACTTAAATCTTGTGCACTTTTTCAAAATAAAAAAGGGAATCAGAATAGAAGAAAAAAGTAGTTGAGTAACCTGCCGAGCAGACAGTTATTCAAAAGGCAGCCTGTTTATAGACTTTTTAGATGGAATCCACCTGAACTACCCCCATTGAAGATCATATTGAAATGTCAAATCCCTGCTTCTTTTTCTTCACCGACAGACTGAAATGAATCTGGGCTTTTTCAGTGTTGCCCTCCCCTGGAGAGAGAGATTTTCAGCTCTTGAAGATGAGAGCATTTCATTAGGAAAGAGATACCAAGCTAAAGCTGTGTAAAAATAACCTCAATGCATCAGGAATAAAATAACAGTGATTCCTCACAGAGCCCAGAGCGTCATTTTTTCTTCCATCTACCCGCACAGGAGCCTGTCTCGCATCGACTCACAGGCCCACACAGTACATGCAGCTCACTAAGACAATGTAATGAGAAATCATCCACTGGTTCTTGAAGCTGACAGCTCAGAGCAATCACTTCTGGGATAGCAGGGATTCCTATGTAGACTAAGGGTGTCCTTCTGCGGGGGGTTAGGGTCGGCTTTGATGGCCCATACACTCACCTCATGATGTGACAATATGTAATGAGGACAGACAGAAAGGTTGTGAACTAGATACCCACAGAGATTGGGATTTGAAACCTAAGAGACTATCAGCTAATTTCTTCATGTTTGTACTAATATGTATGATCTGATAAGCACTACTGTCAAAAAACACATTACCAGTGGCAGTGTTAAGAACAAGTTACATGATGGTCGTACACAGCATCAGACACACACACACTGTGAGATATATATATATATATATATATACTGTATATACAGTGGATATAAAAAGTCTACACACCCCTGTTTAAATGCAAGTTTTTTGTGATGTAAATAATTGAGACAAAGATAAATACTGTCTGAACTTTTTCCAGCTTTAATGTGACCTATAACGTGAACAATTAAATTGAAAAAACTAACTGAAATCTTTTAGAAATTTAAAGAAAGTCCCAGTATTAGAAAGTGGAAGGTCACAGTGGTTGTAGGTGACGGTGCATTATAATCAAAGCTATATTTCCTCACTGTGTCTACATGTATCATCTAGCTGCTCTCTCAACAGCTCAAATTTAACTGTGGCTCTATCTGATTTATCACTGAAGCGAGTCAGCAAATCCTACACAGTTGGATCTCTCCCCTCACTCTCTGTGTGTCCCTCTTTCTTCTGCAGACATCAACATCACCAATCATGCTCATCCACATGGCCACTGGATCATTACAGCCTGAAGGGAAAGCCATTTGAGTGGTATGGCGTCAGAGAAGTGATGAACAGTGTTTAAAGACTTGGATTCTGTGTTAGGTTGGGTTATGAAGTGGGGCACAGACCAGCACATTGTCAATCGCAAAAACTGTGACAGTTACATGTCAACACCACTCACATAGCAATGTATCCAAATGTGAGGAAGCTTTATTGCAGAGAAGTTGAACCCTATCTCTTCCCCAGGTAGGACCTCCAAACTCTCATATGGGACATGCACATCCTACAAGATACTTCTGTTCAACACAATGTGTGTTAAAAACGTTGTGAATTCTGCCGAGAAGGTGATCGGCTGCAACCTGCCTTCTCTCCAGGACCTGTTCGCCACCAGCTCTTTCCCTGTGGGCTCACCTGTTAGCAGCAGCAGAGGAGGCATCACAGACGAACAGAGCAACCTCAAGTGCTAAACCTTGTCAGGCGCGCGTTCAAACTTGATTTTTGGAAAAAGTGACAGCCCTCATATGCAATAAATATTTGATATTGTTTACTAAGCAACAATATGTACGACTGAAATTAATTGATAAAGAAAAAGGCATCCTAGCATAGAAGGTGGAAGCTCACTCACCAAGCACTTTATAGGAAAACCAACCAAATACTATCTAGTTCCTCCCTTTGCTCTTAAACTGCCTCGGTTCTTCATTTCATTGTCATGAAACCAGTTTGAGATGACTTTTGAGTCGATAGCTGAGTCTAAATTCAGGGGCTGCACCATTCTGAGGACAGGCTGCAAAGGCTGAACCAAAGTCAGACAGTCTGGTCTTCAGAAGCTTTCTTTGATCTGTCCTATCAGCTAGTCCTACCCTTACTGCTGTTGCTTAGCAACAGAGCTACAGTTGGACATGATAAACACGTTTAAATGCCCCTTGGTTTTAAAATCTGTGTACCGTTAGCTTTTTGGTTGATTTTGAGTCATTCTCAAGTATTGGATGTCTCGTCGCTTTCCCTGAGCCGTTTCTTCTTTGATGGAGGGACGTATTGGTCGGCCACATTTGAAAGAGTCTTCAGAGTGTGAAATGCAGCCCTTACATTGAGACACAGCTTGTGGCCACTATGGCCTCAGATTTCTGTTCTCAGCTCACAGGAGTTGAACCTGACATACTGTAGCCATCTACTGTTGAAGACCATCCACCTCAAGGTTTGATGCATAGAATATTATGTGTTTCAGTGAGATGGACCATTAAAAGTCAGCTCGTAGTCAAACATATAGTCTTAACACACACACACAGTTCTGTCTCAGCAGAGGGCCTCTGTCACCCACAATGTATCATTCTGGTCAGTATAGAAACCACAGTGTGTCAAAGGCAGAACAAAAGCACTCTGCTGTGCCACTGTCCACGCTGCACCAACAAGGCTTCCATTGACAGCTTCAGAACTATGTTGGCTCTGTTTGGGTGTTATGCTGCTGCAGGAATAGATCTAGACAAACCCAGATTACTTCACAAGAAACAACCATAGGGATACAGGAAATGTCACAGCCAGTATAAGCTTATAAAGGCTATGCTAATATGATAATGCTATTCTTACAGGTCTAAACCAGCTCATGCTCTTTTCTTATTTAGCTTTATTTCTGAATGGTTATGCTTACTGCATTGTATGGTCATATAGGCAAGAGCTGATGCAGAATCATGGCAAGACAATGTTTGGAATTTTGTACTACTTTACGCTCATCAGTTCTATGGTTTCCCACATATTCACATTAATGTCTGAAGTATGCGTAGAGACAAAAACCCACCACACAGGACCAGCATGAAAGATGTGTTTGCATGATGCCACTGTGGTCGTTTACATCCACCCCTCAGTTAACATAAAAAACCCATGTGACATTATCCACTGTTACCGTGAGACTGCACACTCTGCACCCCAGTGCTTTTCTTATTAATAATTCTCCAGGTACTTCAACTATATACAGGTGTCTTATCATTTTAGTTTGTGGATGGTACTAGTGGAGTACTTATGACCCTGGATCAAAAAAGCGCACATTTGCATTTTTCCCATTAACGGGTATTAAACTATGTATTTATTATTTTTACCATGTTATAATAGTTTTAACTTCTTTTATTTCCTCCTTCTTATTTGTATGTTGAGCTAAACTAAATTCCCAGTGAGGAAAATTAAGTTTTTCTGATTCTGAATTAGAAATTTGTAGTGCTCAAAGCTGCATGCAACAATTGCTTTGCTCCAGATTTAAATTCTTGCTCTATTCTATATTTGTTCCCATTTGGCCTGGCCACTAGACCCAGACATGAGATGAAGTGGAGAAGAGCTGATGCTGACTATTGATAGAAAATTAGCAGTTATCTGCAGACTGAATACATCCTATCAGAGCCAACGTGCTTCTGCATTCAGATCAATGCATTCAGCTGCTTGGTTCTCAGCAGCATAGGAACATGTGGGTGTGCTGCAGTGCAGCAGGGAAGCCTGACACATTACAAAACCACTGTTGCTATTTCTGGAGCATGAGATGCTCTTAAGTCAAGAAGTGTGCTGAGAATTATGGGTGTGGAGCTCTAACCTGTATCCAGCTGTTCTCATTGGTGCTGACAACTAATGTCCTTGGTCATTCTCATTGTTTCTAAATAAGCAGTGGCAATCAGACAAGGTAAGGGAGTTAATGTGTGACATATTGTAGCTGTAAAGTTTTCAAAAGGCATCTAGGCATCTGTTTTTGCTAGATCACATGACGCTTAATAGCAACAAGTCATATCCATGTGCTGTATCTCAGAACAGGGACAGTGTCTCATAATCAGAAAGCTGTTTATGTTGAAACTGATTTAATCACAAAATTGTCTTGATGTCTAATTGGAAACATTTATTATGTTGCCTCAAATAAACCTGGATTATGAAGTCTCCATTCAAGTCCCTTGGAAAAAATCAAAACAAAACCTTAAAGCAAAACAAATTGTCAAGCTATTTGTTTACAATTTGCCAAAACTTAAATGTAAAATGTAAGTTAACACCCCGGTTTAAACAATGGGTTTGGATCGAAAGGGGAAGAGAGGAGGCTACAGTTCAAGACTGAGGAAACTATTAACTCTAATTAGCAATGTTACACCATCTGCTTTTATTAATCTATGTTGGAGTAACACAGAGGAGCAGTTTGCAGATGATTGTGTGAGTGTGTTTTTGTTTTAATGTGATCAATTATATATTTAAAACTGTGGCTCAATCTAGCAGATTGATCCAACACTGCACAGAGAAACCACCAACTGTCATGAGGTAGAAAGATGAATGACAAAATTCAAACTGCGTTACTCGTGCTTGATGTCCAGTAAAATATTTTTATGTGTAACTGGAAGAAAAGTGACCTGGCATGAACCACCCACAGTTACTCTTATTGACACGACACACAGAGGATACAGAATGATTTGAACAGCAGTGACTCATGACAACAGTCGGGATTGTGTTTCAGGAGTATGAGGTCACTTCAGAACAGCTGAACTGATACATGGACATTACTTTAAGAGATGATATCTTGAACCTCAGCTCTCTTCAGAGTAAACTAATGTAATAACACAAGCACACCAACAGGTTCTTACTGTATGAACAAATAAGAACATGCAAACCTGACAAAAAAGGAGCCTATGAATACAACAAGTCCTAGTCACATCTTCAACGTTTTTGGAGATAATGTTTATATATTTAATTTGACAAAATAGAGTAGTGCTCCTTGTTTGGTCTTACTCGCACACAGAGACACAGTTAAAATGTCAATTTCTTTGAAATGATTGCGACTTATACTGATCACCAAATAATGACCCATACTCTTTTCAAATGAATCATTTCTTTATTCATAGTTGCACACATTCATTTATTAATTCAGATCATCCTGACTCCACTAACTCTCTCGACACACATGACTTGGTGTCACACACACCAGCAGTGTCATCAGACACATGTGTAAACGCAGATTTAGTAAACACCACAGAATTTGTAAACTGAGTCAATGTGTGGAGAGCCGGAGGAGATGGCGGCACGCTCGGTTTAGCAACATGAGACACAGAGAGGAGCAGTAAATTACTGACAGAGCTGCTAAAAACTGTAAAAAGTTACTTTTGACAGTCCAAACATATATGAAAAGACCCAAAATGAACACTGTATGCAGATTACCTGATCACCATAACATAATTATTTCAACAGCATTTGTATAGGAACGATTATTTCCCAAGCTTCTGATCCATATAAGCGGTTGATAACTATAATCTGTGATCACCATAAGCTGTTGTCTGGTATAGAACCCTAATATTTATTAAAATGTGATATATCACGAGTCCAAATTACACCAAACTTGAAACTGCACTTTCTCTGGAATTTTTTAACAGACATATCAAATGTGAAGCCAATAAGATTAACAGTTGTTGACCCTTATCTTCACAAAACATATTTACAGGTCCATATGAATAACTTGAATAAGACAGTTTCAGTTCATGGTCAGTTTAGAGTAGCTTAGTACAAATTATGTTATTTCATCATATGAAGTATAAGATTCATCCTGCAGGAGAACGTCAATAACATCTCTAATGAGAAAACTTGTTGCACTCTTGTTTTACATAAAACCACCTCTTTTTTCAGACTTTCTGAGGGATGTCAGTGGACGAAGGCCTGGATGGATAACTACATGACAGGTTTGATTCTAGTCTATTAACATTCTCCCCCTGTGCCTCCTAGCCTTCCCTTTCTGGCTCTCAGTCGTGCACAGACAAGAGTAAGTCATCACTGCCATACTGGCTCCCACACTTTGACAGCTGAGTCTTGTGATGCGTGAAGGACCTGCATGCTGACTTTTCTCTCTCTCTCTCTCTCTCTCTCTCTCTCTCTCTCTCTCTCTCTCTCTCTCATATGCAGGACATGATGCTAGAACATGGCACCATGCACTCAACCACACCATACACATTCACACACCACACTATATGCATGTCATGTATTATGAGATTCTCCAAATCCATGGTTCGATTCATACCTATTTTTTCAGACAGAGGAACTTTTACATAAATTATCATTTCTTAACTGTTGTAGCATTTATTGTTTAATTTTTTGTAATGCTACACTCCAGAGATTTCTAGTACAGGTAGTAAAAAGCCCCAAAAAATTGTTGGCAATAAAAAAAAACAATTTTGAGTATGAAATCTCGTTGACTTGAGTATGTTCATGAAAACCTGCATTTGAAAAAATTCTGAATAGTTCTCGGACTGTTCTGTAAATAGTTCTGTTCTAATTAACAATAAATATTGATACTTCTGATCAACCCATATCCATGTCAGGATTAAAATACCAATTTTCAGTTTGAGTCCTGCCCAGTTCTGGTTTAATCTTAGTATGTATAGGGATAATTTAGTTGGTTATACAGATACAGATACAGATAGATAGTGAGAAGATAATGGCGTACACGCTCATCCCTAACATCCACTAATGATGAGGAATCTAACTGACGATGTTGCACTGTAGACTACAATGCCACAGTGATGCCGACAGCTCAGTCTACTCTGACATCATATACTTTATATATTTTACCAGTGTCACTGGACCGATGTTACACAGATGCAGCAGGGAAAACCCTCCAGCCCTGCACACACTCACACACAGTCACACAGCTGAGCATAAGCTTTAAGACCCTCATCCTTCCTCTGATACCATGACATGTTTTGACCCCTACTTGCCATATAACTTAATCTCTGTCGGCTGGAGTCAGAGCAGGAGACGTGATTCGATGACATGATACAAGCAAACAGTAGAGGCAGGAACCAGGTCGACAGTAGCAGTACTGAGCTTAAATAGGATTCAGCTGAGTAGCCAGAGTAGACGATGCAGGTCATGTGACAGACTGACTCAAGCTACTTCCATACTACTATGTTTTAGTTAAAAACATAATAGTTTTAATCCCAGTATGTTTCTGCCCATCCAGACAAAAACAAAGCCCTGGGGTCTCATTTATAACCGATTACATTACATTTTCTGTAATGTAGCTAATTGTCATCCCCTCCAAGCTGATTGTATAATGCATATTGTACATATATACTATATGCTTATATGCAATGCAATTTATGTTCAGTAAAAATGTTTGGCCAACATAAACAAAGATAGGGAAAACAGCTCATTAAATACATGAAGATGTTGTTGTTGATGCCTAATAGAATATATACTCTACCAACTGAGCTTTCTTGGGTATAATATCAGATATTTTCACATATAAACCTCATATTTATAAAACCGACCTACATAAGTTGATAAAAAAATAACGGCTAGTTTACAAATGTTTTAATTCTCTGTGTAAGATTCACAGGCTGTATAATATTAATAATAATAATATCAATAATAAGTATCATTATAATTATACACTCTAAAAACAAATACCTTGTCTCAAAAAAGAAAATTAACGCAACAGTTAAGGTTGATTCTTTTAAGTCACGGAAATTACCTTCAAACAACAACCTACATTGAGTAAGCTAAATTAGCTTTTCCATTTAATTTCTACCTACTTAAGAATTGCTAAAATAAACACAAACGTTTAAATTGAATACTGCTTCAAATTATGTTGTTCCAACTACTTTTTCCCAATTATTGAAAGGATTTTTAAGTCATTTATATCTACACAAGTTTTTAATTTGAAAACCATTTAAAATTTGTTTTTGCTCCTATTCGATTTTCTGTTCTCGAAACTTTTTAGAAATCAATAAATTTCCAACAAAATTGTTTTGCAATTAACCTTTGTTTATTTTGACCAGCAGTTATGTACAAAACTCTGAACATATGAACATGTAAAAGTCGGCGAGTAAGGTCCCGACCAGGAAACACCATATTTCAGACAGTTCATGACTTAGTGAAGATCTTGAATGTCATTACCATTTTTCTCTCCGCAAATGTTCTGCCATTTCTATACTGTTATCTGTCACAAGACAGAATATGTATTTATAAAATATATATACAGTACTGTGCAAAAGTTTTAGGCAGGTGAGAAAAAATGCTATAAACTAAGAATGCTTTAAAAAATGGAAGTGTTAAAAGTTTATTCTCATCAATTAACAAAATGCAAAGTGAGCTACCAAAAGAAAAATCTAAATCAAATCAATATTTGGTTTTACTACCCTTTGCCTTCAAACCAGCATCAATCCTTGTAGGTACACTTGCAAAAAAACACAGGGATTTTGTAGGATAACAAAGTGTATGATCAACCAATTATACCAAACAGGTGCTAATGATCATCAATTTCACATGTAGGTTGAAAAATAGTCATTAACTGAAACAGAAACTGCTGTGTAGGAGGATAAACACTGGGTGAGGAACCGTCAAACTCTGCTACCAATGTGAGGTTGTGAAAGACAGTTTGAGGTCACAGGTCATACACAATGGCAAGACTGAGCACAGCAACAAGACACAAAGTAGTTATACTGCATCAGCAAGGTCTCTCCCAGACAAAGATTTCATAGCAGACTGGGGTTTCCAGATGTGCTGTTCAAGCTCTTTTGAAGAAGCACAAAGAAACAGGCAACGTTGAGGATCATAGACGCAGTGGTCGGCCAAGGAAACTTAGTGCAGCAGATGAAAAATACATCAAGCTTATTTCCCTTCGAAATCTGAAGATGTCCAGCAGTGCCACCAGCTCAGAACTGGCAGAGACCAGTGAAACCCATTAACATCCATCTACTCTCCAGAGAAGTCTGATCAGAATTGGTCTTCATGGAAGAGTTGTAGCCAAAAAGCCATACCTCCGACATGGAAACAAGGCCAAGCGACTCAACTATGCACGAACACATAGGAACTGGGGTGCAGAAAAATGGCAGCAGGTGCTCTGGACTGATGTTTTTCTACAGCCAAATATTTGGCTGTAGAAGAAGGCAGTTTGTTCGCCGAAGGGCTGGAGAGCGGTACAATAATGATTGTCTGCAGGCAACAGTGAAGTATGGTGGAGGTTCCTTGCAAGTTTGGGGCTGCATTTCTGCAAATGGAGTTGGAGATTTGGTCAGGATTAATGGTATCCTCAATGCTGAGAAATACAGGCAGATACTTATCCATCATGCAATACCATCAGGGAGGCGTATGATTGGCACCAAATTTATTCTGCAGCAGGCCAACCACCCCAAACATACAGCCAATGTCATTAAGAACTATCTTCAGTGTAAAGAAGAACAAGAAGTCCTGTAAGTGATGGTATGGCCCCCACAGAGCCCTGATCTCAACATCATCGTGTCTGTCTGGGATTACATGAAGAGACAGAAGGATTTGAGGAAGCCTACATCCACAGAACATCTGTGGTTAGTTCTCCAAGATGTTTGGAACAACCTACCAGCCGAGTTCCTTCAAAAACTGTGTGCAAGTCTACATAGACAAATTGATGCTGTTTTGAAGGCAAAGGGTGGTCACACCAAATATTGATTTGATTTAGATTTCTCTTCTTCTAATTCACTGCATTTTGTTAATTGATGAAAATAAACTGTTAACACTTCCATTTTTGAAAGCATTCTTAGTTTACATCATTTTTTCACACCTGCCTTAAACGTATGCACAGTACTGTATATATTATTACTTGTGCTCTGTTATTATCCAAATTGCTGGCCAAAAACTGCTTGCTCACTTAAATCACCACTTTGCTTCATTAAGGACAAATAAAGTGAAGTCTGCAAGTAATAGTGCACAAAAAGGACTTTCCCTTATCCAACCAAACATATTAACTACCCTCCCACACTTCAATTCAACATCATTTAACCCATTTTAGAGGCCTTCTGTATGTAAAGTGCTGTGGGATATAACACAGCTTATTTTCTAAGTGGCCAGGGTTCTGCCAACAGTCACATTGTAGATACAGTAAAGACCTAACTGATTAGTTCCCGATTAATTACTTATACTAGATAAAAATAAAAACAATAAAATCCATAAAGAAGTTCTACTTCACACAGAGAGCAGAGTATGGATCCAGCATCGAATTATTCAATTTGAACACATCGTTGGCATATCATTAAACAGACTTCTATTTACATATGTTCTGTAAAAGGGATGGCTTTTACCTGAACAGGCACTGAATGGGATTGGATATAAAGGTGATGCTTCTACTACGCTGAAGTAATTGGACCAATCCCCAGCCTTTACTTTAACCTATGTCCTGCTAAATCAGCACAACATACAATGGATTAAGACCATTTCTCACTCTCTGGATTACTGCACTGCTATAGATGCAATGTGCTGCACTGGAACTTTTGGGTTTAGATTGAAAATGTCTGTAACTCTGGGCTCAACCTAAATCTGCTTTTTAAAGTGTCTGTCATCAAACTATCAGCACATTTTCATCATGTTTTACAAACCTTACAAAAGCCCCCTTTATCCTTCATGAGGATATGGAGTGAATAATGAAACATTTATATTGGCAGAAAATAAACAAGGGGCTCATTTAAAAAAGAAGGATGAGGAAAGGTGGGAAATTGTATGCTTTATTATAATTAATAACTCTATCCATGTACAGAATTCGATTGATTTGCCCTTTGTTTTGTTCAAAACTGTGTGGTAACGTTAAGATTTAACTGAAGGTCCTCTTAGGAAATATTTGTACATACATATGTACATAATTTCTTGGTCGGAGTAAATGCTTACAGCCGTGAGCTCAGTGACAGATACTGAACCAGAGGGTACTTCATCATAACTTCTGCAGCAGCTTGGAGGCAGAAATATATATGTGAGGACTTGATATAAAGGTGCAGGTAAGATTCATACACAAGTCGAGATTCCCCAAACGAGTAAATTTACCTGTCAAATCTAAAGGCGTGTGGTGCTCGCAGAACACGTTTATCAAAAACCTGCATTACAAAGTAGGCTATGGAGTTTGAAAGACAAACTTACGTTCAGGCCACACTTGCCTGCATTGAAACACATTCAGGAAGTGATGCAAATATTTATGTTATGACATATTCAACAATATACATTGAAACTGTGGTGAAAGATCTTTTTTGCTGTGAACTGTGTGAGTGCAGAGTAAATATGGGAGACCTTGAATCTCTAGAAGAGCAGCGCAGCTTAGGCTCACGCAGGCAGTTAGGCCGCTCTTACCTGGTAACATGGATGTCAAAATGAAAAGTAAGACTGAACTTATATGCAGTTTTGAGGTGCTTGTACTTTTAAAGATGAATTCATTCAACTTAATACACCTATTTCACTAAATTAAATAAGTTAATATTGTTAATATATGTGATTTGGTTTATCCAGTTTAGAAAATATGATTGTTATGGATTAAACTACCCAACAGATACAGTTTGAGGTGCAGGACATTCATGTGTAAGTTAGATGATTATATTTTATTTCTTGTGACTCTGCCTAGGATACAACACTGATGTTACTGTCATATGGAAGATTTGATTGGCTGTATCCATATAAGGTCTCGATGCAAAAACTACATGTATTCTGTCAAATAAAAGATGATGTTTTTCCATGGAGAACACAGTCTGGAGTGATTTACTGAGCAGGTACACATATAAATGTTGTAGTAGACAAAAAAAATGTCTCTGCTAAATTTTACACATCTGTCTTTAATTTATTATCTGTGGTATACAGATAATAACAGACCACAGTTAATATCCGCGCTTTATAGAAATATCCTGGAAGATACTAAGTTCAGTATACCCCAAAATACCCAAGTGTTTCAATATTGTGCTCCTCTAACCTAGCAGAGGCTAGGGTTGGGTGTGTAAGGACAGTTGTGTAAAGATTGGGGAGGTTTTGGGGTTGTCAGATGCCCCTCTGATTGCTCTGTTGGATAATGTATAGAGCAACTAATGCAAAAATGGATTGTTGTCATCAGTCAAAGTGTGTATCATAGAAAAGTTTTTAAAGTATTATGGTGCCATCCAACGAGTCTCATGGCAACAAAGTAAGAATCATTCTCTAGAGCTGGGGTTGTTTCCCCAAATTAACTAAAATAGTTAACAAAATGTAATAATGATTATGTTGAGCATATTTTAGCCGTAATAGTTACAAAAGATAAAAATATCAGCATTCAAATTGTATCGGTCCCAACGTGACCACCAAGGTGATTATGACGGATTAATAACAGCAGCAGGTCCGTTTTCAGCACCACAACACACAGGTCATTTTTGGGGAATCACCTAAAATCGACATCCTTTCTGTGTTTCAACCTCCTTTAGGGATAATGGTGTCGCAAGTCTTTAGCACCCCTGCACCAAACATGATGACCAAAGATTTATTGGTAGTTATGGTGATACCTTTGATCTGTGTCAATCAAACTTGTTACCTGCTCTAGTGCCGAACAGGTAGACAGATGGACGCCTTTCTTTGGTCCAACGAATGCTGGTAGGGCCACAAACACGGCACCACAAACAAAGTGGGCCACGTGGCATATAGGCAAAGACTTCTCAAAGTTATCAAGTTTTTTAATTTAGATTTGTTTTTGATTCGATTTTCGAGTTTCACTCGATGCTTAGGTCCCATGGTGTTGACAGTTGTGATCAATATCCTACCATACACAACAAAAAATAGACCTTGCATATAATATCAGAGCAGAATATAACTGATTGTGGTACCACAGATCATATTATAACTGCTGGACAATGGACGAGTAACATTAGACTCGCTTCCTCACTATAGGAAGCTTTGTGACATTATGCCTCTGAACAAGGTAGCTGTTGTTGCCTGGAAGCTCCTGTAGTTTACACTGTGTTGTTGTTGTAAGTCTGTTGCACTTTCATCCTCAGGGGGTTGGTCACAGTTTCAGAGCAGTGATTAATTCCTGCTAGTACATTACATAACAATATTGTTACAGATGCAGCTGATGGCCCCTGCACGTAAAAAGTAAATTAATGCTGCACTGCTGCACTCACTCTGTCTATAAGACACCATTAACCCCAATTGATTATTTTCTATTTTAGCACCACATTGTTTAAAGATGGGCTTAGTGCCACTGATACTGTACAAAATATTTAGATTTGAAAATGATCAAATACATATAACTGAATATCACAAATAAACAGCTGTTGGTAACCATTATAGAAAGGAATCTTTGTTGTCATTGCACTGAAGTAAAATTATATTTAGTGTGTCTACGTGAGTGGTACATAGAACCTATCTAAAACAACTAGAGGTTTTTTACTTCACTAGTCATTTATAAAATGTTCTTACAAATTTTGTTTTTGTTTTGCTTATTGGTAACAGTCTCATATACACCCCAAATTTAGGAGAGGCAGATACCCCATGAAGACAAACTCTACCCATGGCAGGTGGGAGTTCATAAATAAGAGCACCCTCTCTCTGGTCCTCTCTTGATTTGTAAGACACTAGTGTACACTGTTGGCTCCTACATCATAGATCCCATAGTGGATCTGTGTGGGTGTCAGAGGATCAACACAAGAAAAGGCAGAGTCAAAATGAACAGCAGGAGTGTACAGCTGCCACCCAAGACGACATCAAAAAGCCACTTGTTCTATTGAATAGTGAGAGTGAGTAAATGAGTGCAGGAACTAAGAAAGGAAGCAGAAGTCATTACCATGGGGGTCAGGGGTGTTTTTATATTACTCCTTGAAGTCTCCTCTGACTCATCTGTGTTTACTGCTTCTCTTATACAATTTATAAAAGGGAGCATTGTCTTACCACTGAAGCTATACGCTCATGTGGAGCCTCTGTAAATAGGGTCTTCTGCTTGAATTAAGGATAGCTTGGGACTTATTTCTCTAGTTGTCGTAATCCTTCTATAGGATGTGATAATATTGCATTCAAAATCATTTCTGAAATCTGGAACAATGGGGACATTGCTATAGCCAAAGAGGTCTGAGGATCTGACAGGTTGTCAACCAACTAACGGTTTATCCATATTGTTACGGCCATAGTTCCAATTGTTTGTTAATTTGCCCTTGTCATTGGCCAGATGATTAATGATTAATTTGTGTAACATCTGATCTATTAATTTATTTCAGAATGTGATGAGGAGCCCAACAAATAAAAGATGTGTAATTGTTCTTCGGATCTTAACTTGACAGTTCCCCAATGTTTGATATTTGTGTTTGATAAATCCTGACTCTATGCATATATACTGCCTCACATACTGGTCAGGCAGTTTTCAGATCAGTTGAAAAGATGGCACTGACCATTGGTAGATATTGAAAAAGTGGTTTCTGTATTCATTTTATTTTGTGGTATTGTGGAAGTAAATTAATCCACAACTGACAATCAGATTATATCTTTGAGTGGAGGCATCCAAGTGATTACATCACTGGCTACAACTTAAAGCAAATAATGAGTGGGCTGAAATTGGATTTTCAAAGTAGCTTCTCCATCTCTGGTTCCAAGCCAGGACTGATGGGTTACGTAATCCCAGTCTGCCAGGAGTGAGCAGACTTTCCTACTATGATGCATCAAAGCAATATAGCATGACGACAACCTAGGGTCATGATTTATCAAGATTAATTTGGACTAACAATAAATACATTTTTGTATTTCAGTTTCTTGAGGTGACGGTACATAATATCCATACCAGCTCATGCTCATCCATTTAGGGTCCACAGAAGCACTTATACAATTAATCACCTTCATCTATACTACTGAGCTTAGCAGTGTTGTGTCCAAAATGACAATTTATAACTTGAACATCATCTGATGTGTTCAGTGAACCTCTCTTTTGTCTTCCAGCCATGATAGAGGTCAATCTCAATAACTCTCTGAAAGATGTAACAACTGTGACAAATAAAGAGCTTTTCCTTTTTTTACCTGTCTTGTTGCAAATGCTTTACACAAAGTTTCCACTTGAAGAGGAATGAGTGGACATGCAGTGAGGATGGGAGTTTATGTATTTGAAAGCATAGTGCTACAATAGTAAAAATTCTGGCATAGATGTTTTTTACACTTTCATCTAGACATTGAAGGCAGCAGTCAACTTAGTCAGCTGGTCTCTAGTTAACCAGTTTAACCACTTGTAGACTGACTCCATAAAGGTAGTCCCCATGGGCCCTCTCAAAGCACTGCAGAAAACCAGACGAGAAATGCTGCTGCTGATAAGCACTCATATTCATGGTCACATCCACTAACAGGAGCTGATGGGTCATTATGTAGTATTACATATCAATAACTGCATTGCAGACCGAGTGGTTCAACTGAGCATTATCTATAGAGTGCTATTAATAGGTCAGGGACCAGTCAGCAATACTGACTCACAGGAAAAACCTTCAAATCAGGCACACACAAACAACCAGCTCATAAATAGTAGGAAACAGTGGGGATCAATATGCAGGATGACTCAGATTATACAAAGTATGGTCACTACAGCTAAAAACCATAATGGTCAAAAACACTCTCTGAGATGTAATACTCCAGCTCGGTTACTACCTCCAAGCACTGCAGAGAACAGGCCAAGGACAAAAACCCCGGATGCTGGAGTGCCTTGTCATTTTAGGCAAATAAACTGTCAGGGTCAGTAAACAGGGATGAGCCATTACTTCCACACCAGCATCAGAGGAATACACTGTAGCAATTCATAAAGTGTCACCAGGACAATGTATCATGGGAGAGCTTTAAAGGATGAGCACTCAGTCTGGTGTTGGGGCATAAAACTGAAATCTTTCCAGGTGGACACCAGACTTATTTTCTGGAACAAGTAGAAACATTAGGACAAATGAGCTCCATCTATTTAAATGAACTTTCCTTCCAGATGTAAATGGCCTTACAGAAGTAGCAACTGTTCAAATGGCAGGTTTCTTCGATCAATAACAAAACATTTTAAATAACTGCTCTTAGTAGAAGATACTGTAGCTTCTGTGTCAAATGAAAATGGTATTGGCAGGACTGATATGCCATTTGCTATTGACTCGCTATAACAAAACAAAACACCTCCCCTAAATAGCTGACATGAGCACAGTGTCAGGCTGAATGAATGAAATCAAATGCTTTGGCAAATCAGTCATTTGGTCAGTATAATGGCTGCTACCTCTAACCTCGGCAGAGAAAAACACTCTATTGTTTCGTGAAATAATCATCACACATCACTGCTGATGGAAATTGAAAGAACAAGTAGACAAACTGCCTTTGTCATTGTCCTACTGACTGAAAATGTACTTGACCCATTAAAATGATCCCCCTGCAATTTAATAGTGAAATTATTTAAATCTCAGAAAATCACAAGAAAACCATAGTCAATTGATCACTGGAGATGATATTTTTATTCTTTGTTCCTGGTAAGGGCCAAGGTCCAAAAACAGTTAATCCTACATTTCCCACAATGCAATATGATAGTGTTGATAAAGGGTCACTGCCTGCCTGGTGAACATGCACGTCTTTCAAACATCGAGCACACCAGACTGTTAAAAAAGTGTTGTCTCTGAACCCAATTCGTGAAAACTCTGATGAAACCACAGGGTTATTTACTCAGATCTGAGAATGCTCCTCTAGAACCATAGAGGACTGCAGTCGGTGTCACAGGCTTAGTAGTACTA
Source organism: Pseudopleuronectes americanus (assembly GCA_038501795.1). Lineage (NCBI taxonomy): Eukaryota > Metazoa > Chordata > Actinopteri > Pleuronectiformes > Pleuronectidae > Pseudopleuronectes > Pseudopleuronectes americanus. The sequence goes on from CM076725.1 coordinate 2,146,057, forward strand.
ACTATGACAAGTTAATTGATAATGGTGTGTAAAATTGCCCTCTTCAGACGTTTCTAACACACACACAACTATGCTAGACTCCCTTGTATCTCTCTCATACAGGGAGAAGAAGAAATGACATGTATTTTGATACTCTTTGTTCCTTCAGCCTCTCTTCAGGAGAAATGAGCACAGCCACCAGGTAAGCAATCCCCTGAAAGCTACAGACACACGCACACACACACACAAAAAATGCACGCACGCACACACACACACGATGTGAATGTATGTCTGACTAACAAAGACAGGAGAATGTTTTTGGTACTAATGCAGCATAAAGAGGTTTTTGAAGGTCAATCTTAACATTGATATTTAAAAAAAAATGGCCATCACAACTATTTTGTCACAATAGCTTTGTTGTATGGAAAGCACAAAGTTCTCTAAGAGAAATGTATTAATGTCATTCATTTAGACCACTACAGTCTATTGATGCTCCAGTATGAGCAGTGTAACAGTGTTCTCATGTTCTCATCAACCTGCATTCAAGCCATTATGCCAGAAGCTACCAGACTACTGAATTTAAGACCAATGCCAGCCTGATGTAATGGTGAAATCCAACTCCTCCATAACAATGCAGCCATTGCAAACACAAACACTATCATGCATGCACGCCGACACCATGTCGCACTGGTTGGCAGGTGCAGCCTCTGAGCGGACTGCCAAACCGACAGAGCCACAATACAGTGAAGGAAGCCAGCTGGGAGCAGCCACCGTCCATGCTAACAGAGCTAGCAGGTTGCATGCACACAATCCCTACCTGCAGTGCGTGACACGATGGGCGATAAGGCATGAATCAATCAGACCACCTAATCATGGGGGCAGATGGATCCACACACACACACACACAAAAAAATAGGAATCAAGACAAGGACACACTCGCTTAAATCCATTGTCTCTGGGTATGGTGTGGAAAAACAGACAGATTGATGAAAAAATGGATGGATGGATGGATGGATGCAAAGAAAGATAGCTCACCGGTTTGCCTTCTTCCTCTCTCTCCACCTCTTTCAGCACATTATCCAGGCTAAGTGTGCGTTTGTGTATGTGTACATGTGTGTGTGTATGTGTGTATGTGTGGTAAGCCGGCGAGAATACACACTGCTACATCCCCTCCTCTCCCTCTCTCTGACGATCCCTCCCTTTTTCTCTCTCTCCTCCCTGGGATTTATTTAATTATTTCCTCTCTCCTAGTCGCTCTCTCACTTGCCCTTTCCCCCCCTCTCTCTCCTCACAGCTGATAGAATTGCTTAGATTTTTTCAAGGTTTAATTCTCTCTCTATCTCTCTGTCAGCCTGTCCCTCGCTCTGCCTAGAACTAGTCGTATCTCTCAGTTTTTTACCATGGCAGGCAAAGCCAAAAATTGAAGAATGAAAGGGGAAAAATGGAGTGCCTGCCTTGTATCTTAAAACCAGATATCTGCACGGTACAACGCTCCCTCTCTCTCCTCTAGTTCACTTTCATACTATGCCCCTCACCCGCCTGTGTGTCTTGTGTGTTGCAGCAGCGTTGTAGGCTCCTCCCTGGAGAGACAGTGGTGCCACACAGCTGAGAGAGAGAGGGGTGGGGGGGGTGCTGGGCAGAAAAAGGAGGGTGGGGCTTTGGGGGGATGGGCGGGGCTTGGGATGGGGATGGGGATGGTGGCTCTGCCAGAGAATCCAGTTCAATGCAGGGCAGCCTCCATCCTCTGAGCGCATCATCCAGCATTTTAACACTTCTATCGTCCATCATTCTGTGTCCACACTGAGGAGGACTGTTCACATGCACATGCACATGCACAGGAAGGCAGGCTTGCACTCACACACACAGACAATTCATTGGTAGAATGCCTTCCCTAGCCCCCCATCCTAACCCATCACAACTAAATACCTTACTCTAACTTAAACCTAACCCCAAAATTACGTCTTAACCCTTAAACAATCAAAATGTTCCTCACAAAGATATAAACAGAACCAAAGACACACAAATGCATATACACACACTCTACTCACACTTTACGCCTGAAAACACAAGATGCTTTGTCGGGGTGACTTGTTGACAGCTCTATCTTTGATGACCTCAGTCGTTTTATGGCTGAGCTTCTCCCTGAGACAATAAAACTTTCAGGTTCTTATTTTGGTCACATAAATGGTCACCCACCAACTCTAGCATGGATCTGGTACATTACTGTCAGTTATGTTTATCATAAATTGTCAAGGATGATTCGAAGAAAAAAAAAGATTCCCTGCTTACAATCCCACCACCATCAAGGTTCATTGTGTTTAGGTCTTATCAGGATGCTAACAAAATAAGCTAACACATAAACATGGTACACTGATAACTATGCTTACATATAAACTGCAGTATGTCTGTTGTTTCATCACAGAACCCTCTTCCCAATTTATTTCAGGATCTTGTTCCACATCATTACACTGGTTTGTGATAGCTCTTTACATAATAAATTGTCTGGTTCCAGCAGCTCCAACAGCAGCAAGTAGGCTCCTTCACTAATTTCTCTAATCTACCTAATAATTCCTCAAATGTCTTTCTTTCTCTTTGTCTGTCTGTTTGTATGCATATTGTACAGACCGTTCTGATCGACTTCACACTTGGCATGTCATGGATGAAAATAGATTAAACAGGCAACCAGTACTCTGTAGCAGTCAGTGGAGGTAGGACAGTGTGCTAACAGTCAGTTCATGGACTTAGTTGAACATGTTTTCTTCTTCATCCCCTGATATACTACAGCAATGGACAACGAGATCTGAAGATTGTGTCGCCTGCTTAGGACACCTCTGAAATAGCCGACATGCAATGTAAAAAAAAACTAATAGGTAAATCATTCAACTGATATAAACCACAGACATGAATAGTAAAAAAGCAAATTCACTTTCATTATTATTAATATTAAAGTCACTGACAATCGTAATTGCACATAAACCAGGTGTGATGAAATCAAAGTCCAGCACACAAACCATAAAAAGTAGCAGTATATTTTAGAAATATTTGAGAAGGACTCACTAATGACAAGGAATAATTCTGAAGTAGCTCCAGAGCATTAACACAGTATGAGAGAACAGAATGTTACAAAAAGGCAGGTTTTGAACAGGCTTCCCATTAGTATCCTCAAATAATAAATATTAATAAAAATCCGCTAAGTACACTTCCCGGCCTAACCCAATGTCCCGGTTACAGCAGTATATTTTACCAAAAGGAAAATGCTCCTGCACTGTTTTTTGATGGCTCAGAAGAGTCTCTGTGGAAGACAATTTAAACCAATAAACCAACAAACCAAGAGCACATAAGCTTGGAGAAATAAGAAATGTTGTTTGTGGTGATTAGGGTGATCCAAGCCTTCATTGTTTCAGTATCGACACAAAGTATAAACTGCTGCATGCAGGAGATATGAATGCAGAGTCAACCTTGAAAAACAGACAGTATCTAAAAATGAATGAGAAACTATTTCACCCTGGGTCCTCCCCTCGTCATCTCTCAAAAGAACAGTTCTATCCTTTCACCTCTCTGTATTCATATTCATCAACAAGTGTGTGTGTGTGTGTGTGTGTGTGTGTGTGTGTGTGTGTGTGTGTGTGTGTGTGTGTGTGTGTGTGTGCGTGCGTAACACTGTACAAGTGTGTATCCATCCATGACCTACCAACAGAATGACATTCACACTCTACTCTTCTCAAAGCAAACCAGTGGTTTGTATCTGTGAAAAAAGCACAGGACTGCCCTCCAATCCCTCTCTCTGTCTATGTCTCTCTCTCTCTCACGCACGCACGCACGCACACACGCATGCACACGGTGCAATCCAAAAATTGCTAAAACATGCTGACACCTCAAATAGACAGTCAGCCACATGGGAGTACATGAGAGAGAGAGATGTGACCACCACATTACGTAACAACAGTTTAACAACAATCTTTTTAGTACACAAAATAGAACAAAATGCAAAACTAACACTTTATTTGTGACGATGTACAACAGCGTTTGTGTGTGTTTGTGTGTTGCGCGCAAGTCTATGTATTGTTATGAGGGCCAATTTTGGTGCAAAACAATTATTGTGAGGTTATTTTGACGTTGTGGGGGCATTTTGGCTGGTCATCACAAATTCAAAGGGCTTTTTGAGGGTTAAAACTTGGTTTAGGGATTGGGTTAGAAATTGGTTCAGGTTAGGGTAAGGGGAAAGGCCAATTCATGCTTCTGATCGAAGCTACAGTCTTGCTCACCATTATTGGCACCCCTTTATCTTTTGCATAACCCTGTACAATATCTTCAGAAATAAAGGGAATGTACTAAATGTAAATCATCAGGGTCTTTTAATTGGAGGTCCAAAGTAATTTAACAAAGAAAATTGTTTTTTCAACTTGTAATTTCAAAGAAGAAACAGAAGAAACATAATGTGCAGCAATAACGGAACCCCTCTTTAATATTTGGTTGCACTCCCTTTGGCAGTGATGACAGGCTCCAAACGTGTCTTGTAGCCATCTATAAGCATCTTGCGCTTCTCAGCTGGTTTATTCTCACACTCTTCCTTTGTGTTCCTACGTTTGCAGGGTTCTTTCCCAAATAGCAGATTTCAGCTCGGATTGAGATCAGGACTCATTGCTGGCCAATGAAAACAGTTAATTTTTTCCATTCCTGCATGCTTTGGGATATGTGGTTTGGGTCTTTGTCTTGCTGGAGGAACCATGATCTTCGACTCAAACCAAATTTTCATACACTGGGTAGGACATTTCGCTCTAAAATCTCTTGATAATTCTCTCATTTCATGATTCCTGTGCTACAGTCAAGGCCTCCAGTACTAGATGCAGCAAAGCATTCCCAAAGCATTATGGATCCTCCACCATGCTTTACTGTTGGTAGGGAGTTTTTTTCCTTGTAGGCTTCGTTGCGCCGTCTTTAAACAGACTGTTGGTGTGCATGCCAAAAAGCTCTATTTTTGTTTCATGTATCCACAGAAAATTTTCCCAGACGGACTGCGGTTTGTCCAGGTACTCTTTGGCAATGATGTGTCGTTCCTTTTTATGTCTTTTCCTCAGCAATGGTGTCTTACTTGGCCTTCGCCCATACAGGCCCTGTTTGGTTTAGTGTGCAGCGTATGGTACTTGTTGAAACCATGACCCCAGACTGTTCCAGGTTGGCCTTCTGGGCTTTGGATGCTTGACGTTGTGTTTTTTCCACCATTCGCACCAACCTTTGAAAACTTCTCTCATAAATTTTTCTCTTCCCCCCCACGTCCAGGGAGGTTTTTGACAGTACCAGGCTTGGGGAACTTCTTAAGAAATTTTACGCACTGTTGAAACAGGGATACCAAGGTCTTTGGAGATGGCCTTATACCCTTTGGAGGTCTTGTGTATGCTAATAATAGCCCTTCTGATGTCCTCAGATGGCTCCTTTGTCTTCACCATTATGACAAAGGAACAGAGAATAACAGGTTGCTTTTTAAAACACGGGAGTCATCATTCATTGGCTAATTCATGTCACATGGGCACAGACAATTTATCACAGGTGATTCTCATTTGGGATTTACCACAAGTGAGTCATAATGTGTTTCCATACTAATTTACAGCAAATGCCAATACTAGTGACACAGCAAGCTTTACGTTTTTCAATTTTTTCCCCCCATTGTTTATTATTTTAAATTGTTGCTCTTTTGTATCTAAAACTAATTCTCTATAGAAAAAAGTTGTTTCACTTGATTCCTTTTTTTCAGGAGATATTCCACATCATGTTCTTAAACTTCTTGGGGGCCAATAATGGTGAGCAGGACTGTATATACTGTAGCCTACACATAGAAGCGTACCCTACACAGACAAGCACTTCCCCAAAACTGTAACTACACGAAGCATACTGCAAGAGCTGTGATTGGTCCGCTCGGTAGCATTGCATTTTCGTCAGACTCACTGCCATGTGTAAATTGAAGAAACGAGTACAGACAATGTCTTTCTTTTCTTTTTTTGCAGCTGAAAAGTGAAAATTCACTCATTATCTACTCAGTACTGTGCAGATGGAGGGGTGGGTGAAGTGTTCGAGTCCACAAAACACTTATGGAGTTTTAGGGGTAAACAGCTTTTTAGCCAAATCCAAAACAAATTAAGTAACTAGTGAATCCTTCCTACCTGCTTGAGCTGCTCCCCCCGCGACCCGACCCCGGATAAGCGGACGAAAATGAGATGAGTGAATCCTTTTTCAGATGTTATAAAACAAAAACAAAAAAATACTATTTCTCCAATATTGATACAATAAAATGTCTCCATACTGCTCCTGTGGTGTCATCCAAGTGTCAGCTAGCCCCAACATTCAAATTGGATTCGAAACAGGGTCATTTACACAGTGTTTTAAGCCTAAAAGTCCACTACCGGAAGTAGCAATGCTACCAGATGTAGCAATGCTAACGCGCATCCCTTGCATGCCCTTGGGTGGACCTTGTATGTAGTGTTTGTGGTGTTTCCAGTGTGTGCCTGTGTATGTGGCTACGAGGAGCATATCAATGGACATTTCGGCTTAAAACATGTTTCGGGCATTTAGATTTGATAGTTAAGGTCAGGGTAAGGGGCGAGGGAAGGCATTATCAAAGAGTGTCCTCACTACGATAGAAGTTCAAACGTGAGTGTGTGTGTGTGTGTGCTTTTGTGTGCAGCACTCTGATTCCAGTTCTTGCAGGCATAGCTGGCGGGCCAACAGCTCATCGTAACAAATAGGTTGCTCAGGAGGAAGAGCAGGTCGCTGGTTCGATCCTAGTCTCCCCCACTTTGGACAAGGTCTCCTTGAGCAAGATACTGGACCCCATTTTGTATGAAGGATTTGTGATAGAAATAAGCTGTATGTAGGTGTGTGTAAAAGGGTTAGTGGCTAGACTGGAGTTTAAAGCACTTTAAGTGGTCATCGAGACTGTTGGTCTCAAGTCAGGGAACACCCACAGACACCAAAAAGCTTGTCTGTAAAAAGATGTTTAAAACCTACGCAAATAAAGAAGTCCACACATCAATCAGACAAAGCATCAACATCACGCAACTGCCCTGAAATATGAGTCTGTGAGGGTGGAGGTGACTCAGCTGAGCACCTCCAGCTGCAGCAGGGGGGTGATGAGCAAAGGAGTCCAGTAAGCTCATAACTACCCTGTTTAAAAGTGCCAGAGCTGCCACAGGGAGACAGAGACAGAGTAGGCAGCAAGGTGCACTAAGGTGTGGAATTCTTGTGTTGTTTACTGTGCACAGATATAAAATAGCTGTTATCAAAGCTCTGTGTTCTGTGTGCATTGCCCTGAGTTAACCCACAGTGATAACCATTGAGTCAAACAAGTGTTTGATTCACAAAGTTTGAAGGGTAACAGGGTGATATTGCAAATTTGTAGCTAAAATATCAAAGTGGCAAACATGTCAGTAGGCGATATGTAGTGGGAAGAGAGATGCCAAAAAGATGGCAAAGATGACTAAAGGTTCATCCAGAGGGAGGGCTGCATGTGCATAGAATTACTGTTTGCAGATGAACATCCTAAAGTTAATGCTGTTAATTAAATCTCAGAATCCTTAGCTACAAGATTTGCGTTGGAGGAGGTCAGAGCAGCAATATGGTCAGAGGCACACAGTCAACATTGGCCAGAATGGCAGAGAAAAGAAAAAAAAATCCCTACAGAACAGCGATCTTTGCTGCTAGCCAGTCAGAATGACCATCAGCAGCCCTGGGAGACATCAGCAGGCAGTATTCAGCATCGAACAAGCATACAGTTCTCTGCTGTTCTGATCAGATCCAGAATTGTATCATGTAGGGATGCCCTCCCAGGCGAACCAAGTTTGCTGAGAATCGATGGTTGAGACAAACACACATGTGTAAAAACACAACATTCACACTGGTAAAGTTAACTTTAGAAAAATTTACGTTTCAGGCCCAACTGGCAGTTGATATTAATGGCTCATAGAGGACTCACCCGAATTTCGGTGACCTCTTACCTCTACCCTTGTCCAACCAACCAGTTTGTAACACTCATTGATGGTTTCTGTTCGTCAATTCGATTAGAACATTTTCTTACTAAACAATTTAGCTTGACATAGTCATACTCCCAGCGGATTCATAGTAATTTTTTTCAGGAACTACAGATCCATCTTTGGTGACTGATCACACAAAATAGTGAGGAGCACCTTGTTGGTCCATTGCTGCTGATACAGTAATTTAGGTCAGCACTATCAAGATGATTGGATTTTTGTCAGCTGCCTTAATTCACACATCAAAGTTAACCAAAGTAAAGACCCAATGACTATAGCTAATCAGAATTACATGATGTGGCAGTGGCTCAGCAAGTCTTAATACCAGATGGTCGGCGGTCTGATCCCAGTCTGAACGTGCCGAAATGGCCAAGAACCCCAAAGTTGCCCTGATAGTTGTGCTTTGAGTATGTGATTGGTGAGTGATAAAGTGCTGCCAACAGATACAGTGTATGCATGTGTGTAAGAAATGTGTAGTGCTTTGAGTGGTCAGGACTAAAAAACAATGTATGAATACAGACCATTTACTATTTATCACATGTTACAAGTAAGCTGTAGATAACTTATTGGTACCTGGACTATATGATCCATAAATAAGCTTTAAAAGAGACTTTAAGAGAGTCACAAGTCTGACATGAAACCCAACAGTTAATTTAATCTTCTACCTCCCTTTTGCAAAGTTTCCCTGAGATGGATTAACCAGGCAGGTCGGGCGTCTCATACTTTTGTTGCAAGGGTGAAGATACAGGTTTTAGGTAGATATGAATATGAGTCACTAATCCTAGAGTTACATTTTTACAGGACTTATGTAGTATGCATGTACTGAAAAAGTTGTTTAATATGCAGTGCTGTTGTTTGAGCAATGTAGGTTAAGTCTAGCTTTGTAGACATTCCTGTTTGAAGAAATATGGATAAGTGCTCCTTTCAATTATAACTCTTTGCCCTGCATGTTGTTAGTTTATATGAGATTCCATTTTACAGATTAAACCTGCATGTGTTATTTACTGACCACAGTTACTCTTTAATCATCACTGACAGATGGTTGGTACTAAGTGGAGTCTTCTAGAGCAGTGGTCCCCAACCCCCGGGCCGTGGCCCGGTACCGGGCCGTGGGTCATTTGGTACCGGGCAGCACAGAAAGAATTAACAATTTAAATATGATCCGGTCATTTTTCAAAATAAAACGGTGTTTTATTTTGAAAAATGACCGGATCCTCTCCTTTATGACTCATGCGTTACGCATTTCAAGACGCTTGTCTCGGTCACGTCACTTTTTCGCTGAACACAAACCAACACGGTATTTGTCGGACCCATTTGTCAACAAACCAGGTGAATCCAGCATGTCTGTTTAAGAAGAAGATACAGCTGCTGGAGGTCGCAAATGACGGCGGCCTTAAAAGTATGTTTGAGAAAACAACTCTGCTGGTGTCCTGGATTAAAGTCACGGCAGAATACCCTGAGATCGCCACAACAGCACTAAAAACTCTGTTGCCCTTTTCCGACATCCTATCTGTAGTGACATCGCTGGAATAATTTTTAATTAACGAATTAATTTTTTATTTTAAATAACCAAAAAAAACCTCTCCAAATTCTGTTAAATTAAAAAAAAATCTACCGCTGTCATCAGAGGCCGTACCAGAGGGACTCCGTAATGAGGCTCCGTAGACACACCTTAACGGCCGGTCCGTGAAAATATTGTCTGACATCCAACCGGTCCGTAGCACAAAAAAGGTTGGGGACCACTGTTCTAGAGCTCCTGAAGGTCTCACATCTATAGCTGCTTTCAGACATGCACTGAATTCTTGAGATTTTACCGACTTTCTCCACAGTAGCTAGCAGTATGTCTAAACGCAAAGTGAGAGCCTTAGGAGTTTCTGCAGACTTTCTCTGTATACCCCCCTAGTATAAATTCCGCAGAAAGTCCAGAGGAGCTGATGTAGTAACACAGCAGGAGATCCTCTTCAGGAAAATGAGTGGGTGTGTTGATAAAGTTTCTAACAAGCAACAGACACAAAATAAATAATTAAATAAAAATAATACAAATGTCTCTGGATGAAAAAGTGGAGCCAGACACCGACAAAGATGTCAATAGAATGTGTGGTAATAAGCGCAGACACCAATGTCGATATGCTGTAAACAAAAACACCTGATCTCCGCAGCATCCTGCCTCTGCCTGCAGCACCACCCCTCACCTGAACACTCCAGAGGGATGGTTTGTTTTGTGAATGTGTCTGTGTGCAGAAAATCTGTGTTCTTCACGTGGGAAAGAAAAACTCTGGAGAAAGTCTTTCATGTCAGGTCTGAAAATGGCTTATGAGTCCAAAGAGCTCTCACTCCACTTACAACAAAGCCTTGTTTCTAAATAGGCACCTAACCAAGTTTAACAATGCTGATGGATACAAGGTGTGGGATCTTGAGTGCCCATAAGCACACACATTAGGTGTCTCGCTGTGAGACGAGACCTAGAAAGGAATTAGTGAAAGCAAAGCTGGTTTACTCACTGTCTTCTCCAGGACAGGACATGCCAGGCTGCTCCGGGATACTGGGGAAAACTGCCAGAGATACACAATAAGAGAAAACGCATTCAATGTGCTGTTTGTCTTGTGAAGAAAAAAACACTGTTCATGAAAATAAAAACCCTGCAGGCCTAAAATGTCCCTGTAAAAAATGAATAGAACCACAGAAATTAAAGTTCAAATGCAGCCATAAATTACCAGCAATCATGACTAATATACAGCTTTAGATTCACAATGAACAACTTGAATATTCACTATGAAATCAAGGTCATGCACACCCTTTATACATTATGTCCTCACCAAATGTTCAACATAATGTCGAGCCATCTCCGCACTTATTACAGTAATTGAAAAATATGTACTCAATAATAGCCTTTAATCAAATCAAATCAAAGTTTATTGTCACATGCACCAATGACAGCGTCATCGGAGCAGTGAAATTCTAGTGAATTTCATTCATAAAGTCTTATTTAAATGATTCTTATATTATGAAAAATATTAGGACCTAGCTCACCGTGCAGCAGCAATCCAGACGTCTTGGTTCGATGGTAAATTCGAAACGCTTCCTCCAGCTCCATCTGAGACGAGATGGTACAAGGGTCCCCTATACACACAAACAAACACATTCTTATCAATATAATCTCCTGATTACAGCTACAATGATTAGTTGATGTTACAGTGACATGTTCAATTAAAAGTCTTATACTGTTTTTATAAGATTATAATTATAGTAATTGAATAATAACTTACACCAAGGAGAATATGTTTTCATCTGGATTTGTTTGTTTGTAAATAAGCAGGATTACGCAAAAACTACTCAACCGATTTCCGTGAAACTTTATTGAGGGGTGGAGCACGGAAGTCTTTATCACTTTCTTTAAAAGTGTGAGATAAAGCACAATTTCCATGATTAGTCCCAAAAATATATAATGGCTCTTGATGAAAAACCGTGCATTTTGTTTCACACCAACATACAAATCCATATCTAGTTTATTTAGATGTGGTTTCATCTCGCCTTTTTTCAGCTGTGGTACGCTGACAAATTTTGGCCACCAAAAATGATTTTTTCAACACTTTCTTAAACAATAACAAAATTTGGCCTTTGACAGAGGTAGGTGCTCTACAAGCCTCTATGAAATACAACCCTGTTCAAGCTAAGCTAAGCTAAACAAGACTTTTGATGATGTTACTTTGGGATTTAGGGGATTCTTTAAACTGTTGGTGTTATCTGATGTTATATGGGCCACATAAGTCCTTTCTTTATGCTAGGTCATACCCCCTTATCCAGGATCCAGGTCACATCATGGATCATGATCTTGGATCCTGGTAGCAGCTGACCGTGGTTTATGATTACAACTAGATTGATTAGGGCTAACCCTAGACTGACAATATACCTACTCACATATACTACCAATATTGGCAATACCTATACCTTTGCAAATGTCATTACTGCTCCCTTTATCTCTGTCAAACTTTATCCTAGATACTGTTTCTTCTCATGAATATTGTTAATTTGTTGATGTGATTTGTTACTTGCAGCATCTATTTGACCTCTCCCTGTTTTGGGAGAGGGATCAATCACATGTGACTATCTCTGAGGTATCTATATTTTATTTTCCAGTTAAAAGTTGCTGTTTTAGGAATACATTTTCCTCACTCCTGTTGTGACTTATGACACTTGTGATTTGGCAATATGAGCAATACAAATACAATTTGATTGTTTGATTGACTTATGTATATCTGATATTAGAGCACAACATCATTGTTGGTCTTGGAAGCAACAAGTATAGTGGACAGTTGGAAATGAGCATTTCAATTCACACAAGCAGCTTCAGACTGACCACCATGCTGTATTTTTTAGTCAGAGATCAGCAGTGGTAGGAAAACACAGAAGATACCCTGAGGACGAGACAGAATGATGTACAGTGTGTGAATATGAGGCATACCCACCTTCATCATCGATCCACTTGAGTGTGATGGGCTGCTGCTTGGCAACACTGCATATCGTTCTCACCTCTTCACACAACTCCACAAAGGTTACAGTGGGAGCCAGGTCTGTGATCAACATATCCCTGAGAGCAAGCACAGAAAATGTCAAGAGTGAGTCATTTCGTTTAAGCTGAGCAAATATAGAGAAATTCCCCTCTCAACAATGTGAAAAACTCATTCACTATTGGTGGTACAATGGACAACAACAAATATTCCCACACTGCAGACTTGAATGTCCCTGGGGTGTCTGCAGGCCCATTAAACTAGCGACTTGTCCACACTAATGTGGATATTTTGCAAAACTAAATTTCCCCCTTGGGCTGCTTGTCCTTATGCAAATAGAGTTTTAAGTCACTAACGTAGAAATGTTTACAAACGCCTTCCAAAGTGAGGATTTTCAAAAATGTGATACAGCTTTTGGGAAACGATGACCACAGCTTACTTCACAAATGCCCAGTGTTACTTTGTGCAAGAGCATGTACCCAAAAGAACAAAATACCCACAGTACCGTAGGCAAGGACAAAAATTTATTTCAGATGCGATCCTCCATCCTGCTGGCAAATCGTGATAATAAGGACAGATCCTGTATCATGTTGGCATCCGATCGTGGGGGTGGATCATGATCGTGGTGGCTGCTGAACATGGACTATGATTACAATAAGACTGCTTAAGAATACAGTATTTCCCCTCAGATACTCGACCATTACTGACAATAATCCATCAATCATTGATCTTCTGTTATGCTACAAAATGTTTATTCTAATCAATGCTGCAAATACCCTTATATTCCTGATATTCTCCTTTACACTTATTGCACTTCTGTCCCTCCTGGGAGAGGAATCCCCTTACATGTGGCTCTCTATGAGGTTTCTAAGGTATTTTTCACCTGTTAAAAGGTAAGTCGTTTTTACTTACTCTTGTTGAGGGTTCAGGGCATAGGATGTCACACCTTGTTAAAGGATTTTGGGGATTTGTGAATATGGGCTATACAAATAAAGTTTGATGATTGATTGATTGATCGATCAAACATGATTCGACAAAAATAGTTGGAAGACAATTAAATAGATGTAACCTTTAATACTTTATATTTACACACTACACATCAAGCCCTGACTTTTTTGATATTTACATGTTGATTCTATCTCTGTTCCATTACACCTCACATATTGAAGCAGGATGTCAACAGTGGCCTTAAGAACATCAACCAGTCCGTGCTTCTTGGCAAGCTAAAGCCCTGGTGCCTAAAGTTTGGACTGTTACCCTGACTGATTTGGCCACTTACAGTAGTTGACGTTCCTATCACAAAAGTTGAGAGCATGGAGGAAATGATCAACTCCTATCTGAGAAAGTGGTAAGGAGTCTCAAGAAGTCTGAGCAACATCGGCTTGTATGGACACCGCATTCTCGAGCTGCCTATCTCAAGTCTAGAAGAGGGGTTTAAATTCACCAAAACAAGGCTGGAGATGACCCTCTCAGAGTCAAATCTATACAAATCTATACGGGCTCAATCAAAAGCAGCAATTGGGTAAGCTGACATTGTGGGCCACGTTCAACAGGGAAAAGGATGCTTGGGGCTAGTTCAGAGTAGACCCCAGTGGAATAAAGCAACTCCTTCAGAGCAGAGAAAATTGGTAGTCCTGGAAATCCAGCCTTTGGGGAAGAAGCAGCAGGATTTTCGAAGGCTGTCACTCAAGCTAGACAGGAGCAGTGGATGAGCGTAGAGAAAAGAAAGATCAGCTGGAAGAACCTGTGGGAAATGGAAGCAAGCAGGATTAGCATCCTGATTAGGGCAACCTATGACCTCCTTCTCTCACCCAATAACGGGTTTCCTTGCAACATCCACCATCAGGTTCCTCAAAGATCTGTGAATCCATGGACGAGCCCTTTGCCTGATCATGAAAGAAACATCACACACTACAGAACACTGCAGCTAATGTCTCTGGATCAGAAAGAAAGATCCCAACTGGTCCCCACGATTCTAGGGACATGCATCCAGGTCTGATCAACCTGCGGTGGGCTTGCCTTAGAAGAGGGTGTCTTGCGATTAAAAGATTGAAACACCTAGTGTAGTATATTAAAATTCCATTTATTTAAATAAAAATAGTAGATAGACAAATGTATAAAAAAATATGAAATTTACGCCCTTTCATCCTCATCATCTCTATAAAAACCTGCTGAATTCATATGAATGCTTCTGAATAATTTGGGCATAGCTTCTTCTGCAACAATATAGTTAGAACACTGCATAAGTCGTAATCTCTCTTCTGTCTGCAGGAGTGTGTGTGTGTGTGTGTTCGTCATTATTGTGTTTTTGACGCCTCTTATAACTTCAACTGTTCAGCACACAACTGACAAACGGATGTCCTTTTATGGAGAAATAGAGGTGTGGCAGTATGCTTATTGAAGAAAGCGGACACGCGCCGTTCCATTAAGAAAGATTCTGATTCGCATACATACGCATGGTGGTGAGAACAAGATCGGCTGGTGCACAAGTGACATGAATCCGGCGGCAATTTGCACACAGACTTATTTTCTACAGAGTAAGAACATTTCGGTGCACATGTTAGTAAATGAGGCCCAATGTGAATTATTGGACCTGTCTGCTTTGGAGCATTAAAGGTTGGTTTCAGCTGCTTATCGGTTTAACCTCTTGAGCTATCATGGCCCGTATTCGCTGATGTTAACAGGCATAGTTTGAATAGATTATGCAGCCATTAAATCCAGGCACATTTCTGATTTTGCACCTGATGATGAGTCACTAGTCTGACAAAACAATGGTGTTGATACCATAGCAATAGAAAAACTAATAAACTCATATCTACAGTTGTACACTATTAAAGATCTCTAGTTGCTTTAAGGAATAACCGAGTATTTTTCTGCTCAGGACTGAATATTGTCAGACATTTTTCAGTACTGGTTTTATACAATCCCTGAGCTTCTGTACCGATACAAGAGTGAATCCATCCTTTTTCATATTTTATGCAGACTTAAGGGACCTGGCAGTTTGTGGACACATATATGTGCCAACATGTACTAAGGTTTAATATCCTGCACTAATTCAAGGATGAGCCAAACAAGCATAAACTAAACTGTTTATAAAATTAATTTTAAGCAAGCATTTCTTTTTCATCTCTCTGTTGTTGAAAGGTGACCTGAAGCAGACAGGTGGCTGAAATTCTTAACAGTGCTGATGGCCTTCATTACTCTTATCAGCTATAGATGATTTTAAAGAAGGGTGTGCACGTTGTGTTTAAACACCAACTATCATTGCTCTGCTGCTGCCTAGGTGTGTGTGGATATGCTGTAGCATAACCTATGTTATGCTTTAAACGGTATAAGGGCTGGAGCTGTGACCGGGGACTTTGGTTCATACAAATGTGTGACTAAGTGTTTATGGCGAGTGTTTCTTGGACTCTGACAAGGTGCAGCACGGACAGCTTGCTTCCCAGCAGGAATTGCTACACAGAGTTTACACCCATACAAGCGAGTGCGGATTGTTGTGTCTCACACAAACACACACAAGCACATAGAAGGGTTTACCTCATATTGATCAAGTATTTGTTCTGCAATCAAATGAGATCTGGTTGAGTTAACTTTGATACATTATGTTGAGTATGTCATTTCATCAGTTACTTCTCTTATCGTGCTTATCATACTTACTGCAATTATATCAACCAGGGCAATGCCCCTTCATGTCTGTTTGTAATGATCTGTTCTCTTGTCCTGTGTTAATGCTCCGGAGCTACTTCAGAATTATTCCTTGTCATTAGTGAGTACTCCAAAAACAGTTCTACATTATACTGACATTTTTTATTGTTTGTGTGCAGAGTGAAGATATAACACTTTGTGTTCATCCTAACTGGTTTATTTCAGAGTCAATGTTTTTCATAAAATAAAACTGAATTTTCTTTAATATTGTTCATGTGTGTGGATTATATATAATTTTGAATGATTTACTGAACTGCTGTTACTTTTTCATACATTGCATATCAACTATTTCAGAGGTCTGTTAGGCAATTGACACAATCTTCAGACCAAAGATCACAACTTTTCAAAATAAAGCATGTAATTCAGCTTGATACTGTTTAGTGTATTGCAGCCAAACATGAAGACAGACTGAAAGACGCTTGTGGTATTAGTAGGTAGATGACTACATTAACCTTTATGAGACTAATGCAACAACACAGTTATTTTTGTTACATATACACTTCATAACAGGTTGGCATGTAAGCATATTAACAGGAACATGT
The DNA here is from genome assembly GCA_038501795.1 of Pseudopleuronectes americanus. Taxonomy (NCBI): domain Eukaryota; kingdom Metazoa; phylum Chordata; class Actinopteri; order Pleuronectiformes; family Pleuronectidae; genus Pseudopleuronectes; species Pseudopleuronectes americanus. The sequence continues at coordinate 2,162,812 of CM076725.1, forward strand.
TATCTCTACAACGTTGAAATTATTTTCCAAGAGCTGGAGAGACCCGAAAAAGATTCAGTTTACAGAGAAATAAATCAGAGACCAAATAAAGTCCTCTTATTTGAGCAAGCATAAACAAGCATATTTGTAAATTTTGCTTCAAAATTGACAAAACAATTACAAAAATAAAGTCACCAGTTATTGGGATAGCCGATTGGCAAAAATTATCAGGATATAACAGTCAATAGCATCAATTATCATGATGATTGTAAATGGTCTCTATAAGAGCTTTTATGGTCTTGATGACCACTCAAAGAGCTTGGCAATAGTTTATTTGCCATTCAGTCATTCACACACACATCCGTAGAGTACATCTATGGGCAGCACTTTTGTCAATGAGAGCGGAAATTCAGCATCTTGCCCAAGGTTGGAGGATGACTGCTCTACCCCCTCAGCCACAGCCGCCCCAAAATGTTAAGACAATCACAACTCTCCAGACTGATAATTACTCCTCAATGGTGGTTGTGATTTTAAGCACTTGAAAAACTACAAATCTGAGGGAGATCAATGATGTAATTTACCAATGGTGCTTGCACAATGCATAACCCTTTACTTTTGTTTAATTGCTATTGATGGAAATTATATTGAGATTATTACCCAGCCCAAGCCAATAATTTTTTTTCAGTCGACTCATCTATTAATTGAAAAATGACTGCATCTAACCCTCACAGCCATTGATCCGGCCTTTTTTCAATAAGTCTTCTCGGTTAAATGTTTCTGGACCAGAGTAACAAAATGTAAAAATGTTCAGATTCATTACCTCCTTCACCAGTTCGGTCATATTCCCTAACTTTAACAAATGGTGTGCTGTATTATAGAAAAACTAACTAAGTTCAAGAGGGTCAATTTACCCCCTAACATTCCGTAAAGTTGTCAAACTTTTACTGCTCAAATAGAAAGAGCAGAAACTCATCACAGTATTATTTTGAGTTGTGTTGTTCCTCAGGCTTAGCAGATTAATAAACTATTGAACAAGGTGGCTTTTCTTTCTCGCACTCAATATTTGAGTGTGTTCAACCTTTTCTGACCTCTTCATTATGAGAGGCCAGTGTAAGCCTGGTTCAGTATGCTGTGGACCTTGTTACTGTTAATCCAGAATGGATATAGAAGGCATTCCAATGCGCTATTCAGTCATGCACTTGCTAGTTCCTGCCGCAGATAAACAGCCCAACATCATCTTTGACCAACCTCCATGCTGGACTGTGGGGATGGTATTCTTCTGGTCATAAGCCTCGCCTTTCGAATGCCAGACATACCACCGGCTCCATACGTCCAAACAGTTCCAGTTTGGTTTCATCGGCCCATGGAACTGTCACCCAAAACTCAGTAGTCTTATCCAAATTATCCAAAGCCAGGCAGGTTTGAAGCTGCTCCATCAGATTTAAACTTCCTTATAATGTTCCCAATTGTGTCTCTTGGAATATCATTTTTTGGGGAAATCTTCTTCTACCCAAGGCCCTTCAGGTGTGATGAAATAATCTCCTCTCTCAACTTTTGTGTAAGCTCCTTTGTCTTTATTGCAACATACCTTGAATACCTTCATGGGTTGGGTTTATATATGCATCACAGCTGAAGCAAATGAAGTATCAGTATAGAGTACCCAAATGCTTAATAATGTTTCAACTCAACTTTAGGACAAAAAAACTGTCAGACAGCTTTAAAAACAACAATATTATATAGGGGTTGAATAATTGTGACATGGCTATCTTAAATATACTGCTACACACAAATACTACATCATGCATTTTCCGTGTTGATTTTCTGTATCACTCAACTCATAAAGAAGTCATCCTCAACTTTAATTGATAAATCCTTAAAATCTTTGGGGGGTTGAATATTTCTGATTGCAACTGTATGCTCAAACAAAGTTTACCCCTGAGACTCCAAAAGTGTTTTGTGGATTCAGACACTTAACCCTCTCCCAAAAATGATGAGTTGCAGCTAAACAGTTAAAAATGAATCTCCTTCACCTCCTCTTTGCTATGGTTGCCTAATGCCGATGATTCCCTGTTGGTGTTTGTATAGATTGTTATATAGATTGTCTATGATTAATGCCTGATAATTGAAAGTAAGATCAAGTCCTGGATAAACGTTGAAATTATTGATAGCCTGAATGAAAAAGACGTTTATTGAAGAATATCAATAATGCAAAACCTGTAATAACTCCATTGTTTCACCTGTTCCTCTGTGGTAATCTGATAATCAGACTGGATCGCCATTTCCACGTGTCTGATGTTCATCCTCGGCAGGTCTCAGCTCTCCGGCAAACACAACGTCTATTCTCCGTATGAGTTTGGTCATTGAGTTGCAGCTAAACAGTTAAAACTGAACCTCCTTCACCTCCTCTTTGCTATGGTTGCCTAATGCCGATGATTCCCTGTTGGTGTTTGTATAGATTGTTATGAATGTGAGTACAAAACCTGCTCTCACAGGTTTCTTGTTTCTGACCTTGTTAAAACTATTAACTTCTATGGGGTTTGTCCTAACATCAGTGAAAAAATAACAATTACATGAAAAAAAACATGCTTGAATAGCACCAACACTATCAGAGAATTACTGTAATACAAGCACAATACTTAAGTTGGAACATTTTGGAGTAAAGAAACAAGACAAGCTAAATATAACATAAAGTTCTGTCTAAAGGGATGGGGCTGTGTAGGGAAGCCCAGTCACATGCAGATTACCAAGGAATGGCAAACAGAGCCATCACCTCGAGATACACTGGAGGTTTGTTCAAAAACCATCCAACAAGGATCCAATCCCAGAGTCCTGTTGTTGCAGAGTTGAGAACAAGTTGCAGTTGGGAAATGTGTGATGCAAGCCAAGAAGAGGAAGAAATCACGTACCAACATTATATTTTCCATCTACAGGAAGATATAAAGTAATCTCTTATTTTTCTTTGGAGCTACAAAAAACAGACGTTTGCCTGAGTTAAGCTTAATATCAACGATGACATAACCACATAGTTGAGACAAGAGATAAGGAGGCAGAAAAAGAATCACAGTGTGTTGATAAACAGTGAAGAGGTACAGTGATTTAAGTCCACAAGCACACAGGGCCAGCTAGTCAACTCTAGAATAGACGATCCAGTGATAGGTTTACAGTTCAACTTTATGTTCCGTGATAGATTGTGCCACTGAGGAAGTGACGGGAGGGATATAAACACAGTCATCATCATCAACGATCTTCAACAACTTCATCTCACTACTTTTACGACTTTTAGTTGAATCACTGAATTTTTGTCAATGTGGAGGAATGGAGTTATTATATTATCAGTCACAACAAGGAAGTGGTGATAAGCACCTTGTCATGGACTCATCTAAGTAATTCCACAAACATCTGTCTTTTTGTTTGTGTGTGGAATGCATATCTCACAAACTCTCTTTTGTAAATTGCCTAAGAACGCGCGATACAGATTTTGGTGCAATTTGGACAATTTTGATTTGCACAATGAAAATTCATGAGTGAATGAAAATTCACTCATAATATACTCTTCCACTATGCCACTTCTTCAAGCGTACAGAAAGCTCATGATTTCAGACTAATGTGAATGCGGTATCGGTGGAGAATATCAGAAGACATTTAAATTAAAAAAAATACGCTGTTTCGTCAAATTTGAATGTCTGGACCTGGGTGATACCACAGGAGCAGTATGGAGGCATTTTGTTTTTTCTCTTGTTTTTTACGTTTGAAGAAGTGGTCTCCATTGAAATCAATTGTATTGGATTTGGCTGCAACACTGTTTACCCCTGAAATTGTTTTGTGGACTAATACACTTTCACTCACTCCTTCATCCGCACAGTGGTGATAAGATTGAGACATTTCAAGGTGAACTATCCCTTAAAGTTAAATTTCAAACCATTTTAGTTTGAAAAGTTGCAAACTTTAGTCTGAAGATTGGGTAACTTGCTTAACACACTCTGAAATAGCCAACATGCAATGTATGACAAAATAACAGCAGTTTAGTAAATAATTCAAACTTATATATAAACCTTACACGTGAATAATAATGAAACAAATTAATTGAATGAAAAACATTCACAATAAAATGTTCACTGCAGATAAACCAGGTAGGATGAACACAAACAATCTGCACCATAAAATGTCTATAAAAAGCACTGTACACAACATCAAGCACACAAACAAGTGACAGTTTATTGTAGAACTGCTTGAGGAGGATTTACTAATGACAAGAAATAATTCTTAAGTAGCTCCAGAGCATTAATACACGACAAGACAACAGAACATCATTCATCTTCATATGGTCAAATATGCATAATAATATACATTGTTCATAATATCCACAATATTCACAATAAGTATACAATAATATTGAATATTCATAAAAACTTATTGGGTGAGATTTAGACACTTTCTTCAAATGTTCTCAGCTGTATCCTCAGTATTGTTAGTGTGTCTGGATGAGCCTGACTCTAGTCACTACTCGGCAGTGACTTTCTGAGGAGACACTTGAGGTTCCACAGGTGTGTGTGTCCCGATCATGGCTGAGCAGGCTCATGTGTGTGTGTGTGTGTGTGTGTGCTCACTCACCCACGGTAGTGTGTTTTCATCTTCACCAGCTCCAGCTCCATTGTGGATCCGTTACAGTGCATATACATGGTGCACTCTGGTTTCTCCCCTGGTGCTCGGACAGGCCTGAACTCTCCCTATCACGCGCTCACGTCGGAAGATAAACGTTCACATCACACGGTCTGAAAGTGCGCTTCAACCGACGCTCTCCAGAGGAAAACTTGTCGAGCTACTTTAAAGTTTCTTGCGTTTAGAAAACATCGGAGGCTTTGCTGACGGATGAATTGTCAAGGAGGATGGAATGAAATTACAATTCCTGCCTCTCCTTTCAGAATAAAATACATTCCCAAAGCTATGTCCGTTGATGGGATTGTAGGATCAGAGGGACGCTTTTATTTTGAAACGGAAATATCGTAATACCTGGTGGCGTGGGGTAAAGTGTGGTTAACTTGGCAGGGTTTCTCATGTCTCGCTATGGTTACCGTAATCCTTATTCACCTGTCACTCTGTTTCGAAGAGGGCCTGTTGTCTGGACCTGTAGAAAGTCCAGCTATTCTTCACTGATTTATAACGAACTTACTGAAGATGGAATACTTTTTTCTGTACTATCCATTAGGTTTATAAAGGTGATCTGCCTCACCTATCAATACTTCCTTTGACCCTTAGTGGAGCGTCCTTGTCCTTCTACAACGTCAATGTTGGGTTTTTTTTTGTTGTTTTTTTCATTCCCTGAAATAACTGCCTGTTGATATCCACAACATGACCCGTTACTGTTTTATAAATGTATTTCATTTCGTTGTTTTGATTATGTTTTGAAAATATTTGCTCATGTGCTGCCAGATGTAAAACAAGATAACAAAAAGAGGGTCCTGCAAGGACGTTGACAAATAGTATAAGCACAGGTTCTAACAGGGATACAAGGTGGTTCAGGCCTCAATCCCAACACTGCGTATCTGAGGCGCCACCTGCTGGTCAATTAGTAAACAGCTTAAATAAGACACCATTGGTCTAATTGTAATTAATGTAGTTGAGTGCATCAACTTTAAATAATTATAATCTTAAACATCTAAAAATCAATCTAAATTGATAAAAGTTGTTGTACATTATATATTAAATTTGTACCATATGACAAGATGAAGAATACCCCTTCTCTCTCTCTCTCTCTCTCTCTCTTATTTTCATTATAACAATCAGTCTACCAGAATTTAAATATGATGGTTACACAACTGTTTATGGTCTCTCTCCCCCTCGCCCAAATTGAGTCTGTTTCTAGAAATGTCTTCCCTCAGCTGCCAAAGTGTTTGCTCGTTCTGGGAACAGTTGGGTTTCTCTACAAATGTGTAAGATCTTGTTTGACCTTACTGTGTTGTACCTTGAGATAATGTATGTTGTGATTGTCTTTTTCTAGATTTAAAACTTGTCTATGATTAATGCCTGATAATTGAAAGTAAGATCAAGTCCTGGATAAACGTTGAAATTATTGATAACCTGAATGAAAAAGACGTTTATTGAAGAATATCAATAATGCAAAACCTGTAATAACTCCATTGTTTCACCTGTTCCTCTGTGGTAATCTGATAATCAGACTGGATCGCCATTTCCACGTGTCTGATGTTCATCCTCGGCAGGTCTCAGCTCTCCGGCAAACACGACGTCTCTTCTCCGTATGAGTTTGGTCATTGAGCTCTTCTTCTTTTGCATGTGCCATTTTTATCTTCTTACCAGGTCATTGTGGTCCAGAGGAGGTCATGTGATCCAAGGTCCACCAATGCTTAGTGGCATCTGAAAGTTTCTTTGCAGAATTTTGGTTTAAATTTTTTTATTTACTATGTTTGAACACTACACACCTTATGGCATGGGGAAATCAAGCTATTTCCCCATGCTACATTTTTACTATTGTAGTTACTGTTAACTTTGACAATGTCTTTTCCTAAATAAACTAAATGGCTGTTTAAATTAATACAAGTTAAAACAGGTTTAAGAAGGCAGGTTATGTGACAGTATGTTAAACTGACTCCAGCCACTAGACGTCAGTAGTACACCATTTTTGTAAAGAATCCCACAGTTTTGCAGCCATTACATATGTATCAGGTGTGTCTGTATTTTGAGACCCTTCGAACACTGGGTGCTGAATGGTTCTAGGAAATGTGAGGTGAGGTAAGGTGAGCTCATTGGAGACCAGGATGAGCACATGTTAGTTTGTGAAAAATACAGAGTTAATTAAAGGTCAGAGGTTGTTTGAAGTGAGCTCTTGAGTGGAACACACTTTAAGTTTATTGTCGAGAGAGTCCCTGGAAAATCTTTCAATGGAAAAGATGAAAAAGTAATGCAACATGACAGTAAAACATTGTTAAGGCCTAACATTGTAAAATGAACAGTAGTAAGCATAAACAAAGGAAATTGTCAGACAATTTAAGTTATGGAGGATTAAATCCTCCCAAAAACCTGTACATTGGGTCATCACAGTTAAACTTGTTACAATACATTTTTTTCAATTCATCTATCAATAGCAGCAGATTTAATAATACTGTAGTAGTTGCATATGAAAAGGCATTACTGAACATTAAAGATACTTTAAAATCCTGAATAAAAGTATTCTAATAAAAAGTAGTGCAGACAATATTAGGGTATTGACTTTAACATTTTCATTTGTGTTACATTAACACTGTTCTGTTTTTTTGAACTAATTCAGTTATTGCTGCTGCTCATGGACTATAGTTTAAACACAGTGATAGATACACTATATGGAGTCTTTATATATTGTCTATATTTGGCAAACCTATTCATTACACCTACAGGAGCTTTTATGACATTAAATCCATAGGTATAAATATGGAGTTGGTCCCCTCTTTGCAGTTGTAACAGCTTTCACTGTTCTGGGAAGGCCTTCTACAAGATTTTGGAGGGCGTCTGTGGAAATCTTTGCCCTTTCATCCACAAGAGCATTTATGAGGTCAAACAGTGATGTTGGACAAGAGGGCCTGTTTAGCAATCTCCATTCTTGTTCGTCCCAAAGGTGTTAATGGGGTTGAGGTCAGTGCTCTCTGCGGGCCAGTAAAGTTATTCCACACCAAACTCACCCAACGATGCCTTTCAAAGTGAAAAAAGAAACACAAGCTTGTTTTTATTGATTGTTCTTCTGCTTCTAAGTGTATGCAACCACACGTTTCGGTAAAAAGGTTAAAAAGCTCGCACAATATTGACTGATATGTTGACTGATTGACTTTTTTAAATGTCAGGTCTCAAAAATATGAACCTAAACACATGTTAGGGTTAATATGTTAACTGATCATCTTGTCTTTCGCTGGTTCACTGCAGTGGTGTCGCCTTTCACCTCTATTATTTATGTCAAATCCAGCATAAGGGGCAGCATTCGGTCATTGTGTCACTTTTAAGCTCTGATGACCCTGTAGTAACAGATTTTATTGATTGATGTAAGTCATAATAGATATTTAGATAAATTAGATATTAATGTTTCCAAAACGTCATCTCTCCTCTGGGGATTAATGGTCAGGCTGTAGAAGTTGTACAAATATCTTCGGACACCACAAGCTGACCTTTGAGCATCACATGGGCGCTGTGTAGGAAAACGTCATCAGCAAATGTAATTATATCGAAAGGTTTGTATTTTTAATGTAGACAGCGCCTTTATGAAAATGTTTTATTGTTTTTTGACTGAATCGGTTCTTACCTTTTCTTTTATTTGTTGGTGGGAGTTTCTAGTCTTGAAAAATAAGAACCAACTACAAAACATTGTCAGAGTGTGCAGCAAGATAGCAGGCACCACCTTAATGAGCAGGTTATAACCTGCACAAGGGCAGGTCCTTGAAGAAGGCCAAGTCGATTCTGGCTGACCACAGTCACCCCGTTTTTTCAGGACGCGCTGCTTCCTAGATAGAGGAAAAACAGACGCAAGAACTAATTTGTTCCAGCTGTCATTAACCTTTTAAATACTCTCACGTGAGTGTATTTAGTATTTATTGTGTTTTTGTAATAAAATGGTTTACCACTTTGTAATGTTGCCATTTCATTTCACAACACTAAAGAGACGTTATGGGACTCGAGTACAGATTTCAACGCAGTTAAACTTGTCATAACAACCAATATTAGTCACTTAGGACAAGACTACACCATCCCCTTGTACGTTGAAGGTCTTCTGCACAATTTAAGTTACCAAACTACTAGTAGATGTTATTGAAATAACTTCAGTTGTGCACCTTAGCGTCATGTAGTGTTTTGGGTTTGTAAAAAATGATACCGGCACAGCTTGAGGGTAGACTGAGGCTAAAGGTAAATATGACTGACTACTGGCTTGTATGTCAATATTATGAAAGCATGGCCCACTGAGTAGACCAGACTGTGAACTAGACACAAACCTCTTCCCTGTTGACCGTGGCTCACAATGTCAGCGTGCTAAAGTGCTGCTTTTGCTTGTTAGTTGCTTCTTTTGGTTTTTCATTTCCATCCTGTTTCCAAAGATGGTCTATCATCACGTTCAGCATTTAAGTGCAAGTGCAGGGTTTTGAGTGAAAGCATTACAAAATCTGGACATCAAATCAATAAGCACTATCAAACACAAGACCACACTCTTTTATAAAGAGAGTAAAACACCTGACAACATTGGTGTTTATGACATGTGTAGTGGTTCCATGGTCTAATGGTGACTTATTACCCATTAATAGATGACCTTTGATTGAGTTCAGGGATGTGTGTTGTCATCCAGTAAATCCAGTCATTCTCAATTTCAGTAATCCAGGCAGGAGTTAAATGAAAGAGTGTTTCTGCCACAGAGGCGGGGAGTGAAGGCCGATTTATCTGGAAATGGTTTGAGGTGAAAAAGGGCGGATTTGGTGATGGATTTGATGTCAGCTTCTAAGGAGAGGGTGGAGTCAACAATGACACTCAGGTTAAAAATGGGGAAAAAAATCAAGGATTCAATGTTGTGTCTCTATTTTTCGTTAAACTTATACAGTATATTCTTGAATTGAGACCTTTATAGAACATTAATTGAAGCATATAAAGATAGCAGCCATCAATAGGAATACTTCTTTGGATAGTATGCAATAATCCATATAAAATCAAGTTTGTACAATTGAAGAAATGCATGTTTACAAATCCTCAAACATTATCTGATTCTGCCTTAGTACCTTATAAAGATGTGTGCCGTCTCCTCCAGACCTCAGAAGAGCAAAATGAATAAAAAATGATGATATGCATTGCATAAGCTATTTTACTCGACAACAAACTGTTTTTACACACCTTGATTATTCATCCACAGATCTGGTCAGGTTAGTTTTGACCATGTGTCCGTCTCTTTGTCCCCGCAGACCTGCCCAAAAAAATTCTTCATGAGATAAATAACAGCAATACAAAGTACCCGACCAGCAAAGTGCACTAGCATGTATGTGATAGGTCAGTGCAGTACCACTTGACATTGTACTGCATTTTGTTGCAGTATAAGTGGGCCAGGGCCATTCAAATCAATGTGTATTTTCAGTCTAAACTCTTGCCTTTTTATCCTGGATGTTGTTTGAGGCCAAAAAAGAGCAAAAAGAGCAACTTATAAAACTACATGGTCACTAGTGACAGTGTGATTTCACCAGGCTCACCTGTCTGATAGCTTTTATCTGCAGTTCCCACTCATTCCACTCATATGACTTGACTATGTTTGTCTCCACTGGGTGTAGGTCAGTCTGCATGCTGCTCTCACACTTAGTGATGGGCTTCACCAGCAAACTCTCTCCCGACTGCATCTGAAGAACCACAAGTTAGAAACAGTTATTTTTAATACGATCACCAGATCATGCCAAAGTGACATGAACCGTTTTCAGACATCACCATTTGGTGGCGGATAAGGGCAGGATGTAACATCATCTTTCTGCTGCAGATATCACATGCTTTTTGTTTACAGAACATTGAAACCAGGATCAGCTTCAATCACGACAAACTACGTCTATGCAGTGTCTTCTACGTGTGGCTCCAATTTCTCATTTCGACAAAGTTCAATTCTTTTTTTTTAATGTGTGTCTGTTGCATGTGAGAGGCCTTATCAACAAAACGCTTGTTGTTAATAATGCATTGGATCTTCTCCTGTGTTCACACATTTGCTGACGTTATACTAGGGGGCCAGACATTTGTGTTTGAGTTTGTAGCAGAAAGGAGAAAACCAAAAAGACAGAATGGCCCTTCACTCCTTAATATGAAAAGGACTAGGCAGATGATAAGTTGGACACACCGGTGAGTCATGACGTTCTCTGTGGAACTTCAAGGACAATTGTCCACTGTAACTAAAGTTGTACTTGGGTCAAAAGCTCTAGCCTATGGTATGGTTCTTGGTCTTTATTTAATTTCTAGTGTTGGTATGATAATCAATGTGTCTGATAAAGTATACAGTTTCAAGACCCTATTACTTATCCCTCAGCCAGGCAGTGGCCATCCCCCAGGGAATAAAGCTCATGAAATCAATCAAACATCAGTAGGTCAAAGTCCAGGCCAGTATGGAGTCTTTTACTGATAAGCTCGGTTCCACCTCCCATTGTCTCTCTGGAACCGGTGCGACTGGAAGCCAAAGATTACATCAACCTTGCTGTGTCACATGCTCAATTACAAGATGGAGAAAAGAAACAGTTATGACAGCTTATTGAGTCTAGCCAACAGGTTTGCATCAATCAGCCTGGAAAAACTGATACTCTTCAGCACACCATCTATACTACAAACTGTCTATTATCAAACAATGGTTTACCGAATGAACACTGGTAAGCTAGCCATTGTTAAAGAACAATTAAGAGATCTGATTAATGCTGGAGTTATTGAACCTTCCTATTCTGCATTTTTGGAAAATCCATGCTTTCACTGAAAGAGATGCATATCCTCTCCCAAACATCAATGAAATACTTGCGCACCTCTCTGGAGCCTCCCTTTTCTCCACAATTGATTTAAATAGTGGTTACTGGCAGGTACCCATTGATCCTCATAATAAAGCAAAAAGTGCCTTTTTCACTCATTCTGGCTTGTATCATTTCAATGTCATGCCCTTCGGTCCACCTTTCAATGACTAATGGAGAAATTCTTGGAGGGCCTGGGGGTCAAATCTTTCTAGCATATCTAGATGATATATTGTTTATTCGTCATCTGTGACTCATCATTTCGAATGTCTGCGAACTGGTATTGATAGACTTCAAAAAGCTAATCCGTCCATAAATCTCAAGAAGGCTAGATTCTGCTGGCAAGAAATAATTGACACAGAGAGAAGACATTGTATGCAAAGTCTTTCATGCTTATGCAATTCGAACTTGGAACCAAGCTGAGAGAAATTACTCTGTAACAGAAAAAGTGTGCCTTGCAATCATTTGGGATCTTGAGCGATGGCAACACTATCTGGAGCCAAATCTCTTTACTGTCATTACAGACCATTCTGCCTTGACATGGGTCCTCTCCTCAACAAAAACCACAGGTGGTTTGATCAGACGGGCACAAAGATTGCAACATTTCAACTTTATTGTGAAATACACAAAGGAAAAACTGAATGGTGCTCCTGATGCTCTTTCAAGGATTCCCCCTTTCAGCCAGTGCTATCTGTACTCCAATCAAAGAGATGGGAATATCTCTATTTCCCTGTAAAAAGTTTGTGAGGACGGAGCAACATGAAGAACCTAATGTGGAGATGAAATTTGGGATAAACTTTGATGTTCAAGAAACTCAGGGGTAACCCGACAAAACTACAAATTGGTAGGGGGGTCAATTGTCCAATGGATAAGTTCTGAAAGGAAATATTTACCCACATGATGCACCTGTTTATGATATTGTCCATCAACTAAAACAACTCAAAGCAGATGTTGAGGAAAATATAAGGAAATCAACACAAAGGCAACTGAGGAACTACAACAAAAAAAAGCCGTAATGTTGGATTCAAAAACTAGACAAAGAGTCTTGGTTAGAAATTTCCCTCAGTCACATGCTAAGGACAAAATCTTAAAGTCTTAAAGGACCACTCAAAAAATTACCCTGTCATTGGACCCTAACTCCCCACACACACAATCTCACACTTTATCTGAACTCGGACTATACTCACCATGAGTATAGTCCGAGCTATACTCTTAATGGAAACTTCTTAATGGAAGAGTTCTTAAATCAGGTAAAAAAGCTATCCGGATTTACTCTACATATTACATTTTATATATTTTATATATTCAAATGGTTGAAGGGTGACAAAGCCCTGTCCAACTCATTCAATTTGGAGAACCTATGCTACAAGTTCAGGGGAGAGTTCGTAATGTTCTGTGAAATCTGCAATGAAGTTGTCTGGACAAGAGGCAAATTTCAAGGCTACTTCTCTGGAGCTAAAAGCATTACGCTGTTCTGTCTCGTGACTCCAATGTGTGGATTATCTGCAAAAGAAATGGGACATTACTTAAAAGGACAAAAATATTTAATGATTTTACATATAAGGGATGTCATATGATGTTATTAAAGGAATTTAGAAAAAATTGTTAAGAAAAGCTGCTATGCATGCCTATCAAAGCACAGTAATGCGTCTGTCACCTGTTGCGGATACAACAATGCATGAGAGTTTGACTGCTATGTCTATTGTCATTTTAAGTAAAGGTTCAGCCAAAGGCATGAAGAGCACAAGCAGTAACAGTAGTAAAGTCTCCACAGTTACAATCGCGCCAAGAGAGATATGATTTTCAACAGTATGATAAAGGATATGACTCAACTGAAAGTGATGATGATGACAATGATGCTGGAGATTATGCTAATGATGATGATGATGAGGGACTTCTAAATAACCCTTCTGCCCCCAGAGTGCCCAAAGTGTATGTGCAACCTCCTCTTAAGAGAGGTCCTAACAAGGATGATACAAATTCACACATGCTGAAAATCATGCAAAGACTAAATGAAATGACTGAAATGCTAATTAAAGAACAAAGACTCTCCCTTCTACCAACAAGTGAAATTCCATTTTTTCATGACATCCACTGCATTACTTGTCCTTAATGCGTACGTTCGAACACTGTATTGAAAGCAAAACTGACAATGATTGTGAGAGATTGTTATTCCTGGTGCAGTTCACAAGTGGACAACCTCAAGTGGTTGTCAGAAGTTGCCGCATATATAAACCTAAAAGGCATTTAAAGAAGCTTGAATGGGTTGTTATTGTAATATTGCACAAAGATAGTCCAGAAGGAATTACTCAATGTCACATCTTCAGTAACTGTATATCATTGTTAACTTAAATGATCTCTTGATTCAACGAAATAACCATAACTTCCCTAAAAAAAACTCCAATGAGAAAACTGAAATTTCAGTAGAAGACCAACGATTCATGGTAATAGTCTCGAGCTCAGCTAATATAAAGGATGAACATTCTAAACTTACTACCTTTCAATAGTAACAATCCATCAATGCCCAACAATTGGCAGTTAGATGAACTGCTAGTATTTTCTGTAAGAAGAAAGTTTGACAGAGATAAGGACTTTCAAAATGAATATACTGCTTTCCTTGAGAAAGTGGTTGTTAAAGGGCATGCAGAAATTGTGCCACAAGATGAATAAATTAAAGAAATGTATGTACCTAGTATGTAACTACTAGGGATGAGCGAGTACAGCATTATCTGTATCTGTATCTGTATCTGTTAACCATATGAATTATATGTATCCGTATCCCTACTCGGAGTGGGCAGGGCCTAACCCGGAAGTGGGTGTGATTTAACCCACTGTCAGCTGAAATACTCTCTGTATCACTCATTATTCTGTATCACTGATCATGAGAGAGAGAGAGAGAGAGGGGGAGTGTGTGTGTGTGTGTGTGTGTGTAGCTTAATTTGTAATATTTGTTTATACCACTACTACCTAGAAAGTGTCAGACACTCAGTGCGTGAAGTAAAATAAAACTGGTTAGAGCCAACTGACGGTTAAAAAAAAATCATCTGTCTAGCATCGTATAAAGCCCGCCCTGACAATTTGATTGGACCGAACACTATTCTGCTCTGTCATAATTTCTCCCCAACGGAGCGACTCCAGACCGAACTTCCCGACCTCAAATGTTGTTGGCGGGGCTAAGTTCGTCTGGCATCCAGGCTAAGTACTCACAGAAGCTAAATAGTTAATTTATAATATTGGTGGTCTTTGTCAGGGGCAAGATTTAAGATGTTACAATAAAAATATGCCAATAAACGTATTCTTCATTAAAAGTCACTACATCAGCTGACGCTTATATCCAAAGCGACTTACAATAAGTAGAATACCCTCAAGCATCAATAACAGCCAACGTTCCTCATGATCCTGGTTGATACAGAGATAAAAATGTTTGGCAAAAAACAGATATCATCAAGATTTTGAGTCACCCTAAAATTTCCTAATTCTGTTTTAGGGAGAGGTTTTCTTCCTAAGAGGAGCCAAGCTTCTTCGAGGTCATTACATGACATTACATTACATTTAGCTGACGCTTTTATCCCAAGCGACTTACAATAAGTACATAAAACCCCAAGGGTACTGACCCAGGACAACAAGAATCAAGAAAGTACAATTTCTTCAAAATAAAGCGAAACTAAAGTGCTTTTTTTTTCTCATCTAGTTTGTCCTAAAACTAGCCTATAGTGGTTCAAAATAGATATGACTGTATTTTTGGACATTTTTTTTTCACCAAGTGAAATGCGTAAAACAAAGTTAATCTCAGTAAACACTCAAATAACCCAGGTTAGGGCGGTTAGTTGCACAGTAATTGTTAGAGCCACATACAGTGCTGTGAAAAAGTATTTGCCCCCTTCCGAGTTTCTTAGTTTTTTGCATATTTGTCACACTTAAATGTTTCAGATCATCAAACAAATTTTAATATTAGACAAAGATAACCCGAGTAAATACAAAATGCAGTTTTTAAATGATGATTTCATTTATTAAGGGAAAAAATCTATCCAAACCTATCTGGCCCTATGTGAAAAAGTATTGGCCCCCTCTTGATAAATCCTGAATAAACTGTGTTAAACCACATTTTTTGGAAAGCTCAGTTCAATGTCACTAGACACACCCATGCCTGATTACTGCCAGAACTGTTTAATCTAGAAATCAGTTAAATAGAAGCTGTCTGACAAAGTTAAGTAGACTAAAATATCTCAAAAAACAACACATCATGTAGGGTAGAAATTCAAAAACAGATGAGAAACAAAGTTATTGACATGTAGCAGTCTCGAAAGGGTTACAAAGCCATTTCTAAGGCTTTGGGACTTCAGCGAACCCACGGTGAGATTATCCACAAATGGAGAAGACTTGGAACAGTTGTGAACCTTCCCAGGAGTGGCCGGCCTACCAAAATTACTCCAATAGCGCATCAACGACTCATCCAGGAGGTCATAAAAGACCCCAGAACAACATCTAAGGAACCGCAGGCCTCACTTGCCAAGACTTTTGGGCAAATATTCTGTTTTCAAAAAAAAATTGAACTTTTTGGAAGGTGTGGGTCCTGTTACGTCTGGCGTAAAAATAACACAGCATTTCATAAAAACAACATCATACCAACACTCAAACATGGCGGTGGTAGAGTGATGTTCTGGGGCTGTTTTGCAGCTTCAGGACCTGGATGAATTGCCATAATTGATGGAACCATGAATTCTGCTCTATAACAGAAAATCCTGAAGGAGAATATCTGGCCATCAGTTTGTGACATCACGCTCAAGCGCACTTGGGTTATGCAGCAATACAATGATCCGAAATACACAAGCAAGTCAACATCTGAATGGCTCAAAATAAACAAAATGAAGTCTTTGGAGTGGCCTAGTCAAAGTCCAGACCTTAATCGGATTGAGATGCTGTGGCATGAACTTAAACAAACCATTTATGCTCGAAAACCATCCAATGTTGCTGAATTAAAAGAATTCTGCAAAATAGAGTGGTCCAAAATTCCTCCACAGCGATGTGAAAGACTCATTGGCAGTTATCGAAAACATCTGATTGCAGTTGTTGCCGCCAAGGGTGGCACAACCAGTTATTAGGCTTAGGGGGGCAATTACTTTTTCACAGAGGGCCAAGTAGGTTTGGATAGTCTTTTTCACTTAATAAATGAAATCATCATTTAAAAACTGCATTTTATATTTACTCTGGCTACATTTGTCTAATATACAAATTTGTGTGATGATCTGAATCATTTAAGTGTGACAAAAATGCAAACAAATAAAAAATCAGGAAGGGGGCAAATACTTTTTCACAGCACTGTATCCAGGCTGTTGCCTGGGTTTGAACACCAAAATATGCTTCAACACACTAGCAATGACTGGCTTATTATGTAAAATCCTGCAGTGAAGCTAAGTGGAATCCCTAATGTCAAAGTCCTCAATGGTAGATAAGTTATGTTTTCAGCATGTTTAAATCAATCATTAACTTGGTACCAGGTCAGATTCAAAGTATTGCTTATATCATCCACATCTGCCCACCTCAATACTCATTACATTACACTAACAAACTTTGTGTATATAAGCCTCTGTGCTTACCTCTGTCGGTTTGTTGTTGTACATGGTCATCAATCCCCTGTAGTCCTTTCTCCTCCATCAGCCCTCACTTATGAGTTACAAGTGTCAACTAGTGTTCCCTTCTTTTTTCTTTTGCCCATCTATTGTTTTTGGAGAACTTTGAATCAATGTGGTTCCTTTCTGTTCATGGACATTTTGCCTCATAAAAAGGATACTTTTTGTTAAACCTTTTTATCTCTGCGTCTTGGGTCCTCCTGCTTCACCTAGGCGTGACAAAGGTTATTATCATGTGTGCCTATGCATGCAATGTGTACTGTATACTTATTATTTGACTTAATATTATTGGTGTAGTTCAAAGTTGATACTGTATGCCGTATACTGACTATCAACAGTACTGTGATGGCCCTGTACATATTTCTTTTCGTTTCATTTCCTGATTTGTTGTTTTGTGAAGATCAGTGGAACCACCAACTATTTTTTGATTGTCTTGATTTGAAGTAGAATGAACTGAAATGTGTTGGGCTTGTGGGGGTGATGTAATGGACTTGATAAATACACGGATTGATCTCTGGATGTTGAGACGCACACACACACACCTCACTTCTTACCCATTGTTTGGTTGTTTTTTATTCTGGGTGAATACACTTTTGAAAACTGATTTGAGTTGTGGTTTTACTGAAAATATGTATCTGCTTGGTATTTGTTTGTTTGTGTATGATTTAACAAAAAGATTTTCTTTCGAATTATGAAATAATTTCATAGACTTGACTCTGACTCGTACCGCCGGTACTAACCTACAGCTACTAGCTTTCTCAACTCATCTCTGCTAATCACCCCCTGGTGCAGCTGAAGATACTCTGCTTAGCCACATCCACAGCTATGACTATGATGCTTGCTACAGATGTGCAAAAGGTTACATTACACCCCAAACAAGAGCGGTGCCTAAATTCGGGGGGCTGCATCCTTCACAGGCTGCATTTGAAAACCAATTGTGTTAATATGATGCGACAAAACTATCCCAATTTGAAAGGCTCCTCCAAAAGCAGCCGACTAATGTGTCCTTCCTCACCCGCGCAACTGAGGCTCTACCTGAAAGCTGCAACCAGCATTACCGCAGAATAAGCAAACTGCCAACTACAACCAGGAAGGTTTTTAACGGGCACTTCACATGTATCCACATATGTAGAAAACAAGCGGAATACAGTATCCATCAGATGATGAGCCTTTGAGACTCAGCAGCTTTGGTTCAAGTAGCTCAGAAATACCTTTCTACAAGGATAAAGGTAACAAACCTGTGGGAAAATTTCCTTAGGAAAAAAGTTTGGACATAAAATCCAATGTTGTGTTGATATGATAGGCACAATGTAAGCCAACGAAAATTCCATAACTCTTACTTACAGGTGAGTACATTCTAATGCAAACATAACATGAATACTATATTAAAATTATACTGATTGATCCCCTAAATTCTACACACTGGTCCTTTTCACATGTAACTCCATGATGTTTCTTAACGTTTAATATCAGAAAGATATGAAACCGATGTAAGAACAGTTTTAGGAGATGTTGGAAAGTGTCAATGCCATGATATGCATATGTTTGTGTTCATTATTTATTTTTTGAAATACTGTAATCTATTCATTACACGTTTCACTTTATTCTATAAAACCAATTTCGTTACATACAATCGGTACCTTCAAATGTTTGTTGGGGGGGCTTTTCAAATTGCCAAATGTCCGATGGTGTAACAGTCCCAACAAATCTGCAGATTTTTATGATTTATGTAAATTTATTTCATGAGTGCCACTTTTCAGATAATCCACATTTTCAAATCCCAATGTTTTAATAGCTGAGTTAAAAAGGTTTGTCCAGCAATTCGAATTTCTTTAACGTGTCAAACATGTATTTTATAAAAATGGAACTTTGTTTTGAAGTCATGAGTTAATAGTAGTAATATAAGAGGTAATAGAAACAGTGAAAAAATTAATTAGTGCACCCAATTAATTAGCAGCCTATTCCAGTTTTCTATTAATGTCAAGTGTCCTGTTTCTGATAAATGTACCTCTTTTACCCTTTTTTTTCAAGTTTGTTGTCCTCTCTAAACCTTCAATGATGACTAAAACACATCTTTAAAATAAAAATGCAATTATTCAGGTGGTATAACTCATAATCATCAGCTGGTGCAAGGGATACAAAAGGATTCACAAATTGTGGGAAAAATACAAATACTAAACCTTAAAAAAAAATTGTAAAGTAATTATTTTGAAAAGTCAGAATTGTAAAATTTACATCATTAGATATTTAATTTGTCAATGACCCAAAAAACACCTTGTAAGAAGTCTAGCTGCCTATTTCAAATTATGTGGGTTAGTGGAATGTGTTAATTATTGAATATGTGCTCGGGCCATTATGAAGAGTTAATGACATTAAGTTGACGTTATTAGGGAAGCAAAAAGGATTTATTGTGGTCACACGCAAAAACAAATGTAACAAAGCCAAACAAAAAAAAACAAATTCTCAGAAGTATTTGTAGATGCACTCGAGCAACTGACATCAGCACGTGGACTGCCATCTTTGACCTGAACTTGGGTTTCAGAGCAACTGTTGGATAAGAGAAGTCAAACACTATTTTACTCAATTTGAGAGGGACCATGTACAGTTAAAATAAATTTCCCCATTTGATGCACTGTAACAGATTATAGCTTTAAGCTTGTTCACATCTGCATCTTTTTACAGGTAAGAATAGAAACACAACGAAGTCAGTAACAACACAAGATTATACAAAGATGAACAAAAAATATAATACAAGCATAGAAATAAATAAAAGGAACAGAATTCATTGAGAACACTGCCAAGCACATTTCAATAGACTCTTTAAGTTATATTATACCGTTATATATCTTATACAGAAGATAACAGTGAGGATCGAATAATCAAATTCACTGAATTGAGATAAAATCATTCAACATTTTATAAAATAGGCATAAATTTGCTAATAATTAAAAACTCTCAAAGCCCCAAAATTTTATTTCTCCAGAACCGCACAGTGATAAAAATGTAGTGGCTAATATCATCTATATGTAACAGGTGACGGACTGTTGTTGCTGACACGGTCTGATCACGACCTGCCTGAGGAAGAGTTGCTTTTCTTTTCTTTTTCTTCCATATCACACTAAAGCATGAGCATCACGCTCATCAAACATGCACTTGTCTAACACAATTTCCGAACCTGCCGACGTATTTCCCATGGATCCAAATACATGTGTCACATCAGTGGCTGCTCCTACTGAAACACCAGCCGAGTGAGCTTGATTTCTGATCTGTGCCAACAATTTAACCTCTTTTAAAGCAAATTAGATATTTTCAGTGCAAGACCAGAATCGACTGGGCCTGTTCAGTCTTTCTAAGCAAGCCACAGAGCATGAATGACTGTAAATGGTTACTGTACTCTGCCACGCAACCATGCAGAAGCATCTGCATTTTTTATGTTTCTCAACTTATTTCCTTTAATTTTTAACCCTTCTGAACATCTCACACTGAAGATGATAAGCCTCAGGGTACAGCTAATCAGCTACTGATCATAGTCATTTGATAATAAAACTATTATCATCACCATGGGGATGTATGCATCTGCCAACCAGTGCTGTCAAAGTCTACACATGTTTTATTTCCAGATTCATGGGGTCAATGTGACCTTTGGCCACTGAAATTCAATTAGATAATTTCTGAGTTTATGATTGTCTCTAGGCCTTCTTGAGATTGAGCTCAGAGTGACTCAAAAGACATCCTTAACTTTGAGTCAATATTTGTACAAAAAAATCTTCTTCAAGGTGCTACTATGAAATCGTGTTCAGAAGAATGGGACAGACAAAGGGATATAGGGAAAAACAACCATAGCAACATAATGCCTACCATACTGTCTGTCACAAACTCTGTGGGAAAGAAAGAAAAAATGTCTTACATCGTCCAAGGTGTGCACTGCACACCATCACGTGAAAAAAATCCCTTCTGACAGTCTTCGCACAATGTATCAGTTCTGTCGGTTCCTTAGAGAAAGAAGGGAAAAATTGGGATTATTACATTCATTACAGAACCAACATCCAGTGACAAAATCCAGAATTTATCAGACAAAACACATAGTTTTTTTTAATTACCAGGTTCTTTTATTCTCTGACCAGCAGTACAGCGTGTGTGTTTCTCTGCCAAACTGCATCCTGTATCTTCAGCCAGACTTTTGCAGAAGAATCCATTTAACACATCACAAACTGTGTCACTTTTGTTTGTACACTTCTGCCAGACAAAGAGACCATTATCTAAAAAAAAAGATACATGGTTAATGATCATTATGATTAAAATATACTGCCTTTACTTTACATTTAAATTACAGACCATACTGTTAATTTGTCACATATTTAACTGTACCTGCTACACAGGAAGAGCAGGAAAAACACTTCTTGAGACCATTGGGTTGTTTCATATAAGTCCCATTGACACAGGGTCTGCAGCGTGTGCCTAACAACGGTGTGCAGTCAGTCTGAACAAAGGTGCCTGTTGAAGATAGCACAATGTTCATTCTTGTATTACAACAGGATCAAGGATGCAGGATTAGTGGCTTCACCCGCTAATTTTGGCATAAACTCAGGTTTTGTTTTATCATCAAGCCACTTTCTTTTCATCTGGGTTAGGACAGAACTCATGACAGTGTCAATACTTTTCCACAATTATTCCAATACTCCACATAGTCCACATAAAAGCATCTAACATAATAGCAATGGCTCTGCCCACTACGCCACTGATCAGGCCGAAGAGGAGCGTCACCTCTATGTTCCGATAACTGTGAAGCCTGTGAACCATTTACCATGTGTTGCTGTCACAACTTAACTGTTGGAATCTTGGAATTGTCATTCATACTTCACACATTTGGACACCGCTGTGCCCCGTTTGCTTACTACAAATCCGACATCATGATAAACTGCTATATCCTGCGTAAAGACAAAGCAAAAGCCCAAATATTTCCGCGTGCTTACTATTAGTGCACGTTTCGTGTGCTCGTTGATATCCTGATTGGTGTGAAACAAGTATACAATCACAAGTTATGAGAGGCCTGTAAGAGCTTCTAGGCAGCAATAAAAACTAGTGTCATTGTTAGCTGGTTTGGTGTAAGGCCTTTTATTGTGTGTAGATGCAACACAAATTCACACCTGCACACTCATATTCACTTTTATTATTTTGGCATTTATATCAATCAATCAAGCTACCTTAAAAGCCAGTGGTAATTAGCCAGTTAAAAAATACATATAACACTACATGTTTAAATGCACATTGAGTGTTATGGCTGTAGCCGTCCCTTGTCCGTGTGTCTGTGTTTCTGTTTTCACTGAAGTCCCCAGAGGCTCCTTCTTCTTCCTGGCCTGCGGTGGACACTCTGATTGGAGTGCCATCCTCCTTAAGCATCCAATCAGAATGTCCACTTTGGGCTGACTATGAATAATGCCCAGCTGTGTCAGTCGGGGCAGCTGCATGTCCTGTGTGAACAGCTCCCAAAACTAGCTCTTCCATCGCATTTGTATTAAGAGATAATATTCATGTTGTCTGAGAGTCAGACTAGCTATATTTATATTATGAGATAATATTCCTGTTGAATTTTTTATTACAGTCTTTTGTTTGAACTAGTTGTGTTGTTGTTTAATGAGTTTTGCCGTTGCATTTTGGTTTACGATAAGGTTTGTGTAGCTTTTTTTAAAAGCCCTCTTTTTGTTATATATTTTTTTCTTATTTGAACTAGCCCCCTTGTGCTTGTTTTTCTGTTATTTGTACAAACTAAATAAAAAGCCTTAAACCAACAAACCTTATCGTTGTTTGATTTTTATTTCAACGACACATTCATTGTATTACCGCACTTCAGACACAGGCGCTTTTTAAAATGATGAATCTGCGACCCAGTCTGCAACGGACCGACAACATCTGGACTAACGACAACAAATCAATCACCAGTTAAACTGGAGGGCTCCATTTTGTGGTTTTAGTGTGCCGCTCGTTTCTCTCACTCATATGGGAGTTCCAAAACAGTTTCACTTTCACTATGACGAGTGGACGCCGCAGTGTCTCGTACCTTCGTGGCACATTGGGCAGCACTCTCCAGCCGGGGTTCGATACTCCTGTGTATCACAACAGGAGCCTGGGCCCGAGAACACAGCGACGAGCACTGCTGAAGAAAACAAACACAGCGGATGTGCATGAAGGCAGTGGTCAACACTCAGCCAACGTTTGTTTCAGCGGCAAAACGAGTCGAGGGTCTCTGTGGCTCCTACCGAACACGGGTGACGCCCACAACATGTCCTCAGGATACGTTCGCATCAGTTTTTCATACTGGGGTGAAGCTGGAACGTTATTCACTCTTTGTAAACCATTATCCCAAACATCATCATCATCATCATCATCAGCAGCAGCTTCTGCTTCCGCTTTTTCCTCTTCTTCGTCTTCTTTTTTCCGGTCCAATTTACTGCATTGCTGCCTCCTATCAGTAGGGAGACGTCACTGCAGTTTATGCCCTCATTTGTAGTTTTAAGGGACTGCAATACTTCCCTATCCCTCACCGTCTTGTACATCCCATCACCAAGCAGTGTTTATATGGAAAATGTTTCAGTAACCAGATTGCCCATTGCTATACATAGCTCCCTCCTTTCTTTGACATGGAGTGGACAATATATCAACATATGTTGGACAGACTCAAGGACTCCACAGTTGTCACAGTTGCCATCTCTGTGTTATCCCACAAGCACCAACTCACTTGCTAGTCCACAATGTCCGAGCCTAACCTTGTCAATTTGATATCGTCTTTTCAAGGCATAGTTGTTACCTCCATCCTTCCAATTGGCATTTGAACATCTGTATTTCTGCCCAACTTGCCTTTGCTGCCCTATCCACCACGTCATAGCTCTCAGTCCCAACAAGAGCTTGCACCCATAACAAACCAGCACCGCTTCCAAGTTAGGGACCATCATTAAGATCTCCCCAACCATATCTGGCCAAGCTCTATTTCACTCTCCCCCCCACCAATACCACTAGGGCAGATAATGAATCTGCGCACAGGACAACCTTATCCCAGCCTCCATCTTCCACCACCACAACCCCAAATGAAAGCAATTAACACTGACAGATTAGAACATGGGGGATGTATGAACCAAACCTCACTCTATTGCTTTCTGGATCCCTTGAAACATCACTGAAAACATCTGTTCTTCAGATAACTGTCTACATGTGCTGCCAGATCTCCTATTTCAACTTTCTGCAATAATAATTAATTGACGGATCAGCTTCTGCCCACAGTCATGGAGGGACAGGTGGCCAGCGTACAGAGGGCCCTACTCTGATTCCACTACATCCATATTTTCTTATAGAACTGATATAATTACCCTTATTAATCCTACTACTACCTTCTCTACATTCCCAGCATTCGGTTCACCATACGCCAGGCATCAATAATCAAAATATGTTCTGATCATAGCCTCATAGATCATCATCATTAAATTCCAGTTTAACATCCTTCCCTTAATACCAGCATTATGCAGTTGAATTACCAATCCTTCTTTCCACAGTATTTTATAGGCCCTCTCTTTAGGAAGACACCAATCAGCACTTCCTTGTTTACGAGAGCTTTCTTAATGTTTCTATCTAAAACCAGGACTGAATCCACTTTGCCCTACTTGGTCTAAATCCACTTTGATAGGCAGAAACTAATCCCCTCTGCTCTAATCTATCCACAAGCCGAAATGTTACCATTTGTTCCATTATTTTACAGGTTACCACTGTAAGGGCAATTGGCCTACATGATTCACAATTGTCACATTCTTTGCCAGGCTTCAAGATTGGCCAAACCTCTGCATGTTTCCACTCTCCTGGGATTGACCCCTGTTCCTACACTTTTTATAATAGACAACATCTCTTCTAATGCTTTAAGATTTCCATGTTTTTGAAAACCTGATATCAAAGCCCATTTCTCTCAGGGGTGGTGTTGTGCCATGGCCTTATAGCACGTTGCAGCTCTTGTATAGAAAATAATACATTTATCCCATCACTATTATCATTGTTTACTTCTAGTTTGTGTCCCTCATGCTCTAGCATTGTTTACTCTCCTCAGAGTCCCCTCTCTACCCACATTACTGGCAAAATGTCTTTTCGGAAAAGTTCTGACCGCAGGATGATGTGTACTGCACTGTGATGTGCGCTACAGGATGATGTGGGCTGCACGATGATTTGCGCATGATGATGTGATGATGTGCGCGACAAGATGATGTGCGCTGCAGGATGATGTGCGCCGCACGGTGATGTGCGCCACGAGATGATGTGCGCAGCAGGATGATGTGTACTGGACGGTGATGTGCGCAGCAGGATGATGTGATGATGTGCGCGGCAAGATGATGTGCGCCACAGGATGATGTGCGCGGCAAGATGATGTGCGCCACAGGATGATGTGCGCGGCAAGATGATGTGCGCAGCAGGATGATGTGCGCGGCAAGATGATGTGCGCCACAGGATGATGTGCGCGGCAAGATGATTGGCGCATGATGATGTGATGATGTGTGCGGCACGGTGATGTGCGCAGCAGGATGATGTGCGCGACAAGATGATGTGCGCAGCAGGATGATGTGCGCTGCACGGTGATGTGCGCTGCGGGGTTGATGTGCGCTGCACGGTGATGTGCGCTGCGGGGTTGATGTGCGCTGCACGGTGATGTGCGCCGCTGGATGATGTGCGCCGCAGGGTTATGTGCGCTGCAGGATTATGTGCGCTGCACATTGATGTGCGCCACAAGATAATGTGCGCCGCAGGATGATGTGCGCTGCAGGATGATGTGCGCCGCAAGGTGATGTGCGCCGTACGGTGATGTGTGCTGCAGGATGATGTGCGCTGCAGGATGATGTGCGCTGCAGGATGATGTGCGCCGCAAGGTGATGTGCGCCGTACGGTGATGTGTGCTGCAGGATGATGTGCGCCGCAGGGTTATGTGCTCTGCAGGATGATGTGCGCTGCAGGATGATATGCGCCGTACGGTGATGTGCGCTGCAGGATGATGTGCGCCGTACGGTGATGTGCGCTGCAGGATGATGTGCGCTGCAGGATGATGTGCGCCGCGAGATGATGTGCGCCGCAGGGTTATGTGCGCAGCAGGATGATGTGCGCTGCAGGATGATATGCGCCGTACAGTGATGTGCGCTGCAGGATGATGTGCGCCGTACGGTGATGTGCGCTGCAGGATGATGTGCGCCGCAGGGTTATGTGCGCTGCAGGATGATGTGCGCCGTACGGTGATGTGCGCCGTACGGTGATGTGCGCTGCAGGATGATGTGCGCCGTACGGTGATGTGCGCCGTACGGTGATGTGCGCTGCAGGATGATGTGCGCCGTACGGTGATGTGCGCCGTACGGTGATGTGCGCTGCAGGATGATGTGAGCCGTACGGTGATGTGCGCTGCAGGATGATGTGAGCCGTACGGTGATGTGCGCTGCAGGATGATGTGCGCCGCTGGAGGATTTGCGCCGCAAGATGATGTGCGCCACAGGAACAAAATAAATAAAATAAACTAGCCCGCGAAGCAGTTTTCTATTATCTATCATAACACTGTGTACGGAATTGATAAATTGGCGCAATCCGGCAACTGCAGCGCCCCTGCTTGATGCTGTGTGAGAAGGGCGGAGGGGAGGGGGCGCGGGGGACAGTTCACCTCTGGGTCTCCCAAATGGAGCGGACAAGGGGGGGGAACGGGGGATCCACTGTATAGAGCCGTGATTCTCAAACTGTGTGGGGCGCCCCACGAGGCATGAACTAGTATTATAGCCGAACCAATGTTTAACGTCCGCATCTCTTTAACGGCGGAGCCAGGCACGTGCACAGATAGACCCCTAGTGGTGCTCAAGCACTGGCCCTTTTGCCCTGGATGAGAAAAGTGCCCTTCTGCTGGAGCCCAAATTTATCTTGATACATCAATATTTAAGAATAAAAATTACTCTCTCTGTCATCAATTTCCCCCAAATGTGTGTGATATCTGAAGGGCATTTATTTGAGTTCTTTTGAGAATTACGCCCGACATGCTCGGCGGCGCTCACAAGCCCCCGCCGCGACCCTCCCTCCTCCTCCACCTCCTCCTCCTCCTCCTCCACTTGGTGCTCATGCAGCGCTGAGCGCCAAACGGCTGCAGCCTTCTGACCGCAGCATCAGACAAACAGGTAATGACGGTGTGTGTTCAATCCTCCGACGTTGTTTGGTGATAAATTAACCACAACATTAGCGTGCTGAAAACATTACTTCGCAACTAGTCCGACTTTTCCTAAAAAAAAATCAAACAAAAACTCACGAAATCCGTTGTTCAGCTGTTTACTGACGGGAGAGAGAGAGAGGGAGAGAGCGGGATACAGGCAGACCGACCGACCGACCAACAGACAGACAGACAGAGAGAATTTAAAGGCAGTTTTACTGTTCTACAAATTAGACAAGTTCACTAGTTCTGTTTCATTTAAAATCTTAATTATTGAAATGAAAGGTAGGTCTTTAGTTGAGCTTCATGACGGTTTGGTGAGGAATATTGTGGTATATTATTAGTGTCATGCTGCTTATGCTTCAACTCTGTCAGTTGGCCTTGTTTTGTCTGTTATTCATTTATTTTTTGAATTTGATCATTTGAGTTAGTTTGTTAACATAAACAAATATATAAGTTGAAAATATCCTACTGTGTTTTTTATTTATTTATTATTATTGTTTTTAATTTCATAAATAGTTTTGGAGATGGGTGCCCTTTTTTTTGGTTTGAGCACCTGCCCCCCAAAATGTCTGTGCACGTGCCTGGGCGGAGCAGTAAACAAATCGCTCTTTCGACGTAGCAAGGAGTCGGCAACCCGAGGCTGTGAAGCCGGGGGCGGCTCTTCAGCTCCTCTGCAGCGGCTCCCTGAACAGCGCACACTCCGTGGCTCCGCCCCCCCGCCCACTCTCTCAGAGACACACACAGGTGATCACAGCTCGTTCACGTGAAGAAGCCGGTCAGGGACAAACGAGAGACAGTGTTCAAAAACCAAGTTGAAAAGAAAGTACGATGAAGTTTGTCTTGCTCTTGGGTTCACAGTCAATGTGGTAGGACATGAGGAGAGACCAGTGAGTCATTTATGTCTGAAAACTCTATTTCTATCCGCTGGAGGATGTGCGCCGCAAGGTGATGTGATGATGTGCTCCGCAGGATGATGTGCGCCGCAGGGTGGTGTGCGCCGCAGGATGATGTGCGCCGCAGGATGATGTGATGATGTGCTCCGCAGGATGATGTGCGCCGCAGGATGATGTGATGATGTGCTCCGCAGGATGATGTGCGCCGCAGGATGATGTGCGCCGCAGGGTGATGTGCGCCGGACGATGATTTGCGCCCCAGGATGACATCAGCCTTCTGAACCAGAGGATCAATCAGAAAACTGCTCTTACCTGTTCTGATTGATCATCTTGTGAAGGCTCTCTCTAATGCCACAGTTTAATTTTTTTTATTTTTCATACGTGGTTTTATAATCAGATATTTTCTGCCATGACGTCTCCTTCGCCTTGTTGAGTGTGAGTTTTTCCTTCATTGATGAATAAGAGTTTGAATTCTTCATCAAGCTTAATGATTTTCTGTTGCTCTGCTGGAGAAAAACAAATCTCACAGGTTTTTGCATCTTAAATATTCTGGGCTGCATGCACATGGCCAACACATGGCTTATCAAAACCGACGATAATATGCACGTCAAGATAAACATGATAACTCCTCCTCTGCAGACTGGACAGTTTAAACGACTCAATGTCACAACTATTTATTTTTCATTTGACATCATGTAAGAACTTTCACTTTTGTATTCCAACTTTTTTACTTCATACATCTACTCTGATATATATAATTATTGTATTTTATTCTCCATTACATTTATTCTACATATTTTAAAAAACAGATAATTTAACACATTGTTAGTAACCAAACCAGTGATTTTGAAAATGTTTCGCTTCTGAAAAACAAATGTACAGTGCTTTGCATAAGTATTCACCCCCCTTGGACTTTTTCCCATTTTGTACTTTTACAAACTGGAATTGAAAAAGACTTAAACTGACTCTTTCCCATTTTATCAACAGAATATGCACAGTACTTTGAAGGTGCAATATACCTTAAATTGTGACACAAACAATGATGAGAACAAAAAAGTTGACATCTGTTGGGTGCATAAGTATTTCACCCAGTGGCGGTTTTAGGCACGGGCGAACCGGGCGGCACCTTTCCATGACACATGGGAGGCGGCACAAGCAGTTAAAATTATTACATATCATTTCACTGTGTGGGTAATTGGCGCCCCCTGCAACTACAGGCGCCCCTACTTGATGCTGTGTGAGAAGGTGAATCTCAGTCTGATTGGATGGAGACCGTCTGTTAACAGCAATTTTCAAGTCTCAATTGGATTTTGGTCTGGGGTTTGACTGGGCCATTTAAGACATTAATATGCTTTGATCTGCACCATTTCATTGTAGCTCTGGCTGTATGTTTATGTTCATTGTCCTGCTGGAAGATGAACTTCTGTCCCAATTTCAAGTTTTTTGCAGACTACATCAGATTCTCTCCAAGTATTGCCCTGTATTTA